>RXID01014424.1:0-738184 GCA_005019695.1 Trichopus zeylanicus subsp. travancoricus
AAGCAATATAAACCTGATTTGTGTGAAGATGCAAACACTTATACCCTTTATGCTTGCTACTATGGCCAAGAAATAGACACTTAGCATGATAAAATTGAAGCTTATGTTGATTATATTGTCTTAGATGAGGGTAACAAGCACAACCAAAAACTTAAAATTTTATAATTTAGTTTAGTCTTAAAGAGATTTTCCCAAGGTGATAAAAAACCAATCACTTTGGTGGGTAACAAATTGATAAGAAAAGTGGCAGTTTCAAAAGCTTCAAACAATAAACAAAAGGAGTAGTTGTGGCAAGTGAAGTTAAACTAGTTTCAATAATATGCCAATATTTTTTGTTCTAATGATCCATTTTGTTCATGCGTATGAGGGGCAAAAAAATCTACGAGTAATGCTAGATGAAGAAAGTAATGCCACCATCATTATGCTGATATTTAATTTTGTATACAAAATAATTCTCAACTTTTTTTTTAAATAAAGAAAAATGGACAAAACATCAAATTTAGAGCTTAACAAAAATATCCATTTGAATCTACTAAAATCATTAGCAAAATGTAAATAATAATTGGCATTAGAGACAAAAGGAGATGACATCGAAAGACATGTTCTTGAACACCTCTTATAGTAGGAGATATAGACCTAATACGACTAGTGAAGGAAACTTGGGGTGAAGCGATATATAATATTGATGATTTTGAACAACACATGTGCTAGGAGAACAACATCCAACATATATTGTGGAGTTATTTGGAAATGATGGCATGAAAATGGATGGCAAGGAAAGAGAACTAGTGGTGGACCAAATATAGATGGATAAGATGACATTACCACCTTGGGAGTGGTTTGTGGAGTGAATGGAAAATTGGATTCATCAAAGATCACATTGAAAGCAATATAAACCTGATTTGTGTGAAGATGCAAACACTTATACCCTTTATGCTTGCTACTATGGCCAAGAAATAGACACTTAGCATGATAAAATTGAAGCTTATGTTGATTATATTGTCTTAGATGAGGGTAACAAGCACAACCAAAAACTTAAAATTTTATAATTTAGTTTAGTCTTAAAGAGATTTTCCCAAGGTGATAAAAAACCAATCACTTTGGTGGGTAACAAATTGATAAGAAAAGTGGCAGTTTCAAAAGCTTCAAACAATAAACAAAAGGAGTAGTTGTGGCAAGTGAAGTTAAACTAGTTTCAATAATATGCCAATATTTTTTGTTCTAATGATCCATTTTGTTCATGCGTATGAGGGGCAAAAAAATCTACGAGTAATGCTAGATGAAGAAAGTAATGCCACCATCATTATGCTGATATTTAATTTTGTATACAAAATAATTCTCAACTTTTTTTTTAAATAAAGAAAAATGGACAAAACATCAAATTTAGAGCTTAACAAAAATATCCATTTGAATCTACTAAAATCATTAGCAAAATGTAAATAATAATTGGCATTAGAGACAAAAGGAGATGACATCAAACCCCAAACATTCGAGTAAATAATCTCTAACGAACTATTGAAAATATGATAACTAGAAAAAAAAAGGAAGTGCTTGACCATTCCCTAATCGACAAGAATTACATAAATCAAATGATTTAATAGACACAGGCAGGGGTGTTAATTTAGCTTACAGCTCATGAGAAGCTTGAGCTCGATTTGAGCTCAACTCATTTTGAGCTTGACTCGAATTTAGCTTGGTTTATTTCGGCTCATTTGATAACGAGCTGAGCTTGAGTTGAACCCAACTCACTCAATTTCAGCTCAAGAACTTGTTTATTTTTTAATATATAAAAATATAATTTTAAAAATATAATTTATAATATATAATGTATAATATATATTTAATTATTCAATTGTGATGTTGCAATCGTTATAGTTTTTTATATTTAGATATTATTCCATTAGCATAATTTTTTTAATATGTATTTTTTAAATGATATATATCATTAGCATTACCTATATTTTTTTAGTTTAATATTTTTTATTATAAATTTATGAATTGTAATTTGTGATGTTGTGATTTTTTTTATACTTTTTATATATTTGTAAAAATTATTTTAGTGTAAATTAATTAAAAACTAATCAAAAAAATTAATTTTTGAAAAATTATATTTGAGCCAAGCCAACTCGGCTAGGCTCAAGCTTAATTTGTGAGGCTAGTTTTGCAACCTAGCTGAGCCGAGCCAAGCTCAACTTGTAGAGACACAAGTAGACTAAACTTGGAAAGAACATGTTGAGTTTTTTTGAAACTTGGATGACCTAGACATTGATGTTAAATAGAAATGGACACACATTTGCCAAGAAAGGCTATGTGAATACTGTTGGGATTGGTTGGATTTGCATAGAGTTTATAGAGATTGTTGTTAAGCACTCCCCGAAAGATCTCATTCCCTATTGGATTGTCCCGAACATGAAGGCTAGAAGAGTTAAAAATAAAAGAGTTATTACAATCTTTATATTGAGAAACAAAGTAAATTTTTGATAATAGATAGTATATGTAAAATATTATGAAACTTAATAACACCATGATGTGTATGTTAAAGAGAAGAGCCAATTTGAGATATTCGTAAAACTAATAGTTATTTTATCAAATCCAAGATAATAGGAGTGGACTATGAGGCTATTAAGATTGGCCATGAGATGATTCGTTGCTCTAGAATAGGGATACCATTTTTGGATTTGGTCGTCCAAACACAAATATTAGATAGGTAGCATACTATGAAGAATATCTGTGAATGGACATATCAAAGCATCTTTTACATATAAGCTCAGTGTGATCCATGAAGCCACAAAGTTGAAATTGCATGACTCTTGGTTGATATCTAGAAGGCTAATGATATTATTGACAGCTAGGTCCATAATGCTCATAGCCCCCAGGGACACCACGTCCACCTTTTTTGGTTCAGTTGAAAGAGAGAGTAGCACAATTTTTGGAAGGATATGATTGCTTGGTTTTAACATTGACCACAAGCACAACATTAGTTGGACATTGATGGTTCTCAAGACACTGTTCATATTTTAGCAACTTATTATGAACCTAAGAAGAAGAGAGATATTAAGCTTGGGACAAATCAATACAACAAAAGGATCATGCATGACACAAAGGCCGTTGAGTGGACAATCTATATGATTTTGATTTATAACATGAAAGCTAACAATGATAAGAGAGTCAATAAGGCTTTTGATGTGCTTGATATAATCGTTCATAGGCAATGAGCCTTTGCTAAGATTTGTAAGCTTGTCCTTAAGATCATGTACACAATGTTCAGGTGGCTTTTATCAACCCAAATTTGATTAAAATATGACAAAAAAATTGGACCTGAATTGTATCTAAATTTGAGCTCAAATCTGAGTACTTGCTGGACCTGAATCATTACTAAATTTGTCCTAAATTTAGCTCAAACTGGATCTAAGTTATTGTAAAATTTGCGCTCAAATTGAGTTCTCTCAGAGTTGGACTCAGTGTGTCCAAAGCTAACCAAAATTAGGGTACAAATTCTATTAAAACCTATGCAAAAGTCAAAGGATAAATATTTATAAATAAGTTTTTGAATCAAAATAAAATTTTTATAAATAGATCTCTGACCGAAAAAATATTATTATGAATAGATCTTTGAACTAAGTAAAACCTTTAAAAGTAAGTCCCTTGATTGACATATCATTACAAATCGCTCCTTGGATCAAAAGACTAGGTAAAACCTTTACAAAAAAGTCTTCGAGCTAAAAATTCTTACAAATAAGTCCTTTGATATTTTATATTTATAAATTGGCTCCTAGAAAATCAAACATTTACAAAATGACCATCAAAATATAATATTTATAAATAGGACTTTGGAGAGTCACTTTGCAAATAAATCCTTCATATGATATGAAATTGTAAACATAATATTTTTTAAATTGCAAAATAAATCCCTCAAAGATGTTAACTTATAAATAAGTCTAAATTTCATTAATATATAAATAAAAATTTACAAAATAAACTTTAGAAGTTTTAAAAATTTTTATATAAGTACTTATGAGTCATTTTTACTCTTGGGGCTGATTTTATGTTTCAAAAATTTTTAAAAGTTGATAAAGAATTTCAAAAATATATGGAGCTGATCAGAAATTTCAGAAAATTTCAAGATTTTTTGGCAATTCTTCCAAAAAAATAAATTAAATGAAAGTTGTTATGAAAAGAATAGGAGAAATAAAAAAAATTAAAAGTACAAAATAAAGCTACATTGACAAGGAAAAAGAAAAGAGAAAACATAAAGGGAAAAGAAAGAAAGAAAAAAGAGAAAAAAGAAAGAAAAGAGGAAAAAAGAGAAAAAAAATGAAATTTGTTATAAAAAATTATAAAATATTTGAGGTTGACTTGAATTACGTTCAGATCGAATTGACTATATTTTTTGGCATAAGGGAATCCTTCAGACCCCACCTATCATATTCAACTTGAGAGAATCGTTCAGGATCTTAAGTGCTATAATAGGCCTAAGAGAATCCTTGGAGTCTTGATTGCCAATCAACTTAAGAAAATTTTTCGGGGCCCCAACCACCAAATTCAACACAAGAGAATCCTTGAGAGTTTTGACATCTATTTTTGACCTAGGAGAATCCTATGGAGTTTAAACCACTACTCGATATAAAAAGTCCTCTTGAGGTCTTGACCACTACTTAACTTAAGGAATCTTTTGAGATCCCGATCGTCTTTCAACCTAAGGATATTTTTTAGGATCTCAATTGTTTGAGGTAATTTTTATCACAATCAAATTTGATTGAAATCTGATTAAAACTAATACTTTATATTACTAAATTATGACTTAAAGATGGGTCTCAATTAGACATAAATTGTGTGTGAGTTTGACCAAAAATTGAGCTCAATTTGAATTTAAATTATTAAAAAATTTGGGCTCAAGTTAGGCTTAATCCAAATGAACTAATTATGCTAGATTTTTGGATCAGAATTGGATCCAAAATTCATTAAAAACTTGGGCCAAAATGACAAGATGCAAAAATTTTACAAGTAGGCCCCTATATTAAATAATTCTTTATAAATAGTCCTTGATCTCTGGAATAAGAATTTCTCAGAAAAGTCTAATAAGATCCTAAAATTACAAATTAGTCTCTTAAGATTTAGGATTTGTAAATAAACATCTCAAAAAATCGATAATTATGATTTACTCTTTATGAAATCCAGGATTTACAAATAAACTCCTCCAAAATTCATTATTTACAAATAAGCCTAGAATTTCAACTTTTTACAAATAAGTCCTCAAAAATTTTTATTTATTAATAAGCCCAAATTTTGTTCAACAAGGATCCTAGAAGTTTTAAAACTTTATAAACAAGTTCTTTTTATAAAAAAATCCTTAAAAATTATAAAATTATAATTTAGTTTAATTTTTTTAAAAAATATAAATAATCCTTATATAATTTTAGTATATAGGATGAGCACAACTTTCAAATTTTATCATCTATAATAAATAAACATATTCATATTTCTTCCCAAGTTTCTCCAAATTCCAAATAAGTCATCCATCTCTATTTACATTCGTATCCATTATTCAAAAATTCAAACAAAAAAAAGATTGTTTTTAGTTCAACTTTAACTCTTGGAGTCCTATATAAACTTGTTGAATTAAACAAAAAAAGAAGCATCAGAGACCAGAGATCAAGAACCACCAAAAAAATAAAGAAGAAGAGTTAGATTTGGAGGCCTTGAGAACTTGAAAATAAGAAGAGTTAAGGCCCCGTTTATTTTGGGATCAGGATCAGAATCAGCTCGTTTCAGAATTAATTTTTTTCTTATAAAACTAATATTTATTATTTTATACTATTATTAAATTAAATTATTATAAAAAATTAAATAGTTTTTTTAGATTTAAATTATTGAAGCCTTAATTTTGATAAAAAGATATTAGTTTATAAAAGTAGTTTATTAATTTTGATCTTAACCTTAATCCCAACCAAACGGACCCTAAGTTGTTAGTTTTTTTTTTTTTATTTTTTTTTATCTTCTCTCGTTCTTCTCTGTATGGCTTTCAGGATATTTCATTGCTTGGTTCCCCTCTGCTGCCCCCTCTTACACCGGAGACATCACAAGAACTTCCGTGGGGGTGATGCGTAGCTCCAGAATTGGCTCGAGCGCGACATGCGCTTCCTTGTGCATGCCCTTCCTTCATCTCCTCTCAAGCCTACCGGCGTCGACTAGCTCCGTTTCTCCTCCCACCTCAATGACATCCTCGACTGCCCCCGATGACCGCATCATGACTGCCCCTACTGTACCTCCATGTAGCCGCCCGTGAGCCGCCATCCTTCATCTCCATGAGATCCGCCTGAGCTCCGGACCTCCTCACCCACGAGTCACCTCTTCCCCACGCAACCACCATTGCCATTCTCCTCCGCGATTGTCCCACTCGAGAGCCGCCGGGCTGCCTCCCTTGCTCCCATCACCGGTCCAATCCTGAGGTCCAAGCCACCCTCACCGCCTCAGGTCACGCCCGTGCATAGCACAAGCCTTCCTGCCACCCGGTTTGTGGCCTTAAACTCCACCCGAGCCCCACCCGCTGTTCGTCGTCAACTCAGGAGACCAGATCTGGCTATGGAAATGGAGTAGCTCGGAGCTCCTTGCTTCGGTTTGAAGAAAAGAAAGGAGGCTTGCTCTGGTGAGTAAGAAGGCTTAGGAAAGACGAGAAAAAAATAAAAAAAAAAATAGAAGAAAAAATAAGGTTGTTACAACCAAGGTTTACAGTTTCGGCCGGAACTGCAATGAAACCACGTATATCGGATCGGTTAGGGTTTACTGTTCATTACTGTTTATCTTCGCCAACGAACGCAGGTGGGAGCGGGAGCTCGCCGGGCTCGCGCGAGCGGGCGGGAGCTCACCAGGATCGCACGCGCGGGCGGGAGCTCGCCGGGCTCGAGCGCGTGGGCGGGCGGGAGATCGCCGGGCTCGAGCGCGCGGGCGGGAGCTCGCCGGGCTCTCGAGCGCGGGCGGGAGCTCGCCGGGCTCGAGTGCGGGGCGGGGGCTCGCCGGGCTCGAGCGCGGGCGGGAGCTCGTCGGGCTCGCATGGGTGGGCGGGCAGGAGCTCGCCGAGCTCGTGCGTGTTTTTTTTTTGGGTTTTTTGGGGGGGGGGGGGGGAGGGGGTGGTGGTGGTGGTTGGGGCGTGGGGAGGACCTCGCCAGCTTCGTGTCCGAGTCCAAGGGCTTTGCGCACTCGCTAGTCTACCGCCGCTCCCTCGTCTATCTCGTGCCCTCACCGACCTAACCCATACTTCCGCAAGATGAGGCCGACCTTATACTGGGGGGCCAGCGCTATCGCTAATTTGATCTCGACGTCCTTTTCGATTTCTCTCAAATACTGTTCACGTACATAATATTATTCACGTAATTATTCATTATTTTTAAAATTTTTTAAACATATTATAATTTTTTAATTTGAAGTTAAAAAATAATTGAAATAAAGTTAAATTTTAGTCAAAATATTATTTCCATTTTGGACCTTCGATGTATGGTTATACTTTAGAATCGCTGTCATGAGATCGCACAGAGCTAATTGTTCTGACTTATATGCCTACAAATGCTCGTCCGGATCATCCAAGTATTGAATTTGTAATTCCACACCAAGATATTTCAAACTCAACTGATGATGATTATGATGATTAATTGTATTATCTTAGAATTTACAAATTATGTATATGTGAAGTACATTTTAATGAAAAGTTAAATGTGCTTATGTTAATTTTTAACTTTTAATCATATTCATATTATTTTTTGTATGTTTTTTTAATACACTAATATATATTAAAAATAGATTATATTAGTGACTAACTATCAAAATTAATATTAATTAACTAAAATAATATTTAATATTATGGTAAAATTAAGTATAAATTCATTCCTAATTTTTTAAATTTTTTCAATTTTTTTTCAATATTTTATCGTATTTTTAATTTGAAGTCAAAGTATAGTCAAAATATAATCAAACTCTGGTCAATACCCAATTAATAATTCAAAAAAATCTTTCGGCCGAAACTAAAACGGCCAAAACTAAAACTAAAATGGCAGAAATGTATCGGTTTCACTATGTCCTGAAACCAAAACCGATACCGAAACAGTAAACCTTGGTTACAACCCCACGTGGGACGAGAGGGGAAAAGCTAAAAAAATTTTAAAAAATGAAAAATAAGCCTATCAATTGTAGAGGAGTTGTTGCAACATATTAAAAAAGAAAGCCCACGTGGGAATGGGAAGGGGTTAAAAAAGAAGTGTTAAAAAGAAAAAAACTTAGGGGAAGGTTGTAGCCAACTGTCAAAGAAAAAACTTAGTGGGAGGTTGTAGAGGAGTTGTCAGAATTGCTGCCCAAGAAGGACAAGACCTAGAAGAAAAATATAAAAATATAAAAAATTATTGTATAAAAACATAAAATTCGGCCAAAAAAATAAAAAAGAAAAATTTATTAAAAAAAAAGACTCCTCTCATCTTTATTTTTGACAGAATTTTATCAATATTACGATCATCTACGGTCTTAGACATGACAACAGCACTCCACCAATACTGCGGCCTTTCGAAAATAGTGGACTCTCGACATTACTGTGGTCACCTATGACCTTACTTGAAGATGGTGAACTCTTGACATTGCCTGCGGCCACCCGCAACCCCTTGAAGACGGCGAATTCCAATCACTACAAGCTAACCTTTGGACTCGCACTTAGCCAACCTTCGAATCTATACTTAACTAGCCTTCGAGCTCGCATCCAAGTCAGCCTTTGGGTTAGCACCTTAGTCAACCTTCGAGGTTATACTCAATTAGCCTTCAGGCTTGCATTCAAGCTAACCTTTAGGTTCGTGCTCAACCAGCCTTCGGACTCATATCCAAGCTAGTATTCAGGTTTGTACTCAATCAGCCTTTGGGCTTGCATTCTAGCTAGCCATCGGGCTTGTATTAAAGCTATCCTTCGGCCTCACATCTAAGCCAACATCCAGGCTTGCATATTAGCTAGCCTTTAGCCTCGCATCCAAGTCAATCTTTGGGCTTGCATCCAAGCCAGCCTTTAAGCTTACCCTAAGCTAACCTTCTAATTTGCACTCAACTAGCCTTCAGGCTCGCACCTAAGTAACATTTAAGCTCACACTTAGTCAGCGTTCAGACTTACACTAAGTCAGCCTTCGGGCTCTCAATTAGCTAGCCCTCGAATTCGCATCCAAGCTAGCCTTTGGGCTTGCACTCAGCCAGCATTTGGGCTTACATCCAAGTCAACCTTCGAACTTACACTCAGCTAGCCTTCGGTCTCACATCCAAGCCAGTCTTCAGGCTCGCACTTATCTAGCCTTCGAACTTGAATTCAAGACAGCCTTTGGGCTTATATCCAAGTCAACATTGAGACTTGTATCTTAGCCAGCCTTCAATCTAGCATCCATGCCAGCTTTTTTGCTCACATCCAAGCCAGCTTTCAAGCTCATACTAAGCCAGCATTTGGACTTGCACTCAACTAGCATTTAGGCTCGAATTCAACCAACATTTGGGCTCACACCCAGCCAGTATTCGGGCTCACACCTAGCCACCCTTTGGCCTTGCACCTAGTCACCCTTCAGGCTCGCATTCAGCCAACCTTCGGGCTCGCACTTAATTAGCCTTCAAGCTCTCATCTTATCTAACCTTTAGGCTTGCATTCAGCTAGCCTTAGGGTTCACATCTAAGCCAATTTTCGGACTCACACCCAATCAGCCATCTGGCTCGCACTAAGCCACTTTTCTAATTCACGAACTAAGTCAACCTTCTAGGCTATAGGTTTGCTAAAATCATCATAAATAGCTAGGAACCCTAAAATGAAATTGATTAACGTGAAGTTATTTAATCACAATGAATGGACAAAGGCCAAGTTGGCTCAAATGGAGTTAAATTGATCAAACAAATGTACTACAACCCAAATTGAGCTGGACTCTAAAAAATCTAAATTAAGTTAACCTAAAACAAATAAACTCAAACCCAAGCCTAATAAGGCTCAAGTTGGGTCAATTCAAAATTATGTCAACTTTGGATTGAATTAAGCTCAAATTAAATCCGAGTTAGGTTAAATCAAACCCAAACTAAAAGGGCAAGCTCAAAGTCAAACCAGAGTCATACTAGGTTGAACCTAAACTATAACCAAGTGAAACTAAATTGATTTGAACTTGAACCAAAGTTCATCAAGATGCATACTCGGACTTAATAAAGGTCTAACACAAGGTTGAACTGAACTTAAGCTCAATAAAATTAAACTTGGACCCAACTATATTAATTTTGATGGAACTAAATAGGATCAAATTGAGTCCTATCGGGTGTGCTAAATCCATGGTAATATTCTAAGGTCATGAACAATGAGTGATGTTACTATCCTAACTTGAACTAGAATTAGTTCGAGTAGAACTAAATAAGGTCAAAGTGAGTCTCGCTAAGTGTACTACAAAAGCCTTTAGCAATACTTCAAAACTATTCCAACTCTGTAAGTCATTGTTGATGCTATCAAACCAAAGAAGTTAATTGATAACATACTTAAAGTTGTTAGTCACACTTCGAAGCTAGTTAATTCTGGAAGCCATTGACGATGCATCTTCCAAGCTAAGACAACCCAAAAGTATTAGCAATGCTTCAAATCAAATTGAATTAAGATAGACTTGAACTTGCTTAGTCAATCAGTCATAATACCTTATTAAATGAAGTAAATCATCAATATGCTCTAGGCTGTCGGCTATACTTCAAACCTATATCCAACTCCGTAAGTCATTAGTGACATTGCCAAACCAAAGAAGTTAATCGGCAACATACTCAAATTTGTCAGTCACACTTCAAAACTATACCAAACCCCCTAAGTTGTTGGTGATACTACCAAATTAATGAAGTCAAACTAATAATACACTCAAAGCTTTTAGCTACACTTCAATCTAGTCAACCCTAGAAATAGTTGATGACACGTCCTTCAAGGTAGTCAACCCCATAAGCTATTAATAACGCGTTCTTTAAACTAGTTAACCTTAGAAGTAGTTGACGACGCTCCCTTTCAAACTAGCTAACCCCAAAGTAGTTGGTGATGCCTTCTTCAATTTAGTTAACCTCAAAAGTAGTTAATAACATACCCTTTCAAGCTAGTAAACCCCAAAAGCAGATCATAATGTAATTCTCAAAGCTATACCTAACCTTATAGGCTATTGTGATACTACCAAACCAAAAGGAGTTATTGTCTATGCTTTATTAGCTATGAAAATACTTTAACTGAAGTTATTGCCTATGTCTTTTAACTATAAAAATATTTCAAGGTTAATGGGGTTATCGCCTATGTATTATTGGTTAATAGAAACACTCCAATCTAAATGAAGTTATCGCCAACGCCTTATTGGCTAATGAAAATACTTCAAATAATGAAGTTATCGTTGATGCTCAAAGTTATTGGAAACACTTTGGATTTCCTCCATTCCTTTTTGTGCCCCATTAGATGATGCCATCAACACCTGCTAAAGATTGAACTGATTTGAGTCAAACACCATGTGGCTAGCACAGGGGGAACGAGACAGCAACACATATCAGAGCTTCTTCCCCACTCCTTCTTTCTTTCTTCATTTCTTTCATATAAGGTGAGGATAGTTCCTTTCTTAAACTATATATCATTTCTTAAAATCAATCAAATATTTTCTTCTTTTCTTTTTTGTGTCTCTATTTTATTAACTATGTCTCTCGCTTTAGAAGGTTTTTGACAATTGTTAGGGTAGTTAACAAAAGAAGCTTGTATCAATTGAAAGCTAATGTTTTCACAACATCTAATAGCACACTTTAAATTAAAATAAATCTTTATTTATGATTCGAGATCACTCCCGATGTCTTTGCTATCCCAAGTGGTCAATTTCGATCCCACATCAACCACCTCATTTGACCTAAGGGAATTCTTAGGGATCCAGATCAACTCATTCAAGCTAACCAAATCCTTCAGGGTCTTGAAACTTTATAGTATTCTAGCTATGTTTTGGCCATATTTCTCACGTTTTGGCTATGTTGAGTTGTATCTTCCCATATTCTATGGTATCCCGACTATAGTTCACTATCCCATCCATGTTTTGTTATGTTCTGCTACATCCTAGCTAATTTCTTCTACATTTTGCTACATCCCAACCATGTTTGGTTGTGTTTTGCTACATCCCAACCATATTTTGCTATATTTTTCTATTTCCCAACCATGGTTTGTTGCATTCTACTATATCTTAAACATGTTCTATTGCATTTTGCTACATCCCAACCATATTCTTTTTTTTTTTGTAGCATCCCAGTGATATTTTCCTATGTTTTGTTGCATCCCAACCATGTTTTGCTGTGCTTTGGCCATTACTGGCCATGATCTATTGTATTCTGACTATGTTATGTTGTGTTCTACTATATTTTGACAGTGTTCCACCATGTTCTAGTCATATCCCAACTACCAGTCAATATAAGAGAATCACTCACAATCTCAGACTATTGATAATCTATTAATTGATTATATTAAACCAATTTGGACCAACCTAGTTTAATCTAATTGAATGAAATAAGTTGAACATTAATAAGTCACCAAATGAGTTGGGCTTGACCAAGTTTAATTAAACTCAATTAAATTAACCATGGATTGAAACTAGACTAAAATGGACTCAAATTAAGTTTGAATTTAACCCAAAACTAAAACCAAATTGGTTCGACTAAACTAAAACCAAACTAGTTTAAGCCCAAACCCTAATTGGAATTGAACTTGAATTAGAAATAGGTAAAATCTAAATTAGAACTAAGTTGAGCCTGAACTAGAATTAGGTCAAATCATAACCAGAATCAGATTGAACTTGAACTAAAACTAGGCCAAACGTAAACCAAAACTCAATTAAACCTAAATAGAACTAGGTCAAACTAGAGCAAAAATTAAGTTGAACGAGAATTAGAACTAGGTTGAATCTAACCAGAACTAGGTCGAACCTAAACTAGAACTAGGATGAACCTGAACTATAGCCAAACTTGGTCTAGACACGAACTAAATTGGTTGAAACTCAAACCTAATAAGAATCCAACATGGGTCAAATTTAAACCTAATAAGGGTTTAATGAAGATTAAACCTAAATCCATCAAGGATCTATTAAGGGTTTGTTCAAGTTGATTTTTGCTATAATGAAAATTGAGTTAATCAAAATTGAAACTTAAATGAAATTATGTCTCAAATGTGGGTCTCATTTGAACCAAAATCATGCTTGAGTTTAACCAAAAATTAAGGATCCATTAAGCACCCAATCAAGAGTTGGATCCAAGATCCATTAATGATCCATCAAGGGTCGGATCTAATGTTATTAGGGATCCATCAATAACCCATCAAGGGTCGGATCTAAGATCCATTAAGGGTCTATCAAAAACTCATTAAGGGTTGGATCTAAGATCCAGTAAGGATCCAATAAGTACCTATCAAGGGTTGGATTTAAGATTCATCAAGGATCCATCAAGAATCTAATAAAAATCCAACACAAGGTCAAATCTGACTCAAATTAAATCAAATCTGACTTGAATCAAATTTAAGTTCTGAACATTGAACTAAATCAAATCAAACTTGAATAAAAATCAAGTTTTGATCATCAAATTGAGTCAAGTCATACTTGAATCAAAATCGAGTATGAATATTAAACTGAATCAAATCAAACTTAAACTAAAATGAATTCTAAACTTCAAACTAAATTGAATCAGACTCAAACCAAGAATCAAGTTAAGGTTAGTCAAGAATAAGCTCAAGCTATCAGCAAGACCTCAAATTTAATTAACAACAAGCCAAGAGAGGTCACCAGTCATCAAATAAAAAATGATTAGCATAAGCCAAGGTCACTAATCATTCCTTCAAACCAAACCGAACAAAGGTCAGTTTAAACTCATTTAGTCAGTTAGCCAAACATCTTATTCAATCGAAGTCAACCAATAATACACATAAAGCCATCGGCCACACTTCAAGCTTAACTAACATAAGCTTAGAGCCATCTATGATGCTTCAAAACCCAATCAATAATACACCAAGAGGCTGTCAATTATCAAATTAGAAATGATTAGAATAAGCTATTCTCTAATCAAAGATCAAAAGAAGTCAATTGATAATAAGAAGAAAGCTATTAGTAATACTTCACATCTTATTTGGGGTCGGCTAACACAAACCAAGATAGTCAGTCATGCCCTGAAATCAAGCAAAGTTATCAATATTCTCCAAGGATCAAACAAGCATCCGTTTGGGTTAGACTCCATGCGATTAAGTGCACGGGAGTGGGGTAACGGGGCGCATCAAGCCTTTACCACTTTCTTTCTCATTTCATATTCTTTTTTTATTATGAATTTAAATTCATGAAATTATATAGTGAGAATATGCCCTTACTTAAGCCATGTACCCCTTTCTTAAATCAATCAATCATGCTTTTTTCTTCCTATTTCTATGTTATTAACTAGATTTTCTCACTTTAGGAGATTCTTGGCAATTGTCAAGGTAATTAACAATACAGGCTTGCACATGTTAGATATCATGTTCCCACAACA
The DNA here is from genome assembly GCA_005019695.1 of Trichopus zeylanicus subsp. travancoricus. NCBI lineage: Eukaryota > Viridiplantae > Streptophyta > Magnoliopsida > Dioscoreales > Dioscoreaceae > Trichopus > Trichopus zeylanicus. The sequence goes on from RXID01014424.1 coordinate 14,530, forward strand.
TCTAATTATGTATTCAAGCCACCCTTAACTTTTATTTATTGTTTTCAAATTACTTCCTAAGGCCTTTCGCTATTCGAGGTGATCGATTTAGATTCCACAAATTCTAATGCACCCGGCGGGACCTAAGCTTCTCCTCTAAGTAGAGAAACCTAGCTAATATAGATACATATCAAAAGAAAAAAAATCTAAAAATTAATAATTGATTTTCATTACAAAAAAAAATGGCATCATCAAATGACCCTCCTACTCTAATATACACCATCAACAAATGATCGCCGTTGGGGTAATCATAGTCAACATAAGCATGAATCAACTCCTCATCTCTTGTCCAGGAGGTAAGGACCCACCATCTAGGGGACAAAGCCCTCCCATCCAAGGGGTAGATATTAAGTCCACTAAGGGGCAAAGACTAATTCTATCTAGGGAGTAAGGGTTAAACTTCTTCAAAGGGGATAAGCCCGAATATTATTATATCAAACCTTGATGATAAAATAAAGATATCATGGGGAAAATTGGAGTCCATTTCAGCCATCAAGCTATGTTCAACTCTAATCAATTCATGTATGGTGCTTCTGCTTTCACCAATAGTGTCACTATTCTTAGCATTGCTGCTGTTGCTATGACTACCATTGACCCAGTTACTACACCTAACTAGTACGAATCTGCCCCCTCATCTCCCACTTAGTGGCAAAAACTAAGTTTACCTAGGTGTAAAATACTAAGTCCACCAAGGAGGAAAATACTAGTTTCACCCAGGCAACAAAGGCCAAATTTTATTGTGTGAACCTCAATGATGCAATAGAGGCTCTATTAGCACATACTAGAGCATCAGTCTCTCAAAGATCAAGAAATAGGCAAAGTCAGTTTTTCACCACCTATAACTTGCCAAAGGAAGGATCAATGGGACCTTCGGTCAACTTTGAAATGTTAGATCAAACCTAAAGTTATATTCTATAATCCCCACCTCTAACACTACAAAGACTAAAGGAGAATAATGGATAAATATGTGTTCAATCTTCTTCAGCTGAGAAGGGAACAAGATCATCTTCTAATGCTAAAATGATTAATGGACAAGTAGTTAAAACTAATAAAAAGGATACTTGCACCAAAACTGCACCATGGAGAAGTCAAAATATTGCATGAGCTTCAAAAGCACAAAACAAAAAATTATTTAGCCTATGACGGAATATCTAGTTAAATCAAAACTGACTACCCAAGTATGTATTCTACTTCTCAAGGTAAAACATAAAATAATTTTTTTTAAGAGACATAAAATGAAAAGTTATTTATTGTTTAGGTGAATCACCTTTTGTCTTAGAGATAAGGTCTTTAAAAAATGTAAGAATAATGCTTAACATAAAAGATGGTCGATAATGAAATATGGTAGAGTTGGAATTTCTGCACCTCCCTTGCCCACTAACACCTATGTTAACTTAAGAAATGCAAGGCTAGAAATATGACAATCAATCTATAAGTAACTATAAGCCTATTGAAAAAATTACTTGAAATATAAAAGTGCAATGATCGAAAGATAACGTCCAGAGAATCTCCTCCTAGAGACAAAAGATCACCCACCAAATGAATAATATGAAATAAAGTCCTAAATAGACAAACTAGTGAAGTCAATATAAAGGGATCAAGACTAAGGGCAAATCTTCCCCTTTAACTTTGATTCTAAGGCCACCCAAATACAGATTGGGATTTCTTCCCCAACTATTGTCAAGTGAAAGTCTTTGCACTTGTGGATTTAGGGCTCTAGCTTATTGAAAAAGAAAAATGGAATCAAAATAGGATGTTTTCCTCAAAAATAAGTACCACAATTCTTTCCTAGTCTATGCAAAGATGAAAATAAGAAATGCTCACATCTAAAGTATTTGAGTATATGTAACAGCTCCAATGAGGATAGGGGGCATATTGCCCAAGGATCCTTCAATCAAACCATTAATCCATCCTTTCATAAAAGAAGATGGGGAATCTAAAATTAAGTATTCTTTCATTCAAATGCTTAAGAAAATGCATGGTGGTAAAGAATTTGAAATGGACAACTGATTTATTGGGCTAATGCCAAGTAAGGTTTTTATTCTCCCATCATCAAAAGGCTACATATAAGAAAAATCAAAATACCCTCGTCAAAAGATCACCAAGGTGGCATGTAATTCAGGGATCAAAACATGAAATTGATCAAGAATTCTTCCCCATCTCAAAATTGTAGGGATTATGGACAATTTTCTTCCCAATGCTTACAAGGGAAGTTAAGTGGATAATTAAGATGTCAGTTATCATGACATCCAAAGGGACATGCGATATTACTCTTTGCTCCACAATCCATAGTGTAAAATCTAAAGTCATGAAATTCTTGATGATGACTTCAAATAGACCACTCATATAATGGTAAAATCAAAAATGACAAGAGCAACTTATCACCTTTAATATAATGAAATCAAGCTTATCACCCTAATATGGTAAAGTCAAGCTTATCACCTCCAATGCAATGAAATCAAGTTTATCACCTCTAAAAGGGTAAAATCAAATGGATTACCTATGAAATGGTAAAATCAAATACCTCATCTATAAGGATTGCAACGTAAAACATATTAGCTTTAACATGGTGAAATCAAAGTGGCAATGTTTGAAAATTAAAATTCATTTTACAAGGTGATCGAGCCCTAATTTAATATGATAAATCAAGTTCATTTTGTATGGTGATCATGTTTGTATTTATATGACAAATTAAGTCCACCTTTAAGTGACAAGTTAAGTCCATTTTTCATGGTAATCAAGTCTACATTTATATCATAAACTAAGTCCACTCTCATATGGTAAACCTAGCCCATTTTGAGAGGAAACTAAGCTCACAAATATGTGGCAAACTGAGCCCACATTTTTATGGTAAACTAAATCCATTGACATGGTAGTTAAGTCCACATTTATGTGACAAATCAAGTTCATGCTTAAGTAATAAATTAAGTCCACTCTCAAGTCTACCTATATGTGGCAAGTTAAATTTGTTTACATGTGGGAGATCAAGCCTTCTTTCACTTGGTAAATATAGTCAACTCTCAAAATATAGATATAGGACTAGGTACCTAAACATTGTTCTCACCCTCTCTTCTAGTCAAAACTTGAGAAGAAAATGTGAACGGGACAATTTATTTGACGTGATTTTTGCCACAATGAAAATTGATCAAAGTATGATCAAAATTAAAACTTAAATGCCACTAAATTATGACTCAAATGTGAGTCTAATTTTGATTTAGACATTATTAAGTTTGACTAAAAATTGAGCTTGATTTAGACCTAAATTATTGAAAAAATTCAGACTCAAGCTAAAGTGGACTAAGTGGGCCGGATATTTAGACCAAGATCAGGCTCATAATTCATCCAAAATTTGGGCTAAAATAAAAAAATACAAGAACTTTACAAATAGATTCTTGATTAAAATTTTCTTATGAATAAATCCCAAGGATGAAATTTTGGAAAAAAACCTATAAAAATCTTAAAATTATAATTTGGTCCTTGGAAAGAAAATTTGCTAATAACCCTTGTATTTTATTATATCGCAAAATAGTAGAAAATCATCTAAAATATCATCTAATACAAATCTCTTATCCATATTTGAACAAACCAATCTCACAAATTCATATACCAATCTCCAGAGTTTTAAATTTTACATGAAGATAGGCTTTATCCAATTATCTATTAAAAATTCAAATGAGAAGAGATTAATTCGTTCTTCTTATCCTTTGACCACTATAAAAGAATTAGTTGCCCTTCACGAAAAGACAAGGAGATGAAGATGACCTAGGATCCTAAAATAAAAGAGAAGAAAGAAAAACATCAGGGAATGGGAAGCAAGCCAAACAAAAAAAAAAACAAGCGAGAAAAAGACCTAGTAAGTATTAGCTCATAGCTTCTACTTCATTGTACTTCCAGTGCCACTTCTTCTTAGATCTTGCCTCTTTGTTTCTGTAGGACAATCTTCATCACCCCAGAGCTTGGTGGCCCCCTTCTATGTGAGACCCTCAGCCATCCAAGATTGGGCGATCAGACTTGAAAGTTCAATTGCCCAAATCAAGATACCTTCCACAGCACGAAAACCAAAATTCGATTAGGACTGTACCATGCCCAAGGGATGCATGTCATTGCCCATGTCTAGTCGACTAGAACTGTGCCATCACATGCTTGCCCAAGCTCCACAATCCACCTACTCAAGCTTCACAGTGCCACCACAGCATCATCTCTGGTGAGCTCCTCCCTACCACTGTTGGAGTTCTGCTTGACCCACAAGCTTCACCCCAACCACCGATGAAGCTCGGTTCATGCTCCCGCAAGCTCACCTGAGTCGCTGTCCCAGTTTGCGCCACACGGCCAGCCCAGCTCATGCTCCATGCGAGCTCTACCTGAGCGTTGCCTTTCCTCCTAAGCTCTATTGACCAATCCTTCTGGCCTCTCGTCTCCATCACTGCCTGTGAGCTCCACCGTGCCAACACCTGCTTGGCACCATCATCTCCCTATAACTTCTCTCACTGGAGAGGACACTATGCTGACTGCTCTTACATTTCCTGTGCCTCATCCGTGCCCCACCAAGCCTCTTTCACTCTATCTTTGCTAGCTTGGACCTCCTATGGCAGCACTACGCTGGCCATCTCTCCCCGCACTTGTGTAGGGTATTGCACCCTTCGCTGGCCCTCCATCGCACTAGCCTTGGCTCTGCTTGCGAACACGACCTCTCCAACTGCCATCCGTCGGAGCTTGTCATTGGATTCGGCCTAGATCAGATCAGATCCAACTAAGATTAGATGGGGAAAGGCCTACCCTTTCTCTGGTGGAGAGCAAGATGAAGAGAAGAAGATGGTTCAAAAAATATAAAAAAAGGGGGAGTTTTGGCCTTTTAGAAAAACAAAAGAAAAATTCAGCCAACAAAAACTAAAAAAGGGAGAAATTTGGGTCAACAAAAAAAAAATACAAAAAATATGCTTCTTAGAAGAAGAAAAAGGAAATTTGACCATATTGATTATTAAAGGCCAGGCTTTGGGCTCGTTTGAAAGACAATTGGTCTAGGACCAACCTTCCAAAAGCCCTTTTGATTAAAAGCCATCTTTCGGGTCCATTAAACATTTATAAGCCAAACTTTAGGATTATGATTATTTGCACTATAAGCTAGTTTTTGCACTTGCCAAACGTTTATAAGCTAGTATTTGGGATCATGATCATTTAGACTATAAGTTAGCCTTCGGGCTTGTGGAATGTCTATAAGTTAGCCTTCGAGCTCGTAGTCATTTAGATTATAGGCCAACTTTTGAACTTACTAAATATCTATAAGCCAGCATTTGGGCATACAATCATTTGGATTATAAGCCAACCTTAGGGCTCGCCGAACGTCTATAAGTTAGTCTTTGAGCTCATGATCATTTGGACTATAGACTAACTTTGGGGCTCATCGGATGTCTATAGGCTAGCCTTTAGGCTCGTTGAATATCTATAAGCTAGCCTTTAGACTCATGATCATTTGGACTATAGGCTAGTCTTTGGGCTAGAACCTCTTCTTGTTCAATTTTGTTGAACTTGGAGTGACATCCTTTCAATCGGTCATCTGGCATCCCAATTGATCATCCATTTCAGTCAGAACAAAAATGATGATTTGAGTTTAGACCCAACCTTAATCGGGTTTGAATCAGGTCAAGACTTGATCAAGGTCAAATTGAGTCAACCAGAAATCAAAAGAAGTTCACATTTAACTATAATTGAGTCAAATCACATTTGAACTAAACTCGAACCAATTTCAAACCAAACCCAAATTAGGCTCAAGTTGGGTCAAGTTGAATCGAGTCGATTCAAACCGAACCCAAGAACTAGATCAAACTTGAATCAAAATTAGGTCAAACCTAAACCAAAACTAGGTCACACCTAAAACAAAATTGGATCACACCATAACCGAAATCAGGACGAATCTTGGATCTTCCCTTAATGGGTTCTATTAAGAGCTATTAAGAGCTCAATAAGAGTCCAACACAAGATAAAACCTAACAAAAATTGAATCAAATCAGACTTGAATCAAAATTAAGTTTTGAATATTAAACTGAATCAAATCATACTTGAATTAAAATTAAGTTTTTAATATTAAACTGAGTTAAATCAGACTCAAGTCAAAATTTAGTTTTGAATATTTTTGGGATCAATTTTGGTGGTTTGGGATAGCGAAGACCCTGAGAGTGATGTTGAATCACAAATCAAAATTTATTTTAAATGTGCTATTAGGTGTTGTGAAAATATTGACTTTCAATAGGTGTAAGCCTCTGTTGTTAATTATCTTGACAATTGTCAGGAACCTCCTAAAGTGAGAAATCTAACTAATAAAAGTAAAGACACAAAAGAAAGAAAATAAGAAAGTATTTGATTAGTTTGAGAAAGACGTTATTATAATGAATTTCAATATGGAATTATAGAAAAAATGAAGGAAAAGCAAAAGAGAACGAGTGGAGAAGAACCTTTGATGTGTTGCTGCCTCGCTTCCGCTGCGCTGGATCACATTGCATTTGATCTTGATCATGGAAGGGAATGGGAGAAGTTTGAACTATTTCCAATAACTTTGAGTATTCATGATAACTTCATGACTTGAAATATTTTCGTTAGTTAGTAAGGTGTTGCCAATAACTTCTTTCATTTCGAAGTATTTTCATAGCCGATAAGGTATAGACAATAACTTCATTGTCTGGTTTTTGAAGTATTTTCAATGGCTTTGAGTATCGATGATAAGTCCATAATTTGATGTATTTCCATTAGCTACCAAGGAGTTGGTGATAACTCCGTTGACCTTGAAGTGTTTCCATAGCCGATAAAACATAGATGATAACTTCTTTTTGATTTAATAGTGTCATCAACAACTTATAAGTTTGGGCATAGCTTGAAGATGCATCATCAACTACTTGTGGGGTTGGCTAGCTTGGAGAGGTGCATCGTCAACTACTTGTGGGGTTGGCTAGCTTGGAGAGGTTTATTGTTAACTACTTATCAAGTTGACTAACATGGAAAGGGTGCATCATCAACTGCTTGTGGGGTTGACTAGTTTAAAAGGATGTTATTAACTACTTGTGGGGTTGACTAGCTTATGGGTTGCGTGGTCAACTACTTCTATGGTTGACAAGTGTGAAGTATGGCTAACTGCTTTGAGCACATTGTTGGTTAACTTCATTGATTTGACAGCATCACTGATGGCTTAAGGGTTGGGTATAACTTTGAAATGTGGCCAATTGCTTTGAGCATTTTAGCAATTAACTTCTTTGGATTGTTAGCATCACCAATAGCTTATGTTGTTAGATATAACTGTTGAAGTGTGGCCAACAGCTTAGAGTATGTTGATGATTAATTTCTTTGATTTGACAGCATCACTAACGGCTTTTGGGGTTGGATGTAGCTTGGAAGATGCATCATCAATAGCTTCTAGGGTTGATTAACTTCAAAGTGTGCATCATTAACTGCTTCTGGGTTGACTAGCTTAAAGAGCATGTCATCAATTGCTTATGGGGCTGACTAGTTTGAAGTATAGCCAATGGTTTTGAGTGTATTATTGGTTGACTTCATTGATTTGGTAGCATCACTGACAGCTTAGGGGGTTGAGTATAGCTTTGAAGTGTGGCCAATAGCTTGGAGCATATTGGCAATTAACTTTTTAAATCTAGCAGCATTACTAATGGCTCATGGTATTGGGTATAACTTTGAAGTATTGATGAAGGCTTTGAGTGTGTTGGTGATTAACCTCTTTGATTTGACAACGATATCAATGGTTTATGAGGTTGGGTATAAATTGAAGTGTTTCTGAAGGCTTTTGTAGCACACTGAGTAAGATCCAGTTTGACCTTATTTAGCTCAATTTGAACTAATTCTAGTTCGGGTTAGGGTCGTAACCTCACCCTTTGTTTATAACATTGGAGTATTATCGAAGGTTCAGCACACATAGTGATACTTAGTTTGATTTTATTTAGTTCTATTTAAACTAATTCAGGTTCATGTCAGAGGGTGGCACTGTCTTTTGTTCATAGTTTTGGAGTATTACCGAAGTTTTAACACTTCCAATAAGACTCAATTTGACCTTGATGAACTCCATTGGGACTAATATGGTTTACGTTTGAGTTCAATTTTATTTAGCTTAAGTTTTGATCTTATGTTGGACCTCTATAGAGTCTGGGTCTATTGAGCTTTGGTTCACGTTCAAGTCAATTTAGCTCGACTTGGTTCTAGTTCAAGTTTAGCCTAACTTGGTTTTAGTCTGACTTTAAGTTTATCCTTTTAGTTTAGATTTGATTCAACTCAATCATGGTTTGATTTGGACTTAGTTCAATTCAGATTGGATTTGATTTGAACTCAATTTGATTTTTAGATCAACCCATCTTGAGCCTTATTATGGTTGAATCTAAGTTTATTTGGTTTAGGTTAACTCAATTTAGATTTTCTGGAGTTCAGTTTGATTTGGGTTTTAAACCATTTTTTTATTAATTTATGTCCATTTGAGCCAACTTAGCCTTGGTCCACTTGTTTTAATTGAGTTTAATTTTAATATAATTGAATTACTCCATGTTAAGCAATTTAATTTGAGCATCCTTGGCTATTAATGATGATTTTAAATAGACCCGTAGCTCGATTTCAAATGTGGGAACTCGAGGGTTGGCTTAGTTTGCAACTTGAAAGCTGAGTTAGTGTGAGCTTGAGGGCTAACTGCATGTGAGGCTAAAGACTAGCTTATATACGAGCCCAAAGACTAGGTAAGTGCGAGCCTAAAGGCTAGTTATGTGTGAGCCCAAAGGTTAGCTTAGATGTGAGTTCAAAAGCTATCTAAGTGTGAGCTTGAAGGTTGGCTTAGATGTGAGTCTAAAGGCTGGCTAAGTACAACACTTAGCTCAAGGATTGGCTTAGATGAGCCTGAAGCCTAGCTCAGTGTGAGCCCAAAGATTGGCTTAGATACGAGCCTGAAGGCTGATTAAGTGTGAGCCCAAAGACTTAGCTGGATGCAAGCCCTAAGGTTAGCTAAGTACAAGTCCAAAGGCTAGTTTAGATGTGAGTTTGAAAACTGGCTAAGTATGAGATTGATGGTTGGCTTAAAAGTGAGCTCGAAAGCTGGCTTAGATGCAAGCCTAAAAGTTAGCTTAGATGTGAGCCTGAAGGCTTGCTTAGACATGAGCCCAAAGGCTGGCTTAGAAGTTTGGCTTAGACAGGAGCTTGAAGGCTAGCTTAGATGCGAGCCCGAAGGCTAGCTTGGATGCTATCCTGAGGCTAGTTTAGATGCAAGTCTGAATGCTAGCTTGGATGTGAGTCCGAAGGCTGGCTGAATGTGAGCCCAAAGGCTGGCTTAGGTGTGAGCCAAAAGACTAGTGTGAATGTGAGCTGAAACGCTAGCTAGGTGCAATTGTAGTGAGGTCATAGGATCTACCATGTTCATCACCTTCTTCAAGTGGCGACGGATGGCCACAACAAGGACACGATATTTGCCAACTTCACCACCATCATTGAGGGAATACGGGTGGCTACAATGGGGTTACAAAGCCACTATCTTCACCATCATCTTCAAGGAGTTGTGGGTGACCACAATAGGGTCATGGTGTTTGCTGACTTCACCACCATCTTCCAAGGGCCACAGGTGTTCATAGCAGAGTCACGATGTTTTCCCACTTCACTAGCATGTTCGAGGGACTACGGGTGGCCGCAACAGGATTACGAGGTCTATTATCTTCACCACCATCTCCGAGAGACCGTGGACGATTGTAGTAAAGTCATGGTGTTTGTCAACTTTACCACCATCTTTGAGAGACTACGGGTGGTCATTGTGAGGTCATGAGAATAGAAGCAAGCAAAACCTTCTGTTTTTTCTTTTATATTACATATATGTTTCTTTCAACCCCATACCTCCCTCCTTCCATGTGGACTGCCAACTACCCTTTTTTTTGCAAGTCCTTTTATTATTATTATTATTCTTTTATACTTCTTCTCTTTCTTCTCCAAACAATAGCCCCCCTTCCTTGCTTTTTTTTTTATTCGCCCCATGATCAGGCAGGGAGCGGCCTGATCACCTTCTTTAGCCAAATCTGGCTAGGTTTCCCGGTGGTGGGGTAGGAAGGCTTTGCCGCTAATTTTCCTTAGTCGGATCCAACCGTCTCCTAGCCAAATCCTACCTTTGTCATGTGGCAGTGTGGCAAAGGCAAAGGAGGTGTGTTGTCACCAATGATGAAGCCACCAAGGTGGAGAAGGACTGCAGGATCATGCATGGATGGAAAAATAAGAGGATCTCTAAGAAGCATGGTGGGTGACCAGAGCTCGATGCAGGGTCTATTGAGGTCTTGTGTTCATCCTAGCAGTAATACAGGGGGCAAGTTATCAGGTGGTTGGATAATCAGGCTCATCATGCAGGCAACAGGATGTCATAGAGATAGAAGAGGAGGGGCAAAACAGAAGGTTGAAAGATCAAAGAAAAGAAAAGCTAAGTTATACTGACCTTCCTCTAATCTTCTCTTTGATATCCTTATTCTTCTCTTCTTCACTGTTCTAATCCTTGTTGTTGTCGTTCCTCCTCTCTGTAGGCTCCCACTGATTTATAGGCCGTTGAGAAGATTTAAACCCAAATCGAGAAGATTCAAAACCAAATTTTGATTGGTTTGATTGCTAAATTTGGTTGCATAATGATTGTAATATTTGATTAAATTGTATTTTCACTTTTTTTGTGATTGGCTATGATCACTTGATCGGGATTTGTTTCCCAAATGAGAATGTCCAAATTTTGTACGATTTTCGGATGATGAATTTTAGGGGGTTATTTGCAAATTTTTCCAAAAAATAGACCAAAGTGTAATTCTGTAAATTCCAAAGGCTTCTTTACAAAAATGACATATTTTAAAATTTCTAGGGCATCTTTGAATAAAATTTGGGCTCATTTGCAAATAAAAATTTTTAAGAGGTTTGTTTGCAAATTTTTCAAGAAATTGGACTAAAATATAATTTTACAAATTTTAGGGGTCTTTTTATAAAAAATATATCTGTAAAAATTCTACAATTTTTAAGATCCTTTTTGAATAAAATTTGACCTTATTTATAAATAAAAAATTTTGAGAGGCTTATTTACAAATTTGCCAAGAAATTAGAGTAAAATGTAATTTTATAAATTTCAAGAGTCTTTTTACAAAAAGAACATATTTGTAAAATTCTGAAATTTTCAGGGTCTTTTTTTTTATAAAATTTGGGATTCATTTGTAAATGCAAATTTTCAGGAGTTTATTTGCAAGTCTCAATTTGGTTAAAATCTTAGTTTAGTCTTTGATTCTAATTTGGATTCAAATTCAATGTCTAAATTTGGCTCATTAAAAATCCAACTCTAATTCAGAGTAGAATTTGAAAGTCTACTTAAACAAACTGCTACCTTCGCATCCACTTCATGAGCTTTCTTGGTGAAGGGAGTGGATGTGAAAGAAAGAGTGAGCATTTTGCTTCTCATTACCACACCCATGAGTGCTTAATTGGTAAGCTTGCGTATTTATTTCTCGTAATAGTATCTCTTTTTTTTTCTTTGCCCTTGCTTCTTATTTGTTCAGTTCACACTTTTTTTTTTTCAAGATACCATGGAACGCTTCGTGATAGAGAGGATTGGGGAGGAAGGTAATTTGGCTTTACATCATTTCCTCCAAGTCTTTGGGACCAATGCCGAAGTGGTCACTACATACTGGCCCCAGGAGCATTGAAAGTAGGTGTACTTCGATAATTATCATCCCTTAGCCCACTTTTTGAAGGAAGAGACACCATGTGCTGATAGTACAAGTGGTTACTTCTTGTTGGAACTAGTTGGGCATTACAAATAGCGAGAATCTTTAGACTTTGGGGTTTCACATTCTTAATGGTCGCTCACTATCGAGGCCTTCTATAGTGCCACCTTCATGAGAATTGAGGCAAGATGCAACCTTGTTTTTTTTCTTTTATATTACATATAATTTTCTTTCAACCCCATACCTTCCTCCCTCTTATGTGGATTGCCAACTATCCTCCTTTTTTTTTTGTTTTTTGCAACTCCATTTTTAATTTTTTTTATACTTATTATCCTTCTCCAAATTGCAGCCCCCTTTTCCTTGCTTTTTTCTTTATTTTCCCCACAACTGGCCTAGAAGCAACCTAGTCACCTTTTTTGGCTAGATCTGGCTAGGTTTCTTGTCGACAAGGTTGGGAGGCCCCGCTGCTCATTTTTGTTGGCTGGATCTGATTGGGTTACTCTGCAGCAGGGCAAGAGAAGGCCATCACTCAGTCTCTTAGCTGGATTTGGCCTTTCTCGTGTGGTGGCATAGTGAAGGCAGAAGAGGTACGGTGTCAACGATGACAAAGCCATCGAGGTGGCAAAGGACTATGGGATCATGTGCGGATGGCAACCAAGCGGATCTCCGAGCACCATGTGTGACTAGAGTTTGGTGCAAGGTCTATTAAGGTCTTGTGTTCATCCTAGCAGTAATGCAGGGGGCAAGTTATCAGTTGGTTGGATGATCAAGCTCACGTGTAGACAAAAAACCTCATAGAGATAGAAGAAGAGGGGTAGAAGAGAAGGTTAGGAGATCAAAGAAAAGAAAAGCTAGGTTATACTAACCTTCCTCTAATCTTTTCTCCACTATTCCTATTCTTCTCTTCTTCACTATTCTGATCCTTGTTGTTGTCGTACCTCCTCTCTATAGGCTCCCATTGATTTATAGGTCATTAAGAAGATTTTACGTCAAATTGAGAAGATTCAAAATCATATTTTCATTGGTTTGATTGCCAAATTTGGTTGAATGATGATTGCAATATTTGATGGAATTGTATTTTCATTTTCTTACAATTTGCTGCGATCACTTGATTGGGATTTATTTCCCAAATGGGGATGTCCAAATTTTGTACCATTTTCGAATAATGAATTTCAGGAGGATTATTTGCAAAATAATTCTAGGGGCTTGTTTGCATACATGGAATATTCTAAAATTTCTAGGGTTATCTCTGATTAAATTTAGGCTTATTTATAAATAAACAATTTTGACAAGTTTAGTTGTAAATTTTTCAAGAAATTGGACCAAAATATAATTTTATAAATTTCAGGGGTTTTTTTATAAAAAATATATTTGTAAAAATTTTAGAATTTTTAGGGTCTTTTTTGAATAAAATTTGGACTTGTTTACAAATAAAAAATTTTGAGAGATTTATTTATAAATTTGTCAACAAATTGGACAAAATATAATTTTACAAATTTTAGGGGTCTTTTACAAAAAGGACACATTAGTAAAAATCTAAAATTTTTAGGGTCTTTTTTTGATATAATTTTAGGTTCATTGTAAATACAAATTTTTAGGAGTTTATTTGCAAGTCCCAATTTGGTCCAAATTCTAGTTTAGTCTTTGATCCTAATTTGGGTTTAAATCCAACATCTAAATTTAGCTCATCAGGAATTCAACTCTAATTCGAAGTAGAATTTCAAAGTCTGCTTAAACAACATCAAATTAAATCAAGTTAAACTTGAATCAAAACCAAGTCTAAGTATTAAACTAAAATAAATCAAACTTAAATTAAAACCAAGTTTGAACTCTAAACTGAATTGAATCAAACTCAAACCAAGAATTAAGTTAAGATTAGTTGACAACAAGCTTAAGCCATCAATGACACCTTTAATTCAATCAACAACAAGCCAAGAATGGCCGTCGATCATCAAATAAAAAATGATTAGCATATGCCAAGACTGCTAATCATTCTTTCAGACTAAACCAAACAAATGTAGACTTGAATTCGCTTAGTAAGTTAGCCATATATCTTATTCATTTGAAGTCAATCAACAATATATATAAAGCCATTAGTCATACTTCAAGCTCAACTGACATAAGTTTAAAATTGTCAGTGACACTTTGAAACCAAATCAACAATATGCCAAGAGGCTACCGATTATCAAACTCGAAATAATTAGCATAAGCTAACGCCGCTAATTATTTTCTCAACTCAAAGATCAAAAGAAGTAAACTAATAATAAGTAGAAAGTTGTTAGTGATACTTTAGATTTTGTTAGGAGTCAATTGACATAAGCCAAGATAGTAAGTCATGTCCTAGAATTAAGCAAAGTTATTAATATCCGCCAAGGATCAACCAAGCATCTATTCCAGTCAGAGTCCATGCGATCAAGCGCACGGGAGAGAGGTAGCGGGGTGCATCAAGCCTTTCCCACTTCCTTTCTCATTTTATATTCTTTTATGATTATGAATTTAAATTCATTAAATTGTAAATTGAGGATATGCCCTTAAGCCACAGACGCCTTTCTTAAATCAATCGATCATTTTTTTCTTTCTTCATGTTTCTATTTTACTATCTAGGTTTTCTCATTTTAGAAGATTTTTGACAATTATTAGGGTAATTAACAATAGAGTCTTATGCCTATTGGAAGTCATATTTTCACAATATCTGATTATACATTCAAGCCACCCTTAATTTTTATTTATTATTTTGAGGTTCCTCCCCAGGGTCTCTTGCTATTCTAGGCAATCGATTTTGATCCCACAGGGTCAAATCCAAAATCTACCAAGAATTCATTAAGGATAAAATCCAAATCCATTAGAATACTATTAAGAATCAAATCCAAGATCCATTAAGGGTCAAATCGAAACCCAGTAAGGGAGCATGAATCAATTATGGATCTAATAAAGTGTCGGTAGGATTGAAATTAGCAACTCGGGATAGCGAAGACCCTAGAGAGTAACCTCGAATCACAAGTCAAAGTATTTTTAATTGAAGTCCGCTATCAAATGCTATGAGAAAATTGACTTCAAACAGACACAAGCCCCTATTATTAATTACCCCAATGATTATCAAGAACCTCTTAAAATAAATAACCTACCTAATAAAATAGAGACACCAAAGAAAAAAAGAAATTATTATTTAATTAATTTTAAGAAATGACACATGACTTAAGTAAGGAGACGCTCTCACTTTACAATAAATTTCAATATGAAGTTATGGAAGAACATGGGATAAATAGAGAGAAAAATGGGGAGGATAGAAAAGAAGCTTTGAAGCATGCTACTGCCCCGCTCTCATGCGTTGGACTATGCGGAGTTCAACTCTGTAGTGTCTTGGCTTGATCTTCAGTGGATGTTGATAATTTAGTTTAGTGGTATTGTCTAGTGGGACATGGAAAGGAAATGGTGGGGTGAGGTACTTTCAATAGCTTAAGCATTGGCGATAACTTCTTTTGGTCAAAGTATTTTCTTTAGCTAATAAAGTGTTGGAGATAGCTTCATGAGTTTGAAACATTTCTATTAGCTAATAAGGCATTGGAGATGGTTTCATTGGTCAAAGCATTTTTCTTAGCTAATAAATTATTGTAGATAACTTTTTGATTTTGAAGTATTTTCATAGCTAAGGAGGCATAGGCATCAACTTCATTAATCTTAAAGTGTTTTCATAGCCAATGAGGTTTCAGTGTTAACTTTTTTGATTTTAAATTATTTCCATAGCCAATGAGACATAGTTGTTAATTTCTTTGATTTTAAAGTGTTTCCATAACTAATAAGACGTAGGTATTAACTCCTTTGATTTTGAAGTTTTTTCATAATGAATGAAATGTAGGTGTTAACTCCTTTGATTTTGAGGTTTTCCCCTACCCAATGAGGCATAGGTATTAACTTCTTTGATTTTGAAGTGTTTTCATAACCAATGAGGCATAGGTGTTAACTTCTTGTATTTTAAAATATTTTCATACCCAATGAGGCATGGCCATTAACTTCTTTGATTTTGAAGTATTTTCTAACTAATGTGGTGTATGTGTTAACTTCTTTAATTTTGGGTTGTTTCCATAGCTAATGAGGGGTAGGTGTCAACTTCTTTGATTTTGAAGTGACATTATCCATTGCTTGTGGAGTTGGATGAAGTCTTAGAGTGCTTCAAAGGCTTTTATAGTGCACCTAATGTGACTCAGTTTGATCCTATTTATTTCTATTCGAACTACTTTTGGTTTAGGTTTGAGTTCGATTTGGTCCAGTTTGGACTTTAGTTTAATATTCAAAACTCGATTTTGATTCAAGTTTAATTTGATTTAATTTGATGTTCTAGATCTAATTTGGATTTAATTCAGTTCAATGTTCAAGAATTGACTTTGATTCATGTCAGATTTCATTTAATTCAATGTTTAAAACTTGATAGGGATCAAGTTCGATTTGATTCAGATCAATGTTTCAAACTCAACTTCAATTTGAGTCTGATTCAACTCAATTCAATGTTCAAAACTTAATTGAATTGTGACTCACTAACTTCTTCCGGAAATATAATGGTATGTTTTGGTTTCTTCCTCTCAGAACTTGTGTAGAAATCTATTAGCAATTCCTTTATTATGCCCATATCTTTCTTCTCTTTCGACTTGAACAATGGATCAATCATCTTAACCTTTAGTGATTAGGTTTGCATTGATGCTCTATAGCATAAAATTAAAGGTCACTATTATGAATCGACTACTACAACCATGGAGGAGACATTAGATTGACTAAGGGAATCATGTGAAACATTCACTCCCTAACATCATTGTTGGGATTTTCAAATCCAAGTTTATTGACGATGAATATTTAACTTGCAATAATGAATTTAATTCACCAAACATGACATTGATTTTCAAAAGAGCATTCATCAAATACTAATTATTGTCTCTAGTTGGGTAATGCTGATTTCGATTCGAAAATGATTTGATTCAATTCGAGTCAGGTTTGGTCTTGTTCTGGTTCAAGCATCAATTTGACCTGATTAGGTTTTGGTTTAAGATCAACTTAATCTAATCAAGATTTAGATTTGAGTCCAAATTAACTGAACTAGGGTTCATTTGAATCTATTTTAACCCAATTGAAGGTTGTTTTAACCTAATAAGGGTTTAACTTAAACTTCTTTTAACCTAATTAAAGTTTGATTTGAATTTTGGTCTGACTTTGAGTTTACTTGATTTGAACTCGACTGAGTTTAAGTCTGAATCAATTTAAGTTGGATTAACACAATTTGGATTTAAGTTAAGATCAATTTGAGTTTTTAGTCTGTCTATTTGATTAATTAATTTAATCACTTTATTTAATTTGATTTTACCGAATCAACTTTATTTTGTGTAACTTGATCAATTAATTTAATTGATTTATGTTGATCGATTTTAATTGATTTGGTTTGGGAATCTTCAGGTTGTCATAATGATTTTGGATGAGCCCATAGGTTAGCTCTAAATTGTATCAAATTTTCAGTGAGCCCGCCAGCTAGCCTTGAGTTGATTTAGACTTTCGGTATGCTTATGGGCTAGTCTTAATTTGAACAAATGTTTAACAAGCTCGTGGCTAGCTTTAGCTCGATTAGATGTATGATGAGCCTATAGACTAACCTTAATCCAAATGAAAGTTTGGTAAGCCCATGAGATGGCCTTAATTTGAATAGACTATTGGCAAGCTTGCAAGCTGGCGTTAGTCCAAATAGATGTTCAGCGAGGATGCAGGCTGGTATAAGTCTAAATAGATGTTCAACAAATCTACAAACTAGCCTCAGTTTGAATAGACATCTGGCATAGGTTGGTCTTTGTTTGAATAGATATTTGGTGAGCCCACGAGATTGCCTTAATCCGAATGGACATTCGGCGAGTTCGCAAGTTGGCCTTAGTCTGAATAAATATTCGGCTATCTCACAAACTAGCCTTAGTCTGAATAGACATCCGATAAGTCCACAGGCTAGTCTTAGTTTAAGTAGACAATTGACGAGCCCCTATATTGGCCTTTATTCTAATAGATGATCGGCAAGTCCACGAGCTAGTCTTATTCTGAATAGATAATCAACAAGTCATAGGTTGACCTTAATCTGAATAGATAATCGGCACGCTTGCAAGCTAATATTAGTCTGAATAGATAATCGATAAGCACACAAGTTAGTCTTAATCTGAATAAATATTTAATGAGCTTGCAGACTAGCCTTTACCCAAATAATTGATCAATGAGCTCATGAGTTTGTCTTAATTTGATTAGACTTTCGGCAAGTTCATGAACTACCCTTAGTCTGAATAGATATTTAGTTAGCCCACAGATTGGTCTTAATTCGAATAGAGGATTGGCGAGTCCATTGGCCTTAATTTCAATAGACATTCGACAAGTCTATGGGTAAGCCTAAGTAGGTGATGATAGTACAAAAATTAAGGCCAAACTTTTTTTTGTGGTCAATTACTCTGTTTTTTTTCCTTTATTCCTTCCTTCTCCTCAGACCTATCCTCCATTTTTCCTTATTTCCTCCTAAATCTTTCTTCTGCTTTCTCCTATGCCTTGCCCCCCTCTCTCCCAACTGGGCTATGGTGGCCTGGAGTTAGCCAAATTTGGCCATGGTTGATGGCAAGAGGTGGTTGAGGCTGCCTGGAGGCAGTAATGGCGATGGGCCATGCCATCCTTGGATGGCATTGCAAGGTCAGCATGCAAGTGCTCTAGCAGGGCGATGAGAAGTGGTGACCAAGCCATGGTGGCATGGTCAAATGGGTGCTGGTGTAGTCCAGGGTAGAGATGGAGCAAATGCGAGGTTGGCCCTAGCACTGGTTTGCCATGGATGGCTATGAGGTCAAGCGGGCGTGGCTGTGGGTGGAGCAACAACATCTGAGATACAGTTGGTGCAAGGTCATCCATGCAGGTGGGACCAGCCAACGGAGGCTAAAGAGGTGCTTGGGCTAATTAGCTTAGGGTAGGCCGGTGAGCACGATGAGGGAGGTCCGCACGGGCCAAGCTAACGGCTCTGGAGCATGGTTCTGGAGGGCCGCAAGTGCAAATGGTAGGTGGAGCTCGAGCATGGGTGGTGGTGAGCGGGATGTGCTGATGGAGCTTTCGGGTGTAGGGAGATGTCCTCAGAGGGAGGACTGTGGTTTGGTAATTTTGAAGTTGGCCTTGGTAGGATCAACGCTGGTATCACATAGGAGGAGGGTGAGCTTTGGCAAAGGCGTACAAGTAATGCATGGTGTCTGGCAGGTGGAGAGGGCATGGTGGCAGGTGTCACACCCGTTGTGAGTGGTAGGTGCCACCACAACAAGATCATGTAATGGACCTCATGATCTCGGAGGCAATGGAGTGCCTTCAACGTGTGTGTGCACGGGCAGCACACATACGAGCAAACAATCAGTTGTGGTAGTCGGTGCCACTACGAGTATCATGCGAGGGAGCGCATGATCATGCGAGATGACGGACTGCCTCCAACATATGTGTGTGCGGGCAGCACACAGAGCAGCAAGTGACAGAGTCACGACATATTCTGATGGAGACCTGAACAGCCCAAGCAGTCCTGCAGAGTGAGCAGCAGGACAGGTTGGCTAAAGTGAGCTGCAGGAGCGTGTGAACAGCCTGGACACTTGGCGCTGCAGGTTGAAGACACCTAGCTGCAGGCTGGAGAATCAGAACTGCAACTGCCAAGGGACACGTGGCCAGCAAAGAGGCAATTGAGGGCTCATGGGATAGATGACAGCAGCTTAGAGAGTCAACTAACTGCCAGAAGAACATTGTGGAGCATGTTCTCCATGGCCTCCAATAGTTGAACTACAGGGAGAACATTGTGGAACATGTTCTCCATGATCTCTCTGAGTGGCTCACAGCCAAATATGTGTACTATAAATAGACTAGGGGGTCTATTGAGCTGGGGACACACAAGTAGAGAGACTTGTAGTGTCACTCCGCATTAGAGTTGTATTTCCTTTTATGTGAGCAATAAAAGGTTGGCAAGGTTGCTGTACTTCTCTTCTCCTCTATACTCTTGTGGGCTTGTTTGAGTTTGGTGGGCTGAGGTGGGCGAACCTTGGCGCCATCATGGGCAAAATTTTAGGGTAGAAGTTTGGCCGGCGTGACAATAGGCTTGTTGGCTTTTAGTGGAAGGTGCAATGGATGCGGCAAGCAATGGTGCTGGCTAGTAAAGGGAGCTCCAGTGCCTTGGTGATAGTAGAGTACAGGTGGGCTGAGATGCTAGTGAGGGGCTCGATGAGGCAGTCGCCAGCAGGAGTTCATTGGGGATTCTCCTATGGGCGGCCGACGATGCAATGATAGGTCCGACAAAAGGAAGCTCAAAGCAATCTACATCCTTAGTGCAGTGGGGTGGATGACATGGCGAGAGTGCAAGCTTTTTTGGAGCAAGATGAAAGCCATGAAGGGGATCAGTGCAAGAGAATAATGAAAGGTGGGAATTTACCTTATTTTCTAGGTTTCTCTTATCTCTTTCTGATGTCTGATCTCTTCTTGTTGATATTTTGCTTTTAACATCCCTTTTTTTGTAGGATTTTCATCAATTTTATAAGACTCGAAGAAGATTTAGAACCAAATCATTGATTGGTTAAATTATGGAATATTGTTGGATTGTGATTTGTAATTAGAATAGATTTCTATATTTTTGGTTTGGTATATAATCCCATTGATTGGGATTTGTTTCATTCAAAAATTGTATCATCTTTGAATACTAAATTTTGAAGGAGGTTATTCATAAATTTTTTCAGAAAATTTAGACCAAAATGTGATTTTATAAGTTCCAAGAGTGTTTTTTTTATATAAAGGACCTATCTATGAAAATTTCAAATGTTCAGGGTCCTTCTTATAAAAATATTCTAGACATGGATTTATTGGTAAAATATATTTGATCTTGGAAAAATCTCACCTTGAACAAATTGCTCCCTATGTAGGTTTTTCTCGAGTTTTGATGAGAGAAGAGGGTGCAAACAGTTTTTAGATATTGACTCATGTGTCAATATTTTGAGAATTGACCATATTTCCCACGTGAGAATAGATTCGATTTGTCATATCAATGCAGACTTAATCACCATGCAAAATGAACTTGAATTTACCACGTGAAAATGGATTTAAATTACCACATGAGAGTGGACTTCATTTCCCATGTGGAGTGGACTTTGAGTTGTTATGCAATGATGGACTCATCTTATTACATGAGAGTGGATTTGATTTGTTGTATGGAATGGACTTTAAGTTACCACACGAACTTACTTTGTCACAAAGAATGGGCTTGATTTATCATAAGAAGTGGACTTGATTTGCCACAAGAAATGAACTCAACTTATCACAAGAAGTGGACTTAATTTGGCATAAGGAGTGGACTTAATTTACTACAAGGTGTGGACTTGGTTTGCCACAAGAAATGGACTTGATTTGCCACAAGAAATGGACTTGATTTGCCACAATAAAGGACTTAATTTGCCATAAAAAGTGGACTTGATTTATCACAAAAGATGGACTTAATTTGTCATAAGAAGTGGACTTAACTTACCACAAGAAATGGACTTAATTTGTCACAGAGAGTGAACTTAATTTGCCTTAAGAATTGGGCTTAATTTGTTGCAAGAAGTAGACTTAATTTACTATAAGGAGTGTATTTAATTTGTTATAAGGAGTTAACTTGATTTAACACAAGGAGTGGATTTAATTTGACACAAGAAGTAAATTTAATTTGCCACAAGAGTAGGCTTAATTTGTCACAAGAAGTAGACTTGATTTGCCAAAGGAGTGAATTTAATTTGCCACAAGAAGTGAACTTAATTTTTCATGAGAAATGGATTTAATTTGCCACTAGGAGTGAGCTTGATTTGCCATAAGGAGTGAACTTCAGTTGTGCATAAAATGGATGAGGTTTTGTGTCCATGTTTTGCTTTGAGAAACATGGAATGCATGTTTAATCAAATATTCCTTTTTGAGGAACTCGAATATTCCATCATAGACAAGACAAATAATTTTATTTTGTTATTTTTACCCCCAAAAGCTTAGATAGAGTACTCTTTGAGAAATCAAGCATTTATTGGTGGCATAAGCCTATTCCCTTTGTCATCAATTAATTGGTATAATCCCCCTTCAAATATCCTTCCAATGATATAAGAGCGTTCCTAGTTAGACTCAAACTTGCCTTTCTTTCTTCAATTTGGAATTATAGGTCTTTTCAGAACTAAGACAATTTCTCTCTTTTGAAAGAATCTGAGCCATGTCATTTTGTTGTAGGCCCTAGATATCTATGCTCGATACATTTTCAAGCTCTGTTGAGCTATAAGTCATGTTTCATCTAAGGAGCCTAGCTAGTCGAGGTAAAGATGAATGTTGTCTTCTTTCATAATTTCTTGTTGTAATACAATTCTTAGGGAGGAAATTTGTACTTCCAGTGGTAAAATTGCCTCAGTCTCGAACAACGATGTGTATGATTTTAATTGAGTGGGGGTTTGATATGTAGTGCAATAGGCCCACAATGCTTTAGAAAGGTTTTGGTACTAGTCTCTCTTATTTCTAGTGATGACCTTCTTCAATATATTGAAGAGAGTTTTGTTAAGTGCCTCAGTGAGACCATATATTGAAGAGAGTTTTGTTAAGTGCCTCAGCGAGACCATTTACCCTAGCATTAAAGATGGATGAATATCCCCAATCTATTTTGTGATAATGTAGGACTCAGCCTACCTTGAAGCTTCTGAAGGATGGTCTTTTGTCAAAGATGGTTGTTTGAGAAACTTTAAATTAATATAGGATATTTTCCTGAAAGAAATGGATGAATGGTGTTTTCCTTTACTTTTTTTAATGGAGTCACATTTGCCCACCAAGAGAATTAATCAGTTGCTACTAATATAAAGCGGTAATCTTTGGAGGAATAGAGTTTAATTAGGCCAGTAATATCTATTTCCTCTATCTTGAATGGCCATAAGAACATTGTTGGATGTAGAGGATTCGGATGTTGATAGATAAAGTCACTATAAAATTAGCATAGGCAATATTTTCTCCATATTCGATGCAATCTCTCACTATCATAGGTCAATAATAGCCCATACGCTTAATTTTTATTATAATTTTGGTTTGATTGATAAGTTCCACAAACTTAGTGCACCTCATACATGACCTCTTTAGCTTCTTTCTCTAAAAGACAGTATAGAAGTAGTTGATCAAATGACCTTTTATAAAGAGTGTCATTGATAAGAAAGAAGCAAGCAACTATCTTTCTAAGCTGCATCCATGCTAATTTAACTTCAAAGAGTTCTCTATTTTTGAGATAGTTAGTAAATGGTATTTGCCAATCCGTTGCTTTTTATATTACTTTAGATTTTATTTTTTTTCATGATTGATGCTAAAGACTGAGCTTACCATTTGTCTGTTATGGACTGTGATTAGAATTTCTTCTCAGTTTAGGTCAGCCAATATTTTGGCCAATTTGGGTAAGGAATCAAGCCTTTTCATAGTATTTCAGTAGCTTAGATTTGTAGACTTTATATTCATCTTGGACTTAACTGATGACCAATTGTGAGTCACCAAATTTATGTTGGTGTGACATTTCTAGATTGAGGATCATTTTTTATTCTGCAATTAAGACCTTGTATTCAACTTCATTATTTATGCATGGTTTTGAGAGGGAATAGAAGTATCATAAAATGCTCCCATTTAAAGTAATAAAAATGAGTCCAATGCCTACTTTGATTTGCAGAAGCTTTGGGCTAAACCCTAGTCTGATAGATTTGGGGAAAGAACTTGATATCATATTCTATTAGGATTAAAGCCCACTTTTCTAGCCTTCCAGTAAGCATAGACTTAGTCATAAAGTATTTTATTGGATCAACTTTTGATATAAAAATGACTCGATGAGAAGCAAATAATATCTTAGCTTCTTGACTGCAAATATAAGCACCATATAATGCTTTGAGATGGAAGAGTAATTGCTTTCTACCCCAACTAGCATTCTATTTAAATAGTAGAGTGTGTTGTCTTTGCCTTTTTTATTATCCTAGACAAGGAGTGACCCCAAGGACCCTTCCATTATGGTTGTGCAGAGGATTAAGGGTTTATCAGGCAGAGGTGTTGAAGATTGATGACTTTAGGAGATATTATTTAATCTCTTCAAAGGCTTGTTGGCATTCTTGATCCCAAGTGAATGGAGTATCCTTCTTCACTAGTTTGGAGAAAGGCTTACATTTTCTGGAGAGCCTTGAAATAAATCTCCTTAAATATGCGAGTTGGCCTTAGAACAACCTCAATTGCTTTAAGTTGCTGGGTGGTGGCATGTTCAAGATGATTTTGATCTTAGATGGATCAATTTTGATCCCTCAATTTCTAATAATAAAGCTGAGAAATTTTCTAAAAGATACCCCAAAAGAATACTTCATAGTCATTAGGTTATATTTTCTAAGGCAGTCAAAAAGTACTCTTAGGTCTTGGTTGTGCTTATCATTGGACTTTGTTTTGACTACCAGGACATCCACGTAACATTCCACAAGTTGATATATGAGGTTGTCAAAAATTTAGGTCATAGTTTTTTGATAAGTGGCACCCGCATTCTTGAGCCCAAAAGGCATCACTTTGTAGTAGTAAATGCCAACGGGTGTTCAAAAGGCTATATGCTTTTTATTATCAACGTGCATCTTGATTTAGTTTTACCCTAAAAAATCATCCATAAAGGAGAACGTTTTAAAGTCAGCCATATTGTTAATCATGATTTTTATTGTTAGCAATGGAAAATCATCATTTGGACATGCTTTAATCCAATCTCTATAGTCCATAGAGTTGCATATCTAGCCATTCTTCTTCTTGACTAGCACGATGCTTGCCACCCAATCTAGGTATTTTTCTTCCCTGATGAAGCCTATTTTGATCATTTTTTTATTTCTTCTATCATCCTTTGTTCTAGATTGAGTTTCATCTTCCTAAGTGCTTATTTGACAGTCGAAAGTTTGGGATAGATAGCGAGCTTATGGAATGTAACTTCAAGGTCTAGTCCAAGCATCCTCTTATAGCTCAATGCAAAGCAGTTAATGTCCTCTTGGAGCACTACTTTGAGTTGGATTTGTTTTTTCTCTAAGAGTTGTACTAATAAAGGTTGGCTTTGGGTGCTCCTCTGAGCCTAGGTTAATTTTTATAAGTTCATCAATTATGGTTTGCCTCCGATCCTTGAGTTTTGGTGGAGCTTTTTTTGATTTGATGATCGTTTCTTTGCTAGATGGTTCATCATGTGGAGATTTGGCGAAAGCTCATTTGAGGGTGTTTCAGCTGCATCATGCCCCCTTTCTTCTAATCTTGATAAAATTTTGCCAAGGATGTCACCTTCTTGTAAAGTTTGGAGAGTTGTGGCTACCTCGGTAGATGTGGCAAAGAGTGTTGTTGTTATTTGGATATCTTGAATACTGAATAGAAGTCCAATGGTGACCATGAGCCATGATTATGGATGTTTGGAGTGATATAGCCCAATCCCTTAGTGTCTTGTTTCCTCTTCCAGGAATGTAAGCATTCCCTTGAGGTGGATCCCATAGATTTTTGAAGAAATGACTCTCTTTATTTGTTTGTGGATGTCCATAGCTGAATTTCTTGATTATTTGATGAATCTAATCCAAAAATATTTAGACATGACTATTGATTGTTAGTCGCCTTCATCTGTCGGATCCTCAGGTCTGAGGATTTCATGTATGCTTGGGGCACAAGGAATTACCTTGTAAAATAATATCTCCTTTTATCCTTTATATCATAGAGAAACATAGAAGGTTGTTTGTTTTTCCATAACATTGATGCTCATCTCATCTAATAACTTAAATAAGCCTTTTGGAGCCTTACTAATAAGGTGGGTATCTTTCATTTGACTCCTACTACCATCTTTGTCAGAAGTATAGGTACAGTGTATCCCTAAGCTTCTGTGACATTATTTGGGCATCAAACACACTTAGCATGGCTGAGATCTTCTTAAGGTGGGCTGCTATATTGTATTCTACTTTCTTGAATGTAGGTTTAACTTTCGAAGGCACAATGCCCTTATTTATTTAAATTTCCTTTTCCTTATCCTTAGAGGTGTTCCTATCCCTAGGCATTAGAGCTTGTCTTGGGGGTAGTGCCTTTTCTCCTCAGGGTTGTACATGGTTTGTATTCTTTAATCAAAATATAGCATCATGAGACCAATAAAGTTCATCTTTGGAATCACCATTGAGGCTAGTCATGCTGTAGGAAGTAGTGAATCCTTGCCCCCGGTTGATAGTTTCCTTGATATTTTTGGAGGATGTGACTAGTTGATAATCATCCTATTCAACATTAAAATTTGACACCTGGGATTTCCTTGTAGAGAGATCTTTAGAGACTCTTTGGATGAATTCTTTTATTTTGTTAGCTAGTATAACCTTCTTTAGAACTTTGTATTTAGGGTATTTTTTTTGTGGATATTTGGATTGCTCAAGCAGGAGTTGAATGAGTTCTAGCATTAGATTATTTAATTATTTCCCAAAATACCTACTTCTTTTTTTGGTGCTTGCTGGTGTGGGGCCTCCCAAAGTGATCATAGAGCTATTTTGACTTAAACATAGAGTCATATTTATCGTTCGTATCTTGTATGCACAATTCCTCTAGAGTTGATAGAGGATACCCTTATATAGCTTGTAGGATTGGGACTTCACCAAACCTAGCATGTTGATCATTTGTTGCTAGATTACTTGACATAAATTGAGATGGCTGTTCATCAGTATTTACCTCAGATGTATGAGTCACCATGCAACAAGAGGCAAGAAACTCAGATAATTATATTCAAAAGTGTCTAGCTTCCTTGACCTGTCTTTAGAGTAGGAGGTACAAGTGATCATTTTGATCCAGAGGAGGATTGGTAGGTGATTTCTTGCCACCCTTATAGGGTTTTTTGTATGGCTTTTCCCTTTCTACTAGCACCTTCTCTACCTTCTTGATTTCCTCACAAGGCAAGGTAGTCGTATTTGAGATACTTTTCATGTGGTTAGCCATAGCCTGCATGTGTTTGTTCAACACTTGAATTTATCTCTTGACAAACTTCATGTTAGTTATAGCTAGTTCTTTCATAATATCTACCTATAATTTGAGCATGCCGTAAATGCATTCCCGAATGAACCACTCTCTAATATAGTCATCTTGGGGACAGCCCTCAAGAAGACCCATGGGATCTTTCATGTCACCAATGACATCCTTTATGAATCTATTTGCTCCCTTCTGCCTTGCATTCTGAATTTTATCATCACTAAAATGATGGGATAACTCTGATGGTTGGCTTGATTGTAGGCATCCAATAGTAAATATAGGAACACATATTGCTACTAGAAGCCCATCTTCTCCATTTCCTATGTCAAAGTCTTGAAGCGATACTTTGAATTCATCAGGGAGTAACTCTTCGAGAGTTACTTCACTTCTTTCTCATGGACATATTCCTTTAGAGCGTCAATGTATTTCTAGATGACCAATTTCTTGAAGTTGTATTCATCTGATTGAACTAGTTTCTTTTTTATATTTCTGTTCCTTTTTTTTTATGCTTTGGGTAGGTGGGGAAGCTTGTTCTGATAAAGCTTTCCTTATCACCATTTCAAGATTTTTTGGATTTTTTGTCATTTTCGTTATCAGTTTCTTTAATTTTTTAGAGATATAGATATCCCACAAGTGCTCTTGTTCTAGTGTAATTGTGCTTCTTCTCCATGGAGGAGTCCAACAAGTGGCTCATGTGTTTCAAACATCATGATGTGATTGACATGTTTGGTGGGTATTTTCAAGTAATGCTGACTTTGAGAGAGTCAACTTACCCTCTTGGTACTACTTTTTGACAATCTTTGAATATAAAGTAGTCAATGATATGATCCAAGATTTTATTATAGGATAGTAATTTGGATGATTCTTTTTATTGGCTTCATTCGACTTTTTGCATTTCGACAGTCGAAATTAGTGTATCTTGAAATATTTTGCCTACCCTCTCCTTTTGAACAAAATATTTTTTTCTGAGCCTTCGTTGGAGATCATTGGATGGTTTCACTTCCTCATCTCCTCTAAGAGCTGGTAGTTTCTAAGGGTTACTTCAATTCATAGTAGGATTCGAAAGTTTCTTCAGCTCAATTGTTGTGAATGCCACCCTCAGACTCTTGGAAGGTTCCCTACACTTTGCCTTATCTTTTTCTGGTTTGAAATTTTGTGAACAAGGTAAGACTAGTGGGCCAATCTTTTTTAATTTTTTGACCTACATAATGAGGTCTTGGAAGATGTGAATAGAAGTGCTTGAGTAGGGTTTCATTCATTCTTTTCTTATATTGTCTAGGACCAAGTTTATAGGCTCAAACTAGCTCATAGATTGTTCACACTTAATACTAAGATTTCTCCACCATGTGATATAGTTCAAAACTAATTCATTATTGCAGTTTGGTGTTGAGAAGAGGTTTGCAATGGTCACCTTACCACTAACACCCCCGAACTTGACTCGGAAGGTCTCGTTCATTTGTGTCCAATTTTGTATAGATTTTTGTGATAAACTGACATACCACTCGAATGCTACTCTTGTTAAACTTGTTGAAAATTGACAGAATAACAATGAGGGGTTATTACTTCAATCTCTACATAGAGTCATGATGTGAGCTATATTTTGTTCAAGGCTGCCCATGCCATTAAACTATTTAAAGTTATACACTATATAGCCTTTGGAATATAGCACCCAATTGTGATGACTAGGGTATGATTTGTTAGCGTTATTTATCTTATCTATCTCACTTTCTTGTCTCAACTATGCAACCACCATTTGTTGCATCTATTGTTATATGTATGCTGGTAGTTCCATATTATCAGAGATTTCGGAAATTAGAGATTGAATATCCCTTGTTGATGGAGGAGGTGCTTGTGAAGGGCCTGCATTTTCATGGATTTCATTTGTGGGAGGTGCATCCTCTTCCACCTTTGCAACTTGAGATTGTTGTTGAGATCGTTCCAACTTATCGAGTTTTTAATTTGCAGCATTATTTCCATAAGCTCCACAACCTTCTTTTGAGCTTAATCTTTCTCCTTCCCTTATTGTCCCAACTATTCTTATAGTGCTTCTATAGTTACTTCTTGATTAGAGCTTTTAGTTATGGCAAAGGCTTTTGTCAAGACATGATAGTCCATGTCTTGAGAGTTAGGTCTGGGTTTTTGGTTAAGGCTAACTTCTCCTATCAATCAGGTTGTCTCATTCAAGAGCTTACTTATGGAGCAGCTCGTCACACCTTCTCTTTGATGTAGTAGTAAGGATTGGTTCACAAGGACCTTCTCCTCATGAATTTCTTCATTAGTAAACATTATTCGTGTAACCTTCTTTTGGCATTTGGCTAGTTAGAGTATGAGCTCATGGTCCTTCTCAAAGCCATGGCGAGAAATTACTCTGATACTGTGGGTGGTCTCTCTTTGTGAGTCCTCATGCTGACTTACAACCTTACGATGACTCTTGTGATTTTGCTTGGCTATTCACCCCTTTGCCACAATCTTAAGGTAAGAATATACCCCTTGTGATTTGCTTTTACCCCTTTCTAAATTTCTTAATGGAGTAGAAGGTTGGACATAGAAATGGTAATGATCAACTTCATTCGAGGTGTAGGCTTTCCAAGTTGGCTGAATATCTAAGTAGCTTTCCTTTACTTGTGATAGTTAGGATGAGTTCTTCTTTATCCATGCATATACTTTGACTTGCTTTAGGGCACCCCTTGTGAGGAGTTGGGTGAAGGTGATTGAAGATCAAGCTCTATTTTGGGCCTAATCTCTAGAAGACTGATGTCCTTGCTAGTTTAAATGCAACTTCTAGCTCTTCATCAAATTGACCCTTCTCGTTGCGAAAGATGACATCGGGCCTTTTTCCCCTTAATGGAAGGCATGAAGTGGGCTGATCTTATGTGGTAGTAGTGTTAGTTGGTGCAGTAGTAGATGCCTTCCTAAACTAAGTGACCTAGAGATGATCCTGAACTCAATCTAAACTTTAGCTACAATCATCAACTGGGGTAGATGCACAACCGATTTTGCCCTAAGGATGATGGTGTATTTTGGGGTGGAGATGCTTCTTGATAATGCCGTGTGATACTTTCTTTTGCAAAGGAGAATATAATTAATTTGTCTTCAATTATAATTCTACCTTGCTTCTACCATATTAGCTAGGTTTCTAGACTTGAAGAAGAAGTTAGGTTCCATTGGGTGTGCCAAAATTGTGTGATCAGAATAGCAAACCAGGATAGCTAAGATCCCAGAGAGTGACCTCGAATCATAAATCAAAGTATTTTTAATTTGAGTGTAATATCAGGTATTGTGGAAACATTGACTTCTAATAGATGCACGCTCATATTGTTAATTGCCTCAATGATTGTCAAAAATCTCCTAATACAAGAAGCCTAGCTAATAAAATAGAGACTCAAAAGAAAAGAAGAAAGCATCATTTGATTGATTTTAAGAAATGGTACATAGCTTAAGTAAGAATATACCCTCACTTTACAATGATTTTCAATATGAAATTATGAAAAAACATGGGATAAATACAGAAAAAGGGGGAGGAGTAGGAAAGAAGCTCTAATGCATGTTGCTATCCCACTCCCACGCGTTAGACTATGTGGAGTTTAACTCAGTAGTGTCTTGGCTTGATCTTCAATGGATGTTGATTACTTAGTCTAGTGGCATTGTCTGGTGTGACATGGAAAAGAAATGGCAGGGTGAGGTACTATCAATAGCTTGAGTGTTGGTGATAACCTCTTTTAATCGAAGTATTTTCATTAGTCAATAAGGTGTTGAGGATAGCTCTGTGAATTTGAAGCATTTCTATTAGCCAATAAGGCATTGATGATGACTTCATCAGTCAAAGCATTTCTAGTAGACAATAAAGTATTGGAGATAACTTTTTAATTTTAAGGTATTTCCATAGTCAATAAAGCATAGGTGTCAACTTCTTTAATCTTGAAGTATTTCCATAGCAATTAAGGCACTGTCATTAACTTCTTTGATTTTGAAATACTTCCATAGCTAGCAAGGTATAGTTGTTAACTTCTTTGATTTTGAAGTATTTTCATAACTAATGAGGCATAGATGTTAACTCCTTTGATTTTGAAGTGTTTTTTTAGCCAATGAGGCATAAATGTTAGCTTCTTTGATTTTGAAGTGTTTCTCTAGCCAATAAGGTGTATAACTTCTTTGATTTTAAAGTGCTCTCATAGCCAATGAATCGTAGGTATAAATTTTTTTGATTTTGAAGTATTTCTATAGCCAATGAGGCTTAGGACTTGTGTAGAAATCAATAAACTATTCTCTCATTATACCCATATCATTCTTCTCTTTTGACTTGAACATGGGATCAATCATCTCAATCTTTGGTGATTGGGTTTGCATTGATGCTCTATAGTATAAAATTAGAGACCACTACTATGAACTAACTACCATAGTGATGGAGGGAACATCAAATTAACTAAGGGAACCATGTGAAATATCCATTCCCCCAAAATCATTGTTAGGATTTTTTAAACCAAGGGTATTGGTGGGGAATGTTTAATTTGCAATAATGAATTCAAGTCACCAAATTTGACATTGATTTTGAAAAGAGCATTCGACAAATATTGATTATTGACTCTAGTTATGATAATGTTGATTTCAATCCAAACTTGATTTGATTTAATTTGAATCAAGTTCGGTCTTGTTCAAGTTCAAGCTTCAATTTGACCCAACTATGTTTTGGTTCAAATTTGACTTGACCTAATTGGGATTTAGATTTGAGTACAAATTGACATAATTAGGGTTCATCTAAATTTGTTTTGAACTCAATTGAAGTTGATTTTAACCTAATTAGTGTTTAACTCAAACTTCTTTTAGGGTTTAGGGTTTAACTCAAATTTTGGTCTGTCCGAATTGACCCAATTTGAACCTGACTGGAGTTGAGTTTGAACTGATTTGACTTGGATTAACTCAATTTGGATTTAAGTCCAATTCAATTTGAGTTTTAGTCTGCCTATCTGATCAATTGATTAATTAGTTTATTTAGTTTGATTTAATTGAATTGACTTAATTTTGACATGACTTAATCAGTTTATTTAATTGATTTATACTGATCAATTTTAAATAATTTGGTTTGGGAGCCGTAGGACTATTATAATGATTTTGGGTTAGCCCTCATGTTAACCTGAATCATATTAGACTTTCAATAAGCCTTCAAGCAAGGCTTGAGTCGATTAAGACTTTTAACGGGCTTGTGGGATGACCTTAGTTCGAATAGAAGTTTAACGAGCTAGCTAACTAATATTAGTCCGAATTGTCATCCAACGAGCTCGAGAGTTGGCCATAGTTTGAATAAATATTCGAGAAGTTCGCAGACTAGCATTAATTTGAATAGACGTCTGGCATGCCCGTAAGCTGGCTTTTGTCCAAATAAATATACGGTAAGCTCGCGGGCTGGTCTTAGTCTAAATAGATAATCGGCGAGTCTGTGGGTTAGCCTTAGTCGAACTAGATGATCGGCGAGCCCACAGACTGGAGTTAGTTCGAATAGATGATCAGGAAGTCTGTAATTGACCTTAGTTTAAATAGATATTTGACAAATCTGCGAACGGACCTTAGTCTAAATAGATGTTCGGTGAGCCCGTGAGCTAATTTTATTCTAAATAGATGTCCGATAAGTCTGTGGATAGGGCTTAGTCCGAATAGATAATCAGTAAGCTCACGAACTAACCATAATCTAAATAGACAATCAGTAAGCCCACTGACTGATTCTAAATCAGCAGTGACGGTCAAAAATAGAGACCAAGCCCTTTTTTTAGCCAACTACTCTTCTTTTTTTCTTTTCTTTCCTTCTTTTCTTCCTTCTCCTTAGGCTCATGCTTCCTTTTTCTTTGTTTCCTCCTAAATGTTTCTTCTTTTTTCTCTTATGTTTTCTTCCCTCTCTCTCCCAATTGGACCATGGCTGCCCAGAGCTACTCTTGGCCGGATCCGGCAGGATCTGGTCAGATTCGACCATGGTCGGCGGCAAGAAGCGATTGAGGCTGCCTTGAGGTGGTAATGGTGATGAGCCACACCAACCTCGGATGGTGGTGCAGGGTCAGCGTGCGAGTGCTCCGACAAGGCGGCGAGGAGTGGTGATTAAGCCACAGTGACATGGTGGAATGGGTGTTGCCATGGGACAGGGCGGTGATGGAGCGGCTGCGATTGGTGACGCGAGACGGTAGGCAGAGCAACAATTCTGGAGACGCGATTGGTGCAAGGGTCATCCTCTCGGGTGGGATGAGCAAATGGAGGTTGAAGAGGAGCTCAGGCTGGCAACTTAGGGTAGGTTTGCAGGTGCGATAAGGGAGGTCTGGCGTGGGTTGAGCCAACAGCTCAGGTGGACAGTTCTATTGTGCCGTGGGCACAGGCGGTGGGCGAAGCTATAACATGGGTGGCGGCGAACAGGATGAGCCTGCAGAGTTTGGGGTGCACGGAGACGTCCTCGAAGGGAGGGCTGCACTTGAGCAGTTTTGAAGTCGACCTCGGCGGCATCGATGCCGATATGATGGAGGAGGAGGGTGAGTCCGGCATGGTGCTCGTCGACGAAGGAAGCTCCGGTGGCTTGGAGACGGCAGCATGCAGGTGGGTTGAGATGCCGGTGAGGGGCTCGATGAGGCAGTCGCCAGTGGGGAGTTCACCGGGGCTTCTGCCATAAGCGGCTGACGGTGGGATGACGGGTCTAGCGTAGGGAAGCGCGGAGCAGTCTACATCCCTGGCACTGTGGGGCAGATAAAGCAGCGAGAGTGCAATCTCTTTTTGAGCAAGAAGAAAGCTACGAGGGGGATCAATGGATGAGAATTACGAAAGGTGGGAATTTCCTTATTTTGGTAGTTTCTCTGATCTCTTCTTATTGATATCCTACCTTTTACCTCTCTCTTTTTTGCAGGATTTTAAAATCATTGATTGGTTTAATTATGAATTGGTATTGAATTGTGATTTATAATTATATTGGATTTTTATATTTTCTAATTGGCATGTAATTATATTGATTAGGATTTGTGTCATGGTGAAGATATTAAAAAATTATACTAATTTTGAATACTAAATTTTCAGGTCAAAAAATTTGGACTAAAATATAATTTTGTAAGTTCTAAGGTCTTTTTTATAAAAAATTTTAAATAGCGATTTATTTGTAAAATGTATTTGGTCTTGACAAAAAATAACCTCAAATAAGGTCGAACTCAAACCCATTAAGGATCTAACAAAAATCAAATAAATGATTGAATTCAAACCAATTAAGACGTTGAACTCAAATCCAGTAAGAGTATGATTCCAAATATATTAAGAATCGAATGAGAGTTAAAACCCAAACTTAATAACGGTTAGACTCAAACTCAATAAGTGTCTAACCCAAGCCCTAAGCAAGTTGAATCAACGTTCAACTAAAATTCCCAAAATGAGTTGAAATCAAGTGCAAATCAAACCAAGTTCTAGGCAGAACTAAACTTGAATCAAAATCAAGTTTGACTTAAGTCAAATTCAAACCAAACCATACTTGAACTAAAATTAAGTATGAAATAAACTAAGTTCCAATTTAATCAAAGTTGAACCACAATCAAACCAAAACCCAAATCAAAGGCTTAGATGAGATCCAAATCAAGCCAATTCCAAACAAAAATAGTTAGTATAAGCCAAAACCGCTAATCACCCCTTTCAACAAAACTATGTTAAGGTAGGGTTATAGGTGGTCAGATAGTGAAACACTAAGTCCAAATAAAAGAAAGCCAACTGACAATAAGTATAAAATTATTAAGGACACTTTAGGTCCTAATGGGGTCAATTGATAGAATCCATAGTAGTCAATAACACCCTAAAATCAAATAAAGTTGTCAACATTTTTTAAAGATCAAACCAAGCATCCAGTTTAACCAGACCAATTCCCATGATTTTGTCTACCATGTCTTACTCGATCAGGTGTACAACAATGGGGTAGTAGCAAGCATGAAGGCTTTCAAATCCTTATCCATTGTGTGTTATTTCATTATGTTATGAATTTAAATATTTTAAATTATAAAGTTAGGGTATGCCTTAGCTTAAGTCTTATAATTCAAAATTCATATAGTAAATCATTTTTTTTTTCTTTTTTTTTTTTATCTTGTATTAGCTAAGTTTATTACTTTAGAAGTTTTTTGACATTTATCTGGATACCAATAGGGGCTTGCATTTGCTGGAAGTCATGAATCTATAATAATATGAAAACCCACTAGAACTAAATATTACTTTATTTGCTATTTCGAAGTTATTTCTCTTGATCCTTTAGCCATAGGAGGCCAATGTTAACTCTACAGACAAGATCTAGAGGAGACATACAAATTCTACAAAGTAGATCAAATAAAACTAGACATCGTGAACTTGACAACTTGTGTGCAAACACACCTTACTGTTAGAGAGGAAGACATCCATCCAATAATGACTTGGTCTTGCTAATGCCAT
Source organism: Trichopus zeylanicus subsp. travancoricus (assembly GCA_005019695.1). Classification (NCBI taxonomy): domain Eukaryota; kingdom Viridiplantae; phylum Streptophyta; class Magnoliopsida; order Dioscoreales; family Dioscoreaceae; genus Trichopus; species Trichopus zeylanicus. Next base: position 49,710 of record RXID01014424.1, read on the forward strand.
ACCAAGTACTCAGGATTTACAAACTTAGTTGTAGTGGCAGAATCAGATGTAATAGTGGCAATGGTCTTTGATGGACACTTGAGCATATTGTCAATGTAATCGAGGAGGTTGAGATTGCGGAGAATGGGGAGAAACTAAGCTCCCTAAGCAGGATAACTTTAGCCATCAAGTCAAACTGAGATCATGTTGAAGGTAGTTTTGGATTGAAAAATTAATACAGGAGTAGAGGGAGACGATGATGTGAAGGTGGTGAAGGTAGAGAAACAAGGAAAGGAATATGCCATGATCATGATGCAAGTCTTAAGCTCTTGATATCATGAAAGAGTTATTTAAATATGGATATCTAGGATATCCATAGATTAGAATTTCTTTTATGTAAAATTACAAATACATTGTATATAGACATCTGCATATTATCTTGATTCATAATAACAACTTCTACTTGGATAGATTTAATTTATCTAATTTTTTTTTTATCCTATTTGTGTTGCAAAATAGTGATCAAATTGTTGGAGTTTAAGCATCTATCTTGGCTATTTCAGTGCTAATCTCTACCATTGTGCCATTTCCTCGATTGATTTTTTACATGCTTATTTGAAGGAGAGCTTGTGGGAGTGTTGTGTCATGATAGAAGAGGAAGTGAAGATGATGGCGGTGGATGTCTTCGATATGTGGCTCAATATGGTCCCTAGCTGTGGTTTTGCCATAAATCTGTGTGGGAAATCTTTTTGTGGTTCGTTGGTCTTTGTTCCCTTTTCTTTGCCTATTGGGTTTCTTTAAGGGCATTACTTCCTTACTGGTGAGTGTTTTCCCTCATTTTTCCAATGGCCAGTCAATGGCTTACTATATCCTTCTCCACTTACAGCGTACATCTCTCAAATCATTCTATTACCACTAAAGTAGAGGGAAAGATGGCTATAGAGAGAGAGAGAGCGATGGAGGTTGTCACCAACTTATCACTTTCATTGGAGTCGAGCAAGAACATTGTTAGTTTGAGCACCAGACTATCACCTAACCATTTGGGGTGACTACTTCATCACTAACCACTTGCCTTCCCCAACCTTTGATATTGTTTGTTCTTCAATCCATATTTCTCTATGTTCTATTTGTCTGCTAGCGAAAAAAATGAGAATGAGGCGTTGCCAAGCTCAAAGAACAAGTTGGTGCCATGCTAGGAAATGCACAAGATGTTGTTCTAGAGATGAACTTGATGGACATTATCTAGAACTATGGTGTGTCTTACCACTTTTAGAAGGAGATCAATGAGGAATTGAAGCACATCGACAAACACCGATGCATTCCTAATGATAGCTTGCAAGTTGTTGCTCTTTTGTCTTAGCTGTTGAGGCAATAAGGCAGCAAACCTCCCAGTGGTTTTGTGATTGATTTATTTGTATATATATGCATAATAATAAATCTAATCTTTCACTTGGTGAAACAAATGTGTTCAACAAGTTCAGAGGCAATGATGAAAACTTCAAAGTCATACTAAATGATGACATAGATGGTTTGATAAGTTCACATGAGGCAACTTATTGGCGTGCTCAGAGGGAAGACATTGGATGATGCCATAATTTGAAGGATAAAAAATAATGTTACAGTTTAGCTTTCTTTTGATGAGGTATTACTTCAGTCTTCATGGCTTTGGAATTAATTTTCTATCCTAAAATGGAATTTTGTTATTTTCTTATATATATTGTCATTTTGTTGTTTTTGTGGTTGTTGTTTGTTGTCCCATGGAAGATCTTAAAAACTACTTTAATTGAGGAAATCTCACAAATTGTAATCATCAAAATTGGCTTAACATGTCATTTGTAGATTTCTCATGCAATAATGCTTATTTTGTTCTTCATTGGGATGGTACCTGCAATGTGCATCAGCTTTATGGGCATAAAGTAGTTGAGAAGATAAAGGAGCTCTACTATGTTGCATTCCGAACTGCACACTTTGAAGTCTTAACTATGTTGGAATCTCATTTTGAGGGAGGAATGTCTATTTAGTTGCATAATTTTCAAGTTGTAGATCTAAAAAAACTATGCTTCTCATCCACTGAGATCTTTCTATGTAGATTTACCATCGTTGACTACATAATTTATTATTAAGGATATGGTGTTAATAATGATGTTCTGACATAAATTATTGACATAATGTTAATGATGATGATTGTTCAAAGAGGCCTTGGTACTTGTGATATAATTAGATTAGATCTTATCCATTAGATGTTAATAATTTCTTTTATTACATTCCATAATCTTCATCTTTTGAAATTTTAGTGATGTTCTTGGTTTGCCAGCAGAGCTAGCAGCTCCAATTGGTAGGGCAGCAAGTTTGCAAGCATTGTAGTGAGTTAGATGTGTTTTGGTACAATATGAAAATAGCCATTTTCTACAAGCAGTTCTCATTATTTGATGGAAGCACATTGGTGCTTGTGACATAGTCAGGTTATGAATCATCAAATAGAAGTAATGCTTACATTGCTTCATTATTTTTTTTCCCTTGTATTTCCCTTGATTGAATTTTTCTTCTTTTATAACGCAATGGGCATCAATGCTTCGTCCGCAAGTATTATCTCTATGTTTTAAATGATGAGAATTAAAGCAGATTATTTTAATTTATTATTTTGCTGGATGGTTATTATGCCTGTGGTGTTATTGACGAGATCAAAAATAGATATCTACTTCCAGGGGTAGTAATTATGGTTACCTTATTTTTCTATGTATGTGTGATAAAGTTAAAAAAGATTAGTAAAAGTGAAACATGATGATGCTCGACCTATCATATTTCTAAATTATAAAACATACAATGACTAGCATTTGGAAGCCCACTTTCTCTTTTTTTGAGGGGAGTAGGTAATTATAGTTGTTGGCAACTGCCATGTTGGCCTCGTTATAAGTTAGTTAATTATGCATGGCAAGATACATATCCTGAGCATTTTTTCTCAAAATAAGTGGCAACCATTGGGACATTAGTTGCTATTCATGGGCTTATTTTTGAGGTGTTTACTACTTTCATACTGCCAAACTCTGTGACATTGCATTGTTATGCATACTTATAAGAAGGCCATTCCATGGCAACAAAAGAGTTTTATTCAGAAATGTCTAATTGCATCTCATACACCTATGGATTACCATGATACTATTTTTAATAACCTGAGTCAAAAAATAAATTCGCCACAACATGTCTAACTATAAAAAATTACAAGTCCTCAATTCTTTATGTTTAAATAGATAGCTATTGAGTATTCATATGTGACGTGCACTTTACATAATGTTCTGTCAAACTTCAGCTAATTTGTACAAAAAACACTTGGAGAGTTTTATATACTGATTCCACATCAAGTATTCGAAGCATCAAAATTTGGAAAATTGTCAAGAAAAGCTTTAGTAGCTAACCAACAGCTATCCTTGTGAAGCTCCCCATTGCCTTGTTTTGCACCATACCTTAGTATTCTCTCTCTTCTATCATCAATAAACAAGAAGCTTGACTTTTGAAGCTTGTGGCCCAAAAGGTAATCTAAAAGAGGGTGAATTAGGTTGTTTGGAGATTTTCACAAGTTAAAATTCTGAACAAAATCACAGGTAATACACAAATATCAAAATCAACCAATGTTCACATATCATGTATACATATCCACAAAGCAAGTAAGTGAGAGTGAGAGATGAGAGAGTGCACCATCTTTTTTACATGGATTGATAATAAACCACACCTACTCCATGCCCCCGAGCTCCCTAGCTTGTAGACTTTCTACTCCACTAGAGTTGTTGCTTCATTAGTGAAGCCACCTCCTTACTACCTCTTGCTCAACTCAAACAAGTGTTACTCCAAACCCTATGAGCCACATACAAACTCCTCCTAATACCTTGGAGGATTTACAGTTGAAGTGGAGAAGAAACAAATATAATCCTTTACTATAAGTTCTCTCAAGGTAGAAGATTTTGGAGCTCAATTTAAATTTAAAATTGAAAGTGCTAGGATTTTATATTTGAAATAGATTGAAGGCTTAGACTTAAAAGGGTTCAAAGATGAAGATTTAAAGAAATTATATTTTGAAGACTTGAAACCCTATTTATAGATTCAAGCCCAAATACTTTTCTGAAAATTTACAAAAATACTAGCTATTTGGTTAGTTGTCCACTCAAATTGACCAGACAACCCAATGATAAAATATATACCATTGCAAGTCAATTTTTCTCAATTTGTGAAGGCACTGGAAGCTGGTCTAAAACCACTAAACAACCAGTTTGATAAAGAATTCATCAATTTATACATCATATTAAAGAACCAGTGAGTGAACAAACAATCATTTTGATAAAAATGGTTCTAGCTTTCATCAAATCAGATAATTAGTGAGAGGATTGGACAACCAATCTAATAAAAACTAGAATCTATTCCCAATTTTATTAGATTAGATAGTCTGACTAGACAATCTATCCTTAAGATTGGACAACTAGACCTCAAGATTAATTATCCTCTATTTCTAACTTTACCAAATTTTAGTAAAGCAAAAATAATTTGACACATCACAACTCATTCTAAAGTAATAATAACAATTCTATATTGAAAAATACAATGGCACAACATAGCTAATACTTAGTGAATGTTGTTTGAGTCTCTTCTTAATCCCTTCTGATCGTCAAGATCTCCAATCTATTATCATGTTCATCTTTGAGTTATATAACTCCTTCCTCTCATTATCATTGGGGCTTTGATATTCATGTGCCTAGATTAATCAATTGCTAATATTAAAGCTATCATAACTTAACAAATTTGTTAAACTCTTGTTTGATCATCATTAAAATTCAAAGAACAATAAGCTTCCCTCCTAATTCTTTCTATAAATTTTCCTCCAATTAAAGCACTAATCAATTTATCTTTGGATTAAGTCAAAGTATGGAAATCCAAATGGAAAATCATGTTAATCATGTTATAAATATGGAAAAAGTGATTACCTACCAATAAAATAGGTAAATAGCTTCATTATAAGAATTGTAAACAAAATGAGGAAAATTTGGTTATCAATTTAATTATCTCAAGTATTAATCATGTTGCAACTAAATAATGCAATGTTAGAATAACATATATAGTGTTTAATATTTCTAAAGAGATTGAGAATGGAACCCAATGAATAGGTGAGGACAAAAATTTGTGATAGAAATAATTCGGCTATACCAAGCTTGGAAGGAGAAAATTTTCATGTCCTTATGGTTGCTTTACTTCATGTAGTTTAGCACTAGATCTACACAAATGCTAGAATAGTAGTTAACAGAAAGCCTATTTATTTTGTGGGTTTTAAAAAATTTGGGACTTTCAAATTCTAAGGACTATGGAATCTAGTATTTGTTTGGTAGGATTTCGAAACTTCAAAACTTTCAAACTCTAACAAATATAGGATTTATCGATTTCCAAAAGTTGGTGAGATTTCAGAATCTAGCATGTTAGGTCATGTGTTGGAGTCCAAGGTCTATCTTGAGAGACCGTGTCACTCCTATAGATTTTTCCAAAATTCTTAGGTTTGACGTTATTGAGTATTTGTTAACTGACTTATAAAATGCACAAGATCTCTAGGAATGGTTGTGAAATGAAACAATATGATAGTAATGATGATAAATTCTAAGTTATAAATCTAACGTAGATACAAAAGTAATTGAAAAAAATAGAAAAAGAAAGAGACTTATGACACCACAAAGCCCCTTTGTCTCTTGCCATGAAGTGCTTCTCCCTAAAACCTGACTTTGTGAAGGCTTGAAGTCTCATAGCTTGATAACGTATAGCCTAAGATCTCATAACTAATCACTTGATCTTTGAATTGCTTGTTTGATAATAAGACTTAATCCAAATACTAGATGCTTGATGAAGACTTAATCCTTTTAAGGGGAGGAAAGAGGCTATTTTATAAAGGTGTAATACTGTTGGGGGAGTTGAAAGAGTGTCGAATCAGAGCAATATATTGGGTCAGATACAAAATCATCTCAAAAGCTTAAGTTCATGAGATATGAGACTTTTTCATTATATATATTGAACTCTATCTATCTAATATCTGATGTGATACTAATTCATCATATCTGACATTATAATAATCTCTCTCTTTAGGTGTGATTTGATTACATCAATTTTAACACTCTTAATCGAGAATCTTTTTACTCGACCAGTTCCACCGTATGACCCATACTAATAGATTTTTGTCTCATTTTTTTAAATTTTTTTAGGGAGACTAACATGCAACTCAATTTAATCACATCATTATGGTACTCTTTTACTTAACCAATTCTCCCTTGTTACTACACTAATGAGTTTTTGTCTCAATTTTTTATTTTTTTTAAAGAGAGATTAATATGTGACTCAATTCAGTCGTATTATCACGGTAATTTCGGTCTCATAAGTTTACACAGCTTTGAACCTAAAGGTTTGATAGCAGTTTATTGGGTAAGTCAAAAGAGTGTCGAATCAGAATAATATAATGGCCTAGACACCAAACCATTCCAAAAATTTAAGTTCATAAGATATGAGTCTTTTTCACTATATATATTGAACTCTATCTATCTAATATCCGATGTAGAATTAATTCATCACACCTGACATTATAACATAGTACAAATCCTAAATTTTTTGAATAGATGATGTGGGACTAATAGAGTTGGGTTAATTAGGTTGATTGAATTTAGATCAATGATGTAGATTTGCTGGAGAATTAGAGTCCTAAATGATCAAATAATTTGTTGGAGTTTGACTTATGTTCAGGATTCATTGTGGACTGTTGGATGAGTAAAAGTTAGTGGGATCTCATGAGAGTTAGCTGTAGAAAAATTTATGGGCTACGAATTGGATTAAGGGTTGGGATTTTATCAAGGTTTAAGATAGTAGGAGATTAAGGACTGAGATTTAATCTTGTGGGAAAAAGTTAGGGGCCACAAAAAGTTGAAGAGCATACTTGAAAAGTTAGCACGCCAGCAAGCTAGAGTGCTTTTGCTCCACACGCTAGGTTGCTAGCATGTGGAACATGCCACACGCTAGTTGGCTGTCGTATGAATAAACATGCACACTAGCCTACTATCATGTGAAGAAAATCCCCTTTTGTTTATGGATAAAGGGCTTGACTAGGTTAAATAGAGAAAGAAATTTGATTGGATTAGCTGGGATTTTGGACAAAAAGTTTTAACAAAGATTTTTAGCTCAAGGTCAAAAACTTTAACAGCTATTTTTAGATTCAATCAATAGGGATTTTCAGCTTAAGTGTTAAGAGATGTTCAAGAAAAATTCAAGGAATTTAACTCAATGAAAGATGGGAATTTCCAACTCATGTTAGCCGAAAATAGGTTGGTTCAGGGCTATACAATGAAGTTCAAAGGGATATAAAAAGGCAAATATCTACAGCTGCCCTTCCCTTGGCGAACACTAAAAGAAGCGAAGTGTGAGTCAAGAGTTACAAAAGATAGCAGTATTTAAGGATTGACTTAATTAATTTTCTCCTAACTAACATCTTAGCTTCAAACAGGTTAAGAAGTTAATAAAATAACTAGCACTGTAGATTGATCTTGGAGCTCCTAAGTTTACTTGTGACTATTTTGGGAGATAACAAGTTATGAGAACACATCAAAGATTTTGTGCTCTCTTGTGATTTATGGATAGTTTTAATAGATTTTAGTGGAGTCTTTTTTGCCACTATTCCTACAAGGGATGATTTAGATCAAATAGGAAGGGGCTATTAGGGACATGCTAAGGATACTATCATTTTTTGTGATCCAAGATAGCTTTGAGGTCTTTTGGTGGAGTTCTTCACGTCAATATTCCCACAAGAAGGTTATTGTATTTGAAATTGCTAAGCTAATTAGGATTGAGAGGTCAAGTAATTAAGTATTAGTATATTCTAATTGGAGTGCCTACAAACAATGAGATAGTTGCATGCATGCTGGGGTTAATGTAGCGTGATGTTAACTCTATGCATGCAAATTTTTTTAATATAAAGAAAAGGTTGTCAATCGCTGATTGGCTCAAAAGGTTTTTCTGATAAAAGGGGACTATAGACCACTTTGACCTTCCTTAGACAAAGATTTTGAAAAAATATCCTATGTGGAGTGAGATCTATGCCATTTTTGTTGTGATTCACTCTACTTCATGATAGAAGTGTAGTGGATATCGTTTTTGTAGGGCTTTAGCTTCTGCATGGTGGAGTGCTAGCTGGTGATTTGGGCTTGTTGGTGGTGGAACACAACCTTTGTTGACTTAGGTAATAGTATATTGACTCCAACTTTTAAGAAAGTTTTTTTTATTATTTTCCTTTTTCCTTTTTTTATTTTTCCAATTTTTCTATAATTCCTATTTTTTAGGTTCCTCACTTCAACATGGGAGCAATACTCTTCTGTTGGGCTATTTTACATGACCACATAGTCAAGAGTTTCATTATATTCATCTTGATCAGCGTCCAAACTTGATCAGTGTCCAAACTTGCCTATGGTTAGCTATAGGGGTAGGAGGAAGTCGCTCTTCTTGATGGCTTACAAGTGGTAACAGGCCACCCCCTCTCTAGTGGCTCTTAGGTAGCAAAGTGGCCCTTCTTTTGGTGATTTTTAGGCTATGAGGCCACCCTAATTTGATGGCTTAAAAGGGTTTCTAGTGGTGGAAAGCCAACTAGATAGAAGTGAAGAGGTGGGAAGCCACCCACTAGTGGTTGTGATGGTGGCAATGACCACTTGGAAAGTTGCTAGGTGGCGGTTAGGCAGCAAGGAAGGTTCGTCATGGAGTGAAAACTGCAAGCTGATGTTTAGATGACCTAACCTTGGGGTTTGGCCTCTTGCACTGGGCAACTTGTTGCAGGTGTTCATGGAGATAGCGGCATCATGCAAGGAGCAGGGACTGATTTGGTGATCAGCAGAGACCTCGCAAAGATTGATCAAAAGAAAAGGAAGTAGAGAAGAAGAAGTCACTAATAGGAAAAAAAAAAGCTAAGTGATGTTCATCTTTATTTTGTTTGCAATTAGATCTTGTCATCTTCCTGTTTTCTTCTCTGCTTGTCTCTCTATACTTTTGCCCCATTTCACCCCCCCACCACCACCACCACCACCACACCCTTTGATCTTCTTTCTTTTTTTCTACAATACTTTGTTGGCTTTTATAATCTTCATTGGGATAATTCAATCATGATTCGAATTTTCAAATCATTGTGGATGATCAAATTGAGTTGACAACAATCTTTCTTTTTTTTAATTTTGAATAGTTTTTGAATATGAATAATATTGTATTTGAATGTTTGAATGTGAAGATGAGGTTCTGGATATCATTAGTTGAGATTTGCAGCTTGTATTCATTTGTGATATGGCCAATTGTTGATCTTCTTTCTTTTTTTCTACAATACTTTGTTGGCTTTTATAATCATCATTGGGATAATTGGATCAATCATGATTCAAATTTTCAAATCATTGTGGATGATCAAATTGAGTTGACAACAATCTTTTTTTTAAATTTTGAATAGTTTTTGAATATGAATAATATTGTATTTGAATGTTTGAATGTGAAGATGAGATTCTGGATATCATTAGTTGAGATTTGCAGCTTGTGTTCATTTGTAATATGGCCAATTGCATGGGATATTTACAAAAATTTTCATTTAGTAACTAATTTGTAACTTGATAGAATTCGGGGTCTTTTTGTAAAATTATCATGAGGACTTATTTGTAAAGTTTAAAAATTTTAAGACCCTTTTGTTAAGTTTCATTTGCAAACAATGAAATTTGGATTTGTTTGTAAATAAATTTTTTTAAAGGCTTATTTGTAAATTTACAAAATATTAAATTTACAATTTAAATTTTGATGAGGGGTTTATTTACAGAAAGTGGAATTATCTCAAGGATTTATTCACAAATATGAAATTTTGAAGGACCTTTTTTATAGACAATAGTTTTTGTAATTAACAATTTTTGAGGGTTATTTTTGTAAAGCCAAGATTATATGAGGATGAATTTATAATTTAAAGCCTTTCATGAACCTTATTGTAAGAATTTTTAACCCAAAAATCTTTTGTAAAGATTTTATCCTATCAAAGACTTATATTTATGAGAGTTTTTTTTGGTCCAGAGATCAATTTGTAAAGATTTTATTTTTCCTCCTTATTTGCTTGGATTTGTAATGGGTATTGGGCCCAATTTTAGTCCAACTTTGGGTCCACTCATTCTACTTATGCTAGACTCAATTTGAGCCTAAATTTCTATAATGATTTAGGTCCAAAATAAGCTTAAATTTAGGTCAAATTCAATTGCTATTTAGATCTAGCTAAAAGCCAAATTTGAGCTATAGTTTAGTGATATTTTGAGCTACATTCTAATTAGATTTTCATCAATTTTGAGTTAATAAAAATCATCTAAATAAAGTGCTCTGTTTACATCCTCTTCTTGATTTTCTAATAAGAGAAAGGGTGAGAATAATCTTCAAGTTTCTAGCCTTGTGTCAACTTTTTGCATTATCACTTGTTTCCTCCTCCGATGTCACATCAATGTATAAAAGAAAACATGTATTTTCTTAATGGCTATATTCTAGTTTGCTACAAGAAGATAGATTTGGCTTGCTACATGAAAATGAATTTGATTTATCATGCAATACATGAAAATGGACTTGATTTATCATGTAAGAATGGATTTAATTTGCCATATCAGTGAAATAATTTGATTGTCATATTAAAGTGGACTTGGTTATCATGTGAAAGTGAACCTGGACTGACACATGAAAGTGGATTTTTATTGTCACCGGAGAGTATACTATATTTGCCACATGAGAATGGACTGAGTTTGCCACATGAGAATGGACTTCACTTGTTATGTGTAAGTGGATTGAATTTACCACATGTTAATGGACTAGTTTTCCCACATGCAAGTGGATTGAGTTTACTACATGGGAGTAGACTATATTTGCCATGAGAGTAGATTTAATTTATCACACAAAAGTAAGCTTGATCATCACAAGAAAGTGGGCTAGATTTGCCATGCGAGAGTGAACTTAACTCTTCACATAAATGTGAGCTAATTTGCTGCATGGGAATGAGTTGGATTTACCACATAAAAGTGGATCTAGTTCTCCACATGAAAGCAAGCTGATTTGATATATGGAAGTGGGTTTGGTTTACCGCATGAGAGTAGATTCAATTCTCCACATAAAAGTAGGTTAATTTAGTATACTGAGTAGATTGAATTTGCCACATGAAAATGGATTTAATTATTCACATAAAAGTGGGCTTCATTTGCCATGCAGGAGTAGGTTGGTTTTGCCATGTGATAGTGAATTTCATTCTCTATATAAAAGTGATTTAACTTTGTTTACTTGAAGTTTGTCCTCAGGGTAATCTTGAAGCTTCACCTCATCGTCTATAACACAATTTGGCATCCCTTGTCATGGAAAGGGGGCATATAAAAAAATGTAGTAGAAAGTTATGACTTTCATGGGGCTCATCTCCTAGAATGCTTCATTGGCACATCAAAGGTTTAGATTTTAGTTTTCTTCATAAGCTTTAAGAGAATTAATTTTTGAAGTATTTCTTTAATATACTCTAATTGTGATGCAAAAAGAAGCTAATAATATAGAGAATACATTCTTTTATTGATTTTTATTTTATCATTTCCTTTATTAGCTAAATTTTCTTCATTTTATTTTTCTAATTGCTTTACTTCTTTTTAAACAATTTCTAATATTTTATCTTTTAGTATTTTGAGATATTTTAGTAGGTAGGTGATCTATTCTTTTATCTTCAATTAATATCTCCTACTTGATTTGGCTTAGTGAATTTTAAAAATGATTTTATCTCAGGATGTGGTTGGTCACCAATCAACCTCATCTTTTGACCATTTTCCTAAGACGATGTTTTTCAAGAACCAATTTTTCTACCAACTTTGCTATTTTTACTATATTACTATTAGTTACTTGCATTTTTGACTTTGGTTTCGATCTCTAAATGCCTCTTAACCTTAACTTTCAAAGTTTATACACTCACAAATGTCATTCAGTACTTACTCTTTAGGTGGTCTTTTTAGTTAATAATACATTGAGATGAAACATAATTGGTCCTCCTAATTTTGACATGTGATCCAATTTTTTCTCTTTTTTTCTTTTTTCTTTTTTTCTTTTTTTCGTTTTTTTTGACTTGACGATCTCATCATTTTCATGTAGACTTACGAATGTCAACTGATTCTTACTCTTTAAATCCACCTCTCTTAACTTAGTTTTCCATATGAGATTTATCCATTTGAGACTTTATTTTCCATTTGATTTTAGCAGTTTTATCTTCACATTAACTTTCTTAATAGACTTCTAATTACTTTGAGATTGGTCACCATATTTTCAAACTTGCATTCCTAGAATTAACATAAGGCGTTGGTGGGTAGGGGAGGTGTTGAGATTCCAAATCTACCATATTTTATCATTGATTATCCTTACTTTCAAATAATACCTTTTTATTTTTAGAGACCTTATTTGTAAGATAAAAAGTAGTTCACTTGAATACTGAGGAAATTTTTTTTAAGCTTTTTCCTTTAACTTTATTTTTTGGCAATTATTTTTTTTGCTCTTATGTCTTGCTTATAGATACAGAACTGGCCAACCTTAATGTGTATTAGGTATTTTATTATGGGCAAACACAAGTTTTCTCTTCTATCTCACTTTTTTTTTCTTTTGTTTCTTGCATTTCTTTCAACCGACTTTTTTTACTTTTTAGTGAATTTTTCTTATCTTATGTTTCTCCCCTTTTTATGGATTTATTGTTTTATGTTTTCATTTTATTTATTTATTTATTTATTTATACTTTTAATGAATTTTTTTGTTTTATGATTTTTAGTGGATTTTTTGGTTTTATGTTTCATCACCTCAAGAAGTATGAAACACATACTTCACTAGTCAATTTTATGTGAAAAAAAATTCTATTATAAGTTAAATATTTTTTAAATATTATTTATTTATTTATTATTATTTTTTGTCTTCAAAGCTCATGTAATCATTAATTAGTGGCATGAATCTCTTGATACCTTCGACTATAGATTTGGCGTGAGCATTTTTTTTTTTGAAGTTTAGTTACTTGTCAACTGATCATTAGAAGATGGTGTTGTTGCGTTCTATGTTGAAGAAGAGTGAACATATATTCTTCCTTTGTTTTTCTTTTAACTTTTATGATGTTATTAATTAGTTGGAGGTAGGGATTATAACAGTTGGGCTTGGTTTTTAAATTGACACCACACAGTTGACCAAACTCAACTGATCCTTCCTTTTCTTATATTATTTGCATTAGCTTCCTTAACTTATAGGGTAGGTTGTAAGCATTTAAAAATTAACTTTTGCCAATTATCCAATCTTTGGAAGACCAATGTCCTAGCATATGCTAATGGACCTTTTTTAAATCATCAAGGTTTAGCACAATGATATTTGATTTTTTTGCCTTAGATGAATTTGGCTCTTTCTTCGTGTATAGACTTGGCCTTTGCTTCTTGAATGGGAGGCGAAGAGTTAATTCATGTTGGTTATATAGAGTCGTATTTGGTAATTTTTGTCAAATCCAAATTTGATAAAAATTTGACCAAAATCAAAATTTGAATACCATTAAATATAGCACAAATATTGGTCATTGACCTAAATTACAATCAAGTTTGACTAAAAGATGAGTATTTAGACCTAAATGGTGTGAAATTTAGCTTCAAATTCAATTCAGCCCAAATGGGCTGTGTGGTATCAAAATTTGGATCCAAATTGAGCCGAAAACTAATTAAAAAGCTAGGTCAAAATAAAAAATAAAACCTTTATAAATAAGTCCTAACCAATCTTTTTTTATAAATAGGTCCCTAAGTTGAAAATTTTTATAAAAATCGTCCGTAAAACTCTTTAAATTGCATGTTAGCCCTCATAAAAAAATATAGTGTTTGAAAAACACTCCTCAAAGGTTAATGATTGCAAATTATTCTTTATAAGATCTAAAATTTATAAATAAACACTTTAAAAATTTATATTCACAAATAAATCCCTATAATAGTCACCTTTTGCAAATAAACCCGCCATAAAATGTCAAATTGTAAATTTAATATTCACAAATTTACAAATAGATCCTCAAAAATTTTTATTTTTAAAGAAGTCCAAAATTTATTATTTTATAAATAAAATTTTACAAAAAAGACTTTAAAAATTTTAAAATCTTGTAAATAGGTCCATATAGCCAATTTTACAAAAGGTCCGTAGAATTCATGGAAATTATAAATTCATCCCTAAAGACAAAAAAAATTACACATAACCTTTTGTATAATGTGGTATTATAAAATGATAAATATTTTTATGTAAGTCCTCATCTGCAGCCAAAGAATTATATAGCTTATCCATATTAAAGATTTAGAATATCCACATTCACATTGATTCAAAATTTGAAACTTAGATCAATCCAATCCGATCATCAGTTTACCTCCTATAAAACCTGCAAAGATCAAAAGGAAGAGGAGAATTAGAGATCAGAGGACTATGAGAAGAGAGAAGGTCAGTGAGTCGAGGAACACAACAAGAAAGTCGGAGAATTTCATCCTTTTCTATGCACTTTTGCTCTTCCTCTGGATTCCTTAAGGTATCTGCTGCCCTTCCCTGTTGTCTGTGCACTAGTAGCACCAGGCCATCTCCATCGCATCGTAGATGTGCCCACACCCTACATTGATCTCCCAACGTATAGGATGCCACCAGTCTTTGTTGGCTGATTGCCCCTAACCTAGTCACCATGCTTGCACTGCACCTAGCCATGAGCCTATGGCTGCATATCCCACCACTTCTGGCCCGCCACCATCTTCACTGTTCCTAAGCCCAACCAATGCCACTTCCGTGCCTCCACGCTCCGGCTACATGTGTGCTGGTAAAGCCTTTGGGCAAATCTTTGCTAGATCTTGGCTAGCAAGGGTTCAGCTTCGCTTGAAGGCCGCACTACTTGCTTTTGATTAGATCCCTATAGGATCCTAGCTAGCCATGGCTTGGCAGTGTCTGCCTTCTTTGCCAAACACCCATGCTGCTTTCCACCACTCGACGGGGCTCCCTCACCATTGCTCCGGCCAAGCTATGTCACCCACGAAATTCTTCATGCCGCTTGCACTGCATGATCACTAGCCAGTCCTACTTGGCCACATTGCTTGCAACGCTGAAGGCCCCACGCTCGCCTTGTCATTGTCACTGCTAGGGAAAGACAAGATAGGGGAGAAGAAGAAGCTCAGGAGGGAAGTGTTCGGGGGGAGGGGCGGGGGGGGGGGTGGGGGCGGGGGGGTTGGTGGGGTGAGGGGCTTGGAGGGGAAGAACGAGAAAGAAGGGAAAAAACAAGTAAACAGTAAAATTATTTGTGGCCTGTAAAAAAAAGTAAAAAAGTTACCGGGTAAAAAAAAAACGAAAAAAGAAAAAAGAATATTTTTTTATTTTATTCTTTTGTTTTGTCTCGATTTGTGTATTATATGCATTAGTAACCAAAATAAATTGAAGGGATTCCTCTGGAAATTATCTATTGTACTCTCGGTTTAAAAGATTCCATCCCTAATTTATCACTATATCTTTAGCCTAAGAAATTTCTTCGGTAACCTTATCGCCATATTTTTTATGTAAAAAATTTCTTCGGAAATCTGACAATCATACGTTTAGCCTAAGGGATTTCTTCGAAAACTTGACTATTGTACTCTTGCCGAAGTGATTCTTTTTGGAATCTAACTACAATATTTTTGGCTTAAGACATATTTTAAGGAATTTGATTGTTGTACTCTTGACCTAAGTGACCTCTTTGAGAACCTGACCATCATATTTTGGCCTAAGGAACTTTATCGGGAATCCGATCTCCGTACTTTTGGCTTAAGAGATTTCTTTGGAAATCTGACCACTATACTCTTGGTCTTAGGGATTCATTTGTGAAATCAGTAGTCGTATTATGGCCTAAGAGATTCGCTCAAAAACTTAACTACCATATTTTGGCCTAAGGGATTTTTTCAAAAACCTACTTGTCATTTTTCTATCTAAGGGATTCTTTTAAGAACCTGACTATAATTCAGAAAAATCAAATTAAATTAATTAAAACTAAATTAGGTCTAAATCTAAACTAAAATAAAAATCAGGTCAAATCCTGAACCAAAACAAAAATTTGATCTAAATATGAAGCAAAAATAAAATCAGGTCTAAACCTAAACCAAAATCATGTCTAAATCTGAATGAAAACCAAACAAGATCCAAACATGAATTAAAACTAAATTAAGCCTAAGGCTAAACCAAAACCAAAACTAAATTACGTCCAACCTAAATCAGTTTGATGCAGGACTATGTCGAACCTAAATCATGAACTAAAATTGGGTCCAAGATGGGTTGAACTAAAACCAGCTTAGTTCGAACAAACCTAATAAGGGTCCAACATAGGTGAAATCTGATCCTATTAATGAATTGAACTCAAACCCAATAGTAATGCATTAAAGATTGAACCCAGATCTATTAAGAGTTGGATTTAAGATCTATTAAAGATTCAACAAGAACATAATAAGGATTAGATCAAAGATTAGTTAAGGATCCAATAAGAACCCAATAGAGGTTGGATACAAGACCCATTAAGGATCCAATAAGAATCCAATAAGGGTTGGATCTAAGATCCATTAATGATCTAATAATAATCCAATAAGGGTTGGATACAAGATCCATTAAAGATCAATAAGTGCCCAAGAAGGATTGGATTAAGATCCATTAAGGTTCTAATAAGAATGCAATAAGAGTTGGATTCAAGATCCATTAAAAATATAATAAGAGCCTGATAAGTGTTGAATCCAAGATCTATTATGGATCACGTAAGATCCAATAAGGATTAGATCTAAGGTCCATTAACGATCAAACCCAAGGATTCAGTAACAAGCCAACAAGGGTTAGAATCAATATCCATTAAAAATTTAATAAGAACCTAATAAGGGTTGGATCCGAGGTCCATGAGTATTCAATAAGAACCCAACATGGGTTGGATCCAAGATCTATTAAGGATCCATTAAGACCCATTAAGGATGAGAGTTAGACAAGGATCAAGTACAAGATCTAATAAGGATCAAATATGATCTAATAAATATCGAATCCAAGATCCAAGAAGGATTAAATTTAAGATCCAATGAGATTCAATAAGATCCAATTAGCATCCAATAAGGATCAAATTTAAGATCCAATAAGGATCAAATCCATGGTCCATTAGGGATCTAAAAGAATCCAATAAGGGTCAAAGTCAAGTTTGAGCATTAAATTGAATCAAATCAGACTTGAATCAAAACTAAGTCTAAACATCAAATCAAATCGGACTTGAATTAAAACTAAATTTTAACCAAATCAAACTCCAATCAAGTATAGTTAGTTGATAACACGCATAAAGTCATTGACAATACCTCTAGCCTGATTGACAATAAATCACAAAAATGGATTGTCGATTGTTAAATCAAGAATGATTAGCATAAGCTAAGGCTGCTAACATTCATTCAAATCAAGCCAAACTAAGTAGGCTTGGACTCAGTCATTCAGTCAGCCATATACCATATTTGAAGGTGGTTTACTAATACAAGCTTGAACTCATTAGTGAATTTCAAATTTAATTGACACTAGCCAGAAGGTCATCGATTATCAAATCAAGAATGATTAGCATAAGCTAAGGCTACTAGCATTCTTTCCAATTAAAATTTAACTAGGGTAGGCTTGTACTTGCTTAGTCAATTAGCTAGGTGTTATGTTTGAAGGGGGCTAACTAACAATAAGTAGAAAGCCATATGTAACACTTCAAGCTTAACTGGCATCAGCATAAAGCCATTAGTGATGCTTCAAACATAATTGACAACAAGTGTAGAAGGCCATCGATTATTAAATTAATAATTATCAGTATAAGCCAAGACTATTAATCATTCTCTCAAGTTAAAACTATACTAGGGAAGGCTTGCACTTGCTTCGCCAGTCAGCCAAATGCCATGCTCAAAGAAAGTCAACCAACACTTCAAACCTAATCGATAATAAGTAGAAAGCGGTTAGTAATACTTTAAATCCTAATAGAGTTCACTAATACAAGGCAAGGCAGTTAGCTATACTTTGAAATCAAATAAAGTTATTAATATCTACTAAGGATCAAATCAAACATCCGTCTACGTTAAGTTTCAAGGAGTCCGTCTACCACATCGTACTCGATCAAGTGCATGGGAGCATGGTACAGTGAGCATCAAACCTTTTCCATTCCCTTTCTATTTCGTATTCTTTATAATTATTAATTTAAATTATTTAAATTGTAAAGTAAGGGGATATCCTTACTTAACCCATATATCCTTCTTTAAATTAATCAATTTATACTTTTTGCCTTCATGTCTCTATCTTATTAGATATGTTTCTTACTTTAGGAGATTGTTGATAATTATTAGGGTAATTAATAATAGGAACTTATACCTATTGGAAGTTATGTTCTTGTAATGCCTGATAGTATACTAAATTTAAGCAAATTTGTTTTGTTAATTTGAGAATGCTTCTCGGGATTCTTTACCTATCCTGAGTGGTCGACTGTGGCTCCATAAATTTTAGCACACTCAGTGGAACTTATTTTTTATTTGTGGTAGACATATGTGTTGTGTAAACTAAACACCTTTTAACACCAGTCGGCCAAAAATTCTGGCATACTTAGTAGGACATGACTTTACCTCAAGTATAGAAATCTAATTAATATAATAGAGACACTAATAGGATGGAATTACAATTGAAGACCAATCAATTGTGTTCCTCTTTATAGAAGAAAGTATCAAATAAAACCAACAGAGAACATCCCTACACCAACATACACCATCATTTTGGGAGAAGAATTTGTTATTTATCTACCCCAATTAGTAATTACCATAAGAGCCGCTGGAGTCCAAATCAAGTTTGGAACTATCTCCAACATTAGCTCACCAACCAATGCTATGGTCGCACAAGATGAACCTACCACTCACCTTCCATTAAGAGGAAGGAGATCCAATGTCCATATGTTCCAAAGAGAAGGGTCAAGGAGACATGGAATTGGAAGCTAGACTTCAACTGGCAAAGAAATCTGTCTTTTAGAGGTTAGGCACAATGAAAAACTCAGCATTTAATCACTTCCACCCCACTCTCAAAGAAGAACAACCTAAAGTAAGTCCAAAAATATGCATGGATGAGGAAGAGACCATCTTGACCATTACAACCAAAGGGAAGGCTGTTAGGGTTTTCAAATGAAGTAGTCATCACCATTCCCATCTCTAATTCTTTCATATCATTGAATGGCTTAGAGAAGGGTAAAAATAAATCAAAAAGAAAGACAACCTCAACTTTAGGGAGTAGCTAAAGAGAGAATAACCAAGAAAAATAAGAAAAATATTCATAAGACTATAACCAAGCATGAAATCCCACAAAAGAAAATATTCCATACTATCAGAGTAATTTTTCATCATGACTTTGATAAGGACTATGAGCTCACTCCGCAGCAGGCCAAATGCCAAAAGAAGGCTTTGCGAATAAATCTTATAGATAAGGAAGTTCAGGAGAAGACACCTTTGTTAGCCGATCCCTATAACCAAGCCAGAGAGAAGGCATAGCCACTTGTTCTATGAGTAAGCTCCTGAAGGAGGTGACCCAACTAATGGGCAAAGTTGGCCTAGATCCAAAATACACAAAACTAATACCTAATTCTAGAGACATAAACCATCATATTTTGACATAAGTCTTACTCATAATTGAAAGTTTTAGGAGAGAAATCACTATAGAGGAACTATGGGAATGGTTGAGATCACAAGAAAAAGAGAAAGATGAAGTTTAAAAGAAAATAATGGAGTTGATAAAGATTATGATATAAATGAGGCAAAAGCTTAAGAAGTTAGAATGGTTACAATAGTCATCTCAGGAAGGGCAGCAAAAAATGAAGGCCCAAATAGGCAACCTAAGAGGAGAGGAGGGGGTCAAGAGGGTAGAATAGGTTTTCAAATAATAAAGTAATTTTTTATTATTTTAAAGCCCAAAAGCATTTCAAGCATAAGTAGATGATCAAAACATAAT
Source organism: Trichopus zeylanicus subsp. travancoricus (assembly GCA_005019695.1). Taxonomy (NCBI): domain Eukaryota; kingdom Viridiplantae; phylum Streptophyta; class Magnoliopsida; order Dioscoreales; family Dioscoreaceae; genus Trichopus; species Trichopus zeylanicus. The sequence continues at coordinate 69,729 of RXID01014424.1, forward strand.
TTGAATTAGTAAAATAATTAAATCATATGAGAATGACCAATCCACAATCATATATAAGATAATTTTCAATCAATATAAAATTTAAGATCATAAGATAAATAAAAAAGTAGAGAGAGTGCAAACAAATATACCTAGTTCAACGACTAGTCATGCTTACTCCACGACCCTTGCATTAATCCTAAGGATTTAAACTCTTTACTAGAGTTTATGCTTTATATGGGTGAAGTGACACCCTTATATCTCCTCACAAATCACAAGTGTCACTCCACTCAGGAGCTAATCAGCTACTCCTCACAAATTGAGCAGTATGCACTTTCATCACTCTTTCAAAACTTAAAAGAGCACCCAATACTCTCCTAATAACCTAGGAAAATTACAATGATAAAGATTAAATAAAGAAAGGAAAATTTCACAACAAGATTCTCTTAAAGTTTGAATAAAAGGGCATGTGAGGATTTAAAAGTTAATGCCTATTTGAGATCTTGTTGATGCTTGAAGGATTTGGGAGGATGGATCTTGCTTTAAAAATTATGAAAACTTAGTTATCTCCATGAGCAAAGTAGTCTCAAGCCTTTATATAACTGTTAGAGCAAAAATCTAGCCGTTGAGAATCACCCCATGTTGTTTTTGCAAGTTTTGAATGCCCCAAAGTAATTTTTGGTCATTCAAACTACTCCAATGGTTAGAAAAATCTAGCCATTAAGTTTGTCCTTCACATGTTCGAGTGTCCAAACCACATGTTTGGGTGACTAAATATTGAGTTTGGGCAACTAAACTGATCATTCTAACAATCAAAGTTTGTAGAAGCAGAATGTTGATTTTCTATCTATTAGATCCGGCATCAAAATGTACCAGTTAGGGTGCCCAAACTATCAAGTTTGGACAACCAAACTTGATATCAAAATTTGTTGAAAGTCTTCTACAATTTTGGCTATTTGATACAACTTCAATTTAACTTGGACAAAAGTAAAATAAGCCAATGAAGGCATATCCAAGTTTAATTAGGTGTTAAAAGCTCAAATAAATTAACTATCAAATCTTTGACTTAACAAAAAAATGAAAATATGAAACTAGAAGGTTAGAGTTGATCTCACCTCTTGAACATTCTTTGAGCTCCCAACTTGATTTTAAGCTTCATCTTCAAATTTTCATCCTCTTTATCTTTGAGACATCATCTTTAAGTTTTAATCTTGAGATTCAATTCTTCATAAGTTTGGATAATCATTGAAAATCATGAAGTTTATCACAACTTAAGAAACTTGATAAATATTAGTTTGATCATCATCAAAATCTAAAGGCTAGTAGATGAAATCCATCAAGATGTAGGCCCTCCACAAGCACCTCCTCCACCAGAATGAGATACCCAATCACCAATCTCAGATATTCCTAGTAAAATGAAGCTACCAACATAGAGACAACAATAAGTGCAATGAATAGTGGCAGCTCAACTAAGACACAAAAGTGACATAGGTACAGTAAATGATGTAGGCAAGCCATTCCCAAGACATCATGAGCAAGTATCATATCCCAAAGGTTACATAGTACCTAAATTCAAATAATTTAATGACATTGGTAATCTTGAGCAACACATAGCTCATTTTATGACTTTGTGTGGAGATTCAAGAAATAATCTCTCATTGTTACCAAACTAATTCTTAGCAAGTTTAAATGAAGTAGCATTTGAATAGTATACCAATTTATAGCCAAAACCCATACAAACTTGGTTATAAATAAAAGAAGCCTTTTGGGTTAGTTTTGGAGGAGTTAGCAACATGGTAACCATTGCATATCTTGTCTCGATATCAAAGCATGACAATGAATCAATGTCAGATTATATCACATAATGGAAAATTCTGAGCATCAGATGTGAACAATTCATAAGCCAATTCAAGGCTATAATTTTAGTCCTTGGTAATATAAATAAGGATTGGATGGCACCCGACTTGAGTACTTCTTCCATCCAAACTTTCTAAGACCTTATTATATAGGTCAAAATATTAGAGAGGATTGGCCCAATAGTCTTAGCTAATTTATAAAATCTTAAACTAGAAAGAGATAACGCAAAATGAAGGGAACCCTGTAAAAATGTGATGGCAGCATTCCCAACAAATAAACAAAAGAATCCTACAAATCCCACCATGAGAGAAGATGATTTTCAGAAATTACTAGCTCTTGGGGGAGATGGAGAGGAACAACCATCCAACAGTCTCCAACAAAGGCTCAAGATGAAATAATCTTTTAAGAGAGAAAGTGTAGGCAAAATCTTTCAAGATGCCCTAAAATTATGCCTTCAATTACCAAAATGCAAAAGGCCAAATGAGGCAAATAAAGAGGATCATCCAAATTATTGTCCTTGTCATAGAGTCTTAGGTCATAAATTGAAGAATGTTATGTGTTCAAGAATGGATTGAAAAGCAATATTGAAAGGGTAAGTTAACTCTCTCAAAATTAGCCCTATTTGATCTACCTATTGAACACATTAATCACATCACTGTGTTCGAGGCACATGAACTGCTTGCTAGACACGTCTTAGGGGAGGAAGAACAATATACACCAAACAAGAGCACTTGTGGGAGATTTGGACCTCTAAAATGTTGAAGATGTTGATAAAAAGATGGCTAAGAATCCTGAAAAGCTTGGGATGGTAATAAAGAAAGCTTCATTAGAACAAACTTCCCCACTTACTCAAAATATCAAAGAGAAAAAGAACAAGAACAAAAGGAAGAAGTAGTCCAACTAGAGGAATACACGGTCAAGAAAGCAGCCATTCAAGAATACACTAATGCAAAGAATATGTCCAAGGAGAAAGAAGTCAAATAACTCTAGAGGAATTCCTTTGTATTGAACTCAGATCTTTACTAGAGGACTATGACATTGAGAATAGGGAAGAAGAGCCCCTAGTGGCAATGTGTGGTTACCATTATCGATATTGAAAGCTCACAATCAAGCCAATTACTGGAGTGATCTCATCATCCTAATGGTAGTGAGGTTTAGAGCACAAGGTGGGAAGAAGAAAATAAACTCATCAAACATATCACTAATGAAATGAAGATTCCTATGAGTCTTCCAATAGAATGCCACCAAAAAGACTATGTTAGAGAGTGTTTCGGCCATGAATATGACTATGGCATGATTAAACTATAGCTAGATATTGTAAAAGATCCATCTATAACTAATATGAAGTATGTTAGGACACAAATGCAAGTGATAAACGAATGCATGAAAGCCATGACTATGCACATGGAAAGTATCTCAAATGTAGCTACCATGCCCTTTGAAGAAATTGAAAAGATGGAAAAAAAATGGTTGAAGAGAAGGCAAAGGCACACAAAAGGCTTGGCATAATGGAAGAAAACCATTTACAAACCCTCCAGGAGATTAGGATGACTATCCACCCCAAAAGTGGATTAAAAAAGATAAATACTCTCGAGGACAACTATACACATTTGTTTCTTGTTGCACAGACAACAAATAATCTAATAGAAAATGATCAACTGATTAGGATCGGTGAAGTGCTATTCTAGAGCTTATGGAAGGATTCCCTCTACAAACTTTAGAGGAGTTATATAAACAGGACACATATGATGAATTTAACTTTGTGTATGAAAATCTATGATCGCTTTGGGAGGCTCTATATCAGTAAGTGCCAAAAAAAAAGATAGGCATTTCGAAAAAAGATCAAACAAGCTAATGTCAATGCTTGTCTAACTCTTGTGTCAGGCCAATCCAAGCACCCATAAAAGAAATACCCCAAATATAGGATCCTAATAAAGGTCATGCCAACCAATGAAGTAGAAGGATACATCTAAAGGGTTTCCAAAGATTTCTCAACTAGAAAACCCCATGAGTCTAATTTTGATGCTGAGTGGGATGATTTTAGCCAACCATGTCCTTCAAAGACATCTAGAAAATTACTAATTGGAGTCAAGGATCCAATACCTCTTGTCATGTGATCAACCTTAATAGTGATTATGAAGAAGAGCCCGGTTGGTCCCAATATGTTAGAAGACAACCAAGGAATGTAAATCAATGATATCTTAGGGTGATAGAGTGTTACCCCCTAGGAAACTCCTAATGCCTAGAGATGAAAATATCTCCATAGACAAAGACAAAGAAAAGGAAATCCAAATAAATAAAGAGGCAAAGCCCTCACAAGTAGAACCTATGCCTAAAAAGATTAAGTACAATAAAGTTGCTCACCTCAAGAAAATCCCTATTATTTTAAATGTGTTTGATGCCATAATGATGTCACAAAAACTTAGGGATATGTCGGTGCATATGTTATTACTTGACTCAATTTTGTAACCCAATTCTAACTTTGAGTTTGACAAGAATTAGAGTTGGACTTTGAGTTTAATTTGTAGGTAGTGGGGGTCCAATTTGGAATAAACATGGGCAAAACTTAAGGCCCAAATACAAAATGGGGCTGCACTGATCGACCAATTCCCATAAACTAGGATTGGTAGTGTTATGTCGGTCAACCGATTCCTCAATTAGTTGATCAGTTCTAATAAGCCATGACAAACGCACCCTGCAATAATAAAAGGCAAGAACATATCCATCAAATCAAGTAAGCACAAATTTTGGAGAAATTATTGGCACATATCTATAAAAGCATGCAAAGACCAACACAAAAAGACATAAATTTTGGAGAAATTATTGGCACAAATTAGCATGAAAAGGAGCATGAAAGTAAGCACAAATCATGGAGAAAGGAGAGCAAGAGGACATCATCAAGGAGGAGAAATAAATTCCTATTTCTTCTCTATCTTTTCTCTTTGTTTTTCCTTTTCCTTTCCCTTCTTTCTTTGACTTCTTGTGAGGTCACTGCTACCTCCCATGTGCCTGCTACCCCCTCACCATCGTTGGCACCCATGGCCCTTTCACACTCCTACTACTCATTCACTACTGCGGCCACCTGTAGTCCTCTCACACTCCTACAGCCCCCTTGCTACTACATACATCCACAACCTTCTTGCACTCCTGTTGCTCCCTCACCACAGAAGCCACCTATGGCCCCCATTTCCATCACAGTGCCATCTTCATCAACTTGATAGTCTCAAACCTCAAGGCCTGCCATAGAAGCCTCTGAAGAGAAGAAGTGGAAAAAATGAAGATGAGGGAGACTCCATGTGGATTGGCAACAAAATAACAATAAATAAAATAACTAAAATACATTCACCTTCCATTGAATATGCTCCCATCAACTGACCTAGGGCTAGCTTGTGGGCTTGCTTGAAAGTCAACTAACCCAGGGCTAGCCAACAGACTTGTCTTAAAGTCAAAGAGTCTAGGGTTGGTCTGTGGGCTTGCCCGAAAGACATTTGACATAGGACTAGCATGTGGGCTTACTCGAAAGTCATGTCTGGCCTAGCGTGAACCGGCAAACTTATTCAAAAGCAATTTTGACTAAGGGTCATCCGACGGACTTACTCAAAAGTTAATTCCACTGAAGGTCGATCTGTGGGCTCACCCAAAAGCTCATTCAAGCTAAAGGCTAACTTGCAAGCTTGCCTAAAGGTCTACCTGGATTAAAGGCCAAATTGCGGGCTTTCTCGAAGGTCTATTTAGACTAAAGGCCAGTTTGTGGGCTCATTTGAAGGTCTATTCAGACTAAAGGCTAGCATGCAGGTATGTCCAAACATCTACTCAAGCTAAAGGCTAGCCTACAGGCTTGCCTAAAGGTCTAGGAAACCCAAGGTCAGTCCTCATTCTCACTTAAAGCTTTTATGATAGCTCGAGAGCTCTCAAACTAAATCAATGAACATAAGTCAATTAAAATGACTTAATCACATTGAACTCAAGCCAATTCAGCTAAAACAAATAAACAAAGTCAAATAAACTTGAATAAAACACCAAAAGCACTTGAATTAACAAAACAAATAAGCTAAAATTAGTCATTAGTCATGCAAAAAAATTTCTACCGGTCATCAAGTGTCCCAAACCAGTGACCAGTTCTAACATACCAAGAAAGACACCTATTTGGTTAGACAACCAGTATCTAAATTGATCATCTGGTTTTGACAAAATTGGAATGACATTTGCTTAGCTAGTTGATAGGTGGCCCAACAAATCATCCATTTCAGTCAACAAACTAATGAGTTGGGTTCAGATTCAACTCTAATCAAGTTAAGCTTTGGTCGATTCAAACTTGGATCAATTTGAATTCAAAACAAGTCAATCTAGAATCAAAGAAAGTTTGAATTAAACTCAAACAAACATTCAAACTAAAGCAAAAGTAACTCAAATTGAACTCTAATCAAGCCAACTCACAATGAAATTCAGATTGAACTCCAATTGAGCTAAACTATATTTGATCTAAACCATCATAAATTCAAATAGAACTATAGATTGATTCAAATAATATTCAAACCAAACAATAATAAGTTTAAACAAAATTCTAAACTAAGTTAAACAATATTCAAACTAAAATACAATAAGTTTAAATATATCTCGGATCAGGTCCAAACAATAATCAAACTAAACCATCACAAGTTTAGATTGAACTATATAAACAATATTTGAAGTAAACCATGGCAAGTTTGAATCGAGTCATTAAAGTTCTAATTGAGTCAAGCCATGTTCGAATCAACTCAAAATGAATTGGAATCAAATTTGAACCAAACCCAAATCGGGCCAGAACCCTAATCAGCTCAAGTTGAACTCAAATTCAAATTCAAACCAAGCTCGAACCAAGTCCTAACTGGGCTAAGCCAAGTTTGAAATAAGTCCCAATTGGATCAAACCTGGTTTGAACCAAGTCTGGATCAGGTCAAGTCAAATTTGAATCAAATCCCAATTGGGTTAAACCAAGTTCAAACCAAACTCAAATCAGGTCAAGGCAAATTGAACAAGAAATTAGGTCAAACCTAAATCAGATATTAGGCCAAACCTGGACCAAAAATTAAGTCAAACCTGAATCAGAAATTGTGTCACATCTAAACTAAAAACTAGGTCAAATCTGAACCACAAATCTAGTCAAATATAAATAAGAAAATAGGTCAAACTTGAACCAAAAATCAGGTCAAACCTAAACCAGAAATCAGGTGTAAACTTGAACTAGAATCTAGTCAAACTTGGAATAAAACCAAGTTGAACCAAGCTGACTTGAGCTTGAAACCAAGCCCATTAAGGTTCAAGCCCATACCCATTAATGTGTTGAGCAAGGATCCATCAAGAACTTATCAAGGTTAGATCCAACTTCCATTAAATGGTCCATCAAGAACCCATTAAGGGTTGATCTGATATCCATCAAGGATCCATTAAGAATCTAATTAGAGTCAGATCCAAGATCAATTATGGATCTAATAGGAATCTAAATAGGGTAGGATCCAAGATCAATTAAGGTTGGTCCACAACAAGCCCAAAGCTATCGATGACACTTCAAAACTAATCGATAATAAGTCAAGAAAGACGGTTGATTATCACATCAAAGATGATTAGTACAAGACAAGACTGCCAATCATCCATTCAAATCAAATTGAACCAAAAGTAGGTTTAAACTTGCCTAGTCAGTTACCCAAATGCCTCGTTTAAATGAAGTCAACTAATAATAAGCTTAAATATGATGACCAGACTTCAAAGTTAAGCCAACTCAAAAGCCATTGGTAATGCTTACTAAGCCAACCACAAATGCTAGTAGGAATGCTTCAAAACTAATTGACAATAAGTTAAGAAAGGCCATTGCTTATCACATCAAAGATGATTAGTACAAGCTAAGGCAACTAATTATCAATTCTAATCAAATTGAATTGAAGGCAAGCTTGAACTCGCTTAGTCAAGTAGCTAGACACCTTATTCAAGTGAAGTCAACCAGCAATATATTTAAAGTTGTTGGTCATACTTCAAAGCTAAGCCAATTCAAAAGCCATTGGCAACACTTAGCTAATCCAACCCCAAAACTCATTGATAATGCTTCAAAATTTTCAACAAAAGTCAAGAAAGACTATCAATTATCACATCAAAGTTGATTAGCACAAGCCAAGGCCGCTAATCACTTCTTCAAATCAAATCAAACCAAAGGTAGGCTTGAACTTACTTAGTCAATCAGCTAGATGCCTTGTTCAAATGAAGTTATCCAACAATACACTTAAAACTGCCGGCCACACTTTAAAGCTATGCCAACTCAAAAGCCATTGGAAATGCTTAGCTGAACCAACAATAAAGGTCATTAGCAATGGTTGAAAACCAATAGACAGCAAGCCAAGAGGCCGTCAATTATCAAATTAAACAAAAACATGATTAGCATAGAGTTAAGGCCACTAATCATTTTCTTGAAACAAATATTAAAAGAAGTCCATTGACAATAGGTAGAAAGTTACCAGTGACATTTTAAATCTTAATAAGATTAATTAACACAAGTCAAGGTAGTCAGTCACACTCATCGGTGTGTCATTAGCATCTGCCTAGGATCAAATCAAGACTCATCTGACTCAAGTTTCACTTAGTCATGCACATCAAAGTGGGGCAGGAGCAAGCACAAGCTTCTCTTCCATTTCCTCTTTCTTATTTTTATACCTTCCATGATCATAAATTGAAATTCATTGTAAAGTAAGGGTATACTCTTACTTAAGTTATATACCCCTCTTCTCAAATCAATCAAATCATGCTTTCTTTTTTTGTTTTCTATTTCTTTTTTATTAACTAGGTTTCTTGCTTTAGGAGGTTTCTAATAATTGTCAGAGTAATTAATAATAGGGGCTTGTTCTTGTTCGAAGTCATATTTCCATAGCACCAATTGTATATTCAAACACACCCAAATTTTGCTTTATTGTTTTGAGGTCTCTCCCTAGGGTCTCTGCCATCCAGAGTCATTGATTTTGATCACATAAATTCTAGAATTCCTAGTGGAATATGACTTCACCTCCAAGTGTAGAAACCTATCTAGTACAATAGAAATGTCACCAAAATAGAATTATAATTGAAGAGTAATCAATTGTATTCGCTTTTATAGATGGAAGTGTCAAATGGCATAAACAAAGAACATTCCCACCCCAACATACAACATCATTTTTGGAGAAGGATCAGTTGTATGCTTACCTCAGTCGATAATCATCATAGGAGCAGCTAAAGCTAAAATTGAGCTCAAAACCATCTTTGAGCACATCTAGTTCAAGAGGGTACCTACTAGTTTGCCAACCAATGTTGCAGCCCCACAAGACACACCCCACTTCTTGCCTTCCATCAAGGGGAAAGAGACCCAATGTTATCATTTTCAATGAGAAGAATCAATCTGATGATGAGCCAAATGCTATGCCTCAACCAACAAGGGCATTTATCTTCCAGAGGTTAGACATAAAGTGAAGTCTAATCTTTGATTGCCTTCACCCCACTCCCAATAAGGAGCAGCCAAAAGCAAGTCCAAACACATGCATGGACAAGGAAGAACCTATCCTGATTGTCACAAGCAAAGGAAAGGTTGCTAGAACTTTCAACCGACTTGGGAAGCTTGTCCCTCCAATGAAGTTGGTCATTACCATTCCCATCTCCAATTCCTTCACCCTATTGAATGACTTAGAGAAGGGTAAAAATAAGTCAAAGAGGGCATAGGCTTACTTCAGGACTATAACTAAGGGGTGAATAATCAAACAAAACAACAAGAGCCACCATAAGGCTACAACCTAACATGATACCCCAAAGTGGGAAACTATCTATATTGTCAAAGTCATTTCTCATCATGATTCTACATGGGATTATGAACTCATGCCCCAACTAGCCAAACACTAAAAGAAGACTACACGAACAAGGGTTATAGGAGGCTTAGGAAGAAAAGGCTCTTCTGATTCAATCCTTGCTACCACACCAGAAAAAAAGGTACAACTACACGTTCCATGAGTAAACTCCTGAGTGAGGCAACCTACCTGATGTGAGAAGCTGGCCCTACTCCAAAACACACCAAACCCAGACCTAACTCAAGATGTAAACCTTCATGTTCTGACAAAAGCTTTGGTTATAATCAAAAGTTCTTGTGGGAAAGTAACCATAGAGGGATTGCAAGAATAGTTGAGATAACAAGGGAAAAAGAAAGATGAAACTAAAAAGAAGGTCATATAATTGATGGAGATGATAATGCAAATGAGACAAAAGCTCAACAAGTTGGAGTGAACTCAACAGGCATCTCGTGAAGAGACGTGCCTTCTATAGATTAAATCCATGAAAATGTAGGCCCTTCACAATTGCCTGATAACATAGAACTGCTAGTATACATATAATAGTAGATGCAAAAAATGGTGGCTACACAAGTTGCACATTTGAGACAAGAAAGTGAGACGAGTATGATAAATGATGTCGACAAAATATACCCAAATCATCACGATGAAGTGCCATATCCCAGGGGCTATATAGTTCCTCTCTTCAAATAATTTAATGGCATGTGTAACCTTGAATGGCATATTGGTCACTTAGTGACTTTATGTGGGGATTCAAGCAATAATCCCTCATTGTTACTCTGCCAATTTTCAGCAAGCTTAACTAGAATAACATTTGAGTAGTATGCCAATCTACAATCAAAATCCATATAAAGCTAGTCACAAATGAAAGAAGTCTTTTGGATTAAGTTTGGAAGAGTCAGTAATAAAGTTACAATTATAGATCTTATTTCAACAACAAAGTGTGATAATAAATTAGTGTTGGATTACATCACATGATGGTGAAACCTTATCATTAAGCATGAATAGTCTATAAGCCAATTCAAGGCTATAAATTTAGTCCTCAACAATATAAGGAAGGATTGGATGGCACCTTACTTGAGCACTTTTTCTATCCACACTTTCCAAGACTTCATTGTACAAGTCAAAAAGTTGGAAAGGATTGGCCCACTAGCTTTAGCTAGTTTGTAAAATTTCAAATTAGAGAAAGATAAGGCAAAGAGTTAGGAGCCCTCTAAAAATGTGAGTAGAATTCACAGCAAGTGAACAGAAGAAACATACAAACCCTACCATGATTAGAGGAAATTCTTAGAAATTACCAACTATTGAGAGAGATAGGAAAGTACAACTCTCCAACACTTCCCATGGAGGATTAGGAAGAAATATTTTTTTATAAGAGAATGGATAGGCAAAATCTTCCAAGATACTCTAAAATTAGGCCTCCAGCTATTAGAATGCTAAAGGTCAAATGAAGCCAACAAAAAGGATCATCCAAATTATTATCCTTACCAAAGAGTCTTGGGACATACCATTGGAGATTGCCACTTGTTGGACTCCATTTTGAGGAAGAAGCACAATGTACATCAGAACAAGAGCACTTGTGGGAGATCTATATCTCTAAAAGGTTGAAGAAACTGATAAAAAAAATAGCTAAGAACCCTAAAAAACTTGGAATGGTGATAAGGAATGCTTCATTATAGCAAGCTTCTCTACCTGCTCAAAACATCAAAAGAAAAAGAGCAAAAATAAGAAGAAGAAACTAGTTTAACCAAAGAAATACATGATTAAGAAATTGGCCATTCAGAAATACATTGATGCCTAGAAGGATATGTCTAGGGAGAAAGAAATCAAATAACTATCAAGGAATTCTTTCCTAACAAACTCAAAGCTTTGGTTGAAGGCTTGGACACTAGAAATGGAGAAGATGAATTTGAAATGGCAATGTATGCTACCACTTTTATGTTGGAAGTTCATAATCAAGACAATCACCGAAGTCATCTCATTACTCTAATGATGATGAAGTTCAGAGCATAGGACAGGAAGAAGCAAACAACTTTATCAAGTCTATCACTCATGAAATGGCAATTTCCATGGGACTCCTAGTAGGCTGTCACCAAGATGACTATCTTAAAGAGTGGTTCACTTACGAATGTGATTACAGCATGATTAAACTATAACTAGACATTGTAAAAGATCTAGCTATAACTGATATGAAGTATGTGAGGGGAAATGCAAGCGATGAATGAATGTATGCAAGCTATGGCAGTCCGCATGGAAAGCATGGCAAGTGTAAATACCATGCTTTGTAGAGAAATTGAGAAGATGGAAAACATGGTAGCATAAAAGGTAAAGAACACAAAAGATCCTCCATGAGTGGTGGGGAATCACCTACCAATCCTCCTTAAGACTAGAATGATCATCGACATCATTACCTAAAAAATGACTCAAGGAAGACAAACACTCTCAAGGATAATCATTTATGTACATCGACTCTTATCACATGGTAACTAACACAGCTAGGATAGATATTAATGATTAGCCATCCCAATCACCATTAAATAACCTAGTGGCTAATGACCAACCCACTAGGTTTGATGAAGTCCTAGTCTTTGAACCTATGGAAAGGTATCCTCTACTAACTTTAGAGAAATTATACATACAAGATATAGATGATGAATATGACTTCATGTCTAAGTTAGAATAACTTTATAACCACTTTAGAAGGCCCTACATGAGTAAGTGCCAAAATAGGTAGGCATTTTGGGAAAGGATTAAACAAGCTAAGCTAGAATTCATTCAGTTCCTGCATCTAGCCAATCCAAATATCCACAAAAAAATATCCTAAATACAAAGTTCTGAAGAAGGTCATGCTAGCAAATGAAATAGATGGGTTCATCTAAAGAGTCTCTAAAGATCTCTCCATAAGAAAATCCCATGTGCCTAATTCTGATGTTGAGTAGGTTGATTACTAGCTAGTTACATCCTTAAGTCATTCAAAAAACTATTAGTTAGGAGCTAAGATCCACTACCTCCTGTCACATGATTAACCTTGGTAGTGACTCTAAAGAAGAGCCTTATTGGTCTCAGGATGCTAGAGTTAATTGAGGAATGCAAACCAAGTATAACTTAGAGGTGGTAAAATGCTACCCTTAGGACAAGCTCCAATGCCTAGAGATAAGAACATCTCTAAGGATAAGGACAAAGAAAAGAAAATTAAGTTAAATGAGAACATCAAGCCTTTGCAAGTTGAACCTGCACCCAATAAGGTGGAATACAATATAGTAGCTCATTTCAAAAAACAAATCCCTGTCATGCAAAGCGTGCTTAATGCCTTGGATGTCCCAAGAACTTAGAGATACATTGGTGCATATCTTGTGAAACCCAACTAATTATCAAACATACTTTGCTGAATAGAAAATAAAGGAGTCTTTGTACACTCGTTGGACTCTTACCATCACCTTCACAAATGATGATCTACTATCAGGAATGATAGACCATGATAGGTCATTATATATCATAGGAAATAGTGATGACATCAAAATTAATTGCATCCTCATTGACCTAGCCTCATTGGTCAATTTGATGACCCTCCATATGCTAAGAGCTCTAGCATTAGACGCATGCCACATGTCATCAAAAATTATAACCATCCATGGGTTTAATCAAAGTAGCCAAAGGGTTCTAAGAGCCATAACCTGACCTTGTAAGCAAATTAATGACTGACACTAAGTTCTATGTGATCAATATTGACACATCATACAAATCACTATTATGGAGGCTATGGTTGCATAAAAGCAAGGTGGTGCAATCGACCCTACATCAATGCATCAAGTACTTCGAGGATTGTGAAGAACACCAAATTGATGGAGATATACATCCTTTTGATGCTCATGACATACAATATGATGATGGAAAATATTAGCAAAGGTCCCATATTGATAAAGGGGTTGCTTCCATTGGTCAAATGAAGAAGAAGATTGCTAGCATGATCTTTTCTCCTCCTCATGTAGGGAATGACACAAACTCTTCAGATGAAAAAACTCTACAATTCCACTTGGGTGGTTATTCTTCTGATGAAGATAACAATGAAAGTCAAACAAAAAGTACACACTTTGTTACAAAAGTCCCAAAAGGCTTATTAAGCCATTGGATGACCTAGACACTAATGTTGTAGAGAAATTAACAACTTTCTATATTCCCCCATGACATAAGGGAGAAAAAGAGATATTATTTTACAAGGCAATCCTTATATCCTAAGAATGCATGAAATCCTGAGAACTGAGGATCCACAAGATGATGGTGACTAATAGCTAGTAGTCAAGCCTAAATATTTCCCATACAACATTTATCAAGAAATTAGGAGATTTGACTGTAAACTTCAAAAAACAAAGGAGGAGAGCCATTTCTCCAAAAACATATGGGATCCACCTTAAGGACATGCATATATTCTTAGAAGAGGAAATGAGAATTCCAAGGACTAGGCTACATTGCTCCAAGTATCCATGCATGCCTTATAGTTAGCATTAGACCTCCATATGATGGTGAGGTTGGTCAAACATTGTCAATGCCTCTTGATACACAAATCGTATATATCAAGCCAACCATGATTCTTTAGACATCACAAAAAGGTGACGTCTTTAGTAAAGATTCAAAGCCTAAAGAAAGGGTGCATGCAGCCGAAACGCTCTCAAAACCAAAATTGGAACCTTTGCCAAGTTCAACATGATGAACCACTTAGTGAAGACATGATCCTCAAACCAAAAGAAGCTCCATCAAAACTAGAAGATAAAGGCAAGCCACAATCAATGAACTAATGGAAATCAACCTTGGTTCAGAGGAAGACCCTAGGACAACCTTTATTAGCATGTAACTCTCAAGCAAAAGCCAAGCCTGACTCAAAATATTGCTCAAAGAGTACATGACTACTTTGCATGGAGCTATAGGGAGATACTCAAATTAAATCCTGAAGTCATAGTTCATAAGCTGGCTATCAGTTGCAACTTTCACCTATCAAACAAGCACCTAGGAAGATGGAACCCGACCTAGAACAAAAGGTGATAGAAGAAACAAAGTAATTAATTGAAACATGCTTCATCAAGGAATAAAAATACCTAGATTGGGTTGTAAGTATTATACTAATCAAAAAGAAGAATGACCAAATCTACATTTGTATAAACTACAGGGACTTGAAAAAAAGCCTATTCAAAGAATGATTTTCCATTACCAATAATGGAAATTATAATTGATAATACAGCCAATTTTGAATTGCACTCTTTTGTGGATGGTTTATCTGGGCACAACCAAATCAAGATGGATCTTGATGATGAAAGGCATACAACCTTTCAGACTCTAATTGGTATTTGCTGCTACAAGGTGATGCCTTTCGGGCTCAAAAATGTAGGCACCACTTATCAATGGGCCATGACCCAAATCCTTGATGACCTCATATGCTAGCTGATTGAGTGCTATGTGGATGACTTGGTAGTTAAAACTATGTCCAAAGACAAGCACATCAAAGACCTAAGAGTGGTTTTTGTTGACCTTATGAAATATAATTTGAAGATGTACCCTATGAATCTACATTTGGGGTATTATCAAGGAAGTTCATGGGATTCATTATCAAATATGGAGGGATTAAAATCAAAGCCATCTTGGATATGCCACTGCCCAACAATTTGAAAGAATTGAAGTCATTCCAAGGTTGACTTGCGTACATAAGGAGATTTGTTTTGAACCTCTCCAAAAAATTCAAGCTTTTCTCCAAATTGATAAAGAAGGATGTTCCGTTCATTTGGGATCAAGAATGTCAACATGCCATTGAAGAGATTAAGCAATATCTCTTGAAGTCACTACTCTTTGAAGCACTCGTAACTGATAAACCTTTAATCCTCTATATGGCTACAATGGAATAGTCCCTAGGGGCACTTCTCACCCAAAATAATAAAGAGGGCAAAGGAAACACACTCTACTATCTGAGTAGAATGCTGGTTGGGGTATAGAATAATTATTCTCCCATTGAAAAGCATTATCTAGCACTCATATTCAAGGTCAAAATGCTCAGACATTGCTTAGTTCCTCATCATGTCATTTTAATATCAAGAGTTGACCCCATAAAATACTTGATGATCAGGCCCATACTCACTAAAAGACTGGCAAAATGGGCCTTAATCCTCATGTAGTATGATATCAAGTTCACTTTCCAAAAGGCAGTTAAAGGGCAAGCCCTTGCTAATTTTCTCATAGCTCACCTCTCCATTGAGTGGTGAATTCCTCAATAAAGAAATCCTTTTTCCCAAGGAGGGGGAACACTACTAGAAGTTATACTTTGAGGGGGCATCATCCATTAGTCCAAGAATTAGGCTGAAACTTCTACAAATCAAAGCAAGCATCAAACTCATATTTATTACTCCAAATGGGGGTATTTTATGATATTCCTACTCGTATTCGTCTTTACCAAGATGAGTTAGACTCCTTGGATGGGACAAGACTCATAGCTTAGCGAAACTTGAAAAATGTACTGAGCATAAATGTCTAGGGCCTACAAAAAGATGGCCTAGTTGAGATACTTTCAGAAGGAAGAAATGGACTTGGTGTTGAGAAGACCTATAATCCCAAATCAAAGTAAGAAAGGCAAGTTCAAGCCTAATTGGGAAAGCCTTTATATCATCAAAAGGATATTTGAAGGGGCATCCTACCAATTGGTTGATGACAAAGAGGAAAGGCCTATTCCACCAATCAACACTTGATTCCTAGGGAGGTATTATGCATAAGCCTCTAGGGGCAACAACGAAATAAAAGCCTCTATATTTGTTTATAATAGAACATTCAACTTTCTCAAAAGGAATGTCTAGTCAGACATGTGCTCCATGTTTCTAGATCCAAAATATAGATACAAAATCTAGTTCATTCAGCTAGTGTAGGATAAGTCAAAATTCATTTTCGTATGGAAAACCAAGTCCACTCTCACATGGCAAATTCAAGATAAATATGAGGTGAATTAACGTGCTTTTATTTGAAAAGGGGAAAATCTAATTCCACTACACCGGTGGACACTTGGGAATTGAAATGCAAGAGATGCAAGGTTGTGAATAGAATCTAGCACAAATAAGAGCAAAACAAGAATCTTAGATAGAGAGGATAATGATAAAATACATAAAGCCTAGTGATGTTTCTTGATAGCTATGACAACTTAGCAGTCACCTACTCATGCTCCTCCATTATCATCTAGGTGGATGAATGTTATATTAGCAAAAGGGATTGTAAACCAAAATCCTCAAGACAAGAAAGAAAAGTGATGAATTACCATTTGATGATGGCAATGGTGGACAAATACCCATAAATTCAATCATCCCTCGATTGAAGCATGACCCACAAACCACATCTATAGCAAAAGCTAAAAATTAGTATATATATAATGCCAGACTTGGCAAAGTCTAGATGTCCCTCATTGTCTGAATCTGAAATATCATTAGGAGGGCCTCCAAAATCCTCACCCCATTCACCAAAAAAAGAAAAGATTCTTAGCAAATCAAGGGGGGAAGGGAAAAGAAAATAAACATAGGATAAAAGAATTGTCAATACCCATATCTGATGAATGGCTAGCTGATGTAGGCAATGGTGAGGCCAATTTGATTCCTTTACTTAGGTCCATATCAGAGATTAGCACACTAGTATTGATGAAGGAAGGGCTTCTTTTGGCCCTACATCTATATCAACCAGTTGCTAAGTAGGTGTAAGGAATAAAGAAATCAAATCTCAAGACGGTGTAGGTGATGGAAGCAATGGTGCCGATCCTAATTCTACACCTCCTACATATGCCACAAAACACTCTGGAGCATGAGGAATGGGAGGGTCACACGCAAATCGAAGTGCCTCTCACATTGAACTCAATCTAGGACCTGCATTGCCTTGAAAATGGCCATCATCAATGTTACAAGGGGGAATGGTCCTCTCTCTACCTCATCTAGAGTGAGCAAATTTATGAGGAGGGGCCTTCCATTTCTCTTGGGTCCTTTGCCTCTTTGACCCTTTACTACTGATTGGTAGCTTTTCCTTGCTGCATGAGGTTAGCTCATTTCTAAACAAAAATTCAAGATCAATGTGAAAATATCCCCCAATGTTGTTAAATCAAGATGTGGTATATAGTTGACAAATATTGGTTTCTAGATTGATATTAGGAATATAATACACTAAATTACCTTGGAGATGAGTAAGGTGTAACAAATAGCCTGCTAATTGAGCCATACATGATGGCAATAGAGAAGCATGAACATTCTAAGGAAAGGCTTGATTATACCCAAATTACCGATAGAACTGATGTGAATTATAAGATTATGTAGCCAAGTATTCCCCTATGTAAAGCAAGAGTACTCATGTCTCAAAGAGATAATGTACTCATAAGCTTCTAGACACAATGCAAGACAAGCTACATCCGCTAGCATATTAGAGTTAGAAAGAGGATAAGGGTAAGCTTTCCACTTGAGATTCTGAGGATCTCGCACATGCATCCTAGCCTCTCTTGGAGAATAAGGGGAAGTAATCATATTTATAATCCAAATCATCTTAGGAATAGAGAACAAACATGAGTGATATGGCTTCTTGATTTCATCACTAGCTCCTACTTAGTATATGTCCTTTGGAAGTGGGCATAAATCCAAGTATAAAGAAAATGGATAGAGAACCAACTTGAAGAACTGCCTGGTCTTGTAGGACTATCCACCAGCATTTTAAGACCCACATATATTGTGCCTAGCACTGTAGGAGCTAGAGCAACATTTTTTCTATGCACCATCTTACAAGCCATTGCAAATGTCTCTGAATGAATGTATAACCTATGATGTAGCATAATGAAGCAGCAAAGCCATAAGTAGATGAAAGTAACAAAATAAGTCTTGGAGATGAATTTTGGAAGTATGTCACCTGTGTTAGGCATAACCTTGATAAATCTATATGGCTCACTTGTCATGATTTTCTCATAGAAAAGTTCATTCTAAAGGTCAAAGTACACACACATCTAATTATTTAGAAAGTGTGCTACCATCCAATCATAAACTCAAAGGAGGTCATGCAAAGTGTAACTAAAATCATGACTATGTGGTAGTTAGAAGGGATATATTCATCATAGGAATTACTAAGGATATGAATCTCAACTAGTTGTCATATATCCCCAAAGAAATACCAAATTTGCCACACAGGGGTATGGAAGGTGTTTGTGGCACAATTTCACATCTCAATCATGTTGTGAACAATTCCTAAGTCCATGCATATTGCCCCTTGCCATGACTCCTAATATGCTGAGACCTGCAAGTTTAATTAAAAACTGATATGCCACATCACCAACTCACTCTGAATAATTTGGAAAAAATTGGTATTGCTCCAACAAGTAGAAAGGATCATCCCCAAGTAGAGCAACAATCATTCAAGATATGAAATCTCAGGGTTTCTGGAGGCTCTCATTGCCTAAAGTGCCCAACTAGTTCCAACGTGAAGGAGTCTCTGGCCCCATCAGCATATGACTTCCCCTCTTTGGAAAATCGGGCAAAGGGCTAATAATGATCAAATGTCACTTATTTTTTATGCCCTTGAGGTTGATATGAAATAGCCACCTGTGGCGGCCAGAGTTCAAACCCACCTGCCACCCACACCCATAGCCTCCAGGCCATGTGTATGTCTTCTGCAACCTCCTCCGACTATGGTCGAGCCCAGCTGCAGCTACCCCCTTCCTCCAACCACTTGGAGCTGAGAGAAGTTACTGTGGGATTTAATTCAGCTCTAGTTTTGATTCCCACTTCAACTTGTTTTTCATTGCTTTCTTAGTAGCTTAGGCCTTCAATAATCAACATAGATGTACCCTTGGGTTGCAAAATTTGGAATTGGAGATAGCAATCATTTTTGTTTGGTCTATTTTTAAGTTTTAATAGCAAGTGATGAAATGTCCATTTTGATGAACCACTACCTTTTGTGCAATTCTATATCAATTTAATAGATTAGATAGGGAAGGAAAATAGTCAAAGGATCCTGTTTCTTTTTCATTTTAGTCGAAAAGAAGCATAAAACATGGAAAATTGATGTCCTATTAGAAAAGGTGGATGTCTCTTGAGTTTATAGTCATTCAATTGCAATTTAAGATATTAATAATCTCCATTGATTTGTTGTATTTTGATTGGCTGCATGCAACTTTAGGGAAATATGAAAACAAGAACCTTGAGAATTCACATAGTTTCAGCAAAAACATAACTAATTGAGCAGTAAGTCGATGTGGTGGAAAGAGTCTGCAATTTATGAGCTTCTTAGCTAACCACTTATTGGCTTGGATGATAGTCATCTTTGCTGATTTATTTTGCTTATAGATTTGACTAAAGTCGGATCTCTTAGTTTTTTTTTTAATTTGCTTTTTCATTTATTAGTCATCACCTTATTAGCTCCACATATCTAATAAATGAAGCAACACATCTTAATGAAATCTTGTCTGCTAGCCAAATGATATTCTTCTTTTGTCCTGACAATTAGAGTTGAGATTTAGATTTGTATCTAAAATACCTTAAATTTGAACTTAGTATTTATAGAGGGCCCAAAATGTAGATGGTTTGGTGTCTTTCTGTATTGTTTATTAGTATTGATGATAATATACACCAACTCTGTTAAAGAAAAATCCTCTATAAATTTGAAAAACTATAGGAGATATTTGTCAATAATAGTTTGCAAAGCCGACCATACTATATCTTCTTTATAAAACTAAGGACAATAGGGTGGATGAGAGATCACTATCTCCCTTATTAGTGCTATTCTTTTGTGGTTCTTGTTTGTTGGAAAATATTCAGAAACTATAAGAGGGGTTAAAAAAAAGATGGAAGAAAGATAGGAAAATTTGGAAAAGTTTTACTTTGGGTAAATAGTATGGTTTTCTTTTCAGATATACATTTTGGGCCGCAAAAAGAAAATTTAGCTGTTTGCCACTTTACAATAATGATAATAATGATTTGGTACTTTGGTTGCACTTTTATTCAATGTATGTTGAACTTCTAAAAAAGGTGCTCTATGTGAAACTAACAATTTGATCCCTATAGATTTTTCTATTTATATGTAAATTTTGGGAGGTTAAATAGAAAACCTAAAAGAAGTTAAAGCAAAGATTTCAAGCTTTTAGTAACCATATTGCAGTGGTTCTTTCTTTTACAAGATGTTTTCGGCTAAAGTGCCTATCTACATTGATCTATAATTGGTACATTATCAGTGCTTTGGCATTACAGTAATCAAGAGAACTATAATAGACTTATCACTGAGACAACAAAAAAAAAAAGTATTACCTACCCTTCTCTTGAGCCATTATTAAACATGGGTACTCGACATACTATTGAAAAGGATAAACAACAAAGAACTAGAATCCACCTTTATTTGTTAGCTTTTGTTCTTGGCCTCAAAGAGAAGCAATTAGTACAAAATTCAAAGCATCATGGAAATTTTACTTTGTGTTCTTCCATATTGCTCATATATCATTATCTCTAGACCAGCCTCAGATATAAGTGTTGAACTCTAGCTTTTGTGTGTTTCCTATAGCATTGATGACCAAAAGAAAAAAGAATATGAGGAGATGTCTAAATTAGAGGCAAGCCCATCCACTTGATAGTCTCTCCTTTCACCATCATGATACACTTGGATGCATAAACTTGTTTTTAGGGTTAGAGTTTATGTATTAAAAATAGTTTCATTTCAAACTCTTAGTGTTAGATTCTTCTATTGTTGTGTGTCTTTCTCTCGTATTGCCAAAACTTGTAGTATGGTGTTTGAAGTGTTTCTACTAAAATCAAATTTGATTAAAGTATGATTAAAATTAAGACTTGTATGCTACTAAATTATAGTTCAAATGTAGGTCTCAATTATACATAGATCATGCTTGAGTTTGGCTAAAAATTAAGCTCAATTTGAACATAAATCATTGAGAAATTTGGACTTAAGTTAGGCTTGCCCAAATGGACTATGTAGGATGGAAATTTGAGCTAAGATTGGGCTCAAAATTCATCCAAAATTTGCGTCATAAATGAAAAATATAAAAATTTTATAAATAGATCCTTGGACTAAATAAATTCTCACAAATAGGTCCTTGGCTGGATATATTCTTACAAATAGGTCCCTAGGATGAAAATTTTGCAGAAAAGTCCAGTAAGATCCTAAAATGATAAATTAGTCCTCACAAAACTTAGAGTTTGCGAATGAACCCCTCAAAAAATTGATAATTATAATTTAATCCTTATGAATATATGATTTGCGAATAAATCCCTCAAAAATTTGATATTCAAAAATTAAAATTTTAATTTTTTGTAAATAAGTCCGTTGAAAATTTTTTTTGTGAATAAGTCCAAATTTTGTTCAAAAAAGACCTTGAAAGTTTTAAAACTTTATAAATAAGTCCTTTCTGCAAAAAAGTTCTTTGAAAATCATAAAATTAATTTAGTTTAATTTTTCAAAAAAATTTGTAAATAACACCTCTATAAATTCAATGTCAGAGATGAGTACAAGTTTCAAATCATTATTATCTTTAACAACAAACACTCATCCATACTTTTTCATAGACTTATCCAGTCTCAAATCATCTACATCCATATCTATCTACACACATATTCATCATTCAAAGATTTGAAACAAAGAGATTGTGCTTCAACCCAACTTCATATCTTTGAACTCTACATAAACCCTATTAACACTAGAAAAAGAAGAGAGAGCGACATCAAAACATGGAGAAGAAGGATAACATGAGAGATCAAGGAGCAATTAGAGGAGATTAGGAAGTTGGAAGGTGATCAGGAATTAGAAGCTTGAAGTGAAAAAAAACAAGGTAATTGTCCAACCTTTCTTTCCTACTAATCTTCTTCATTTTTCTCCTCTTTCTTCTTGAAGGAACAATGCCACCCTGGCCCTACCTTCTTCCCTGCACTATAACTCACTACATCAGAACCTCCTTCCCGTACTTGCACCAACCTCCTTCGCCTCATCCTACAACCCCCACCTGAGCTCCCCGAGCACCTCTGCCTCCCACACGCTTGCTACTACTCATGCTGGTTGGAGTTGCCTCCTATGTGCTGGCTACCATTTGTCTTTCCTCTCCCCTCTATTAGTTCACACCATAGCCCACTCCTCTCTCTTGTAGAGCCTCCTAGTTTGCACTGCTCCAAGCTCCTTTTCCCCATCTCTAGAGCTCCATTGGTGCATCGATGCACACTTGGCCATATTTGATAATGAGATCAAAGAAGAAGGGGAAGGCGAGTGGTTGAGCATTTGCTCTGCTGCTTGCTGATGATTGGCAAGCTAGATCCAACTGTATCCAACAAGGAAGAAGGCTAGGAAACTATGGCAAGGTGATGTTTAGCGAAGAATGGAAGAAGACATAGGTGCATAGGGAAGAAGGGGAAAGAAAATAAAGGAAAAAAATATAAAGAAGGAAAGTTGTTTACTAGCAAAAAAAAGGAAAATTCGGCCAAATGAAAAAATAAGAAAAGGGAGAGAAGTTGATCTGCTAAAAAATAATGATAAAAGTAAAAGAATTCAGAAGGGGGCAGAAGGAAGGCGTTAGAGGTGAATTGGAGGAGAAGACTTAGAGGAAGGAGGAGCTATTTCACTCCATGCTCGTGTCCATCCATGGCTTAGTTTGTCTCCGCCACATCCACACCTATGCAATCATCATCTCCATGTTTGTGACCACTTGCGGCTTCATTTGTCTTTGCCACATCCACCCTTGTGCGATCGTCATCCTCATGCCTACGGCCACGCATGGCTATGCGCATTCACATGCCAGCCTTTGGGTCCTCCAAAACTAGGGTAGCCTTTGAATCTGCCAAAACTAGGTCAACCTTTGGGCTTACCAAAACCAAGCTAGCCTTAAGGCCTTTGAACTTAGGTGAGGCTTCGGGCCCGCCAAAAATGGGCCAGCCTTTAGGCCCACAAAAACTAGGCTTGTCGAACTCAGGGCAGCCTTTATGCCTCCTAAATTAAGGCCAACCTTCGAGCTTGCTAAAACCAAGCTAGCCTTATAGCTTGCTAAAACTAGGCTAACCTTCAAGCTAGCTTTCAAGCTCGCCAAAATTAGGCCAATCTTTGGACCAATTGAACTTAGGCTAGCCTTCGAGCCTACCAAACTTAGGCTAGCCTTCAAGCTTGCCAAACTTAGGCCAGCCTTCAAGCTTGTCAAACTCAAGCTAGTCTTGGGCCTACCAAAACTATGCTAGCCTTCGAGCCTGCTAAAATTAGGATAGCCTTTGGGCCTGCCAAATTTAAACCAACCTTTAGGCTCACTAAAATTGGGCCAAGCTTCAGGCTTGTTGAAATTATAGGTTAGCCTTTTGGTCCACCAATACTACAAGCTAGCCTTTAAGGCTACCAAATCAAGCTAGCCCTCAGACTCGCACTTCTCAAGTCTGTCTTTAGACTCACACTTAAGGTCATCCTATAGGCTCAACCAAAATTATCATGATAGTCCAAGGGCTCTTGGATCAAATTGAATTCAATGAATAAAATTAAATTGACTCAAATGGACCAACAAATGGATCTAAATTGATTAATTGGATGGATTTGAACTCAAATTGAACTAGACCCAATTCAAATTGAGTTAATCCAAACCAAATCACTTAGACCCAACCCCAAATGGGTCAAATCGAGTCAATCCAAAAGCAAATCATATTTGAATCAAACCATATTAGGTTAGATCAAATTCAAAACTAAAAGTCAAGCAGGACAAGTTGAACCCAGAGTCAAATAAGAACTAGGCTGATCACCAAGTTGAACCTAAATTAACTTGAATTTAAACCAAAGTCCAAACCTAGACCTGACAAGGGTCCAACAAAAGATCAAACTTGATTCAAACTGAATGAATCAAACTCAAGCCAAATTTGAGTTTTGAATATTAAACATAATCAAATCAGACTTATATTGAAATCAAAGTTGCTCCCACTAGAGTCAACAACCAGTATTTGACAATTATTCTTTTGAAAATCAATGCTAAGCTCGACAAATTGAATTTGTCATTACAAAGTGAATAATGACCTCATTGTCAATAGTGATTTTGGGAATAGATATTTCGCATGGTCCCCCTAGTGATTATATAAGGAATCAGTGTGAATCCAACCACCAAAGGTTCTGGGAAGAATAAATTAGAAAGGGTTAGTGAATCATAATTCAATCAAGTTCTAAACATTGAATTGAATCAAATTAGATTCAAATTGAGATCAAGTTTTGAACATTAAATTGAATCAAGTCCTAAATATTGAATTGAATTAGCCCAGACTTTAGCTTAACCAAGTTTGAACTTCAAATCAAACCAAACTAAATGCAAGATTGAACTTGCTTAGTCAGTTAGTCAGATAAAGTCAACTAACAATATGCTTGAAGTCATCAGCCACACTTCAACGCTAAGCTAACCCAAAAGGCATTGGCAATGCTCCAAATTCAATTGACAACATGCCTAAGAGGCCACAAATTATCAAATCAAATTGAACTAATATAGGGTTGAACTAAGGTAGGCTTGAACTCACTTAGTCAGTTAGTCACAATGCCTTGTACAAATGAAGTTATTATTGAGGCTTTATTGGCTATGAAAATACTTCAAACCACAAATTTATCACCTATGCTTCATCAGCTAACAAAAACACTTCAAATCACAAAGTTATTGCCTACATCTCATTGGCTATAGAAACATTTCAATCCATGAAGTTATCACCTACACTTCATTAGCCATGGAAATACATCAAATCATAAAATTATCACTGACGCCTTATTTGCTAACAGAAATATTTTGAATCATGAAGTTATCGCCAAGGCTCAAAGCTATCAAAAATATTTCAAGCTAATTCTGACAAGCTGCCAATAATGACATCCAATAAAGTTATTATCGATGCTTAAAGATATTGAAAACACTTCAAACTACTCTCATTGCCTTCCATGTCCTATTGGATGATGCCATCGAACCAAATCATCAACATCCACTGATGATCAAGTCAAGATCCATCCGATTCAAATTCTACTCAACCTAGCATGCAAGAGTGGGGTAGCAGCAAACATCGAGCTCTTCCCATTCCTTTTCTTATTTTGTATTCAAATGTATTAAAATGTAAAGTGAGGGTATGCCCTTGCTTAAGTTATGTAATCCCTTTTTTAAATAAATCAAATTATGCTTTCTTCTTCTCTTTTGTGTCTCTATTTTATTACCTAGGCTTCTCACTTTAGGAGGTTTCTGATGATTATTGGGGTAATTAACAATAAGGTCTTGTGCCCATTCGAGGTCATATTCCCACAATAGATGATTGCATACTTAAATCACCACACTTTTGATTTGTTGTTTCAAAGTTACTCCTTGGGGTCACCACACTTTTGATTTGTTGTTTTCGATCCCACAAATTCTAGCTTTCCCAGCAAGACATGACTTCTCCTCTAAGTATAGAAACCTAGCTAATATAATAGAGACATTAATGAGATAGAATTACAATTGGAAACTAACCAATTGTATTCCTTCTTGTAGAAGATAGCATCCAATGGCATCAATGAAGAACTTCTCCACCCCAAAGTATAGTATCATCTTGGGGGCAACAATGGTTGTGCATCTATCTCAGTTGATGGTTGCTGTAAAAACAGTTGAAGTTCAAATCAAGTTCAGAACCATTTTTGAGGTCATTCAATTCAAGAGAGCACCTGCTACCATACCAATTGAGATTGTTGTTATGCAAGACTAGCTCACTTCTTGCCTTCCATGAAGGAAAAAAAGGACCCAATGTCATCATTCCAAATGAGAAGGATCATCAATTGAAGAGTTGGAGGCTGAGGTTGAACTGGCAAGGCGTCAGTCTTCTAGAGACTAGGCCCAAAATGAAGCTTAGTCTTCAATCGCCTTCACCTGAATCCTGACATGTGAAACCAAAAGCAAGTCCAAACATGTGCACTGATGGAGAAGAATTCATCCTGAATATCACAAGCAAAGGGAAAGCTACTGAAATTTTCAGCCGACTTGAGAATCCCACCCCTTGAATGAAGACGGTCATTACCATTCCCACTTCTATCTGTTTCTTTTCATTAAGTGGCCTATAGAAGGATAAAAGTAAGTTAAAGGGAGCACAGTCCTACCTCAAGACTATGGC
Source organism: Trichopus zeylanicus subsp. travancoricus (assembly GCA_005019695.1). NCBI lineage: Eukaryota > Viridiplantae > Streptophyta > Magnoliopsida > Dioscoreales > Dioscoreaceae > Trichopus > Trichopus zeylanicus. The sequence goes on from RXID01014424.1 coordinate 96,493, forward strand.
AAAAGAGCAGATAACTAAACAAAATAACAAGAGCTACTATAAAGCTATAACCCAGCATGGGACTCATAAAAGGGAGACCACTCATATTGTTAGAGTCATTTCTTACCATGACTTTGGAAAGAACCATAAGCCCATGCCTCAATAGGCCAAACGCTAAGAAAAGGTTGCACGAACATGATAGATAAGGAGATTCAAGAGGAAAGGGCCCTTGTGACCCAATCCTTGCTATCATGCCAAAGGGAAGATGTAACTACTCACACTATAAGCAAACAATTGAATGAGGTAACTCAACTGATGGGAGAAGTTAACCTCGACCCAAACACACTATGCCAAGGCCACATCCTCAAGATATAGATCATCATGTTTTGACAAAAGCTTTGTTATAACTAAAAGATCTAATGAGAAAATGACTATAGAAGCATTGCAGGAACAACTGGGACAACAAGGGAAAGAGAAAGATGAAGCTCAAAAGAAGGTTGTGGAATTAATGGAGATGATGATACAAATGAGACAAAAGCTTGACAAGTTGGAGTAATCTCAATAGTTGTCTCAGGAAGCTGTAGAAGTGGTAGTAGACACACCCCTTGTAGGTGAAATCCCTAAAAATGTAGGTCCTTCACAAGAACCTCTTCCACCAACAAGGGATACCCAATCCCTCATCTCAAGAATTCCTACCAATATGGAGCTATCAATGTACATTCAACAGTAAGTGTGACAAATGGTGGCTACACAATTGAGACAAGCGAATAGCACATGTATGATAAATGATATAGATAAATCATATCCTAGTCACCATGATCAAGTACTATATCCTAAAGGCTATACAATACCTAAGTTCAAACAATTTAATGGCATCGATAACCTTGAACAACACGTAACTCATTTTGTAACTCTATGTGGGGACTCTAGTAATAAACCCTCATTATTACTCTACCAATTTCCAGCAAGCTTAATTGGGGTCACATTTGAGTGGCATGTTAATTTGTAATCCAAGTCCACACAAACTTTGTCCCAAATGAAAGAAGCTTCTAGAATTAGATTTGGCGAAGTCAATGACAAGGTGACCATTACGGACCGTATCTCAACACTGAAACATGATAATGAATCAATATTGGAATATGTCACATGGTGGAGAAACCTCAGTATTAGGTGTGAACAATCCATAAGTCAATTTAAATATGTAAATCTAGCTCTTGATAACATAAGGAGGAACTAGATGGCATCCTATCTAAGAGCCTCTTCTATTCATGCTTTCTAAGACCTTATTGCATAGGTTAGGAAGTTGGAGAGGACTAACCTCTCAGCCTTATCTAGTTCATAAAATCCCAAAATAGAAAAAAAAAAGGTGAAGCATTGGAAACCCTCTAAAAATGTGAGGACAACATTTGCAATAAATGAACACAAGAAAACTACAAACCCCACCATGAGTACAGTAACCGTTAGAAACTATCAACTCTTGGAGGAGATGGGGAAGTAGAACATCCAATAATTTTGAACAAATACTTACGACAAAAAATATACTCTTTTAAAAAATAGAAGGTGGGCAAAATCTTCCAAACTGCCCTAAAACTAGGCCTTCAACTTTCAGAATGCAAAAGGCCAAATGAAGTAAATAAAAGGGATCATCCAAACTACTATTCTTACTATAGAATATTGGATCGTATTATTGAAGGTTGCTTTGTATCCAAAGATTGGGTCAAAAGGCAATACCAAGAAGGCAAGCTAATTCTCTCAAAGTCATCTTTATTTGAAATGCCCATTGAACACATTAATCACATTACTAAATTTGAGGCACTTGAACCACTTGCTAAATTTCTCTTCAGGAAAGAAGAATAGCATACACCAAAGTAGGAGCACTTGTGGGATATCTACATCTCTAAAAGGCTAAAGAAGCTGATAAAGAAGATGGTTAAAAATCTTAAAATTTTTGGGATGGTGATAAGGAAAGCTTCAACAAAACAAGCTCACCTTCCTACCCAAAACTCAAAAGGAAAAAGAACAAAAGCAAGCAAGAAGAAGACGTTGGTTTAGTCGAATGAATATGATGTCAATAAATTAGTCATCCAAGAATACATCGATGCTCTAGAGAAATATGTCCAAAGAGAAAGAAGCCAAGAAACTCTTGAGAAATTCCTCCCTAACAAGCTTAGAGCTCTACTAGAGGACCCTATTATGAGAGATGAAGAAAGTGAACTTTCAGTGACAATGTGCTCTACAGTATCTACTGTTAAAGGTTCACAACCAAGCTGATCGCTACCCCATCATTTCAACAATGATGAAATTTAGGACGCAAAGTTAGAAGAAGCGAATGAATTCATTGGAAATATTATTGATGAAATGAAATATCCTATAAGTCTCCTTGAAGTCTGCTCCTAAGATGACTATCTTAGAGAGTGGTTTGGCCATGAATACGACTATGGCATGCTTAAATTATAACTAGATACTGTGAAAGAACTAGTTATGATTAACATGAATTTTATCAAAAGGCAAATGCAAATGTTGAATAGACACATGAAGGTTATGGCTACCCATATGGAAAGCATATCAAACATGACTACCATACTATATAAGGAAGTCGAGAAGAGAAAAAAGTGCTAGCAGAGAAAGTAAAGCCATTCAATAGACTAGGTAGAAGTGGTGGAGAATCACCTACCAACCCTCCCCAGGATCAAAATAATCATTAGTGCCAACTATTCTATAGACGGGTCAAGAAAGTAAGACACTATCAATGTAATTATCTGAGCTCACTATTTTTTATGCATGATGGCTCACATATTCGGAGTAAACATTGATGAGCAGCCATCTCAATTGCTGTTAAGAACCTGTGGAAGGATGCCTCCTACCAACTTTAGAGGAATTATATATATAGGACATGGGCATTGAATATGACTCTATGTCTTAATTAGAACAACTCTATGACTACTTGGGAGGCCCTTCATTAGCAGGCACTAAAAGAAGAAGTAGGCATTTTGGGATTGGACTAAGAAAGGTAATGCTAGAGCCCACTCAACTCCTGTGTCAATCTAATCCAAACATTGACAAAAGAAGTGCCCTAAAAACAAAGCCCTAAAGAAGGTATGCCAGATAATAAAATAGAAGGTTCATCTAATGAGTCTCTAAAAATCTCTCTCTATGCCCTCAAAAGTTGAATGGGATGATTATTATCCAGTCACATCTTCTAAAGATATCTAGAAAACTACCAATTGGGGGCAAGGATCCACCAACTCTTGTCACATAATCAACCTTGGTAGTGACTCTGAGGAAGAGCCTTATTGGTCTCATGATACTAGAATTCAAACTAAGGAATGCAAACCAAGTATAACTCAAAGGTAATAAAATGCTAACCCCAAGGCAAGCTCCAGTGCCTAGGGAAAAGAACATCCCCAGAAGCAAGGATAGAGAAATTTAGATGAACAAGGACACTAAGGCTTCACAAGCTAAATCTGCACCTAGAAAGGTAGAATATAATATAGCAACTCATCTCAAGAAAATTCCTACTATGCTAAGTATCTTTGATGCCTTAATGATGTCACAAAAACTCAAGGACATGTTAGTGCATATTTTACAAAAGCCAATTGATTACTATGCATACTTTGCTATAGAGAGAATGAAGGAGTCTTTATAGGCTCGTCGAACTTTTACCACCACTTTCACAAATGATGATTGCTACTAGGGACAACATAATATAATAGGCCATTATATGTCATTAGGGATAGTGATGGGATCAAAATCAATCACATCCTCATTGATCTAGGCTCTTCAGTCAATTTGATGACTCTCCATATGTTAAGGGCCTTAGCTTTGGATATGAGTCACTTATCATCTGAAATTATAACCATCCAAGGGTTTAATCAAAATAGTTGAGAGCTCTCGGTGCCATAGCCATACCATTGAAAATAGGCAAATTAATAACTGATGCTAGGTTCTATATCATCAACATTGATGTGTCATACAAAGAAATATTAGGGAGACCATGATTATAAAAAAACAAGGTGGTGCCATTAACCAATATCTCAAATAATTTGAGGATGGTAATGCCAAATTAATAGAGATGTACATCCCTTTGATGTTGACAAGGTATATTACAATGATGTGAAATACTACCAACAATCTCATGTTGATCAAGGGTCTACTTCCATTAGTCAACTTAAGAAGAGGATCGCTAGTCTAATCTTCACGCCTCCTTATCTAAGAAGTGACATAGACTCCTCAGATGAAGAAATCCCACCATTCTGCTAGGGTGGCTATTCTTCTGATGTTGATAGCAATAAGGCTCAAATAGAGAGTTCTCTCCTTATTACTAAAGTTTGAGAAGGCTTACTTCAACAACTAGATGAACTAAATATCAATGTTGTGGAGGAATTAATAGCCTTTTATATTCCCTCATGACATAAGGGAGAAAAGGAGATATTGTTTTATAAGGCAATCCCCTATGTCCCAAGATGCATGAAATCCTAAACACTAAGGATCTAGAAGATGATGATAGCTATCAGCCAGTGGTCATACCTAAGTAGTTTTTAAATACTCTTCATCAAATAGTCAATAAGTTTGGTTGCAAAATTTAACAAATAAAGGAAGAAAGCCGTTTCTTCGAAAATTTATGGGATCCACCTCCAAGATGTGCTTATATCCTCAAAAGAGGAAATAAGAATTCCAGAGGATTGGGCTACATCACTCCAAGTATCCACACATGTCTTTTGGTCACCATTGAACCTTTATCCAATAATGAGGTTGATCAAACATCCTTAATGCCTTCTGATACACAAGTTGCATGCATCAAGCCAGCCACAGTTCTCTAGGCATCACAAGAAAATGAAGTTCTCAATAAAACTTTATCAAGACCAAAAGAAAGGGGGCATGATGCAGCTGAAATATCCTTGAAATCAAGAGAAGAACTCTTGCCAAATCCCAAAAACAAATCACTTTGTGGAGACATGATCCTCAAATTGAAAGAAGCTCCACTTGAACTTGAGAATAAAAGGCAAGCCACAATTGATGAATTGATGAAAGTCAAACTAGGCTTAAAGGAAGATCCTAGGCTAACCTTTATTAGCACACAACTCTCAGAGGAGAGCCAAACCCAACTCAAAGTATTATTCAAGGAATATACTGACTACTTTGCATGGAGTTACAAGCAGTAATTGGACTAGATCCTGAAGTCATAGTCCACAAGCTAGCTATCAATCTTGAACTTTCACCTATTAAACAGGAACCGAGGAAAATGAAACTTGACTTGAAACAAAGATAATAGAAGACACAAAGAAACTGATTGAAGCTAGCTTCATCAGGGAAGAGAAATATCTAGCTTGGGTTGCAAGGATTGTGCTTGTTAAGAAGAAGAATGGTCAAATATGCATTTGTGTGGAATACAAGGACTTAAATAAAGCATGTCCAAAAGATGATTTTCCATTACCCATAATGGAAATCATGATCGACAATATGATCAATTTTGTACTATTCTCTTTATGGATGGTTTATTGGGATATAATCAAATCAAAATGCATCCTGATGATGAAAAACATACAACCTTTTGAACTCCAATCGACATCTATTATTACAAGGTAATGCCCTTCGAGCTTAAAAATGTGGGTGCCATTTATCAAAGGGCCATGACCCAAATTTTCGATGACCTTATACATAAACTAGTTGAATGCTATGTAGATGACTTGGTCATCAAAACATTGGTTAAGGATAATCATATCTAAGGCCTAAGAGTGGTTTTCAACTACCTTAGAAAATACAACCTAAAAATGAACCCTATGAAATGCGCCTTTGGGATATCATCAGGAAAGTTCCTCGGATTCATTGTTAGGCACTGAGAGATTAAAATCGATCCATCTAAAATCAAAGTCATCTTGGATATACCACCACCAGTAGCCTGAAGCAGTTGAGGCCACTCCAAGGTCAACTCACATACATAAGAAGATTTATCTCAAATCTCTTTGGAAAATACAAGCCCTTCTCTAAACTAATGAAAAAGGATGCTCCATTCATTTGGAATCAAGAATGCCAACAAACCTTTGAAGAAATTAAGTAATATCTCTTAAAGCTATCAGTCTTGGCAACACCTTTGCTTGATAAACACTTGATCCTCTACATGACTACAAGAGAGTGAGGCTAGCTTGAGGTGGTCAATGATGAGCTGCAGGGCTAGAATGAGACTAGGATGGCAACGCTAGGTTCGAGAGCAAGAGAGCAAGGGTTGGAAAGAGGATAGGGGAGGTTGTGCAAGTCCAGGAGCTGGAGAGCAGGGTTCAAGGGAGGTTGGGGAATGTGGAGCAAGTCCAAGAGCCAGAGAGCAGGAGTCGGGGCAAGGCTAGGGACAATGACATGGGTATGAGAGCCAGCAAGCAAGAGCTGATAAGGACCATGGAGTGTGCCGTGTCCGACACACGCATGGACCAATCATGTAGGGGGCCTTGAGCTTGAGCAGTGAGCAATGGCGGCTAAAGTGGGGTGCAACAGTGGTTGGGTCAAACAAAGCGCGTTGGCATGAGGTTGCAGGTGGGCACGGGTAGTTGCTAGGGGCTTAGTCACATGGAAATGGGCAGAGGTAGGGATTCCTCATTGGAACACAGAAGAAGGCATAGAGGAGAAAGAAAAAATGGACAAAAGATAAGTAAGCAATTCTTACTTCTCTCTTTGTCAATTGATTGTTCCTTTTTCTTTTTGTTTTTGGTCTAGTTTGATCTCTCCTCCTTCCCTCTATTTGAATATTGTGGGGGTTTTGTAGGCTCTTGGAGATTGGATTGGATTAGCATTAGTTTTAAATTTTGAATCATGGTAATTATGGATATAGATGTAATCTATTGAATAGGGATTTGTTTTGGATTGGATAAGGATGACTTTTTTTGCTATAGATGAGAAAATTTAAAAATTATGCTCACTTATAATATTGAATTTATAAGAAGGTCATTTGTAATTTATTTTGAAAAATGTGGATGAAATTGTAAATTTACAAAATTTCAAGAGTCTTTTTACAAGATAGATCTATTTGTAAAATTTTGAAACTTTAAAGGTCCTTTCTGTAAGATTCTATTTATAAAATAATTAAATTTAGACTTATTTATAATTAAAAATCTTCAATGGGCTTATTTGTGAGAGGCAAAAATTTCATTGTGAATATTAAATTTTTGAGGAGATTATTTACAAACCTAAGATTTTATAAAAATTAAATTATAACTATCAATTTTTAAGAAATTTATTCGCAAATCCTAAAATTTGATGGAGGCTAATTTGTAATTTCAAGACTTTTATGGCCTTTTTCATGAAAATTTCCATCCTAGGACCTATTCATAAGAAAATTTGGCTAGAGATCGTTTTGCAAGAATTTATTCGATTCAAGGATCTATTTGTAAAAGTCTTATATTTTAATTTTTTAGCCCAGATTTTTTATGAATTCAAGTCTAATTTTGATCCATAAATCTAGCACACTCAACTTAGTTTGGCTAAATTTAACTTGATCCCGAATTTTGAAGTAATTTGAGCCTGAATCATGGTCAAATTTGAGTGTAATTTAAGTTTAAGTGAGACTCACATTTGAAACATAATTCAAGGGCATTCAAGCCTCTATTATGGCTATATTTTGATTAAATTTAGTTTTAACCAAAATTGACCCAAATAGTGGACTTATTGGAAAATATAAATCTTATAATTGTTTGGAATGAGTATATATATAATGTTGGCAGATATACAAAGCGCGACATATAGTATAATACTACTTAGTAGGGCACACTAAGACACCCATAGGATAATTTACATGCAATTTTGTACAACCCTACCTTATGGGGGGCATGGCCATCTCTGTAAGATTGGTAAGCAAATCCATAATTACTGTCTCTAACTATTGAAAATTGTTGATGTGATGACCTTTTTCTATATTTTATCCCTTAATGTGGATGTTGATGGCTCTCATGATCATTGTTATTGTTATTGTTATTGTTGTTGTTGATGATGATGTTGTTTTTTTTCCTTTTTTGACCTCTCATATTATTTGCAATGATAACTCATTACCGAGTGTTCTTAGCTTTTTCTATTAATTTTCTTCATCCATAGTAGCTTATATGAGTGTACTCTTGGTTAGAATCCCTATTGCGCATATATTATTTTATTTCCCTTTTTGAGAGGTTTTATTGAGGAAATCATGTAATTAATATTGAATTATACTTCTTATTTTGTAGATTATGAGTTTTTTTTGGATTATTTTCTTCATTAATTGTAATAAGCATGAACCCTACTTTTGTTCTATAAATCTTATTTATTTATGTTGTTAACATGTTGGTGTGGTCTAATGTTGGGTGCAATGGGATGTTAAAATTATAAATATTATTATATGCTCTAGACATTGTCGCTTCACTATCATAACATAATGTAATAGTTGGCATTGGTTGTATCCACACCTGATATTTAACAACATGTTCCTAAGTCATTTTTTTGCTTTTCAAGCAATTGCTAATGTAACAAACTCTGGTTCCATGGTTGAGCGAGCAATACAAGTAAGCTTTTTGGATGACCAAGGTATGGAACCACCCCTAAGATTTAAAGTCCACGTAGAATTAGATATATTATCACTAGCATTCATTATCCAACTTACATCAAAATAACCCTCTAAGACAATAGGATAACTTGAATATTATAGTTTAAGCTCAATGGTTATCTTAGGATAACCTAAAGTCTATTGCTAGCCTTCCAGTGATCAATACTAGGTTTACTACTATATCTTGAAAGCTTGCAAATAGCAAGTGCTATATCTAGTCTTGTATAATGCATAGCATATAACACCTCATATTCTAGTGGAACCACTATTCCTTCAAAATTTCTTCTCAATTTAATATTAGAATCATGAGGGGTATTTGCTTTCTTAACTCCAAGGTAATTAAATTTTTGAAGCAATTTCCTAATATAATGAGATTGATTTAGTGAAGACCTGCTTCCTAAAGTGAGAAACTAACCTAATAAAAAATGGAAACACAAAAGAAAATAGCAAGCATGGGCATGCCCTCACTTTATAATGAATTTTCAAATCATGAAAATATGAAAATAAGAAAAGAGAAAGTAAGAAATAAGCTTGTTGTGCACTGTTACTCCACTTCCATGCATGCTAGATCGTGTAGAGTTTGGCTCAGATAGGTCTTGACTTGATCTTTGGCAGATGTTGATGATTTGATTTGATGACATCACTGATGGGATGTTAAGAAATAAAAAGGAGATATGCTTGAAGTGTGGCTAATGGGGGCTTGGAGCATTGGCAATTAACTCCTTTTGATAGCGTTACTGATAGCTTGTCAAACATAGCTTGAAATTTAGCTGATAGCTTTGGGCATTGGCATTAACTTCTTTTGGTATTGTAACCAATGGCTTATTGAATTTAGCTTGAAGTGTGGTTGATAGCTTTGGTTGTTGGCAATTGACTTCTTTTGATGGTGTTATTGATGGCTTATTGAGTTTAGCTTTCGAAGGGAGTATCATTAATGTCTTCTAAAGGTTGATTAACTTTGGAGGGTGTGTCATCAATCACTTCGTTAACTAGCTTGAGGAGAGAATCATCAATAATTTATGAGATTGATTAGCTTGATAGGTGCATCATCAACTACGATTAACGTTGATTAGCTTCAAGGGGTACATCACCAACTACTTCTGTAGTTGATTAGCTTGAGATGGGTTTGGTGTTAATTTGCTTGAAGGGTGCATCATCAACTATATCTGGGGTTGATTAGTTTAAGAGGCACATCATCAATTACTTCTAGGGTTGATTAGCTTGAGAGGCATATCATTAACTGCTTATGGGATTGATTAGCTTAAGAGGGTGCATTATCAACTATCTTGGGGTTGATTAGCATGAAAGATACATCGTCAACTACTTTTGGACTAATTAGCTTGATGGGCATATTATCAACTACTTTTGGGTTGATTAGCGTGACGGGTGCATTATCAACTATTTCTTAGTTGATTAGCTTGAGAGGGTGCATCATCAATTACTTCTAGGGATTGACTAGCTTGAGTTCATGCATCATCAACTGCTTCTTTGGTTAATTAGATTGAGAAAGTGCATCATCAACTACTTCTAGGGTTGATTAGCTTGAAGATTACATCATTAGTTACTTTTGGGATTGATTAGCTTTAGAGGGTGCATCATCAACTACTTCTAGTGGTTGACTAGCTTGAAGGGTGATCGCCAACTTGGAGTTTGTGGTTAGTTCACCTTGTTTGGACAATGCGTTCTAGCTAACTAACTAAGTAGGTTCAAGCCTACCTTTTGTCCTATATATTTTCAAGGAATAATTAACAACTTTGGTTTATACTAATTATCTTTGATTTGGTGATCGATGGCCTTTCTTGACTTATTGTCAATTGGGTATGAAGAATTGTCAACGACTTTGAACTTATTGTCAACTAAACTTGATTGGTCATCAGATGCTACCTCACGTTATTTCTCCATTGGATCTTTAATAGATTACACCCAGTGGGACATAATTTGGCTTATTTTAGTTTTGTCTGAACTTATCCTAATCCAAGTCAAGCTAGTAGCATTACCCTGCTGGTCATAGGGGTTGGACATAATCTTGGAGTGTTGCAGCATACCCAATGGGACTTGGTTTAATTTCAAAACTCATTCATTTCAGACTTGACCTAGCTGGGGCCTTGTTTAACCCGATTGGGTATGGGTTCAAACCTAGCTTGGCCCAATTGGGACTTGATTTGAACTTAGCTTTGAAATCATCTTGGCCTGATTTGGATGAGGCATGGCTCAATCAAATTCCTATTTGGATTTGTCTTAATTTGATTGAAATATAGTTCCATATCAAACATGGGTTGATTTAACTTGGATGGTGTTGAACTCACTTTAGGGTTTCATTCAGACTTGTCATGGCTTAGTTCATGTGTTGTAGACTAATTTGACCCTCAATTTGAACTCTTCATGGTTTGACTCAATTAGAGTTTGATTTGAAGTTATTTTAATTTACTTTGAATGTTGCTCGACTTGATTAGAGTTTAACTCAAACTTGGTTCTACTTCTAAGCTAACTTGGCTCAATCCTGAATTGTCCCAAGTTTAGATTGGTCAAAACTAGGCTTGATTTGGATCAATTTTTGAACCCAAGCCATTAATTTTCTATCTAAAATAGAATACCAATTGGCTATCAGTCAATCAAAAGTGTCATTTGCATGCTCAACAGAACCAGATAATCAGTTTGGGTGTGGGTTATCTGACAAGGTGTGTGTGGGCACCCAACAAAATAGAACTGGTCAAGCATTTGGGAGCTTTTTTTACCTATCTTGGCTAGTTTCAATTCTCTCATTCTTGTTCATTTGGGTTCATTTGATGCTTTATTTGAGTTAATTTAATTTTGTTCATTTGTCTTGGCCACATTGGCTTGAGTTCAACATGATTAAGTTATTAAATCAATTTTCTTATTTACCAATTTTGGTTCGAGAGCCCTCAGGCTGTCATGTTGATATTATGGAGAGCTTGAGGGCTGGCCTATAGTCTAATGGATGTAAGCCTGAAGGCTAGCTTATAGACATTCAGCGAGGCCGAGGGCTGGGCTATAGTCCAAATGAATGCAAGCCCGACGATTGGCTTATAAACATTTGGTGAGCTTAAGGGCTAGCCTAGAGTCTAATGGATGTGAGGTTGAAGGCTGACTCATGGACATTTAGTGAGTTTGAGAGGTAGCCTATAGTCCAATGGATGCGATCCCAAAAGCTGGCTTATAGACATTTTTGCAAGCCTGAGGGCTAGTTGATAGTACAATTGTGAGTTTTGGTTGTTTTAGTTTTCTTTTTGTTTGTTAAAGTTTAAGTGAGCTCTTATCATTATCTCTCCTCTATCTTCAAAGAACTTCATGATGGGCTTCAAATTTTGAGTTTCCTTGCAAGGGGTGGCACTGAGAAAGAGGGGTACAGTTGGCTACGATGGTGATGCAATCTGACAATGTGCAAAGGACCATGGGTGGCCACAATCATAATTGAATTAATCGATATGCAAAAGACCATGGGTGGTCATGATGGTGGCAGAGTCTATCGCTGTGCAAGGGACCATAGATGGCTATGGTGATGGTGGAGTCTATTGATGTGCAAGGGACCACAGGTGGCCAAGATGGTGGGGGAGTCCATTGATGTACAAGAGATTGTGAGTGGTTGTGGTAGTGATGGAGCAAAGGGGGCGCTTGTGGTTAGGTTCAAGTGCCCAATCTTCTCTGGCTCAGTGGCCTAAATGCAGACAATAACATATTTTTGTAGGGGCAGCATGCACCAAAGTGGCAATGGCTCAAGGTAGCAGGAGTATGGGGTAGTCGTGCCAGCAAGATTCTTGTTGGAAGCAAATGGGAAGGAAGGATAAAACATAAAAACAAAAGATGAAGAATGGGAGAAGCCTTACATCTCTTCAATTCCTTGATGACACCCTTTTGGTCTTCTCTTCAGTGGTGAGATCTCCTTTCCCTCATGATGTGTCCAGAGTTCCTCCCTCAATTCTTGCAGAATTCCTCCAAAATCAAATCTCAATTCTCTTTGATTCGTGTGCCCTAGCCTTCCTTTTATAAGGTTAAGAGAACCTTCAATTTAGGTCATTGATTGAATTTATTTTAAGATTTGATGAATATATTCTTACCATAAACCTCATATTTCAATCCCATATTAATATATTCCAAGATTATAAGTTCCTTATCTAAAAATTCCATTGATTCTCAAAGGATTTAGAGAAATTATGTTTCTATGTTTGCAGATTATGCCCAAACCGAATGACCATTTGGGGAACCAATCATCCAGCTGGGCATAGACATGCTAGGATTGTGAGGTTCAGGTGCACAAACCTCTCAGATTCAATCATTCAAACACTATTCAATTTGGGTCTGATTTTTTAGCCTTTTATTCTTCAAATTGCATGTCATTCACTACGAATTAAGCTCAAAGTCTAATCCTAATTCTTGTCAAACTCAAAGTCAAAGTTTGAATTGCAAAAACTATTAAACAACAACATCACAATTAAATAATTAAATAATATATTATATTATATATTAATAATAATTTCAAAATTATATTTTTATATATTTAAAAAATAAATGACCCCTCAAGCTAGAACAGAGTAAGTCAGATCCAGCATGAGCTCGGCTTATTTATGAAATGAGCCGAGTTTTTGAGTTCAAGCTCAACTCATTAGGAAATGAGTCGAGCCCAAGCTGTTAGCCAAATTGACACGTCTAGACACTTTTCTTTTTCTTGAAGCCCTTAGAAACTAGTCTTGCATCAAAGGTTTGGAGAGAACTATTAGTGTTGTACTTTATCCTAAATCCCATTTGCAACTAATAGGCTTAGATATTGGAGGTAGATCCACTAGAATCCAAGTGTTGTTTAACATAATAAAATCCAAGTGTTGCTTAAAATTAAGTGCTTCATTCAAAAATGAAGCATCTCTAGAAGACATTACTTCAATAAGTGTTTTAGTATCATCTTCAATAGCAAGCAAAATGGACATTGCTTCACTAAGTGTTTTAGTACCATCTTCAATAGTAAGCAAATTGGGCATTTTATTAGGTATCTCAATACTATTGCATTCAACAAGAAAGACTAAAGGTTATGAGGAGATAAAATTAGAACCAAGTGACTTCTCTTTACTAGCTTTTTGACTCCTCCTAAGTTCAACATATTCATTATTGTTCTTTCATTTTTCACCAACACAAGTATCCAAAGTCATATTTTGAACTTTATCTTGTCCTTGATTTGGTTCATATGCAAAAGAATCATGCATGAATTTATTTTCAATATACTCAACATGAATGGATTCTACAATAACATTTGACTTCATATCAAGGTGTCTATATCCTTTTGAATTTTGTGCATAACTGACAAAAACACTTTTAATCCCTCTAGGTCCTAATTTTGATCTTTGTTGAAATCTATGCATACACACACTTCAAAATAATGCAAACTAGGTTTTCTTCCATTCCAAATTTCATATGGTGCATTATGACTTTTCCTTGAAGGAATTTTATCATGAATATGATGAGAAGTCAATAAAGCTTCTCCCCATAATTTGATAGACAATTTGTGTCTGTTATCGTGGCATTCACCATGTCACCAATGTTCTATTTTAATTTTCATCCTACCTGTTATGCTGTTATGGAGCAGTTTTCTAATGTATTATTCCATTCTCTTCATAGGAAATAGAGCTCATATGAGAAATACTCTCCACATCTATCGGTATGAAGTACTTCAATTTGTTTTTGGTTTTTCACAACAAACTCATACTTCTTGAACTTCTCAATCATTTATTATTTTTATAAGATACACATAAGGGTAATATAAATAATCATCAATAAATATTATAAAATATCATTTTTCACCTACAGTTAAAATTCCATTTAACTATCAAAAGTCAAAATGAGTAAGTTCAAGTACTTGAGTGTTTCTTTCAGCTTTAGGAAATGGTTTCTTTGTCATTTTTGCATGTACATAAATTCTAGATTTATTGTCATGAGTCCCTTGAAATAAAATACAACACCAATTGGACTTGTAATTTAATGATTTGAAATTTAAACTCCCTAATCTAGCATTTCAAATAAGGGAACTAGACTTAACTATATAAGCATAGATATAATTTATTTTATTAATACTAAGTTTAAACATGTCATCACTAGAATGCCCTTTTCCAACAAATATTCCAACCTCTACAGCTTGGTGTCTTCTATAAAGAGTCATTTTGGGATAAGTTATTAAGTTTTGGAACCTCGATTTATGCAATCCTAGAAAATTTAGGATCCATAGTAATTAGTTACAAAAGATTTGACAAGTATTTCTACTAAGGTCAAGAATCTGAGATATGTTAAACCATCTAAGTTCACTATAAATAGAGGAGTATCCATGAAGGTAAAAGCTAACACTCAATCTTTTTGTCTTCTATTTGAATTCTACTATAACTGACTTGGATGTCAAAGCAACCACTACCGGAGAGTTCTTGATGATCTATTTCATGATCCTTTCATTTTTATAGGTAGACGATGGATCAACATAATAGATTAAGATCTCAAGAAGTCTCTTAAATCAAAGTCGATGGTGAACTAAGCTCCTTCAATAGGCTTGGTACTACATTAAAAAAATATAATTGCCTAGAAAATTGCATTACCACATTCCCTCTATTTAAGATAGGATAAGAATTGCTTTTGATATTAAGCTTAGAAAAATGGCCAAATAGAAAAATAAACAACATTTTCTCTTAGGTCCACTATGGCAACTAATATTAGTCAGCTCATTATGTTACAAGCCGAAATAATATCCCTAGCAGGTGTTACAATATATAAGGATTCACCACACACAGGCTTACTAGAATTATAGGATTTTTAATGGATCCTTGATGGATTTAATTTTAACTCTTAATGGATCTTCATCAGTCTTTGGACTCGACTCTGAATGGACGTTGGACTTAATCCTCGGTGGATCTTAATTTGACCCCTATTGGATCAGTTTTGGATCCTTAATAGGTCTTGGATTTGATCCTTATTGTATCTTGGACTTGATGCTTATTGGATCTTGGATTTGATCCTTGTTGGACCTTGGACTTGATCCTTATTGAATCTTTATTGGATCCTTAATGGATATTGATCAACCCCTATTGGGTTCTTATTGAATCCTTAATGGATCTTTGTTCAACCCTTATTATGTTTTTAATAATCTTGGGTTTGATCCTTCGTGGATCCTTATTATATCCATGATGGATTTTAGATACAATTCTTGATGGATCCTTGATAGATATTTAATGGACATTGGATTTGATTCTTATTGGATCTTTATTGGATTTTTAATGGATTTTGGATCTAATCCCTATTGGATCTTTATGAATCATTAATGGACTTCGGATCTTATTCTTGTTGGATCTCTATGGATCCGTAATAGATTTTGGATCTGATCCTATTGGATCTTAGGATCAATCCTGGTTTGAAGTAAACCCTTATTGGGTTTTGGTTTCAGCCCTTGATGGACCCTTATTGGATGAGAGTTTGATCTCTCAATGGGTTTGGATTCGAACAATGATGGACCCTTATTAGGTTTGACTCTTATTGGGTTTAGCTTTGAACCAAGTTGGTTTGGGTTTAACCCTATGGTTAATCTTTCACTTAGTTCTAGTTCAGATTTGACCTAGTTCTAGACCTGGTTTGTCCAAATTTAGATTTGGTATTGGGTTAGACTTAGGCTTGATTTTATTTTAATTTAAACCTGCTTTAACCTAATTAGGGTTTGGCTCAAACTCGATTTGATCATATTAGTGTTTTGGTCTGAACTGATTAGATTTGACTAGGATTTAGGTTCAAGTTGATTTGTTGAACCAAATCGCTTTGGGTGCAATATGATGTAATTTAATCCATTAATTTTATTTGGATCCATTTAGGTCCATTTTAGTTTTGATCTGGTCCATTGATTTTATTTGATCAAATTTGGGTCCATTTGATGGTTCGTTCAAATAAAATTGGTTTAATTTGATTAGCTTATTTAATTTGGCCAAATTAACTTAATTTTAATATCATTAAATCCATTATTTTGAATAATTTTACTATAACTAATTTGATTAATTTGGGAGCACTCATACTATGGATTGATCAAATGACTTTTTGGCAAGTCTGTGGACTAGACCTTAGTCAATTTGACTTTTAGAGGAGCCCACAAGTTGGTCCTAAGTCAATTTGACTTTCAATGAGCCTACAAGTTGATCCTGAGTTGATTTGAATTTCAAGTGAGTTTCAAGTGAGTTTGTAGACTAGCTCTGAGTCAATTTAACTTTCAACAGCTCACAAACTAGTCCTATTTCAAAATGACTTCCGGGCATGCTCACAGGTTGGTCCTAGGTCAAAAGACTTTTGGCTGAGCTCATAAGTTCCTAAATTGAAATGACTTTTGGATGAGCTTGCAAACTACTCTAAGTTGAATGACTATTAGGCAAGTCTGCAGATTGGCCCTAGATCAAAATAACTTTTAGGAAAGGCTATAGGTTGGCCCTAGGTTGAATGACTTTCGGACAAGGCTAGGGCTGATCATAAATCAATGGAGAGAAAAAAGAGAAGAGTATTTTATTTGTTATCCTTTTTTATCTTTCTTTTCCTTTTCTACTTTCTCATTCACTTTCTTCCTCATTTTCTTCTTTTCTTCTTTTCTTTTTCCTTTTTTTCTTTTATTTTTTCCCCTCCACAACTGGAAGCAACTTCCTTTTCATTATTTTTTTTTTATCTTCTTCTCCTCCATTCTTCACTACTCCTTTTATGTCTTTTCTCCTCAGCCAATATCTATCTCGTGGCTAGATCTAGCTAACTGTATTTAGATCTAGCCCTCCCTTGGCATGGTAGCATTATCAAGAAGTTGCCAAATCATGATGGAGAAGAAGAGAAGCAGTCGTGGAGCTGGAGCTATGAGAGGTGGCTGTTGTGACAATGATTAAGCTATTAAACCATTAGGTTAGGAAGTTTGAACCTTAGGGTTTTGGCATCTGAACATTAGGTTCTAGATGCCCAAACTCGACTAAGCTCTAGTTTTGCTGATGTAGCTCAATGGTAGAGAAAATTATGTAGTGAGAAGCTATAAGGAAGGCAACTATTGGCAGTTGAGATGGCCGATGGGCAGGCCCACGATGGCACGGGGTGGCTTGCGACATCATGTAGGTGGTGGTGGCTATCTAGAGGGTGGTCCAATGATGATCAAACAGTTAGAGACTACCTACTGGTGGTGCAACCTTGACGAGCAAGCATTCTGGGAAACAAAGGATGACTAGGTAGTGGTCCTAGACTCCTGTGAGTGGTAAGAGGTAGTAGGGAGTCAGTTTATAGGTCTGGGAATTATTGCAAGTTTAGTCGCCCAAACATTGAGGTTACACGTCGGAACCTTAGTGTTCAAATAATCAAACTCTAGTGTTTAGTCACTCGAACTTGGGTAGCAAGTCATATAGGGAGTAAAGATGATGGTTTGTAGGAGGACTCTGCAACAAACAACAAAACACTAATAAGAGGGAGAGGAAAGGAGGAAAGAATTGCAAAGTAAACCAAAACAAGACAAGATAAGTTTTAATTTTACCCTTTTGTGAAACTTCTAATCCGATCTTTCATTCCATCTTCTTTTTTATCACATTTTTTTAATCTTGTGTTCTCTTTGTCTTTGATTTACGATCTCTCTCCTTTTTCCTTCTGCAGGATTCTTAAGTTTTCAAAGACAATGTGTAGATTAGATAATCTTCATTTAAATGTTTGAATGAGGATGTGATGCTCTGTTTGAATGTGAATGATGATTTGTATCACCAATTTGTATTTAGATAATGATGATATTTTGGATACAATAATTTGAAATTTGGAATTTATAGTTATTTGAGAATTTTCAATTTACAATAGGATATTTGTGACAAGTGGAGAATTTCAAGAATTTATTTTTAAAATATAAACTTTTGAAAGATCTCTTTATAAATCCTAAATTTTATGAGGACTAATTTATAATTATCCATTATTGAGGTGTTTTTGAAAAATATGAGGAATAGTTTATAATTCAAAAATTTTCATGGACCATTTTGTTTTTAATTTAGTGACCTATTTGTAAGAAAAATCTAGCCAGTGACTTATTTGTAAGAGAAAATATGGTCAGGGATCTATTTGTAATGGTTTTATTTTTCTTATTTTAGCTGAAATTTTTAATGAGTTTTGAGTCCAATTTTGATTTAAAATTTGGGCCTATTCAGCTATTTTGGCTGAATTCAATTTGCACCAAAATTTTACAATAATTTATATCCAAATGAAGCTCAATTATCAGTCAAATTCAATAGTGATTCAAGTCTAATATATTTGAGCTGTAAATGAGTGGCATTCAAGTTTTGATTCTAGTTAAAATTTGATTAAATTTAGTTTGACAAAAAACTACCTAAGCATGACATATGACAACCTAAAAGAATACAAGGGAAAGAATTTGCTTTCATGTTACTTGTGGACCATGATAGTATAGGTAGAATTCTATAACCTCAATGTTCGTTCTTACTACAATTTAACACTAAAAGAAGGTGTTTTAGACGCATGGGAGTAGTTCCATCCATCCGCCGCCAATGCTTGAAATTCCCTTTTAATGTTATAGTTTGATTATGTTGACTTGTGTCAATTGGCCCTACTGAGATTTGAAATATTGCCCAGTGGGACATGAAATAAGACAGGAAGTGGGCGAAGCTTAATGTGTGGTTGACAACATTGAACTTGTCGGTAATTAACTTTCGCTAAAAATATTACCAACATCTTGTTGGGTTTAGCTTATAGTATGGCTGATAGCTTTAAGTATTAGTGATTAACTTCTTTTGATAGTGTTACCAATGGCTTGTTGGGTTTAGCTTGAAATGTAGCTGATAGCATTCAGTATTAGCAATTAACTTCTTTTGATAGCATTACTAATAGCTTGTTGGGTTTTGCTTGAAGTATAGTTGATAGCTTTAAGCATTGGCAAATAACCTCTCTTGATAGTGTTACTGATGATTTATTGGGTTTAGCTTGAATTGTTGTTAATAACTTTACGTGTTGATGATAACTTCTCTTGATAGCATTACCAATGGATTAGTAGGTTTAACTTAAAGTGTTACCAAAAGCTTTTATAGCACACCTAGTGGGACTCAATTTGACTTAATTTAGTTCTATTCAGACTTGTTTTTTTTTCAAATTTGATTTGTTTCTAGTTCAAGTTTGACCCAATTCTTGTCTAGGTTTTGGCATGTTTTCTGGTTTTGGTTTTGACCTATTTCTAGTTCTGGTTTGACCTATTTCAGTTCAGGTTTTGACCTATTTTAGATTCAAGTTTGAGCTATTTTTGTTTAGGTTTTAAACTATTTTGGGTTTTGTTTGAATTTGGTTCAACCTAATTAAGGTTTGGTTCTATGTTGGCTTGACCCATTTGGGATTTTGTTTGAACTTGGCTTGACCAATTTGGTTTTGTTCAAACTTGGTTTGACCCAATTGGGTTTGGTTTGAACTAGGCTTGGCCTAGTTAGGACTTGGTTTAAACTTTACTTGAATTCATTTGATTTGATCCGAACATGGCTTGACTCAGTTAAAGTTAAGATGTGGTTTGACTCGATTAGATTTCAATTCAAATTTGTTTTGATTTGAATTGAATGTAGTTTCAATTCAAACTTGTTTTGATTTAGTCTGAATGGTATTTGACTCACTTTAGAGTTCTATTCAAACTTGTTATGGCTTAGTTTGAATGTTATTTGACCCAATTAGCCCTCAATTTGAACTTGTTATGGTTTAACTCAATCAAAGTCCATTTCAAATGTGTTTTGATTTAGTTCTAATGTTATTTAACTCAATTGGAGTTTAATCTAAACTTGGTTTTGCTTCTGGATTAACTTGGTTTAAACTTGAAGTGACCTAGGTTGGGGTTGATGGAAGCTTGACCTAATTTGGATGGATTTTGAATCAAAGTCATCAACTTTTTGGCTAAAATGGATGACCAACTGGGATACTAATTAACCAGCTATGTGGTTGTTGTTTTTTATTTAACAAAATCATATGACTAGCTTGGGTACCTATCATCCAACCGAGCAAGTGTGAGTGCCTAATAGAATAAACTGATTAATGGTATTGGTCGATCAGCAAATGGATTTTCTGCCTATCTGGATTCATTTTAGTCTATTTATTCTTTGCCCATTCAAGTTCATTTTATGCTTTGTTTGAATTGACTTGGTTTTGTTCATCTGTCTTACCCAAATTGGCTTGAGTTCAATATGATTGAGTTATTTAATCAATTTTATCGATTTTCATTTAGGTTGAGAGCCCTCAAGCTATCATGATGACATTAGAGCGAGCTCGTAGGCTGGCCTATAGTTGGAATAGACATTTGATGAGATCGCAGCCTAGCCTTTAGTCCAAATTAGTTCTCAAGTGAGCCATAAGCTAGTCCTAGATCTGTTGACTTTTGAGCAAGATTGCAGGCTGGGCCAAAGTTAGAGTTGGTTTTTGGGTGAGACCACAGGCTAGCCCTAAGTCAGGGTTGGTTTTTGGGCAAGTGTTCGATAGGTGGGGTTCTTTACTTCCCTTTTCTATTGTATTGCATTGTTTTAATAGCTTCCATTTTTGTCTTTTACTTGTTTGTCTCTCTTTTCTTTCAAAAACACCATGGATCCTTTTGTGATTGAAAGAATTTGAGATGAGAGGAAAGATAGTTTAGTTGTACCCTGCTTTCTTCTTATCTTGGGAACTAATGCTAAGCCAATGGTCGCATATCAACCACAAAAGCATTGAAAATGAGTGAGATTTGAAACTAGTTGGACACTTTAGACAATGAGAGTCTTTAGAAACTCTGGGATTTTGCATCCAGAATGGTTGTTTACTTACTTGGGGATGATCCTCCCTACTTGCTGGAGTAGTACTAGTTTTGTTGAATTATTCAAAGTGGGTTGATGATATGGTATCTTAGATTTTAGCTCAACTTGGGGGTCTCGATATCTTAGGAGTCATAGTATCCAAGGGGTAGTATGCATGAGACTCAAAAATTTATGCAGTGTGATAAAGATATGGAATCACTTTACAAACACCATCCATACTCTGTATGGCAAGGCCAGCATCCCTACTAACTGCCACATAAGTCTTTACTTTAGTTACACTTTGCATAACCTCTTTAGGATTTGTGACTGAATGGTGACACACTTCCTAAATAAACAAAAATGGGTGTAGTTTGACTATTGGATTGAATTCTTTTATAAGAAGACTCTAATGAGTGAGCCAACTAAATTTGACTAGGTTATATATGACACAGATGACATTGTTCTAGAATTTGACCCTGAGATTTACTTTGCCACTTTATTATGCTATGTCATGGGTAGTATATTCACCAGGAGATGTTTGCGATGGCCTGTAAGATGGCACATAGACAAAAATTTACTCTAGCTCTTGTGGTGCTAGGCTAAGTGTATGTGGGTCTCAAAGTAATGGCAGATAGCCACACAGTACCATGTAATTCTTCAACTTCATTTTCCATCCATTTTCTTTATGCTTAGATTTATGCTCACTTCTAGAGGACATATACTGAGTTGGAGCCTACTGGTGAAATCAAATAGCTATGTCACTCATGTTTGGTCCCTATTCCTAGGATGATTTGAATTATAAATACAGTTACTTCCCCTTTATCTTCTAGAGAGGTAAGGATTCATGTGTGAGATCAATGGAATTTTATGTAGCAAGCTTACCCTTTCATTCTTGTTTATTCTAACATGCTAGTAGATGTGGCCCTTTTCCACTACCTCTAGAAGCCTATGAGTACATTTTCTCTTTGCGACAAGGGGTGCTTCCACTTTATCCATGGGAGTATTTGGCTGTAGAGTCTTATAATCCAAACCAGTTCTACTAGCAATTCAGGTATGATTAAGGATTTCCTGAGAATGTTCTTACTCCTTCACTGCCATCTTGTCTAGGCCAGTTTGCAAGCTATTATTTACATATGATTCTTGTCTAAGATAATTCAGAGTATTATGTTCCAAATATTAAGCAGAAAGCCAAGGTTTTTTGACTATATGCAATATCATGGTTTGACAGCATAAGGGATATTTCTGCATTAATCTTTAATTCACATTCAAAAATGAGCTAGACTCACATAGCAGGAAAAAGCAAGTGATTAGTAGTAAAGGGTCGAAATAGCAAAAGACACAAGTGACATAGAAGGCTCTGGCTTATAAATTTTCTCACCCCAAACTAGGTAAAGAGAGGATCATTCCTCCTTATAGCATTGATGATGGCTATTTTTGAGGTAATGCAGCACCCATATTGAGTTCGAGGTGGGAGGCACTTTGGATTGCATGTGACCCTTCCATTCTTAATGCTCCAGAGCACTTAGTTGCATCCATTGGAGGCATAGGATTAGGATCAACATCGTTGTTTCTTTCACCTACACCATCTCAAAGTTTGAGTTCTTCATTCCCTACACCTACCTACTAGCTAGTTGGCATAAATACAATGCCAAAGGTGACCCTTCCTTCATTGACACTAACTCATTAGTCTTTCAATATGGATTTGAGCAAGGGGTCAAACCGGCCTCACCATTGCCCACATTAGTTGGCTATCCATCAAATATAGATACTGATAATTCTTTCATCCTATGTTTGTTTTCTTTTCTCTCCTCTTCTTTTGTTAAGAATTCTATCTCCTTTTAGATGAGCCAGATGAGGATTTTAGAGGCCCTCCTAATGATATCGCAAACTCTGATGGTGTGAGATGTCTAGAATTTGCCAAGTTCTTACATTGTGTATGTGCTAATTTTAAGTTTCTATTGCAGATATGGTTCCTCGATCATGCTTTGGTCAAAGGATGCTTGCATTTATGGGTATTTGTCCACCTTCACCATCATCAAGTAATTGTTCACTACCTTCTCCTCTCATCCTGAGGTTGTTTTCTTCACAATCTCTTTTACTAATATGATCACTTTCTTGCCCAGGTGATAATGGAAGAGCATGAGCAAGTGACCGTTGAGTTATTACAGCCATTAGAAGGCACCTCTAGACTTTATGTATATTAAAATTATCATTATCCTCTCCATCTAGGATTCTTGTTTGCTTTTGTCCATGTTATTTAGGAACATTATTATTCCTTTCAAAATTTCATAGAATTCCTTCTCTTTGTGTCAGATTTTACTTGCAATCTTGTGTTTCTTGCGTCCCAATTCTAAAGTGGCCCTTGACATGGTTGGAGCTGAATTTGCCCCACATAAAATGGGCTTAGTATGCCAAGTAAAGATGGACTTTGTATGTCACGGGAAAGTGGACTTAGTTTGTTACATGATGGTGGACTTGATTTGTCAAGTGGAAGTGGACTTGGTTTTCCCCATGGAATTGGACTTGATTTTGCTACATGAAAGTAAGCTTAGTTTGTCACTTAAAAGTAGGCTTGATTTTCCATGTAGAAGTTGGCTTGATTTGCCAAATACAAGTAGGCTTGGTTTGCCATGAGGAAGTGGACTTTATTCACCATGAGGGTGTGGACTCGATCATCACGCAAGATGGAGCGGGTTTTTTGGTCATGTTTTTCCTTGAGAAATATGGAGTGCATGTTTGACTGGATGTTCTTTTTGAGAGAGCTAGACATTCCTTCATTGGTATTTTAGTAGCTCAAATTTGTGAATTTTATATGTACGTCCCAACCGATTGATGACCAATCGTAAGTCACTAGAAACATGTAGGTGTGATATCCCCATACTGAGGGGCATTTTTAGTCTTGCAATTAGGATCTTGTGTTCAGCGTAATTGTTTGTGCATGATTTTAAAAGAGAGTAGGAATATCACAAGACACCCCTATTTGGAGTGACAAATATGAATATGATGTCTTCTTTAATTTGCAAAAGCTTTGACCTAATTCTTGGTTTGATGGATGATGCCCCATCAAAGTATAGCTTCTAGTAGGGTTCCCCTTCTTCAACAAGAAGGATTTCCTCATAGGGAGTTCATAGCTCAGTGGAGGTTGTCTTGCACTAGATAGGCTGCAAGAAAATTGGCAAAATCTTGCCCTTTAATACTCTTTTGCATAGTGAACTTGATATCATACTCTATGAGGATTAAGGCCCATTTTGTCAGCCTTCTAATGAGTACAAGCTTGGTTATCAAGTATTTTATGATGTCAACCTTTGATATCGAAATGACTTGGTTGGAAATGAATCTTCTTATGTATCCGAGTTAGTCTTGGAATGATCTTAACTATTTTATATTATTGGGTGGTGGCATATCCAAGATGGCTTTGATTTTAGATAGATTAATTTCAATCCCTCAATGTCTGACAACAAATCCAAGGAACTTTCTTGATGATACCCTAAAAGCATATTTCATAAAGTTCATCTTTAGGTTATATTTCCTAAGACAATTGAATACTACTCTTATGTCATAGATATGCTTGTCTTTGGACTTGGTTTTGACTAACAAGTCATCTACATAGCATTCAACTAGTTGGTGTATGAGGTTATCAAAAATTTGGGTCAAGGTCCTCTGATAAGTGGCACCAACATTCTTAAGCCTGAAGGACATCACCTTGTAATAATAAATGCTAATTGGTGTTTGAAGGGCCATATGTATTTCATCATTAGGATCTATCTTGATTTGGTTATACCCTGAGAAACCATCCATAATGGAGAATATTTTAAAATTGGCCGGATTGTTAATCATGATTTTAATGATTGGTAATGTAAAGTCATCTTTTAGACATGCTTTATTCAAGTCCCTTTAATCCACACAAGTGTAGATTTGGCCTTTTTTCTTGACTAGCACAATGCTTGCTACCGAATCTAGATATTTCTCTTCCTTGATAAAGCTTGCTTCAATCAATTTCTTCATTTCTTTTATCACCCTTTATTCTAGGTTGAGTTTCATATTCCTTGGTGCTTGTTTGATAGGTGAAAGTTCAAGGTTGATAGCCAGCTTATGGGCTATGACTTGAGGATCTAGTCCAGGTATCTCCTTGTAGCTCCATGCGAAGTAGTCAATGTAGTCTTTGAGCATTGCTTTGAGTTAGGCTTGGCTTTCCTCAAAGATGTGCTAGTAAAGGTTGGCCTAAGTTTTTCTTATAAACCAAGGATGATTTCTATCAGTTCATCAATTGTTCCTTGCCCCCCATCCTCAAGTTCTGGTGGAGATTCTTTTGGTTTAAAGATCATGTCTTCACCCTATAGTTCGTCATGTCGAGTGGGACTTAGCAAAAATTTTTTTTTTGATTTTGAGGACATGTCAGCTGCATCAGACCCCCTTTCTTTAGATCTTGATGAAGATTTGCAAAAGACTTCACCTTCTTGTCCATATCACATCTTAGGAGAGCAAAGAACAAAGCAAAAGATTGTTGTTTTCATGGGGCTTGTCTTCTATTATTCTCCTTTAGCCCTTGTAGTGTTGGAGTTGGGGAAATATCTAGCCTTGAGTTTGATCTGACATCCTGAAGTCCACCGAATGCACTACTGATCCTTCCTTTTGGCAAGTTATGGGCAATTGAAAACTGACTTTTACCTATCGCTTAGTATTTGAGAGATGGATCCCCTAGTTTGTGCCAATAGAGCCTATGTTTCATCATTGAGGTTTGGCACAATGGAATTTGGCATTTGCCACTTGGGTGAACTTGGCCTTTGCTTCCTGGGTGGATTTGGTCTTCGACCCCTAGATGGGACTAGGTCTTTTTGCCCTCTGAGTGGACTTGGCCTTTGCCTCATAGATAGGAGGCCTTTATCTCTTTGATGTGAGGTCTTTGTCCCCTCAATGGGAGGTCTTTGCTCCCTGAATGGGAGGTCTTTGTCCCCTGAATGGGAGATAAGAAGTTGACCCATGCATATGTGCACTACAGTTGCTGCCATGACAATTGTTGGTTGGTAGTGTAGATTGAGGTAAGAGGATCACTTAATGATGCCATTTTTCCTTTATTGTAATAGAATGGATAAGAAGTTGACCCATGCATATGTGCACTACAGTTGCCGCCATGACAATTGTTGGTTGGTAGTGTAGATTGGGGTAAGAGGATCACTTAATGATGTCATTTTTCCCTTATTGTAATAGAACATCAAATATTAGTTTTCAGCTTTCTTTCTTTTGATATGTGTCTGTATTAGTTTGGTTTCACTACTTCAAGGAGAAATCATATCCCACAAGGTGTGGTAGAATTTGTGAGATCAAAATCAATAGCTTGGAATGGCGAAGACCCTGGGGAGCAACCTTGAAACACAAATCAAAGTGTGTAGTGATTTGAGTGCACGATCTAGTGTTATCGAAATATGACTTTCAACAAGTGTAAGTCCCTATTTTTAATTATCCTGGCAATTGTCAAAAACCTTCTAATGTGAGAAATCTCACTAATAAAATAGAGACACAAAAAAAGAAGAAAGAATAATTTGATTGATTTGAAAAATTTACATGGCTTAAGTAAGAATATACCCACACTTTACAATGAAATGAATTTAAATCTATAATAGTAAAAGAATGTGAAATAAAAAGGTGGGAAAGAAGCTTTGATGTCCACTACTACTCCACTCCCATGCATTGGACTTAGTGAAACTTAGCTCAGATGGGTCTTGATTTAATTCTTGGCAAATGATGGTAGATTGGCAAGCATGTCTTGATGAGATATAAAGGTGGCTTGGAGATGAAGAACCCATAGAGATGGCTTGGAGGTGAAGAAACTACTTGAAGACTCAAAATTAACCCAAATAAGAACAAGGCAACTCAAGAAATTGTCATCAAGTAGGTCGAGTTTTCTCTTTATTTTTAAGTCGTGTCTAGAGCCTGTTTGAGATAAATTATTTAGTGTTCAAGATTTTGAAAGAGTTCTATAGAAAACTATTAACAGAGCTTTCCTAACTAAATTGAATGTTCAGTTGAGTCAAGCTAAAAATCATAATTTCAATATAAGGCAGAACCTGACATTCGATTCGACAGGCTTTTCGAATCCGACTAAACTGGACATCCACTATAGAACTGAAAATTTGATAGGGCTTTGAAGCTAATTCTATAAACTAGAACTAGACATCTGGTTTTCTGAAATGGAAGTCCGGTATGGGTTTTCTGCATGACTAACGGCTAGCTTTTTTACTGTTGGAGCAAACCAAATCATGTGATCGCACACCTAACAACTAGATTCAACCCCAAATGTATAAATAGAGTCAAAGAGGCTTCCATTAACAACTTTTACACCTCATAATCTTTGTTAAATGAGATCAAAGCCTTCTTCAACTCACTAGCCATTCTTGAGTTCTAAATCTTCTAATCGCAAACTAGCTTTCATTGCCCTTTTTTTGAGTCTTGAGAGAACCTTGTGTGAGCACAAGATTATTCCAATTCTCATGAATTTTCACTTGTAATTCACTCCAAGATTATTTAGAGTGGTTAAGAGCTACTAACTCTTGTTTGGAGTAACTAGCCCATTGGAGCAAGGAGATTGTACAGGATTAGCTTCAGTGATGAAGCAGCACTTTTAGTGGAAAGTTAAAAGTTCTCAAGACCAAGGCAAGGGTTGTGGAGTAGGAGTGATTGTTCTTCGAACCATGTTAAATTTTGGTGCACTCTATCCTTTATTCCATTTTGTTTATGTAATGCACATTTGATTGTGGATTGAATCGATTTTTAATTCTATCCTAAAGAAGTTGCATTAGTTTTCAACACCTAATTTGCTCTCCCTCTTAGGTGATTTATTTGCTTTCAATTGGTATCAAAGCCATGTTGCTCTTATCTTTTCGATTTGATCACATGAGTTTTTAATCCTTATTTATAGAGAATTTTGGTACTTCTTCATCATTTCTTCAAGCAGGACAATCTACCACTCATCCTCCTCTATTCAATGGCACTAACATTAATTATTAGAGAGCCCAAATTTGAATCTTCATTAAAGTTATTGATTATGATCTACAGTAGTTAGCGGAGGAAGGGTACACTCCTCCCACCAAAATAATTGATGGGGGTGAAGGTACCCAAACCCAAGGATGAATGGGATGAGGGTGATAAAAAACTAGATTCACCGAATGCATAGGCAATGAACACCTTGTATTGTGCTCTTGACCTATCTGAATTTAATCACATTAGCATTTGTGAGATGATTCATCAAATTTGGCATCATCTTGAAATTACCCATGAGGGTACAAGACAAGTAAGAGAATCTAAAGTGAACATATTGGTAAAACCAATATGAGTTTTTTAAGATGAAACCAAAGGAGTCTATCATTGAGATGTTTACACAATTCACCAATATTATCAATACTTTAAACTCTCTCAGTAAAACTTACACTAATGATGAGATGGTTAGAAAGATCTTGAGATACTTGCCTAGGTGATGCTGATGCAAGAAGCTAAGGACCTCAACACCTTACCTTCGGAGGAGCTTCTAGGATCACTAATCACTCATGCGATGACAATGAAGGACCGGATCTAAGAAGACAATGAAGATGAGAAGAAGAAGAAAATTGCTCTCAAAGCCAAAAAATCAAGTGAAGAAGAAGAGGAAGAGAGCGATGAAGACATGGTGCTTCTAACAAGAAAGTTCAAGAAATTTCTAAAGAAGAAGCACATGCCTTGAAAGCCAAGAAAAGGTGAGATAAGCAATCAAATTATGGAAGAAGAAAAGGATATACCAACATACTTTAAGTGCAAAAAGTCAGGCCACATGAAGGCTAATTGCCCACTCAACATTCAATCCAAGAAGCTCAAGGCAAAGAAGAAGAAGGCTATAATGGCAACTTGGGACCAATCTGAAAAGGAGAGTGAGAATGCCTCCTTTGATGATGAGATTGTGAATCTATGACTCATGGCAAATGAGGATGAGGTATGTGACTTATCCTTTGAGGAGTTATAAGATGCTTTTGAAGAATTATTTGGAAAGCATGAAAAATTGAGTCTCAAACATGCTTCTTGAGAAAGAAACTATCTATTCTTGAGAATGATTTTGATACTTTGAAATCTTCTAAAAGCACTTAGAATTGCAGAAAGGACATAGATGCTCTACAAATAGAATATAATATTTTGAAATCTTCTAAAACTACTTGTGAATATCATAATGAACTTACTATGCTTAGAGATGAAAATGGTCATTTTGGAAAAGTCTTAAAAAAACTTTTTCTATGGAAATTCTACCTTAAGCATGATTCTTAAAAGTCAAAGAAATATTTTAAATAAATCCATATTAGGCTTTGTCTCATCATCTAAGTCCAAAAGTACCAAAACCACTTTTGTAAAGGCTTCTACTATAACTAATTCTCATAAGATTTGCACTTATATTTGTAGAAAGGGGCACATCTCATCTAGTTACCCAATTAAGAGAAATCCTTCTCTTATGTAAATATAGGTACATAAAGAGATAGTCCCAAAAGTTAAGGAATTCAAATTAATTTGGATTCCTAAAATGTCACTTGTATGACTTTGATTGGAGTAGCTAGAGATGACCCATATGCTTCTACTAGTTATATCTATAGTCATCCTCTGGCTAATATTGTAGAGGTAAGTGTCTTCATATGATATTTCTTGCATAATTATTTGTATTTACATTTTCATGTATATTTTCTTCTAACCATGAGGACCCATAATTGAGAATGGGTACCTATCCAATTTTGATTTGTTAGTTATTCTTGTACTCCAAGAAGAGAAATGAGAAGTGGTTCCTTGATACTAGTGGATGTTCAAGACACATGACGGGGAATCCATCCATATTCATGGAGTTGGTAAGCAAAGATAGTGGATATGTTATTTTTGTTGACAATGGTAAAGGTAAAATCATTGGTGAAGATGACATTTCTGTTGGCACCTCAATTATTAAGGGTGCCTCAATTATTAAGGATGTACTTCTTGTTGAAGAACTCAAACACAATTTATTATTTATTAGTCAATTATGTGATAAAGGTTTTCTTATTTTGTTTAAGTCTAACTATTGCATAGTAATACATAATGATAGTAATAATATTTTTTTTGTTAGTCATCATGATAGAAATGTTTATACTATTGATCAAGATGACCTTAATGTAGAAAAATATTTTGTAGCCCATGAGAATCATAAGTGGCTTTGGCATAAGTGACTTGAACAGACATGTATAGATGTGATTTCCAGGTTCAACTGGAACGAACTTGTGAGAGGACTATCCAAAGGTAAGTTTATCAAGAATCAAGTATGTGATGCGTGCCAAATGGGAAAACAAGTAAAATCCTCACACAAACCCAAGAATGTGGTATTAACTACAAGGCCACTTCAATTCCTACACCTAAACTTGTTTGAATGAGATAAAAACTATGTATTTATAATTATTTATGATTTTTCAAGGTTTATATGGGTATTATTTCTTGCCAATAAAAGTGATGCTTTTGATGCATTTGTTAGCTTAGCAAAACATATTCAAAATGAGAATGGTTATATGATTTCCAAAATTAGAAGTGGTCATAGAGAAGAATTTGAAAATTATCCATTTGAATATTTTTACAAAAAAAATGACATTGAGCATAGCTTTTTAGCTCCTCGCACTCCACAACAAAATGGAGTTATTGAGAGGAAGAATAGATCTCTTCAAGAGATGAAAAGAGTCATACTTAACGAGAACTCCTTAACCAAGTATTTCTAAATAGAGGCCATTAACATAGCTTGTTATATCTTAAATAGGGTATCTATTCAGTTTATTCTTAACAAAACCCTATTTGAGTTATAGAATGGAAAAAACCTAACATTGCATACTTTCATATTTTTGGTTACAAATGTTTTATTTTGAATAAAAAAGATCATTTTCAAAACTTTGACTCCAAAACTCATAATGGCATATTTCTTGGCTATTCATCTAGCTCTAGAACATTTAGAGTCTTCAACAAAACCACCTTGGTTGTTGAAGAATTTATAAATATTGAATTTGATGAAGCTAACTCTTTCTTGGAGAAAAAGTCTTTTGATGATGATGTATAGATCTCCAAGAAGATGAATGGCTTGCAAATCTCAGAAAGAAAGGAGAGGGAGACTAGTAAAGGATCGAACGAGAAGAATATTGATGATGGAGATATTAAGCCAAAAGAGCAAGAGCATGGCACAGAACCATCAAAGAAATAGATATTCAAGAAAAATCATCCAATAGATCAAATCATAGGTGATGTTGATCAAGGGGTAAAAAATCATCAAGCTCTTAAATTTAATCCAAATCACATTGCATTTCTTTCTCATATTGAGCCCAAAAATCTTGAGGAAGCTCAAAAAGATGATAGTTGGACTCTTGCCATATAAGAAGAACTAAATTAGTTTGAGCAAAATCAAGTTTGGGAGCTTGTTCAATGACTAAATGATTACCCAATTATTAATACCAAATGGGTCTATAGAAATAAGCTAAATGAAGATAGTGTCATGGTTAGAAATAAGGCCAGATTAGTGGCCAAAGATTTTAATCAAATTGAAGGAATTGACTTTGATGAGACCTTTGTAACAGTTGCTTGTTTGGAATCTATTTGAATTTTGCTTATATTTCCTTGTCATAAAGGTTTCAAACTATTTCAAATGGATATAGAAAGTGCTTTTTTAAATAGTTTTCTATCCGAAGAATTTTATGTTGAACAACCGCTCAGATTTGAAGATTTGAATCTTCCAAACCATGTCCCTAAATTGAAAAGGAACTACGTGGTCTTAAACAAGCTCCAAGAACTTGGTATGGGCGACTTAGTTCCTTTTTAGTATTAAATGATTTCAAAAGAGATTGCATTGACACTACATTATTCCTCCTTCAAATGCATGATGACTTATTAGTAGTATAAATTTACGTTGATGATATTATATTTGGTGCCACTAATAAAAATCTTTGTGAGCTCTTTGAAAACATGATGAAGAAGTGGTTCGAGATGAGTATGATAGGAGAATTACACTTCTTCCTTGGCCTCTAAGTACAGTAATTGAAAAATGGGACCTTCATCAACTAAACTAAATACACCAAGGAGCTACTTAAAAATTCAACATGGATGAAGCAAATGCTATAAGAATGCCAATAAGCCCTTCAACCAAGTTGGACAAGGATGAAAATGGTGAAAAAAATTGATGAAAAGTAGTATAAAGGTATGATTGGTAGTTTGTTATATCTTACCATAAGTAGATCCAATATCATATTTACCAAGCATTTCTTAGGAATTCACATGTAGTTGCTGTGAAATGCATATTTAGATATCTCAAGGGCACACTAGACTTAAGATTGTGGTATCCAAGAGATAGTTATTTTGATTTGATTAGCTTTTGTGATGCAAACTATGCCGAATGTTGTGTGGATAGAAAGAGCACTAGTAGCACTTGCCAATTTCTTGAAAAATCTCTTATTTCATGGAGTTCCAAGAAATAAAATCTAGTGGCTCTTTTTACCGCCAAGGCCAAATATGTAGTCACAGGATACTATTGCTCTCAAATATTATAGATGAGACAAATACTTCAAGATTTTAGTTGTACTTTTTCAAATATACCAATTTATTGTGACAATACTAGTGCAATTAGGTTGTCCAAAAATCTAGTACTATGTTCTTGCTCTAAGCATATTAACATTCATCATCATTTTATTCAAGATCATGTTTTAAAAAAGGATACTTCATTGATGTTTGTTGAAACCGATCATCAACTCTTGGATCTTTTTACAAAACCTTTGGATCAAATGCAATTTTATTTCATTCAAAATGCCATTAGTATTGCAAAAGTGTCATGATTCTCTATAATCCTTGGCATTGTGGTTTCAACTTTGTTTTTTTTGTGGTTTCGATGGATAAGGAGTTTTCTAAGAATCAAATGTTTGATTATGAACAAACCTATATTACCAAATTTCCTATCAGATATCCATTTCTATACCAGATGTTCAATATAATAGTTCAATATAGGCAATTTCCTAATGTCAGACATCCAATTCATGAACTGGATGTTTGATATGTAGCAGTGGGGCCTAATTTCAAATATTTGAACCCTAGTTGCCAATCTATTTTCCATCCCCTTGGCGTGTGATTCATCTCCAGTGACCATCTAAGCACTCCAGCCACCCTCTCCAGCAATCCAAGGCATTATCCCTCAATTGGTCCATTAACTTTGATATCTCCTCTTCCCACTCCTCTATTTCAAGCATTCTTCTTCCAATGGCCAAGAGATTCAAGAGCCTTTTCACCAAGAAGAGGAAGGGTGAAGGCTCCTCTTCTTCTCCTAGTAATGATTCTTTTCCCCCTGAATTCACCTCTCTGGAATCATTTACTTGATTTCAAACCAAATTTACCAACTATCGTATTGTTATTCCTCGCACTATTGATTTTGACAATCTTCATTCTCTCAATCTTAAAACCATTTTTGATGCTCAAGGTTGGACATCCATCTTAACCAAACATAAAATCTAATATGATTATGATATCCAAGTCTTTTATGCAAATGCCAATTTTGATGAAAACTCTTAACACTTTTGATACTCACTATGGTGATAGAAAAATCCCTCTTACCCTTCTTATCTTAGGTTCTATTTTTGGTATACCGACTACAGAGGAGAGACTAACTCTCACCCACAAATGGCCTAAACAGATTCCCTCTTATCAGTCAATTATTGAGACCATCTTTGAGGGAAAGTGGGGTGAGGCTATGCAGAAGCTTCAATTTCCCCTTCTCCCACCTAGAGCCTATATCCTTCATCGTATTCTTGCTTATACCATTCTTCCCAAAGGATATTATAGAAATGAAGTCTCATTTACTGAGCTAAATCTTATCTTTTGTCTCTTGAATGGTTGTATGGTATGCCTACGTCACATCATTATCCACCATATGGGCCATTATACCCGACACTCACATGCCACCCTAGGCTTTTTTAGTTTTATTACCTTGATTCTTAGAAACATTGGTGCTCTATCTCCTCAGCGTGACCCCTGTCTAGCTTATTCCTATATGCAAGCTAACACCTTCTCCCGCTTCACCCTCATTCGGATGGGCTTCACCTTACATGATGGTTCCTAGATCCGAAAGGAGAGTGGTGATGAGCAGATCGAGGTAGCAGAGCTCGAGGTCACATAGCATAGTCTGCGAGGGAGTTATGGATGCACTGGACCTTCCTATGCAGCATCCACTAAGTTCGAGGTTGACTTTGCTACCAGGCTTGAACACCATAAGGACCTAGCACAACAAATTGTCGAGCAGGTGATCCAGCTCTGGTCCTCCATGGATGAGATGTCTACAATGATATGCACATCCCTAGATGGACTCTCAGAGATGATTTGCTCCCTTATGGATCACTTGACTCCTTGACTACCTCCAGGACCTAGCTCCTACATTTAGAGTTTCCATTCTTTTCTTTCAGTTCTGGAGTTTGTGAACCTTGATTTTCATATAGGATTATGGTTTTAGTATGATTGGGTATCTGACTTGTTGTTATATGGTTTGAAGTTTTATGACTTTGTGTAATGATTTTGACTTTAGTTTATCACTTGTGCTTTGTGAGTTGTGTTGGATTGTTTATGGATATTGTTACTACTTCTACTTATCTCTTGGATATTGTATTCATCTAATGCATCAAGTTTGGGGGAGCTTCATTTTGTAGTACAATTTGTTTATTATTATAGGGCTGGATGAGTTCCTTTTTGTTGATGTCAAAAAGGGGAAGGGCTAGCTACATTGACCTATGATGTACATTAGGGGCTAGAACTACATTGTCCATGCTTTACCTTAATTTATTTTGGATATCCTCATGATCTTGCTTTTTATATGTTGCCTAAGCTTTAATCCTTTATTTGTATACTTGTAATCATAAAAAGAGGGATATTATTGTCCCTTCTAGTTTTGATCACGAGCAAATAATATTTAATGATTTACTTGAGTTATGTTTAACCAAAATACTTAAAGCTCTCAAGGAAATGTTCAAAAGCTTCAAGAAAAAGGAGAAGCACAATGGTAGATTGGCGAGCATGGCTTGATGAGATATATAGATGGCTTGGAGATGAAGAATCCATAGAGATAGCTTAGAGGTGAAGAAACTACTGGAAGACTCATGATTGACCTGAACAAGGACAAGGCAACTCAAACAATTGCCATCGACTAGGTCTAGTTTTCTCTTTATTTTTGAGTCATGTCGAGAGCTTCTTTGAGATAAATTGTTTTAGTGTTCAAGGTTAAAAAAGAATTCTATACGAAACTCTTAATAAAGCTTTCCTAACTAAACCGGGTGTTCAGCTCTAAACTGGAAGCCCAGTTGAGTCAGGTTGAAAATCACAATTTCAATATAAGGTAGAACCAGATGTTCGATACAGAATCGAATGTCTAGTAGGTTTTTTGAGTCTGACTGAATTAGGCGCCCGGTACAGAACTGGACATCTAATAAGGCTTCGAAACTAACTCTATGAACTAGAAGTGGACATTTGGTTCTCTAAAATGGACATCTGGTATGAGTTTTATGTGTGACTAACAGCTAGTTTTTTAATTGATGGAGCGAACCAAACCATGGGACCTCACCTGTAACCATCAGATTTGACCCCAAATGTATAAATAGAGTTGAAGAGGCTTCCATTAACAAACTTTTATAATTTCTAATATTTGTTAAAAGAGATCAAATCTTTCTTCAACTCACTAGCTATTCTTGACCTCTAAACCCTCTAATCTCAAGTTAGCTTCTATTGCCCTTTATTTTAGTCTTGAGAGAACTTTGTATGAGCACAAGACTGTTCCAATTCGCATAAATTTTCACTTGTAATCCACTCTAAGGTTGTTTGAAGTGGTTGAGAGTTACTAACTTTGCTTTGGAGTATATGCTAGTTAGAGGAAGGAGATTGCATAGGGTTAGCTTCATCGATAAAATGGCATTCTTAGTGGAAGAGTTAAAAGTCCTCAAGACTGAGGCAAGGGCTATGGAGTAGGAGCAGTTGGTCTCTGAGTCACGTTAAATTTCAGTGCACTCTATCCGTCATTCTATCTTATTTACTTAATATATATTTGATTGTGGATTGAATCAATTTTGGATTTTATCCTAAAGAAGTTGCATTATTTTTCAACACCTAACTCACCCCCCTCTTAGGTGATTTATTTACTTTCAAATCAGTCGATCGGTGCAGCCCATTTCAATATTTGGGCTAGAAGTTTTAGCCCATATTTATTTTAAATTGGGCCCCACCCATCATGAATTAGGTTCACAATCCAACTCTAATTCTTGTCAAACTCAAAGTTGGAGTTGGGTTATAAAATCCACTCAAACATTGACTTAATGCGTTGAAGCTAAATATTTTCAAGAACTTAAGGTAGCAGTAGTTGTTTAGTTGATTTGACCCAATATATTGGAGCAATTCGAAGTACCTAGAATGATAGTGACAAATAATAGACTATAGTTATTATCTCAACAAATGTGGGATCTCTGTCAGTAATTTTTTTATTTAAGTGCACCACTCATCACCTACCATCTTCAAGGTAACAGTTAGGCTAAAATGACTAACAAGGCTCTATTAGAAAGGTTAAGAAAAAGCTAGAGATCCATAAGAAACTTGATTGGATAGATAAGGTAGATGAGGCTCTATGAGACTACTGCATGTCCATCCATAATCCCATATGTCAAACCTTGTTTACACTAACATAAAGTATGGAGGTAATAGTTCCCTATGAGATCCAATTGTCATCACTGAGAATTGCTATGCAAAATGAGTTAACTGATATGCAAGAGTCTCTACTTAGGTAGATTGAATTCTTAGATGAAAATATCTAATCATAGCCAACCATGCATAAACTTAACAATGGTGGCTATCACAGTCCTACCAAAAGAAGGTGATCGAGTGCAAGTTTGAGATAATGTAAAGCATATTGGCTCTCCGAAGGACAAGGTAAAGCTGAAATCCAATTGGTAAGTACTATATATGACACAGATGCCTATCCTAGTGATGTTTATTAGCTAGAAAGTGCCAATGATGAGATACTCTGCAACCCCTAGAATGCCATGTATTTGAAAAAGTACTTTCCATAAAAATTATTTTTTGAAAGTCACTTCAAGGATTAGGAAAGCTCCTCTTCCTTGAAGGGGCGTAGTCTTGGAATGAAAACCAATGCTAGGAAGGAAGAGGGGCAATGAAGAAATATAGCACCATTGAAAATCATATGTCTCTATTCTACACCCAAAGTATAAATTGACCTAGGCAATGTAATCTAGAAAGCAAGGTAGCTAATATAAAAGTAATAAAAAATTTTAAAGGAAATCATTCTCAAGGGAATTATGGAGACTGAAGGATAACCTCTTAGAAAATCAGTATTGGAGACATGAAACCATGCCCAAAAAATTATTGAAACACAAGGTCCTAGATAGGCAATCCACGAGCCTACAAACCTTGGACCTCAAAAAAAAAAGGGAATGAGATTGCAGTGCAAGGGAAAATTGAAAAGCGCCAAGTGAAAGAAAAGAAAAAAAGAGAGAAAGTTGGATCACCCATCAAAATTAGGAGGACTTATCCAACCTCATCTCAGTGTATTACCAATCAAGAAAGACCATGAAGGAGTAAGTATTGGATGACATATGTGAGTGTAAAATTTAGAGATTGAGATCAAGAGGCATTTAGAAGTCAAAGCCAAACCAAAAGGGGTTGATGGACTACAAGAATAAGGTGGAAAGAAGAAGTCATTTGAAACGTGTTCTCAAGAAAAACACCACACAAGGGGAAAGGTGAGAAGAGAGACTAGTTGAGTAATCACTCACATTTTGAGACAAAACAATTTTAGAAGCCCAAGCAAGTCTAATTAAATAAGAGAACACTACCAAGAAGAGATGTGAAGCTTTCTTAGTCACTCACACATATAAAGAAGAAGGGAAAGGAACTTTCAGTTGAAAATAGAGTATCGAATTCATTTCATAAAGAAAAGTGTTACTAAACCAGCTACCATGGCTATGCAAGGAGCTCACTTCTAAAGACACTTGGGAGCAACAATGACGAGAAGAATGTGAAGAAGATGTATGAAAACTCCCATGATCCCCTAGTACAATCTCAAGTAGACTATGACCAAGCACACTGGTAGATCCTTATCATGGAATTGAGTTCCATGTAAACTAAGAAAGGAAAAGAAATTAAGACTCTCATACGAACCACAGAAGAAATAGAACTCATAAGGACATAACACTATCATCCGAGGATGTGCCTCCTCCATGCGGTCAGGAGCACGAGATGAAGAGTTATAGAAGATGGAACACCCTTGTCACTAAAAGAAAGGAAGAGAGTTAAAAAAAAATGAGTGTCATCCTCCTAGCGCCTAGGATGGTACCAACTCCAAGGAGCTTGAGTTTGTGTGGTCTTGCGGGCCCAAATCATTTGAAAATGGGTGCTAGTTAGCTAGCATCCATTTTTGGCTAGGCCACTATGGCCTAGTCATAGTTTCCATGCCAACTTCAAAAAATAAAATAGAGAGAAAAGGGGCAATGTAGAGAGAAGACCATGGTCAAGAACCACCAAGGAAGCTTCTAGCTTGACGAAATGAAATGGAAGAAAGGAAGGAGCTCACCTTACCATGCTTTGCACCATGCAAAGAGAACTGCTAGCAGCCACCTGATGATGGCTCTGACCACCACTCGATTAGAACCCTCCCTCTTACATGGGACTCTCAAAATCGTTGTCTGTGGAATATGGGAAGAATCCTCTTGAGCTTCACTTGAGTGTGAGTTGGAAGCTTTGAGGGGATGAAGAAGTAGAATCATGGATGGGAATGGAGAAGAATGGAAAAGAAGTGAGGAAAAAGCAGATGAAAAAGAAAGAAGTGTAGCTCAAATTAGGAAAAGAGAGTGACCTATTTGCAAATAGGCCACCTTTCTCTTTTTCCCTTGTTTGATCAGCCCAAAGAAAGACAAGAACCATCACATGAATGCATGCATGTGCAACATGAGAAAAGGGCCGTGGTTATTGTCCCACCATAAAAATGAAAAAGAAAGAGAAAAAAAAAAGTGAGGCCACCCATATACAATTTACCATCATTAGTACTAGACTCTGGCTTACATCATTGTTGGCGTTCAGCAGAGGGTGGTTAAATTCCTAAACCCATCATTGTTCTCTACTAGATCCAAGCTTAACATTGTCTCCATTCCACAGAAGACATATTTTCAAAATCTCTATTGGAGGAAGGTTAAGGTGGTATATAATCCCCTCCATCTAAAGAATCCCTTGACCTAGCCGATGTTGAAAGCCCAATTTTCTATCAAAACTTGTAATTTTAGAGACAGTTCAATAAAAAAATAGACTAGGACTTAACTACTTGGTTCTTTAATCTTAATTGGCTTGACAGACTTCAAATTCAAATCTCCTGCTCATGAAAATAGTTGTTGAAATGGCCCCACCAAAAACCCTTACGACTAACTTTTAAACTACAAGTATGAGTTTGCTCCTCAGTGTATTTCCATCAGCCCTTATTTGTGTCATCTAAACAACCGCTGTGTAGGATTAGTTTGTAGAATGGCCCAACCAAAGACTCTAGAAGTATCTCTTGGACCATGGCTAGGAGCTTATTTTCTGGCATATTCTCATAAATTCTTATTCTTTGGAATGTTGCAAACAAGCCCTTGGATCATTTTTGTAGTCTAGTTTATTTAATTGATTTCTCCAATCTATTTGAAGTCAATAAACAACTTTGAAAAATTTGATCAAGTTCTTCCTCAAAGTTGATTATCCTTTTGCTCTTGACTTCACCTTTTCAATGCCTTGGTAAAGGAGGACAGCTATAGATATTTGTCTTTTGGTATCTTTTTAAGCACTTTCATGTGATCAGAAAAATAATCCACTTGATTCATTTCACTTATTTTTTATTTATTTTTGAATATTTAATTTTTGAGGTTTAATTCACAAAATCAAATATTTTTTTTTCCGCATATTTCTACATGTTCAAGTTATTTGGAGAAAAATTTTCTAAGTTTTAATTATAAAAAATCAATTTTCCAGGGAGTTTTACATAAAATGACTTTTTGCAATGATTAATCCGTAAATTTATTTATTTTAAGTTCTTGTCTATGAAGTGTTTGATTTTAAAGCTTCGCACCATCATTTTCTAAGTTTGGTTCTTTATATAGACTTTTTTGTAATTTTTATAAGTTCA
Organism: Trichopus zeylanicus subsp. travancoricus; assembly: GCA_005019695.1. Classification (NCBI taxonomy): domain Eukaryota; kingdom Viridiplantae; phylum Streptophyta; class Magnoliopsida; order Dioscoreales; family Dioscoreaceae; genus Trichopus; species Trichopus zeylanicus. Next base: position 136,982 of record RXID01014424.1, read on the forward strand.
AGGATTTTTCTTTCCTTTTACAAATAACAGTATGATTGATTTAATAATACATTTGATTTGATAGAGGGTTTGATTTAACCCTTGATTAAAATTGGGATCAAAATAGAATTTATAAAATTCTTTGAATTTTTTGAAAAAGAATTATCCTTGTTTTTCTCTCAGGTTTTTTTTTTTTTTTCTCCAAATAGAGCCTTACGTGACTAGCACCCATGTGGAGGAGGACGCTAGCAGGGTGGTGCTCAGGGTTTTGGCACCCACGTGGAGGCGCTGGCCAAGAGTAGGCGCCAATATTTTGGAGTGTGTTCGACACAACCTCCATATTTTATTGTATAGATTTTATCTCGACTTTCATAACATCAATCCATTAATTAGATTCACTGCTTTCTATGACTTGTGAAAATGAAATTAGATCTTTATTGATTCTAATATCACAATCTCGCTATTGAAAATAAACCATATAACCGTATGGAATAGCTGATCTTCTTTTCCTTTGAGATCTTCTTAATGACAGTCCTCGTGGTTCATGTATATCAGACCTTTGTGAGTTAGCTTCTTGATGGGGTGTTTTCTTTCTCATCCGAATGATGTTCAGTATTGCCAAAATATTCTTTATCGACTAGATCGTTGGGAGTAATTGTGGATGGAAGAGTACTTATGGGTACAACACTATTTAGCCTAAATTTTTTTATGTCAACCTTTTGTCATTAATCACTCCCACTAACTTCATCGTGTTCCATGAATTTTTCATTATCAGTTTGCACAGTTCTCGGACTTATAGTTTGGACAATAAAAGCTATATCATTTAGATTTCTCTAAGTAATCGATGAAGTAACTACTGCTCGTTCGAGAATCTAATTTCTTTTTATATGGATTATACGTTCTTGCTTCTACTGAGCAACCTAAACATGCAGGTGCTCTAAAATGGGATTTCATTAAGCATAAAGCGCAAATTCATCAAAATAGTTAATAAGATATTTTCCGTATTAAAGGCTGGAGCATTAAAAAAGTGCACATATATCATTGTATATAATTTCAAAAAGTTGAGTTTCCTCTGGCTCATTTCTTGTTTTACCTAATTCGTGTTGTTTTATTATAATCCACACAAATGCCAAGATGAATAAAATCTAAATTCGGGAAAATCTTAATATCTACTAATCTCCTTTACTTTGTGTCAATGCCCTATAAGCTCATAAATTTGAATTTTTAGAGGGGTTTTGTATATATCTACAAATCTCCATATGGGTTGCAGTCATCACGTAGATTGAATCTTAGCTTTCTGGGTATCTTTTACTCTTATTGTTAATATATCACTAGCGTTGTTGTTTATTGTTATAGGAGTTCTTGCTGGAACAGAACCCCCTAACATAATGTCTCTGTCGACTCACGTTTTCCTTCTTTCAAAACTTGCCGGTACCATAGTTTACTCTCGATTTGAGGATTGGTCTTGAAGTTACATCACTCAAGTGTCCGACTTATACATGTATGAGAAATAATGATACACCGAGTTGAAACATAGTCAAATTAAAAATAAATGGGAGCCCAATTTGCGAAGTGGACTGCTAACCGAGATAATTAAGATACTGACCTTGAGGCCATCATTTGAGATGGCATCACCGAGGTCAAATTGACTCAATGACATTATTATAGCTCATTTGATAAACATCCATCTTGAGGCCTACAGGGAACTATGATAGGTTGGGCCCATATATGAATATGGCTGGATATTCATAGAAACTAGAAAACAAGAATCTCAAAAAAAAAATTATTAGCACTAAATTCGAGAGTGATAGCAGCCAAATAAAGAGAGTTAGATAAAATCAAGACTAAAAATTATGGAGTTTCAGATCGACAGAAAGACCTTCTCAGCATATAAGTTACTTGGTACTCATGAAGATAAGGGAATTTTTTTTGAACAAAAATTGACGAGATCTTTTCTTACTTGAATGTTGGAGTGGCCATTACTGGAGAAGCTTCCGACAGTCCTTCTCACAATCCTCTTTTCCACTTGAAGATTAGCAGAAGAGAAACCGAGCAGATCCAATCTCGAGTAGCCTCTCAGACCAGAATCGATGTTTAATTGGTCTCGATCAATAATTGGTACTTTAATTAAGATCTGCTCAGCCTCCCTTTTTCATTAATCTCAGAGCTTTTCAATAGCATTTTGACAATGTTTCTAAAGCACTAAGGCCCTCGTCGTTTAAGAATCCACCTAGAAGCAACCAACCCTAGTGTTGGCAGAGTTGCACAACTCATCCAACGGGCCAAGCGGACCAGTTTAGGAAACCAACATTGCGACTTAAACACAGCCACAACTTCGGGGAGCCCTTTTACAAATAGTCCCAGAATTACAGGCAAGTCCCTCAAATCTAATGGAATGGCATGGGTTCCAAACCCTAATTTTTATTGTTTAGTAGATAGTGTAGTTGTTCAAGGCACAAGTGCAAGCTATGTAAAATCTACAAGCTCAGCAATTGTAAAATCAGGCCTAAATGATGTAAAGCCTCCGAGCTCACAATGCCCAATAGCAAGTTCTAATTCAGGATCCAACACCAGCCCAAGGCATTACATCAAACCAATACCATAAATCACAACCGCACCTTGACCCTCTTGCAAAACATCATCAATGAAGTCATCATGACCCCTCAGTGGTAATTCCACTTCAGAACTAAGCTTCGAGAGATTATGATGGATATAACCCAACCTATGATCCAGCCAACAATGTTGCATACCATATGCATGCTAGCCAGGCACTGGATAGGGTAGCGTCTGGATTTCCAAGGGAGACCATGTCACATTCAATTTAGGGAAGGTCATGGGCACCGAGTTACCCTCACCAAGTAAGGTATAATACTCTTTTAACCGTCAAAATAGCATACTCCCTAATGCAGCTGAAATTCCCTAAGCCTTTCTACGAGGTGTATAATGGTTCAGAGAATCAGGCCAATAACATAAGTACCTTTACAAATGCCATGATTATGCAAGGAGCATGGGACTCTACCATGTGTAAAGTATTCCCGATGGCATTGCAAGGACTAACTAGAGCATGGTACTCTAGACTCCCGAGATACACAATAACTCATTTTGATGACTTGGCATACAAGTTCATACAATAATTCATCTCTTTGGTCTCTCGATGAAAGGACCCCTCTTCATACCAAATGTTAAGCAGTACAAGGAAAAAGTCTAAGGAAATATCTATTTTGATTTAATAAAGCCTAACTAGAAGATACTAAGTTAGATCAACTTACTCCTCATCGTTGGAGAAGATCCTAGGAACACCAAAATCAAATCAAAATTTGTGGTAGTTTAGATATGTTTCACCTATAATGTAATATTAGGACTATCGATACTTAATCAGCTCCAAACAGTAATTTTAACCTTTCATTTAGCCATGAGATTTCTCAAACATAGCACAAGTGAAGCATGAGGGGATCAGAGCCTTGCTAAGAAGTGTGAAGCACTCTACTAATAAAATAGTTTCAATGAGAAAAGCAAGGGACTGGCAATGGTGGAGATCAATGAATCCATCACCAAGCCGAAGAAGGGACTTGTTGAGCCTATGGAATGGTTCGTTAGCCTAGTCATCAATGAAGACTCAGGGAGGATACTAAAACTTGGGGCGGATCTCATAGAGCCCTTACATACCAAATTACAAGAGCTCCTAAGAAGGAGCCAAGATGTCTTTGCATGTATCCTCAAGGACCTCCCAAGTGTGGACCCCTCAGTGGCATAGCACAAACTCACGATCGTAGAAAATCATAAACCAATCAAGCAGAAGAAGATGCATTTCATCCCTTAATACCAAAAATATATTACTACAGAGGTGAGTAAACTTTGCAATGTAGGATTTATACAGGAAGTTCACTATCCTGAGTGGTTGGTGAACATAGTGATGGTAAAAAAATCCAATAGCAAATAGAGAATGTGTATCGACTTCACTAACTTGAACAAAACCTACCCAAAGGATAGTTATCCTCCACTGAAGATTGACCAACTCATTGACTCTACCTAAGGTCACCAACTCCTGAGCTTCTTAGATGCATTCTTGTGCTACCATCTCATTTAGATGCACTCTAAGGATGAAAAGAAAATTGCCTTTATTACCGATCAAGGTACATTTTGTTATGTTGTAATGTCTTTTGGACTAAAGAATGTAAAGGAAACGTACCCAAAAATGATGCATAAAGTTTTTGAGCCTTAGATCAAAAGGAATAGGGAAGCATATGTTGATAACATGCTAGTGAAAAGTCTCCATATCAATGAGCATTTGAAGGATCTAGAAGAGACTCTTGATACACTTCGAAAGCTCAAGATGAAGTTGAACCCAGAGAAGTGTGCTTTGGGGGTAGTCTAGGGAAAGTTCCTTGGCTATCTTGCCCCATAATGGGAAATAGAAGCCAGCCCTAAAATGTTTGAAGCAATTATGGGAATGAAGCCTCTAGTTCTATCAAAGAAATGTAGAGGCTCATGAGTCATTTGGCAACACTCAATTACATTCTATCTAGATCTAGAGAGATGTGCCTATCCTTTTTTAAGATGCTCATGCAAAGCTCCATATTTGAATAGATGAAGGAATGTGACCAAGCCTTCAAAGATCTTGAAAAGGACTTTGCCAAACAACTTTTATGTATGAGGCCTGAATCAAACGAGGTACTCTTCCTCTATATATTTGCATTAGACCAAGCAGTCTGTTCAATATTAATAAGTGACTAGGTGAAAAATAATACCCGATATACTACATGAGTCATGTACTCATGGGTGTGGAGGTTTTACACCCTTCGATGGAAAAGCTAGAAAATGTTGTGGTTGAGTATTCAGCCTGGTTAGAATTTGAGGCCTCAAAAAATGCCGTGGAGTACAAGACATTCCTCCTTAGATTATGCATGGCGTTAGTAGTAGAAGCTAAAAAATTAAAAGTATTTGGTGACTCCCAAGTTGTGTGTTTGCAAGTCATTGAAGAGTATGAGATGAAAGACACAGCCATGGCCTAGTATCTGGCTAAGGCACAAAAGCTTATAGCAAAAATGGACCTAGTGGAAATCTATCGAGTACCCCAAAATAGTAATGTGAAGGCAGATGCTCTCACTTGAGTGGCCTCAGCTTCTTTAGATTTGATACGAAGGAAAATTTTTGTTGAGAATCTTCAACTGCCTAGCTACTTGGAGACTACCAAGGTGAATGCAGTGGACATAGAGCTCAACTGGATGGATCCCACTATATCCTACCTCAAAGAAGGGCAACTTCTCAAGGACCCAAAAGAAGCTCAAAAGATCTGGAAGCTAGGCTCTAACATCACCTTGATAGAGAAAGTCTTGCATAAAAGGTCCCTCATACAACTCCTTCTCCATTGTCTAAGACCTAAGGAAACCAACTATGCCCTTTGAGAGATCCATGCCAGGATATGTGGGAGCTATGGTAGAGGATGAACCCTTACACACAAGCTCCTTAGATAGGCATATTACTGACTCAACATGGCTTCTGTGGTATTTAAATTTATTTTCAAGTGTGAACAATGCCAGAGGAATACCTCGTTACATCACAATCTCATGGTTCAACTCTAGTAGGCCCAAGCTATATGGCCTTTCGAGCAATGGAGGATGGACAGGTCCATTCCCATTAGCATCAAGAAAAAAGAGGTTTTTAGTGCTCACTATCAACTACTTTACCAAATGGGTGGATACTTAACTGCTATCCATGATCATTGGGAGAGAGATTTAGGAGGTCCTATGGCAAAGCATGATTTATAGTTCGAGTCGCCATGTGTGCTAGTTATAGACAACAAAAAGCAATTTGATAGTTCAACATTCAAGGAATACTGTAGTAGCCTCCTCATAGAATAAAGGTTCACTTCGGTGATGCACCCCAATCAAGTGGCCTAGTTTAGATAACCAATCGAACCCTACTTTTAGGCATAAAAAATGTCTAGAAAGTGCCAAAGGCACTTGGGTTAAGGAATTGTTGTATGTCTCATGGTCTTACCAAACCACACCTCGAACGACAACTAAGGAGCCACCTTTCATACTTGCTTATGGGGTTGAAGTCATCGTTTTAGTGGAAATTAGCCTTACTTCACCTTGAGTTAAGACTTATGACCCTAAAATAAATGAGGCAAACATCTGAGCTGAGAACTAGTGGTATGATACTACAATGCTTAGGTATGCAGCTGAGGACTATAACCAAATAACTAGATACTTAGATGGGCCAAACTCATTAACTAAGTTCCAAGAAAACTATCTCCAAATTGGTTAGGCATGTTTAGAATTTCTTGGATTATGGGGCTGAGGACATTCAAGATCAAGCACTAAAATAGTAAGAAACTTCCTAGGACATGGCATGTAGACAACCTCAAAAGATTTTATCTTTAAAATTAATTGTGCCTCCTTTATCTCTTTAGATATTGGCAAGTCCCACACTACTAGACCACTATAAGACCTCGTACTCAAGGCATAAGACCTTGGCAATAAGTTAGACCTAAGACTTTAGTGTTTGAGTCAATTTTTGCTAAAATTAAATCTAATCAAAATTTAGCCAGAATGGAGGCATGAATGCGAATAAAACGCACCACATAGTTCACCTCATGGTAAAACCAAACATCCGGTTCTGGCATATGGTCATCCAGTTCTAAAAATTGATCGATTGATTCTCATGAATCGAGACTGGTAGCACCCCTCTATTGATCAACTGATTCCTCAATCGGTCAACTAGCTCTAATAAGCAAGACCGATATAACCTTTGTCGATCAATCGATTCCTCAACCAGTTGTTCGATTCAGGTTAGGATTAGTAGAGATGAAAATAAATCCTTGTCCAATCTCATCAAAAATCAATAAAATTTTTAGTTAAGAAAATTATAATCTTAATCAATGATTCAACTTGAAAATTATCTTAGCCCTATGAAAAACCTATAAGCACAAAATCCACCTAAGAGGGGAGGGGGTGGTGAATTAGGTTTTAGAAGAACAATGGCACCTTTTTCTATTTGAATAAGAATATGATCAATTTAATAGTAAAAATAATTTTGAGCCAATTACAATCTTACTCAAGTGTAAGTAAAATAAAGCAAGGAAAGAGTCACCATGATTTAAAGTGGTTTAGAAGCCAACCGCTCCTACTCCACTACCCTTGCCTTACTCTTGAGGACTTTCACACTTCACTAGTACATTGCTTCATTGATAAAGCCAACCCCATACATTTGTCCTTGCTCTAACCAGCAAGGCTAACTTTAAATCAAAGTTTTACTCTCTCAACAACTCCAATCAATTTTGGAAGAGAAAAGACAACTTTAATGCCTCACTACAAGATCAGTCAATGTGGGAACAAGGGCTTTGAAGATTAAAAGTTGAAGTACAAGAATTAGAGCTCTTGGAGGCTAGAAAGCTATAGGGAACTTGTTATCTCAGAGAGATTTCTCAAGAGTGTATAAAAGTTATGAAAGAACAAGTTACAAGCCCTTAAATACTAGTTGGTGAGAACACTAGCCATTGAGCTATGCTTGTTGCACTTGGGCATCCAAACCATACTTGTTTGGAAATTTGAAGCCTCTTAATGGTTAAATTTTACTAGCCATTGAAGCTCATGTCATAGGTTTGGGTGCCCAATCACAAGGTTCGGATATCCAAAACTGTATGATTTCTAACGTCTGACCAAAGCTTTGGGTGACTAAATTCTAAGCATGAATTTTCTCAGAAGTTACAGTTTCCAAACTTTAGGCATCTGAATCTTGGATTCTGACATCCAAAGTTGTTAGTAATTCACAAAGCTATTTTTGATATGTTTAGGCATCTAAACAGTCCAATTCAAACATTTGAAGATTACAGATAGAATAGCTTCTATTTTGCTGCAATTTTAAAATTTATGTTTAACATCATCTCAAGCTTATCTTGGATTAATAATGAGCTAATAAAAGTGCTCTAAGGTGGGTTGAGTGCTAACCAAAACTTTAATCCATGAATTTAAATGACAAATCTTTGACTCAAAGTAAAGAATAACAATGCTAAACCTATTAAGTCTTCGGTTGAGACTTCTCCTAGACAATCTTCATTTCTTCAAGATCCATCCAATGATCTACACCTTATCTTCATTGATATCTTTATGTTCATCCATACTCGAGACTTTTGAATGGGCTTGATCTTCATTATGGGTTTGACTTGATTGTTAGCTATACATAGCTCACGAAATAGATCAAATACAAAGTATGTTCATTATCAAAACTTTAAAGGGCAATAGAACTTGCAAAAATAAAATATGGGAGGGATCAACATAGATCAGAGAGAGAGGATGAAATTAAATATGAAAAAAGGTATTAAAGACCAGTGGGAGTTCAAAAAGGGAAAGTTCAGTAAGAAAATAAATTTGTGAGTTCATTCCTTTCTTCTTTGTCCTTCGTTTCTATCTCTTGGTTGGTCCCTCTTTTCAGATTCCTGCAAGATCCTTGCTGGCCCCCATCTCCTCTCATGCATTGGCATATCACCACCCTCTATGAGCTCCACCTCTACTACATCCACCATGTCATCATCTTGCCCATTGCGTCGAGCCACGGCCTTATCATGCCACTTCACTGAGCTCCACCAGCTTGAGAAGCTCAAAGTTTGAGGTCTCCTCTGCAAGTCTCTAAAGAAAAGAAAAGGAGAAGGAAGAGGTGTGAAAGAAGAAATAAAAAAAAGGAAGAACAACGCATGTGGGAAAGGGAAAGAAAAAAAAGAAAAAAGAAAAGAAAAGAAAAGAAAATAATAGAAAATAAAGAAAAAAGGAGGGAAAGTTTATCTCCTTCTTAAACATATTCTTCATAACCAGCTCAGGGTTAGTCTTTGAGCTCATCCAAAAAGTAATTCTAACCTAGGGCCAGTTTATGGACTCATTTGAAAGTCAATTTCACCAAGGACTAACCTAGACTCACTCAAAAGCTAATTTGAACTAAAGGCCAGCAGTAAACTAGCTTGAAAGTCTATTCAAATCAAAACCTAGTCTATGGGCTCACCTGAAAGTCTAATCAATTTAGGTCCAGCTTGAGAGCTCTCTTAAAAACCTAATTCTGACTAAAAGCCAGCCTGTAGGCTCTCCTAAAAGTCTAGTCAACTAAAGGCCAGCTTGTAAGATTGCCGAAAAGTCAAAACAACTTAGGATCAACCCACAGGCTCTCCCAAAAATCAAATCCTAACTAAAAGCCAGCTTGCAGAATTGCTTAAAAGTGTGATAGACTAAAGGTCAGTCTATGAGCTTGCCTTAAAGTCAAAATAACTCAAGATCAACTCGCAAACTCACCCAAGATCATTATGATAGCCCAGGGCTTTCAAATCAAATTCATTAACATAAATTATTTAAATTAACAAAAACTTAAGTACATTGAACTCAACCTGATTTGGCTAAATGAAATAAACAAATAAACAAATCCAAATTGACTCGAACAAATCATCAATTGACAAAATAAATGAGATGAAGCTATTATAGAAAAGAAGCAAAGCTCTCTACTAGTTGACAACTTGATTAATAGGTCTACCAATTCTAATAAACCAAAGGTAGCAAACTAGCTCTGTTGGTCAATCGACACCCTCAACCGGCTGACTAGTTCCAATGAACCAAGAATGGAATCCCCTCTATTAGACGATTGGTACCTAAACCAATCAGCTAGTTCTAATGAACCTAGAATGATTCCCTTTTGGCTAGTCAATTGATACCCCAATCAGTTGCCCATTTTAGTTAGAAAATTGATGACTTGGGTTCAAATCCAACCTTAATTAGGTCAAGCCTTGATCGGTCCAAACCTGAATCGATTTAGATTCAAATCGACTCAACACAAAAATTCAAATGAACTCTAATTAAGTCAAAACACGTTCAAATAAAATCAAAACAAGTTTGAATTAAACTTTAATTGAGTTAAACCTCATTGAAGCTAATCAAAATAAGTTTAAATTAAACTCTAATTGAGTCAAAATCATATTCGAACTAAAGCAAAATAAGTTTGAATTGAACTCTAATTGAGTCAAACCATATTCAAATTAAATCAAAATAAATTCAAATCAAAACCAATTAAGTCAAACAAAATTTAAACAAAACCCTAATTGGGTTAAATCGAGTTTAAACCAAACCCTAATTAGGTAAAAGTAAGTTCAAACTAACCCTAACCAAGTTAAACCAAATTTGAATAAAACATTAATTGGGTTAAGCCAAATGCAAATCCAACCTTAATTAGGTTAAACCAAATTCGAACCAAATCCTAATCAGGCTAAATCGAGTTCGAACCAGACCCTAATTGGGTTAAAATAAATTAAACCAAACCTTAATTGGGTTGCACCAAGTTCAAGTCAAACACTAATTGGATTAAATCACATTCAAATTGAATCCTAATTGGGTAAAATTAAATTAAAATTCAAACTCTAATCAGGTCGAGCCAAGTTTGAACCAAACCCCAATTAGGTTGAACTATTCGAACCGAACCCTATTTAGATCAAATCAAACTAAAATTCAAACTTGATGAGTTAAACCAAGTTTAAACCAAAACCTAATCAAATCAAATCAAACTCAAATTCAAACTAGAGGCAGGTTAGGCCTAAACCCTAAACCCAAAATTAGGTCAAACCTTAACTAAAACCAGTTCAAACCTAAATCAGAATTAAGTCAAACCTTGCTTGAGGTGATTTTTGTTAAGACCGAATATATTTTAAAAATAACCTCTGTCTGAACTTTTTTAAAGAAAAGGACCCTGGAAGATCCAAAATTTCATAAATAGGTCCATTTACAAAAAGGCGCTTAAAACCTACAAAATTATATTTTAGTCTGAATTTTTCAAAAAATTTACATATAACCCCTCACATTTTGTGTTTTTGGAAAAGAGTACAAAATCTGGATTCTACCGTATTCATTTTCAGAAACAAATCAAATTCTCACTCATTAACAATATGAATTTGAGAATTCAATCCTAATAGAATTTCAATTACAATCGACATCTGAAGATCCCAAATATGTTTGCAAATCTAACTCAATCAGATCTCATAATCCACAATAATTTTCAGCAAAAAAAGGAAACAAATAAATAGAAATGGAGAAGGAGATTCAGCTCGGATTTGGTCCTGCAAAATAAAAAGGGTGCTGGATAATGAATAGAGAGGGGGAGGCATCCTAAAGCGAAAAAAGAAAAAAAGAGGGGAGAGATCCTTTTTATAGGGAACACAGGAGCATGGTGATGACAGAAGCAAACAAAGACACATAAGAGAAGGTGATTCTTTTTCTCTATTATATTTCTCCTTCCTCCTCCCTACGTCACTCTTGTTTTTGTTTTTATAGGTTCTTCTTTCACATTGTGTTCATTGTTGTTCTTCTTCCACATTCGTCCTGTTGAATAACGTTGGCCTGCAGTCTAGGCTACATTGAATTGCACTTGTAGAGCCTCCTCACCATACCGAACCAAATCGCCTTGCAGGAGTCCATGTTCTACGTGTGTGACCGTGTCCAACATACACTGTGTGTGTACACTTGCACCCAGCATGGGCTCTGTGTGTGTGTTTGTGTCCAGCATATAATGCGTGTGTGCGTCCATCTCTAGCATTCATTGCATGTGTGCGTCGGTCTCCAGCATGTACTGTGTGTGTGCATCCATCTCCAGCATGCACTGTGTGTGTGCATGCATGTCCAGTATGCATTGCACCATCTCCTCTAATCTTCTACATCCACACCTCATCAGAACTTTGGTAAACACCACTCTCCGCCTCTCGCTGCCACCATTGCCGCCTCCTTGCCAGTGTTGTAGCCTGCCACTGGCTTCAATTTTGCATCACCCAGAGTTCTCTACACCTCTCACCTGGCCCTGCACCTGCTTTGCAACTATCCACCATTTCCTCACCCACCTGGCCCTACGCCAATGCCATAACCATCTGCTATTTCCTTATCAGCCTAGCCTTGCACTGGTGCTGCAGCTCACCGGCGGCTTCAATCTTGCACTGCTCGGAGTTCTTTGCCACCTCCTGCATGGTTGTGCGCCAGTGTCGCAACCATCCACTATTTCCTCACCCACCTGTCCCCATGCCAATTTGTAGGCTGTCGTCGGCTTTGATGCTGCATTGTCCAGAGTTCAACATCACCTCCTGCTAGTAATGACCGGATCGAGCTAGATTTGACCCGATCCAATCGAGATCTAGCTCCGGGCTGCCATGGCCCGATAGTATTTTGGGAAGAAAGGAAGAAGGTCATGGGCCTAAAAAAGAAGAAAGAAAAGAAGAAAAGGAAAAAAATTTATTGGTTAAACAAAGAAAAAAAAAAGAAAATACTTGGCCGCGATTTCTATACTGCATGCATTGCCACTGTCCTAGCCGTCAAGCTCCCAATATTGCCAACCTTCAGGTATGTCTTTATGTTAGTCTTCAAACTCACACCTATGTCAGTTTTCGGACAGGTCACTATGCTAGCCTTTAGAATTATCACTTTACTAGCCTTCGAGCTTGTCACTATGTTAGCTTTCGAACTTACCATTATACCAGCCTTTCATTTTACTTTATATTAGCCCTCAGATTTGCACCTATGCTAGTTTTCAAACTCACCACTTTGTCAGCTTTTATGTTCGCTATTGTGTCAGTCTTCGAACTGACACTTATGCTAGCCTTAGGGCTCGCCATTATGTTAACCTTCGGGCTCACACCTATGTTAGCCTTAGGACTCGCCATCATGCTAATCTTCAAGCTTGCACCTTTGCCAAGATCTGAGCTCACCAATTTTCCTTCATTCAGACTCACCATCATGTTAGCCTTCACGTTTGCCTTTATGCTAGCCTTTGAGGTTGCACTTATGCCAACCTTTGAGTTTACCACTATATTAGCCTTTGGGCTCAATACTTTACTAGCGTTCAGGCTCACCATTATGTCAACCTTTAGAGTTGCCTTTAGGCCAACCTTGAAGCTTGCACATATGCCAACCTTTGGGCTCACCATCATACTAGCCTTGGGCTCATCATTATCCAAACCTTCAGGTTTGCATCTATGCTAGCATTTAGTTTCACCATCATGCTAGCGTTCAGGCTATCTTTTATGCCAGCCTTTAGGCTTGTCCCTATGCCAATCTAAAGTCTGCCACCTTATTATTAGCCTTTGGACTTTTCTTTATGTCAGCCTTCGAACTCACATCTATGTCAGCCTTCAAGCTCGTTATTATGCCAACTTTCAAGTTCGCACCTATGCCAGTCTTAGGGATCACCATTATACTAGCTTTTGGACTCGCACCTATTCCAGCCTTAGGGCTCCCCATCATGCCAACATTCGAGCTCGCCTTTATGCTAGCCTTCGGGCTCACACCTTTGCCACCCTTTAGGCTCGCCATCATGCCAACATTCAGGTTTACCTTTATGCTAGCCTTTGGTTTCGCACCTATGCTATCCTTCGGGCTTACCAGTTTATCAGCCTTTAGGCTCACACTCAAGCTAGCTCTCGGGCTCGCAACTAAGCCAGCCTTGGGGTTTGCATTCAAAATAACTTCAAACTCATTAATTTGTCAGCCTTCATACTCACACTCTAGCTAGCCCTCACACTCACAACTAAACCAACTATTAAGATGCAAACCCAAACCCAAGGAGGGTCCAACATGAGTTGAATCCAAATCCATCAACAGGTTAAGATAGGATCCAATAAGAACTCATCAAGGATTGGATCTAAAATCCACTAAGAGTCCAATAAAACTTGTTCAAGGTTGGATCTAGGAAGGATCCGTTAAGAACCCATCAGGGGTGGGATCCATAAACCATTAAAGATCCAATAAGAACCTGTCAAGGGTTTGAATCCAAGATCCATTAAAAATCCATTAATAAATTTATAAGGGTCTAATACAAAGTTGAACTCAAGCTGAATCGAATCAAATCAAACTTAAGTCAAAATCAAGTTTTGAACATTAAACTGAATCAAATTATACTCAGATCAAAGTCATTATTGCCTCAACTAGAGTCAATGATCCATATTTGACAAATGCTCTTCTAAAAATCAATACTAGGCTTGATAAATTGAATTTGTTATCACAAGTTGAACATTCACCATCAATATGCTTGGTTTGAAAAATCCAAATAGTTATTTTGAGAATGGATGTTTCACATGATTCCCTTAGTCAATATAATTTTCCCTCCATAATTATAATAGTTAGTTTACAATAGTGACCTTTGATTTCACACCATTGAGCATCAATGTGAACCTACTCACCAAGGTTGAGATGAGTGATCCACTATTCAAGACAGTAAAAAGAATGATATGGGCATAGGTTCGGAGTCATCAACAAAACCCTAAGTCTTAATTGATCACAAGCCAAGAAAGGTCATCAACCATCAAGTTGAGGATGACTAGCACAAGCCAAGACCGCCGATCATTCCTTCAAATCAGATCGATTTAAGACAGATTTGAACTCGCTTAGTCAGTCAGCCAAGATGCCTCATTCTAACACTTCAAAGTGTAATTTAAAGTATATATGTTAACCAATAAGGTATTGTTAATAACTTCTTTTGGGTTTGTTGAAGTGTTTCCATGGCCGATAAAGCATAGGTGATAACTTCGTTTGGTTGGAGTATTTTTATTAGACAATAAGGCGTTAACAATAACTCTATTTACCTTGAAATATTTCCATAGCCAATAAGCCTTGGGTGATAACTTCCTCAGTTTTTGAAGTATTTGCATAGCCAAGAAGACGTAGGGAATAACTTCTCTATTTTTTTTTTGAAGTGTCTTCGTAACTGATAAGGCGTAAGCGATAACTTCTTTGATTAGGTAGCATCATCAATACCTTATGGGGTTGGGAATAGCCTAAAGATGCATCATCAACGGCTTCTAAGGTTGACTAGCTTGAAGAGCATGTTACCAACTGCTTGTGGGGTTGGCTAGCATGAAAATGGACATGTCATCAATTGCTTATGTGGTTGACTAGTTTGGAGAATGCATCACCAACTGCTTCTAGTGTTGATTAGTTTGAAGTATGACCAACAACTTTGAGTGTATTGTTGGTTGACTTCATTGATTTGGTAGCATCACCGATGGTTTAAAGGGTAGGGTATAGCTTTGAAGTGTGGCTGATAGCTTTGAGCGTATTGGCGATTAACTTCTTCGGTTTGGCAACATTGCCAATAACTTATAGAGTTGGGTATAGCTTTGAAGTGTGGCCAATAGCTTGGAGAGTATTGATGATTAATTTCTTTGACCAAGACATTATAGTTAACTAATTAAGCGAGTTCAAGTCTACATTAGTTCAATTTGATTTGAAGCATTGCCAATACTTTGGGTTAGCTTAGCTTGGAAAGTGCTTCGTCAATGACTTTTGGGGTTGACTAGTCTCAAAGTGTTGCCAATGATTTTGATTATTTTGGTAATTAACTTCTTTAGTTTGGTAGCATCACAAACGGCTTAGGAGTTGGATATATCTTTAAAGTGTTGATGAAGGCTTTTGTACCACTCCTAGAGAGACTCAGTTTGACCTTATTTAATTCTATTTGAACTAATTCAGGTTCAGGTTAGAGTGGCGATATCACCCTTTGTTTATAATCTTGAAGTATTGTCGAAGTTTTAGCACTCCTAATGGGACTCATTTTGACTCTAATTAGTTCCATCAAAACTAATATAGCTCGGGCTTGAGTTAAATTTTATGTAGTTTAAGTTAAGTTTGACCATGTGTTGGACCCCTATAGAGCTTGGGTCTACTGAACCTTCGCTTAAATTCAAGTCAATTTAGTTTAATTTGATTGTAGTTCAAGCTTAGCCTAATCTGATTTTAGTTTGACTTTGAGTTTGTTGTTTTAATTTAGACTTAACTTGACCCAATCAGGATTTGATTTCAACTTGATTTTGAACTTATTTAGATTAACTCAATTTGAATTTTTGGAGTCTAGCTCAATTTGGATTTTAATCCATTTGTTTGATCAATTTAGGTCCATTTTAGTCAACTTGACCTTTATCCATTTGTTGTGATCGAGTTACTTCACATAATCAATTTTATTAGAGGTCCTTTGTCTAATTATGATAATTTTAAGTGGACCTATAGCCTGACTTAAAATATACAAACTCTAAGGTTGGCTTGCTTCGCAAGCTAAAAAGCTAATTTAGTGTAAATCCAAGGGCTAATTAGCTGTGAGTCTAAAGGCTGGCTTAGATAGAGTCTGAAGGCTAGTTAAAGAGCTAGCCTGAAGGCTAGCTGAGTGCAAACCCAAAGACTGGCTTAGATGTGAACTGGAAGACTAGCTTAGATGTGAGCCAAAAGGTTATCTTGGATGTGAGCTCAAAAGCTAATTAAGTGTGAGCTCGATAGCTACCTTGGATGTGAGCCTGAAGGTTGGTTGAGTGTGAGCTTAAAGGCTAGCTAGTGTGAGAGTCTAAAGGCTGATTTAGATGTGTCCTCAAATGCTAACTCGGATGCCAACCTGAAGGTTGGCTTAGTGCTTGCCCAAAGGCTAGATTGGATACAAGCCTGAAAGATTATTTAGATGTAAGCTTGAAGACTGGCTAAATGTAAGGCAGAAGGTTGGCTTGCATGCGAGTCCGAAGGCTAGCTAAGTGTGAGTTCAAAGGCTGGCTAAGTGTGAGCTTGAAGACTGATTTAGATGTGAGCCCAAACGCTGAATTGGATGTAAGCTCAATGGTTGGCTTAGTGTGAGCTCGAAGGTTGGCTTAGATTTGAGCTCGAAAGCTGACTTACATGCATGCCTGAAGAGTGGCTAAGTGTGAGCCTAAAGGCTAGCTTGGATATAGCCCAAAGGTTGGCTGAATGTGAGTCCGAAGTTTGGCTAAGTGCGAGTCTGAAGGCTGACTTTGATATAAGCCCGAAGGCTAGTTTGGATATAAGCTCGAAAGCTGGCTTGGATGTGAGACTGAAGGTTAGTTGAGATACGAGCCCAAAGGCTAGCTTGGATGCAATAAGGATTTATCATATTCATCGCCATCTTTGAAGGGTCATAAGCGTCCGCAGCAAGATCATGGGGTCCATTATTTTCGAAGGACCACAGATTACTGTCATGGCATCAAAAGAATGACTGAGTTTGCTATCTTCATCATTATCTTCGAGGAAAGGATTACAAATGACCACAACAATGGTGGCACAAAAATTGAAACAAAACATGCCCTTTTTTATTTTATATTTTTTTTCCTTTCAAATCCTGCTTTTTCTTTTTGCAACTCCCTTTTCCATTATTTTGTTTCTTTCCCTTCTTATTTCCTCTTCCATTCTTCCCTTACCCGTCTCCTCCTTTTTCTTTTTCCTTCATGAGCTTCACTGAGCCAAGGTGGCCCAGCTTCTTCTCCAACCAGATCTAGTCAATGAAGATCGAATTTGGCTTGCTGTAGTCATGGTAGGGAGGGAGGCACCCTGCCGCTCCCTCCCTTGGCTTGATCCACCCATTTTTCATCATGGTAAGGCAGGAGGCGCCCTACCCTCCACTTCTCCTCCCAAATCCAGCCAGAAATAAATGGATCCAGCTAGCTATGGCCGTGGTGGGGCGAAGTTGGAGGCCGCGAGGAAGAGGAGCTCTGGCGTGGCGCGAATGACTTTCAACCTAGGCAGAGGAGTTGTGGAATGCTGGTTGGATCTTGCATCAACCATCTGGCAAGATGGTGATGGTGATATAGGTGGAAAGAGGGAAAAGCGAGGGTTTTGGTTGGTATGATGAAGGCCGGCAGTGGGCAGTGGAGCAGGTTTCTGATGAGGCATGCTCGAAGAGGCTGGATGGTTTCTCACTCATGGTTGTGGAGCAGGACAGGGCAACAGCGACAATAGAAGAGTGAGACCCTACAGAGAAGGAAGGATGGTAGAACAGAACGAGAAGAGAAGAACAAGGGAGGGAAGGAAGGAGAGGTAAAACCAACCACCTTGCTTTCTCCTCTAATTTTTCCTTCGTTGATCTTCTATTCGTTTCCGTGAGAATCGAGATCAAATTTTTGATGGATCCACTTTGAAATGTGATTGGATACTAATTTATATTGAAATTATATTTCATTTTATTTCTAAGATCTTGTGATTGCATGTAATTGATTCATAGAGATTTATTTTCTTGACAAAAAAATTGAGATTTTATAGTATTTTTGGGATTTCTAATGGGATTATTTGCAAAATTTTTTAAAAAATTAGACCAAAGTGTAATTTTACAAATTTTGATGACTTCTTTACGAAAATAATATATTTGTGAAAGTTCTCAAATTTTAAGGACCTTTTTTAAATGAAATTTGAACTTATCTATAAACAAAAATTTTCTGAAAGACAAAATAAATTTTCATAAATTCTAGGGTCCTTTTTGAATAAATTTGGGTTTATTTGTAAATAAAAATTTTGAAGAGTTTATTTACAAATTTTTGTACGAAAATGTGATTTGTAAGTTTCAGAGACTTTTTTATAAAAAAAATACATTTGTAAAAAAATTTGAAATTTTTAGGGTCATTTTTAAATAAAATTTGAGTTTATTTTCGAATAAAAATTTTCAAGTGGCTTATTTATAAATTTTAAAAATTTCAAGAGCTTATTTGTGAACATTAGAAATTTCAAGGATTTATTTGTGAATATAAAATTTTGAAGGGCTCGTTTGCAAACCCTAGGTTTTGCTAGGATTAATTTAAAATTTCAAAACTTTCAAGGATTTTTCGCAAAAAATTTCTTTTCAAGGACTTAGTTGTAAGAAAAGTCCTATCAAATACCTATTTATAAAGATTTTATAATTTACATTTTAGTTCAAATATTTGATGTATTTCAATCCTAAATTTTGGCCTAAGAATCTAGCCCAATTAACTCTCTTAATTTAAGTCCAAATTTTTTAATAAATTAAATCTAAATTAAACCTAATTTTTGATCAAATTTAATTGCAATTTTAGTCCAATTGAGGCCCATGTTTTGATCATAATCTAGTGTCATTTAATTCTACATATTGATTTAATTTTAACTGAATTTGACTTATGGTCAAAATTGAACTCAAACACTAAAAGATGACAAAGGAGAGGAAAAGGAGATCATTTTGAAAGAACTAAGAAAATGAAGAAGAAAAGAAAGAAGGAAAGAAATAAGGAAAGGAAGCAGGAGTGGAAAAGGACATAAAACACAAAGATTATTGAAAATGGATGAAAAGGGACGAAGTGTCCCTTAAATAGCCTTCCCCTAATCTATCAAATCATCGCCACGTGATATGAGAAAATCAAAATGGTAGAAATCAAAGATTGCCACACTGACCAAGAGGAACACATGTCTATATGAGGGACTATATCAATATCCGAAGGGGCAACTCCAAACCATCACCTTGGAATAAAGTAAACCCTAATAATTTCGCATGATTTAACAAAGTAGTGGCTCATCCCCCAAAGAGTCATGTCTGTTGGCAACTTGCATCCGACATAAAGGTATGAATTGACAACTCACCTCATAAGGAGTTATGATGGTTGGCACCCCTTATGATTTGATGAAAATAGTAGCTTGAACCTCAAAAATTAAAAATGGTGCATCGAAAAAATGTAGCTAAGCCTATGACAAAAAAATAACTCCACTCACTGAGCCACCTGAACTTGATGCTTAGAGTTGAGGGGCGTTGATGATATACTGAGCTGAAAAATAGTTGAATGGAAAGGAAATGGGGACCCGACCTACGGACTGAACTACTAACCAAAGTATTGGCCTTGAGGCCATCATCTGAGGTGGCGTCATTGAGTTCAAGTCGACTTGGCAACATCATTATAGCTCATCTAGCAAATAATTATTTTGAGGCCTATAGAAAAGTATGATGGGCTCAGCCCATATATGAATATGGTAAAAAATTCATGAAAACCAAGGAACAAGAATCTCAAGGAAAATCATTACCACTGAATTTGGGAGTGATAGCAATCAAATAAGGAGAGTTTAGCATAATTAAGACTAAAATTTATAGAGTCTCAGATCGATGGAATGACCCCCTCAGCATATAAATCACTTGGTATCCACGAAGATAAGGGGATTCTCTCTGAATAAAAATTGATGAGACCTTTTAACTTAAGCTTCAGAGAAATTATCACCGAAGAAGCGCTCGTCGGGCCTCCTCATGATCCTCTATTTTTCTAGCAAATTAGTAGGAGGACAGCCTGCTGAATCTGATCTTGAGGAACCTCCTAGATTAGAACTGGGGTTGATCTGAGCTCTATCAACAAGAAATATCCAACATAATTCATAATATAGTGAAAAAAAATACACATACAAGATATTTACGTGGTTTTATTTACAATCAACTTCCACATGTGAAGATAATATTGAAAAAATCCACTAGTGAAAAGGAGAAAAAGATATTAGAATGATGGAGATGAAACTCCAATATTATAAACCCTTACAAGACACTAATTATTTTTTCTATAATAAAATATTTTTAGAGTTTAATCTAAATCTCACAATATCTCATTGTCTCACCGTAAAATCTTTTGATGAATATGCTATTTATAGGAGTGGCCTAATGAATTGGAATTGGAATATGAGACTAGACCTAGATAAGAATACGACCTACTAATCTAGGTCTTGAAGTAGGTGACCAATTAGGAAATTGGCTACTAGTCATGACCTAATATGAATCCTAGTTGGACTAGAAATTTTGGAAATTTAGATTCAAGCCACAAACTATAACTACCGATTACCCATGGCCTATTAACCCATGATCGCGTAACCACCCACAACCCATATATTCTATAACCACCCATTACTAGATGTTTAGGATTTGAAAATAATATTTACCTTATATATTAATGAAGAGGTAATAAATTCTTCCTACACAAAATCTCTTCTATTCAGGAACTTGTCCAAAGATGAGTATGTGCAAAGCGACAAGAGGACTTATATTAACCACCATTGGATTTTGTGGTAGGTGAATTTTGCCTTTAAAATTCCCTATTGTTTCTACCTTAGAAAAATGCATACTGAGTATCGGTTAAATTTATTGACCCTCATGATATTAGGTGGATTAATAACTGTGGGATCGAAGTTGACCATCCAGGATAGTGCAAACTCCAAGGAGTGACCTCAAATCATAAATCAAAATTTGTTTTAATTTTAAATGCGCTATCAAGTATTATGCGAACATGACTTCCAATAGTGCAAGTCATTGTTGTTAATTATCTCAACAATTATCAAAAATCTCCTAAAGCAAGAAACCTAGCTAATAAAATAGAGATACAAAAAGAAAATAAGAAAGCATTATTTGATTAATTTAAGAAAGATGGTATGTGGCTTAAGCAAGGATATGCCCTCACTTTGCAACAAATTATAAAAAATATAGAAGAAATAAAGGAAAAAGAGAGAGAGAGTGGAGAAGAAGCTTTGATGTGTGTTGCTACCCCTCTCCCCCTACATTGGACCACATGGCATCTGACCCAAACCATGGAAAGGAATAGAACAAGTTTGAAGTGTTTCCAATGGCTTTGAGCATTGTCAATAACTTCAAGATTTGAAGTATTTCCATAGCCAGTAAGACGTAGATGACAACTTCTTATGGGTTTGAGTGTTTTCTTTAACCAATAAGGCATTGGTAATAACTTTGTTGGGGTTAGATCATTTTGTTAGTAGATAAGGTGTTGCGATAACTTCGTTTGGATTAGAGTATTTCCATTAGTCAATAAAGCATAGGTAATAACTCTTTTTGGGTTGGAGTGTTTGCGTTAGCCAAGAAGCCACGGGCAATAACTCCATTTGGATTAAAGTATTTTTATTAGCCGATAATGTATAGGTCATAACTTCATTTAACCTTCAAGTGTTTCCATAGCCAATAGGGCATGGGGGATCACATCTTTGGTTTTGGTTGAAGTGTTTCCATAGTTGATAAGGCATAGATGATAACTTTATTGATTTTGAGCAGTGTCACCAATAGCTTATAAGTTGGATGTAGCTTGAACATGTATCGCCAACTACTTCTGGGGCTAGCTAGCTTGAAGGGAGCATCATCAACTGCTTGTAGGGTTGACAAGCTTAAAGGGACACATTGTGAACTACTTATGGGGTTGACTAGCTAGAAGTGTGGCCCAACGGCTTTGAGCACATTGTTGGTTGACTTTATTGATTTGATAACATCACCAACAACTTAGGGGGTTGGGTATAGTTTTAAAGTGTGGCTGATAGCTTGGAGCATGTTGATGATTAACTTCTTTGGATTGTTAGTGTCACTAATGACTTATAGCATGTTTGCGATTAACTTTTTTGATTTAATAGCATCACCAATGGCCTAGGAGGTTGGGTATAACTTTGAAGTGTAACTAACGACTTTGAGCATATTGGCAATTAACTTCTTTTGTTTAATAGCATCACCAACAACTTATAAAGTTGGACATATATTCAAAGTGTGGTCGATAACTTGGAGCATGCTGGCAATTAACTTCTTTAGTTTGACAACATCGATAAACAACTTGTGGAGTTGAATGTAGCTTGGAGGTGTTGCTAAATGCTTTTGTAGTGCACTCAACGTGACTCAATTTAATCTTATTTAGTTCTTATTTGAACTAATTCTAGTTTAGGTCATGGTGATAACATCACCTATTATTCATGGCCTTGGAATGTTATCGAGGATTCAATGCACCCAATAGGACTCAATTTAATTATATTTAGTTCAGGTCAAAATTTGACGTCATTTGGTTTAAGTCAAGATCGACCTTGTGTTGGACCTTTGTTGAGTTTAGGCCTGCTGGACTTTAGCTCAAGTCAATTTAGTTTAACTAGGTTTTAATTCAAGCTCAGTCTGGCTTGATTCTAGTTTGACTTTTAGTTTGCCTTTTTAGTTTGGACTTGGTTTAACCTAATTAGGGATTTGATTTGAACTTAGTTCAATCCTAATTGGATTTTATTCGAATTCAACTTGATTTTAAATTAACTCATTTCTAGTCTAATTAGGGTTGAATATGAGTTTATATTAACTCACTTTGAATTTTAGTCTATTTGTTTGATCAACTTAGGTACATTTAAGCCAACTTGGGCTTTTGTCTATTTGTTTTGATTAAGTTCAATTTCAATATGATTGATTGACTTCATGTTAATCAATTTGATTTGAGGGTCTTTAGTTATTTATGATGATTTTAGATAGACCCATAGCCTAGCTTTGAAAGTGTAAACTCAAAGGTTAACTTAGTTCACAATCTCAAAAGCAAGCTTAGTGAGATCCTGATGGCTAACTTGGTGCGAGCTTGAATACTGGCTTAGACGTGAGCCTGAAAGCTAGTTAAATACAAGATTGAAGGCTGGCATGAATGAGAGTCTGAAGGCAAGCTGAGTGTGAGCCTAAAGGCTGGCTAGGGTATGAGCCCGAAGGTAGACTAGGTGCAAGCCTGAAAGTTGGGTTAAGTGCAAGCTTAAAGGCTATCTTGGATACGAACCCAAAGGCTAGATGAGTGCATGCCTGTAGGCTAGCTTGAATACTAGCCTGAAGGCTAGCTAGATGCGAGCACAAAGGTTGGCTTGGGTATGAGCTCGAAAGCTAGCTAAGTGTGAGCTCGAAGGCTAGCTTAGTGCAAGCCCGAAGGCTAGCTTGGATGTGAGCCTGAAGGTTGGCTAGGTGTAAGCCCAAAGGTTGACTTGGGTGTGCGCCGAAGGCTAGCAAAGTGTGAGCCTAAAGGCTAGAAAAGTGTGAGCCCGAAGACTAGCCAAGTGCAAACCTGAATGCTGGTTGAGTGTGAACTTGAAAGCTAGCTGAGTGTGAGCCCAAACGCTGGCTTGGATGTAAGCCCGAAGGTTGGCTAAGTACGAGCCTGAAGGCTAGCTTAGATACTAGCCCGAAGGTTGGTTGAGTGGGAGCTCAAAGATTAGCTTGGATGCCAGCCTGAAGGATGGCTAGGTGCAAGTCCAATGGTTGGCGGAGTGCAAGCCCTAAGCCTGGATTTGATGCAATCTCAAAGGCTGGCTAAGTGCAAGTTCAAAAGCTAACTGAGTGCAAGCTTAAAGACTAGCTGAGTGCAAGCCCAAAGTCTAGCTTAGATTTGGGCTCAAAGACTAGCTAAATACGAGCCTGAAGGCTAGCTACATAGGAGTCTTAAAAGCTGGCTTGGATATGATAGGTATCTATCATCTTCGATGGGACTAGGTGGCCATAGCAAAGCCATGGGTTTGCCATCTTCATTGCCTTCTTTAAGGGGCCATGAGTGGCCGTAATAAGGTCATAGATTCACTGTCTTCATTGTCAAGGGCCACAGGTGGTTGTGACGCTGTTGAGAGTCTATCATCATGTCAAAGATCACGTGTAGCCACGATGTAGAAAGCACATTTTCTACTTTTTTAAAATTATTTTTTGAAATTACAACAACTATTTTTTTATGTTTTTTTGTTCCCCTTCAAGCCCAAAACTCTTCCTTTATATTTTTGGCCAGATTTCTTTTTTTCTTTACTTTTTTTTCACAAAGAAGCACAACTTTATTTTATATTTTATTTCTTCCCTTTTTACTTCTTCTTCCTCTTGTGTATCCCCAACTCCTCTTTCTTTCCTTCAAGCTAGAGCAAAGGGCTCCTTGCTCTTCCATCCTGGTGGCTAGATTTGGCCAAACTTGGCCGGATCCAGCCGCTTCTCTAGTGACAAAGGGCTCAAGCTACATTATAGATAAAGGAGATATGCAATGATGGGTCAACGGTGGCAGCTGTCCATGTGGGAGAGAGTGAAGGCAAGACTTGGAGGAAGAAGAAGACTTGAGGGAGAGGAGGAGGAGGAGGGCTTCCAGTGGTACTTGGGGCAAAGGGGATAGGTTTCAATTTTAGGAGGGTCCCTAATGTCATCAAGATGGATGGAGGGGCCACGTTGGTGCATGGATGTTAGTCTGGCTAGGTTGGGGTATGGGTCCCCAGCAACAAAAGAGACAACAACACCATTGGGCAAAGAATTTGACAAGTGTGGATCCACCATTGGGAGCGTGAGCCAGCTCAATGAGGGTGCAAGTTGAAATGGCAATTCGGGCTAGTTTGCGAGAGCATGAACAAGGAAAGGAGAAGCTAGAGAGTAGAAGAATAGAGAAAAAAGCTGAAAGAAAGCTAAGAATTCACTGACCTCTTTATCCTAGTTTGCATTCTTCTCTCTAATCTTCTTCCTCTTGCCTCTTAATCTCTTCAATTTCAATCTCCATATTCAACTCTCATTGAGATCCCTTCTCTGTTCCATGGCTTTTTGTTATGTTTGTAGGATTTTATAGGCACCTAGGAGATAAGAGATTAGGTTGATGATAACTCAAATTTTTGAATGTACAAAAGTGGATTGTGATCCATTCATTGGAGATGTGGATGAAGTTTATTTGGATGTGAATTTTATCTTAGTTCGGATAAGGATAATATCCTCAACTTAGATATTTGAATAATAGATGAAAATCTTGCTTGAATTTCATAATATGCATGAAATTATACCTTTTTGTGAAATCATAAAATTTAAGGGGGCTATTTGCAATATTTTTTAAAAAATAGAGTAAATTATAATTTTATAATTTTTAGAAGATTTTTCTACAAAAAGAACTTGTTTATAAAGTTTTGAAACTTCCAAAGTCCTTATAAAAAAAATTTGAGGGACCTATTTGTAAACAGTCAAAATTATAGGCACTTATTTATAAATAAATAATTTTAGAAGGACATATTTGTAAATTTTGAATTTTATAGGACCAAATTATAATTATTGATCTTTAAGGGGTTTATTTGCAAATCCAGAATTTTGCGAGATTAATTTGTAATTTTAGGATTTTCTTATACTTCTCTATAAAATTTTTATTCTAAGGGCCGATTTGTAAGAAAAATCTAGCCAAAAGCTTATTTATGAGGATTTATTCAATTTAGGGACCTATTTATAAAATTTTTGTATTTTATCATTTTTGCCCTAATTTTAGATGAATTTTGGGCCTAATTATGGTCCAAAAATCTAAGCAAATTAGTCTATTTTGATTAAACCTAGTTAGAGCCTGAATTTTCTAATGATTTGAGGTCAATGTTCGATCAAACTCGGATGTGATTTAAGTTTGACCAAGACTTATATTTGGACCATAATTTAGTAGCATATAAGTCTTAATTTTAATCATATTTTAATCAAATTTGATTGTTGCAAAAATTGTCTCAAATAAATTACTTACTTTGTAGTCTCTTCTCGAGTTCTAGCAAGAGGAAAGGGCACCAATAAACTTCAAGCACACGCCCTTATATCAATATTTCAGGAGTTGATTACGTGGATTTGAAATGGTGCACAAGAGTGGACTTAGATTATCATGTGGTGATGGACTTCTTTTACTATATGAGAGTAAATTTGATCTATCATGCAATGATAGATTTATTTTACTATGTAAGAGTAGACTTGGTTTACCATGTAAAAGTGGACTTATTTTGCCATGTGAAAATAAACTTGATTGCTATGTAGAAATAGACTTAAGTTACCATGTGAAAGTAGAATTACATTTGCCATGTGAAAGTCAACTTGGTTTGCCATGTGAAAATATACTTAATTTGGCACGTGGAAGTGGACTTAGGCTGCGTGGGCTTTGGCTATCATATGAAAGTGGACCTGGTTTGCCATGTGAATATAGATTTGGTTTTCCATGTAAAGGTGGACTTGGTTTATCACATGAGAGTGGATTTAATTTGCCATGTGAGAGTAGGCTTAGATTACCATATGAAAGTAGACTTAAGTTGCTATATAAAAGTGGACCTAATTTACCATGTAGAAGTGGACTTAGTTTGCCATCTAAATGCGAGCTCAATCGCCATGCATAATGTACTTTACTTAACTAGTTTCCAAATTTGCTACTTTGATTTCATTATGTTAGAGATAATATGTTTGACTTTGTAATCCTCAGAATTGAGGTATTTGTTTTTGACCATTTTGGAAGTAAGTTTTATTTTACCACCTTGGAGGTGATGAGCTTGAGTTTACTATATTAGAGATGATATACTTATTTTGCTATTTTTGAATAGCAAATTTGGTTTTACCACTATATTAGTGGTCTACTTGAGGTCTTCATCAAGTATTTCATGACTTTTAACTTAATCTATTGATTATAGACACAATAGGAAATATCAAATATATTTATGTCCTTTGAATGCCATGGGGATAGATGTCTCTTAAGCATTAGGTGAGAGAATTTTATTTGCCCCCAGTATTTTGAGATGAGGGAAGAACCCTTGATCACCTTTTTTTGCATTTTTTTAAAGTCTCAACTATATGCTTTCTGTGTGAGTATTTGATAAGAGAGTCTTAGTTTTCTTATTTGCAACCTCTTAATGGTGGAAAATAAAGATTTCACTTGGAATTAACCCAATGGATTGGCTATCTACTTCAAATACTTTAGTAATATGCTTTCCTTAAGCATGAGAGGTCTTGACTTTACCTTTATTATCTTCTTCTATACGAGAATGGATTTAATGTTGACTCAACATTCACAATGTATGCTCTAACAATATGCCCCCAACACCATTGTGTATTTTTAGAAGAGAGTTGTTGCATATGCTTGTATGCTTTAGAGATAAGCCTTTCCCATTTCATCATTGTATATACTAGTAAAGTAGTATGGTGCTTGTTTTTTAGGAAAACATCCTATTTAATCCAAAGGAGTTTTACCTTTCCTTTACAAGTGGATTTGAGTCCTGTAAAGTGGATTTGAGTCCTCGCATCCACAATGTAAGGACTATCACCTAACAATAGTTGGGAGAAGAGATCCCAACATGTATTAGAGTGGTCATAGAATCAAAGGGCCTGGGAAGATATATGCCCCTAGTTTTGATCACTTTTAGGTAGTGGTTGATGGCTTGACCAGTCAATCTAACCAATTTGACTTTGATTACTTGGAGGGCTATCTTGAGTGCCACCTTAAAGCTTCTTCACCTTATGATTCATACTATGTCTTGGTAGGGCAAAGAATAAAATAAGAAATTGCCATTTTTATGAGACATGTCTCCAATGATGCCACATTGACATGCTAGAGTAGGACAAGCTATAGCAATCAGCTGACTCAATGAGCAGACACTTTGATTGATGATTGTCGAGTTGCAATGCTTCAAGCTAATAGTTTATCTTCTAGATGCCAAATTGGCACATGAGCTTTAAGAGAAGTTACCTTATGAAGTGATGTGTTGATTATGATGCTAGAAGAAGCAAATATTGCAAAGCATATGTGTTTGTACTTTTTCGAAAGAAAAATTTCTATAGATTTATTATTTCAAAAATATTTTTGTATATAGATGATATATCCTTCAATTTTCGATTAAGGCCTCTTACTTGGTTAGATATGTTGAAGTTTGAGGATAATTTTTGTCTCAAAAGGTGGTAGGTCACTAATCGAACTCTACTTATACCTTTTCCCCAGTGCAATATATTTTTTTGGAATCTTTTTTTTTTGGTGACTTCATTATTTCCACCATTTTCTTATTAGTTAGTTGCCTCTTTAACTTTGGTTTTGATCTCAGATGCCTCTTAGCCTCAATTTCTAAGATTTACACACCCACAGACGCCAACCAATACTTACTTTTCGAGTGGTCTTTCTTAGTTGATAATGCACCAAGATAAGGTTGGGTTAGTCTTCTTAATGCTGGCATGCGATGCAATTTTCTCCCGCTCTTCTATTTTTTCAACTTTTTTTTATTTCTTTTTTTTAGCAATCTCATTCCTCTTTTGAGGATCTAAGGTTTACGGGCTCGCAAATGCTAACTAGTTTTTACTCTTTAAGTTTGTCTCTCTTAGCTTGGTTTTCCATATGAGACTTGTCCATTTAGAACTTTATTTTTCACTTTTTTTTAAGAAAAAGATAGGTGATCTTTCGTCTCTAGGAGAAAATTGCCTAGAGGTTATCTTTCAATCTTAGCACTTTAATTTTTGAAGTAACTTTCCTAATAGAATTTTACTTATAGATTTATCACCATATTTTCAGGCTTGCATTCCTGTAAGTCAACTTCAAGCATAGGTTGGTGGGGGAGGTGCTAGGATTCCAACTCTTCCATGTTTCATCATCGACTATCCTTGTCTTTGAATATTTTTCTTTCATTTTCAGAGACCTTATCCCTAAAATATATTTCATCTAAATACTAAGAAATTTTTTTTTATTTTGTCTCGAGAGGTATGGAATGCATACTTGACTTACTGGTTTTGATATGACTAGACATTCCGTCATAGGCTAGATATTTTTTTATTTTGTGGTTTTGAAGCACATGTAATCATTTAACTCTTATATGTTGTTGACTTGGTGCGAGCATCCTTCTTTTTAGATTTAGTTGCTCGTCCATTAATTAGCCTAGCATTAGAAGATGGCATTGCCTCTTTCTTAGATGAAGAATATTGAACACGTGTTCTTATGTTGGTCTACTTTATCCCTTGTAGCATTAGAGGTGGGGATTGTAGAATCTAGAATTAGGTTTGATTTTACATCCTAAAGTCGATCAAACACCCTACTAATCCTTCCTCTGGCAAAACTGACTTTTGCCTATTGCTTATATTTTGGTAGACTAATGCCTTGGTTTGTACCAATGAAGCCTCTATTTCATCATCGAGGTTTAGCATAATGAAATTTGGTCTTTACCATTGGAGCAAACATTTTCTTTGCCCCTTTGTGGACTTAGTCTTTTACCCCCTAGATGGACTTGATCTCTGGCTCCCTAAGTGGACTCGATCTTTGCTCATAGGGTAAGAGATGAGGGGCTGATCCGTACTAGATAAGCGGAGCAATGACTAGATTAATTATAGCATTAGTGATACTATTGGTGAAAGCAGAAGTACCATGCATGATTTAGATGGAGTTGGACATAGCCTGATAGCTGATATATACTTCAGTTATCCTCACGATGGTATCGAGGATTAGTATAATGGCATTTGGACTTAGTCCCTTTAATGGATTTGGCCCTTACCCCTAGATACGAGGTCTTTGACCCCTGGACGAGAGGTCTTTTCCCCTAAGTAGACTTGGTCATTATCCAGTGGATGAGAGATGAGTGGTTGATCCGTACTAGAAAAGTAGAGAAATGACTAGATCAATGAGGCACTGTTTAGTTGGGATCAAGATCAAGACTAGTGAACCACTTTTGTAAAATAATATTTTTTTTATCAAAATTAATGCTGCAATAATTTAAATTTTGAAAAACTATTTAATTTTTTATAATAATTTAATTTAATAATAGTGTAAAATAAGTAATATTAATTTTTTAAGAAAAAAAATAATTTTAAAAAATGTTGATCCTGATCTTGATCCCAAACCAAATGGTGCCTGATAGTATTTGTGATAGTAGGAGCAATGATGCTATTAGTGAATGCAAAAGTATCATGCATGAATTAAATGGAGTTAGACATAGTCTGATGGTTGATGTGGACTCCAATTACCCCCATGGTGATTGTTATTTTGTCATTGAGGATTAATATAATGGTATTTGGACTTAACACCTTTAAATGAGTTTGGCCCTTACTCTCTAAAAGAGAGATCCTTACCATTGGATAGGAGGTCTCTACCCTCTGAATGGGAGGTTATTTCCCCTGAATGGACTTGGTCATTGCCCATTGGGTGGGAGGTGAGAGGTTGATCCATGTTTATATGGATTACGGTTGCCCCTATGGTGATGATTGGCTAATAAAGTGTGCCATGACGTTGCCCGAAGTGTGTCGTAAATCTTTCACCTAGGATGATGGTGTGGAACGGGGTAGAAGGGCCAATTGATGATGCCATTTTTCTTTCTCTTAGTCAATCATCAGCTTCAAATATTCATCTTTTGATATATGCTCATTTCAACTAGGTTTCTTTACTTCGAGGAGAAGTGAAGTCCCATTGGGTGTACCAAAATTTGTGGGATTGAAGTTGACCACGCAGGATAACGAAGACCTTGAGGAGCAGCCTCGAATCATAAATCAAATTTTGTTTTAATTTTAAATGCATTATCAGGTGTTGTGAGAATATAACTTTCAATATGCGCAAGCTACTGTTGTTAATTACCTCAACAATTATCAGGAACCTCCTAAAATGAGAAACTTAGCCAATAAAATAAAAATACAAAAAGAAGAAAGCATTATTTGATTAATTTAAAAAAGATGGTACATGGCTTAAGTAAAGATATGCCTTTACTTTATATTAAATTAAAAAAAAAAGAGAGAGAATGGAGAAGAAGATTTGATATGTGTTGCTACCCCACTCTCCTGTGGTAGACCACATTGCATTTGTCCAAAACCATGGAAAGGAATGGGAGAAGTTTGAAATATTTCCAATTGATTTGAACAATGATGATAACTTCAAAATTTGAAATATTTTCATTGCTAGTACGACATAGGTGATAACTTCTTTTGGGTTCGAGTGTTTCTGTCAGTCAATAAGGCATTGGTAATAACTCCATTGTAGTTGGAGTATTTTTATTAGCCAATAAGTTGTTGATGATAACTCCATTTGGATTGGAGTGTTTCCATTAGCTAATAAGGCGTGGGTGATAACTCTATTTGAGTTAGAGTATTTCCATTAGCCGATAAGGTATTGGTAATAACTCTATTGGAGTTAGAGTATTTTTGTTAATTGATAAGGCATTGGCAATAACTCTTTTTGGATTGAAGTATTTCCATTAGCCGATAAAATATGGGAGATAACTCTGTTTAATCTTGAAGTATTTTTGTAGCTAACAGGATGTGGGAGATAACTTTTTTGGTTTTGATTAAAGTATTTTCATAACTAATAAGGCATAGGTAATAACTTCATTAATTTTAAATAGTGTCACTAATAGCTTGTAAGGTTGTGTTAGATTGAAGATGCGCGACCAACTACTTTTAGCACCGGCTAGCTTGAAGGACATGTTATCAACTACTTGTGGAGTTGACTAACTTGAAGGGGTGCGTCGTCAACTACTTGTGGGATTGACTAGTTTGAAGTATGACTAATGGCTTTGAGTGCATTATTGGTTAACTTCATTAATTTGATAGCGTCACCAACGGCTTTGGAGGTTAGATATAGCTTTGAAGTGTGACTGACAGCTTGGAGCATATTAGCGATTAACTTTTTTGAATTGATAGCATTACCAATGGCTTGTGTAGTTGGATATAACTTTGAAGTGTGGCCGATAGCTTGGAGCATGTTGGTGATTAACTTCTTTACTTTGACAGCATCACCAATGACTTAGGAGCTTAGGTATGGCTTTGAAGTGTGACCAACAGCTTTGAGTGTATTGGTAATTAACTTCTTTAGCTTAATAATGTCACCAATGACTTATAAAGTTGGGTACAGCTTTGAAATGTGGTTGATAGCTTGGAGTGTGTTGGTAATTAACTTTTTTGGTTTGATTGTATCGCCAATGGCTTATGGAGTTGGATGTAGTTTGGAAGTGTTGCTAAATGCTTTTGGAGCATACTTAGCAAGACTTAATTTGACCTTATTTAGTTCTTATTAAACTAATATTAGTTTAAGTCAGGGTGATAACATCACCCATTATTCATGGTCATAGAATATTATCGAGGGTTCAGTGCACCCAATGGGACTCAATTTAAACCTATTTAGTTCAGGTCTGAGTTTGATGTCATTTGGTTTGAGTCAAGTTTGACCTTGCATTGGACCTTTGTCAAGTTTAGGTTTGTTGGACTTTGGCTCAAGTTCAAGTCAATTTAGTTCAACTTAGTTTCAATTCAAACTCAGTCTAGCTTGATTATGGTTTAGCTTTTAGTTTGCCTTTCTAGTTTGAACTTGATTTAACCCAATTGGGGATTTGATTTGAGCTTAGTTCAATCTAAATTAGATTTAATTCAAATTCAACTTGATTTCAAATTAACTCATTTCGAGTCTGATTAGGGTTGAATATGAGTTTCTATTAACAAAATTTGGATTTTAGTCCATTTATTTAATCAACTTAGGTACATTTAAGCCATCTTAGTCTTTGTTCATTTATTTTGACTAAGTTCAATTTCAGCGTGATTGAGTAACTTTATGTTAATCAATTTAATTTAAGGGTCCTTGGCTATTTATGATAATTTTAGACTAAATCATTGCCCAGCTTAAAAAGTGTGAACTTGAAGATTGACATAATTCGTGAGCTCAAAAGCTAGCATAATACAAACCCGAGGGCTAACTGGATACGAGTCAGAAAATTGGCTTAGATGCAACCCCGAAATCTGGATGAGTGCGAACTCAAAGGCTGGTTGAATGCAAGCTCAAATACTGACTTGGATGCGAGCCCAAAGGCTAGTTGAGTGTAAGCCCAAATGCTGGCTTGGGTGCAAGACTGAAGATTGGTTAGGTGCAAGCCTGAACATTAGCATCGGTATAAGCCCGAAGACTGATTTGGATACAACTTTGAAGGGTGATAAGTACAAGCCCGAAGGTTGGCTTGGATATAAGCCTGAATGCTAGTTAGGTACAAGTCTAAAGGCTGGCTTGGGTGCGAGGCCGAAGGCTTGCTAAGTGCTATCCTGAAAACTAACTTGGTGCAAGCCCAAAGGCTAGCTAAGTGCAAGCCCAAAGGCTAGCTTGGGTGCGAGCCTAAAGGTTGGCTTGAATGCTAGCTCAAAGACTGGTTAGATGCAAGCATGAAGGCTAGTTTGGATGCAAGCCTAAAGGTTGGCTAAGTGTGAGCCCGAAAGTTGGCCTGAATGTAAGAGTGAATGTTGGTTAAGTGTGAGCCCGAAGGCTGAGTGAGTGTGAGCCCGAAGGCTGAGTGAGTGCGAGCCTAAAAGCTGGCTGAGTGCGAGCTCGAAAGATAGTTGAGTGCGAGCCTAAAGGCTAGCTTGAATGTCAGCTTGAAGGCTAGCTAAGTGCAAACCCAAAGGTTGGCTTGGATGCGTTTTTGAAGGCTAGCTCAGTATAATCCCAAAGGCTAACTTGGATACGAGCTCAAAGGCTGGCTACGTATGAGCCTGAAAACTAGCTAAGTGCAAGCTTGAAGGCTGGCTTGGATGCGAGCTCAACGGTTGGTCAAGTACGAGCCTGAAGGTTGGCTAAGTGCAAGCTCGAAAGGTGATTCCGTATGAACCCGAATGCTAGATGAGTGTGAGCCTGAAGACTAACTTGAATATAGGCTCGAAGGTTGGCTTGGATGCGATAGAGATCCGCCATCTTCGAGGGGTTGCTGATAACCACAGCAAGGTCATGAGTCTGTCATCTTCATCACCATCTTCATCATTATTTTTAAGGGGTCATGGGTGGTGGGAGGAGAATCCGGCGAGCGTGGATCTGCCATTAGGTTATGGCAAGTTCACGGGAGCATGAACCAAACTTCACTGGTGGCTTGGGGAGAGCTCGCGGGCATAGGTGTGTTGCCATAGATCTCACTATAAACAAGAAAAGGAGGAGCTAGAGAGTAGAAGAGTAGAGAAAGAAGATCAAAGAAAGCTAAACATTCACTAACCTCTTTATCCTAGTTTGTGTTCTTCTCTCTAATCTTCTACCTCTCGTCTCTTAATCTCTTCAATTTTTGATCTCCACATTCAGTTCTCATTGAAATCCCTTCGCTATTCCATGGCTTTTTTATATATATACTTTAGTGCTCCTTTTCTTTCTTCTGTTTGTAGGATTTTATAGACATCCGGGAGATAAAAGATTATACTGATGATAACTCAAATTTTTTAATATAAAAAAGTGGATTGTGATTCATTCATTGGAGATGTGGATGAAGTTTATTTGGATGTCGATGTTATCTTAGTTTGGATGAGGATAAGATCTTCAACTTAAATATTTGAATCATGAATGAAAATCTTGCTCAAATTCCATATTATGGATGAAATTACACCTTTTTACAAAATCATTAAATTTAAGAGGCTATTTTATAATTTTTTCCGAAAATTAGACTAAATTGTAATTTTATAATTTTCAGAAAATTTTTCTACAAAAATAACTTATTTATAAGGTTTTGAAGATTCTAAGGTCTTTATAAAAAAATTTGAGGGTCCTATTTACAAAAGTCAAAATTATATGAGCTTATTTGTAAATAAAATTTTTTTAAAAAGCTTATTTATAAATTTTGAATTTCATAAGGACCAAATCATAATTATCAATTTTTGAGAGATTTATTTACAAACCCAAAATTTTATGGGATTAATTTATAATTTTAAGAATTTATTGGACTTTTCTATAAAAATTTTATTTCAGGGACCTATTTGTAATAAAAGCCTAGCTAATGATCTATTTGTGAGGATTTACTCAATTTAGGGACCTATTTATAATATTTTTATATGTTTGTCATTTTGATACAAATTTTAGATAATTTTTGTACTCAATTATAATCTAAAAATCTAGTCTAATTAGCCTATTTAGGTTAGGCTTACTAAGAGCCTAAATTTTTCAATAATTTCAGTTTAATATTTGATTAAACTCGAAAACAATTTAAGTTTAACTAAAATCTACATTTGAACCATAATTAAGTGATATATAAATTTTAATTTTAATTATATTTTAATTAAATTTGATTATAACAGAAATCGTCTCAAACAATAATCTAGATATATAAAATAACTAATAGATACTTATTAGAGAAATCTAGGGCATCATGGAATCCAATTTTTATTTCATTTAATTGGTCTATTGAGTATTAAGGACCTAAAGCTGATGATTTTCATGGAAAAGAGGACCTTTTGAAAATTTAATTACAAATGAGACCTCTCGTTGTAAATGGAGGTTTAGAGGGTTGTTATTGCAAAACCTCTATGCCCCGATCGACCATGAGCAGCAAAGCATTGGCGGCTCTACCTGTCAGAGGAACCCGCCAACGGCTAGAGCGGTGCGGTGGCCGGCGAGATGGTGTAGCACTATGGGTGGTGCGTAGGGCAGCAAAAGGCCGACAGGATGCATGGGGTGCAGATCATTGCCAGCGTGCGGCCGGTGCTTCCATACTACTACTTGCGGTGGCACTGGCGGCCGCCATGACTTGGTAGCTTTGGCCTGTGACGTGGTGACATTGCAGAGGCGATGGTTAGTGATGGTAGTGCAGCGGCAATAGGTGGTGGTGCAGGGCCAGGAAGTTGATTGGGGCTTGGGTTTGAACGAGGAAGGAGAAGAAGGGTTCTGATTTGGGTTTGGGCTAAGTTCAGACTTTGGTTTTTGTTTTAGATTGGGTCAGTTGTGTTGATTGGGTTTGGATGTGATTTTAATTTGATTGGATTCATTGACATAATGGTTTAAGAATTGATGATCGGATTGGATTGGGTTTGGAATAATTTAGAAATTAAGGTCTAATTAAATTAATAAGTGGATTAAGTGGAACTTGATTTAATTAGATCAATTGATAAATTATTAGATTGATTTGATGATAATATGAATTTGGTGAATTGGTTGATAAAGTTAACTAGGGGTTAATTGATTGATTCAATTGGATTGGATCTAATTTAACTGGGGTTAAACTCATTGGATTTGATTTGAAATTTTGTATTACTGTGTTTTCAACGACTTGCTGGGGAAATTCTACAGTTTTATGGGTTATATGTAAATTTTGATTTTTGAGTAGCTTGAGGACTAAATTATGAAATTTCAATCTATCAAGGTTTTATATGGGAACTTGCTGGTTGAAGTGTTAAATTTATAAATATGGATAAATTGAGGATTTAAGTGTAAAGGATATTTGAAGTTCGTAATAATCTGAATTGAATTATGATTTCTGAGAGAAGTCAAGGGGATTTTTGTTAAATTACCTTTTGATTGATTTTTTGAGTGATACAAAGAGGATTAAAACATATTTTGATATATTCTAGGGGCCGGATTGCATAATTTTATTTGATTATTTTGAACTCTCGAATTTGATGTTGTTGGACTTTATTTTTTGTGCTAAATATGTTGGTGTCTTAAATCCTTTTTTTAATAATGTTTTCTAATTAATTTAGTTTGATTTATTGATAGAATCAATTTTTTTCGTGGGTCGATAATTTTAGCTCATTATTTATTTTGATTGGTTCTTTGGTATGTTTGGAGATGGATATAGTAGAAATTTATTATACTATAACTAGTTAGTGATTTCTTATTTCGATAAGGGATTAACAAGACTTTCAGATATAATAGTAGCTAATTTTTTTGAGAGTTAGGAGACGTGATTCATCATGTAATTAGATGGGATCACTACTCCACTAGCAATTAGAAGTGCAACGTGATATGACTCTACTTGCTAGAGTCTAACCACACCTATAGGCTAGTTTACATGTAGTTTTGGTATGATCCTGCTTGGTGGCGAGTGCAGCCAACTCTATAAGATTGGCAAGAAAGTCCATAGTTACTCTCCCCAACCTTTGACGATCATGGATATAATGATCACTTTCTTATTGATCTATTTCTTATTATGGATGTTGATTTTCTTGATCATCGCTATCCCTATTGATGTTGTTATCGTTGTTGTTATTAATTTTTATTATTACTTTTCTATTGTTGACCTCTTATATTATTTGGAGGTAGTAACTCCCTATTAAGTATGCTTGGCTCATTCTATTGAATTTCTTTATCTACAGGAGAGCAGCTAATAGACGGCGGTGGTAGTAGTAGTGGTTTGTGTGGGGGGTATATATGGTTGGAGTCACTTCTACTTTGTTGCATTAGGTCGCTTTATTTTCCTATTGAGTGATTGTCATGGGGAACTTGAGTAATTTCTATTGCATTATTTTCTTTATAAATTTTATTTAGACTGTGTTCTTCATTATTATAATAAGTCTTAACTCTATATATTCTGTAAATCTTAATTATATATATTGTTCACTTTGTATTGTGGTCTAATATTAGACATAACATGGTGTTATAATTTTTATAGTATCAGAGCTTAAGGTTTAAGAATAACATAGTTTAAATGTTCTTTTGTGTAGGGGCTAGTCAAGGTTGTGGGACAGGGGGATAATATGCAGAGATAACACTCCAAGAAACTTTGATATTTTTCCTAAACCAATGGATAAGGGCTAGTGCTGGCAGAGGAGGAGGAAGGAAAGGGAGAATAACCCCAACCCCTTTCTTACTCAATTCAAGAAGATGGGGCCTCCAACATTCTCTAGGTGTGATGATCTCGAGGAGGTGGATACATGGCTATAAGAGGTAGAAAAGGCATTTGGGGCCTTGATGCCCATATTAGGAAAAGTTGAAGCTGGCAGCCTACCCACTCTAGGGCAATGCTAATTCTTGGTAGAGGACTACTCTGAGGCCTCTAGAGGAGACCAATGAAACAATTTATTGGGAAGAATTCAAGGAGCATTTTCCGTAGAAGCATATTATTGTAGTAGTTATGAAGGAAATGCAATAAAAACTTCACAACATCTAGCAAAGCAACCAAATAGTGTAGAAATATGAAACCAAGTTCAACAAGCATATTATCTATTTTGAGTTGATAACCTATAAGAGGTTATGAGCAAGGCTCTCTTAGTGAGGAAGACACAGGCTCACTCTCGGTTACTAAGAGAGAAGTCACCAAAGAACCACCTTTGGTTGACAACCTATATTGATGTTCAAAAACCAAAGAAGAGATTCAGGTCTGGGAAGCTAATGAGCATAATAGAGTAGACTATCACCTATGTTAAAGATGAATGTTATCTATGTTATCAACTGGGCTATAGGCATGACATTGTCCAATGAGCCTAGCTAGAGAGCGTCTTTGCTACACATGTCAATAGCCAGGTCATATGGCAAAGGATTACCCAAAATTAGTACATACTTAGTAGAAAGCTTGACAGAATCTGAACTAACAATAAAGAAAGTTTGTCCCCAAGAAGAAGTTACCACTAGCCCTAGCTTATGCTCTGACCAAGGACGATGCATATACCTTTGAGAATGTGGTGCAAGGTATAATTTCTATTGATGATGTGGTTGCTTCTATTTTAAGTGATTATGGATCTACATATTCTTTTGTTGCCTCTTACCTTGCTAGCAAGTTAGCACATAAGTCTAAATCTCTAGAGATAGTCTTGGTAGTTGGAACACTTATAGGTGACAATACGATTGTAGACCAGGTGTTTAGACCATATATTATCAAGATTGAGGACCAAGAACTCATAGCAAATTTGATCCTACTCAACTTCAAGGATTTTGATATCATCATAGGCATGGACTGGTTGGCAGCTTATCATGCCAGTGCTAACTTTTTTATGAAGGAAGTAATCTTCAACTACCTAGCTAAACTACTTTTACCTTCTCTAATGTGCAATAAAATTTTTTAGCTACTATTTCTTGCCTTCAAACTCATCAACTACTTATTAAGGAATGCAAGGGATATCTAGCTTTTATCTTTAAGAAGCAATCAAGTACACCTCAACTAGAGGACATTTCTATTATTTGAAAGTATCCAATAGTCTTTCCTAAGAAGTTGCCAAGGTTGCCTCGTGATAGGGAGGTGAATTTTGGCATAGACCTTGTTCCTAGAGCAGCTCCAATCTCAAGACCTCCCTATAGAACAAATCTAGAGGAACTAGTAGAGTGGAAGAAGCAATTGTAGGAGCTCTTGGAAAAGGATTATATACATCCCAATGTATCTCCTTAGGGTGCAACAATCCTTTTTGTGAAGGAAAAAGATGAGACTATGAGGCTATGCATAAATTACCGTTAGCTAAATCAAATCACATTGAAGAACATGTACCTTCTCCCTCAAATTATTTATTCTTTTGGATCAATTGCAAGGTACTCAAGATTACTCAAAGATTTATTTAAGATATGGCTACCATAAATTAAAAGTCAAGGAGGATGATATCCCGAAGACTTCTTTCAGGGCTCACTATGGACATTCACTCGATTTGGCCAATGCACCAGCAATCTTCATGGATTTGATGAATAAGATTTTCAATGAGTATTTAGACTAATTTATTATTATCTTCATAGATGATATCCTGGTATGTTCTAAGAGTTACAAGAAGCATGAGCAACATCTCATAATTGTGTTGAAAACCTTGAGGTAAGAGAAGCAATATGCCAAGTTTAGTAAGTACGACTTCTAATTAATAGAGGTGGTCTTCTTGGGTCATGTGATTTCTGGTGATGGTATATCTTTAGATCCCAAGAAGATAGAAGATGTGTTGGACTAAAGAAGGCCCACTAATGTAACTAAGGTACAAAGCTTCCTTGAGTTGATAGGTTACTATAAAAAGTTTGTGGAAGATTTTTCCAAGATTGCTACCCCACTGACTCAGCTAAATCAGAAGGGTATTACATTTGATTGCGCTAATGATTGTGAGCAAAGCTTCCAAGAATTAAAAAGAAGGCTAATAGTTTGGTGGTATATAGTGATGCTTCCATCAAAAGGTTAGGTTGTGTTTTGATGCAACATAGAAAAGTTGTGACCTATGCTTCTAGGCAATTGAAGGTCCATGAGAAGAATTATCTTACTCATGATATTGAGTTGGCAGCCATTATCTTTGCATTAAAGATTTGGAAGCATTTTCTTTATGGACAGACATTTAAAATTTTTACAAATCACAAGAGCTTGAAATACCTCTTCACCCAAAAGAAATTTAATATAAGGCAGAGGAGGTGATTGGATTTTCTAAAGGATTATAATTATTATCTTAACTACCACCCAAGAAAAGCTAATGTTATTGTTGATGCACTCAGTAGCAAGTTAGCTAGGTAGTCAGTCCATTTGTTAATGAGAAAGTGGAAGACCTTAGAGACTCTGAGGGACCTAGACCTGATTATTCTATTAGAGACTCAATGAGTTATCAAACTTGATTTTTCATAACGAATGTGTTGATAGTCTCAAATTCTTCTTTCTATAATGTTTCTTGTTAATTTAGCTTGATTTGTTAATCGAGTCAATTACTTTTTGTAGGTCAATAATCTTGACTCAACATTTATGATGACTAAATCTTTGGTATATTGTGGGACGCATGTAGTAGGATTTTATTCAGATAGTATTAGTAAGTGATTTTCTACTTCAGTACGAAATTAGTAAGACTAACAGGCATAACAATAATGTATCTCCTAAGAATAAGGGACATGATCCACCATGTGACTACATCCTATCACCACTCTATCAGTAGTTGCGAATGTAGCGTGGTACATGTCTATTTTGTATGGGATCCAACCACACCCATAGACTGGTTTATGCGTTGTTTGATACGACCCTACCTATTGTGGGATATGTCCAATTCGGTAAGATCAATAATGGTATTCATAATCACTGTCCCTAATCATAGTCATAGATGTGATAATTACTCTCTTGTTAATCTATTCCTTGCTATGGATATTGACTATTTTAGTCATCGCTATTGTTATTGATGTTGTTATCATTGCTATTATTGATTTTTATTGTTGATCCCTTATATTATTTGGAGGTAGTAACTCCCTATTGAGCATCCTTGGCTCATTCTATTGATTTTCTTCATCCACAAGAAAGTAGCTGATAGATGATGGAGGCTATAGTCGCAATTTGTGTGGAGGTATTCATGGTTGGAGTCCGTTTTACTTCTGTTGCATTAGGTTGCTTTATTTTTATGTTAAGTGATTATCGTGGGGAATTTGAATAATTTTTATTAGATTACTTTCTTTTATAAATTTTGTTTGTGTTGTATTCTTCATTTTTTGTAATAAGTCTTAATTCTATATGTTCTGTAAACCTTAATTGTATATAATGTTCATTTTGTGTTGTGGTCCATCATTGGGCGTAATGGAGTGTTACACGAACCAAATTAACCATCTCTACTTTAGCTCAAATCCTCTTAATTTTGATCTTTTTAATTCTAATGGTTTTGCATGGATTACTATTACTTATTAGAAATCCTCTTAATTTTGATCTTTTTGTTTTTGACGATTTTGCATGAATGACTATGACTCAT
The DNA here is from genome assembly GCA_005019695.1 of Trichopus zeylanicus subsp. travancoricus. Taxonomy (NCBI): domain Eukaryota; kingdom Viridiplantae; phylum Streptophyta; class Magnoliopsida; order Dioscoreales; family Dioscoreaceae; genus Trichopus; species Trichopus zeylanicus. Next base: position 178,562 of record RXID01014424.1, read on the forward strand.
TAGAGCTAATATACTATTCTAAGACTCTAGACTTTAAATCAATTTTTATCAAGATGCATGTAGTAAGAACAACCAAAATCAAGGATCAAAAAATCAAGGTAACGATCAAAATCAAAACTAATAGAAAAAACGTTATCTTGATCATCATTTAAACTCCTTTCAACAACTCATATATATTTTTTTGGCTTGCTCTTTAGGCTGAGATTCCTTTTCTTTTTTTGTTTTAAATTTCCAATAATTCTCAATTGCATGTCCCATGTTTGTGCAATACCTACAACTCTTTCTTTTGAATTTGGATATGGAATGACCTAATTTTGATTCTTCCTTAGTCTGATCTCTAACAACTAGTGCTTCTTGATGTGGCTCATCTCGTTCAATCATTTTTAGATATTCATTAAATATAAGGCAACAAAAGTTCATCAAATTTCAAATTTGTGTCATACATGAAAGTAATTTTCATATTCTCAAGAGAAAGAAGTAGAAATAATAATAGAATAATTTTATTGTCTTTATTTTCAGTTTTAACATCAATGATTAACAATTGGCATACTAATTTATTGAAAGCATTAAAATGATTAACCATAGTTGTACTTTGTTTCATTTGAAAATAGAAAAAATTTTGCTTTAACTAGGACTTACTCATGTATTATTTCTCTACTTTTTTTTATAGCTCTAAAGGTGTTATCTCATCTAGAAATGGATAAAATATTTTATCAATGAGATTGACAAGAATAGTGCTATGTGCACTAGATTTCTAGTTCTTCCTTTGGACTTTTGAATTTTAGTGATGATTAAACTAATATTTAACATATTTTTTAATTTTTGATAAGTTTGAGAATTTACAATAATCATCCAAACTTGTGAAGGATTAAGTCTCAAGATTAAAATTTGAAGATGATGACTTAAAAATAAAAAAGGTAATAATTTGAATATGAAGTTTTAAGATCAATTTGAGAGCTCAAAGAATGTTCAAAATACGAGATTAATTCAAAATTCATAGGTTTAGTTTTTCATTTTATGTTGAGTTGAGGATTTGATAGTTAATTTATTAGTGCTTTTTATTTGATATTTTAATTAATTTGAAAATGCTTTCATTAGTTTAGTTTATATTTTTGTAAGTTAATTTAATGTTGTGTCAAATAGTGATTTAACTCAAATTGAAAACTTTCAGTTGACTCTCTATCAAGTTTAGCCACTCTAACTGATCAATTTGGGAGCCCAAACCCTACAAGAAGAAAAAATAGCATTCTAATTCTGCAAATTTTTGTCATCTGAACTTAGCTCAACTAAATACATAACAACAAAACTTAATGGCTAGATTTTTCAACTATTAAAACCATTTGATCGCTAGTTCAATCAAACGAACTTGTTAGAAGCAATTAAGCGTAATTTCCAACAATAAATTTTGGCTCTAATAGCTATAGAAAAACTTAAGACTTTTTTGCTAATAAAAAATATTAAGTTTTATATTCTTAGAGTAAGATCTACCCTCCCAAAGTCTTCTAACCTCAATAAAAGTTTTAATTAATTTTTAACTTTCAAATCCTTATTAACCTTGTATTTCAATTTTTGAAAGACTCTTATTATGAGATTTTTTTTTCTCAGTCTTTATTATTATTATAACTATTCTAAATTGTTAGGAGAGAGTTGAATACTTTTATAAGTTAAAAGAGAGTAGTGAGAGTGGACACTCTTCTATTTATGAGAAGTGATTGATTGGCTCCAATGTAAAACAACAGTCACAATTTACAAAGTGATGTAAGGGGGCAATTTCACTCGAATAAAATGATAACTCTAATAAAGGGTTTAAATCCTCAAAATTGAGATAAGGGTCGTAGAGTAGGTGCAATTGATTGTCAAACCAAACATATTAGTTTGTACTCTCTCTACTTCTTTATTTATTTTATGCACTTACTTTGATTGATTGAATATCCAACTTGATATTAGCTGGACACATTACATATAATTATGAATTGATAATTCTCATTTAGTTTAATTATTTTACTTATTATAATTATTTTTTAATCATATACATGTACTTGAAGTGTTTTTGATTCTTGAATCTACAAAAGCTTGCTTTATTAACTTGAAAGCCTATTTCACTCTTCAACCAAACACCTCCCTGCCCCACCCCTCCTCCTCCTTCCTTATTAGGTTACTATTTCAGCCTTCACTTCGATGCACTTTTAGTGATATTTTCAAATTTGATATCCTGCAACATGCTCTTCAATCTTTAATGAATATGGATAGTGCAAATTCTTGCTTTCTTGATAGAAAATCCTTGATTTTCATTGAATTTTTTCACATTGAATTTCATAATAGACATATTGAATCAAAATTTAAATACCAATTTATTATGAAAAAAATAAATATTCACCACAATTAATGATACTGAAAAGAAAAAATAAAGAAAAGATATAAAAAATTTACGTAGTTCGGTTTATGATCTACTTTACGAGTAAAGGTAATTTGAAAAATATTTCACTCATAAAAGGAGAAGATATTATAATAATAAAAACAAAACTTCAACATTATACTCTCAGAAAAAAAAACTAATTAGATAAATGTTTATAAAACATTTTGAGAATTTGATTTAAATCTCCCAGTCTCACTACCTCACATCGAAATTTTAAATGAATATTATACTTATAAAAGTAACCTAGACTAAGTTTAAGTCAAAATTGGAGATGGATTCGTAAGGATTCAGTCCACTAATCTATATCTTAAAGTAGGTGACCAATTCAAAGAAAAATCTCATCTCGTAATCCACTCCTGAGTTCTAATTTGAGTAGGATTTTTCAGAAATCTGGATCTGAAATATCAACCAAGTCAACAGTTGTGCACCTTCTGATCTTGTGGATATTAAACTTTGATATAGTAAAGCTTTATGGTAAAGGAAATTTTGTCAATATTACTTCGGATTATATTGCTGTTCTCGTTGATAGCAACTGCATCTCGTTTATGACTGGAATTTCTTCTATTTGCTGCTAATTGATTTTGTGCGCAGCAGCTGATGGTGATTTCTAGATGGCTGCTGTTGTTGTCATTGATGTTATTATTTAATTTTGGAAGTTGAATTTGGCCGTTGCATCTGTATTTGCTTGGCACTTTCAGATCTTGCACTTGTCATTACTTTTGTGTCAAGTTGTGTCTGATCTGGCTTGCGCGTTGTGTTTTGTCTTGTTTCATCCAGGTTCTTGAGGTAACCGGCAACGGCCAATACCTTCGATTATTTGAATAAAATCCTAAGCTTTCTAAAGGACTACGTATTTTGCACATGCTTTCCTCCGGTCCTTCCATTTTCTTCCTGTTTGATATGTCCTTCCAATCCTTGCTAATGGAAAAATCTACAAACACAATTCAAATGGCTTCAATCTAAGACCTAAGAAACCGAGTTTTCTTTCCATCTTGGTTGACGCCCTACTCTGGAGTTTTGTGGCTCCCTCTACTATTTGACTAGAGAAGTACTTAGTAGAGTCTGATTACCTCTATGTAGGAGAATCCAGTGTGTTACATGCCAAGGAATTGTTAGGAGAAGTTACTAATGTATGACAAATAACCTCGCTATTGGGATTAAGTCAACAAGCACTGTTTTCGATTTATAAACAGTTCATTAACATGCTTTAGACTTGATTAATTTTGGGATTTTGGGTTTTACATAAATATTAATTCGAGCTCAGTCATGAGTTTGGACTGGTCTTCAACCCAAGAAGAACAAGCTCTGCTCTAAAAATATCTTTGGTTTGGTTAACTTGTATGGAGAACAGACGATTGAGAACTCCTAAGGATTGTTGGTCATCAGCATCGATGGCGCAAACGATGTGGGGAAGAAGTGCAACAGGGACTTGTAACTCACTTGATGAGCTCTCTCTCCTCCAATGTCGTCGGCGAGTACATATCAACGGAAGAAAATGCCGGAGATGGATGGGCCCCCGGGGATGGATACACCGCCGTCGTAGGCTTCGAGAACGGCATTTCTGTGCTTTCTATGACCTTGGGAACATTAATGTCGCCAATGTCGTCCTTGGGGCTACCCTCAACATGCCCCTCCTCATTACCGTTGATGTTGTCATTCCTGTACTCGTACCATCTGGAGCAGACCAGGTAGAGGAGGAAGTTGAGCGAGCTGAGCGTCGCCATGAACCAGTAGAAGAGGTCCAACCGGTTCTTGTTCAAGTCGGTTCCGTACAGCCATCCGCGGCCGTTCGACGACATCCTGCCTGTCGCTGAGTTGACGGTGCGCACCAGCACGGTGCTGAGGAAGTAACCTAGCGAGAGAGAAAGCCAAGAGAAGGACGTGGAAAGAGACCGCATCCTTGCTGGGCCCTCGCTGTAGAAGAAATCCATCAATCCGACCAAGGTGAACATGTCGGCGATGCCGAAGATGCCGTACTGGAAGGAGAGCCAGAAGAGGCTAATGCGTTTGCCCTCGCTGTTGAATGCATTGCGGCGCTTGACTTCGATGAGGGCGCTGATGACCATAGATATGATGGAAAGGACGAGCCCCACGCCGACCCTCTGCAGGGTGGTTATGCCGGTAGGGTGGCCGGTGAAGCGGCTGAATACGGGAATGAAGATGAACTCGTATACAGGGAGCAGGGCGCTCATGAAGATGAGCGGGATGACGGGGATGGAGGCGGCCGGAACCTTGAATGAGCCGAGATTAAGGTCCATTATGTTGCCCTGTTGCACCGTGAAGGTCTGGAGCTGTGCCAAGCAAGTGTTCATGACAATCGTGCTTCCGATGATTGGAAGCATCCTGATTATTACTTTCAGCTCCTCTACTTGAGGCACCGAACACACTCTCCATGGGTCAGGCGCCACGTTCGGGGGAAGAATAGCTGCCTTGTCCAAGTATCTGCTTTGCCAATACCCGGATGATGTCAATCGGATGTTTCAATTCATAGCAGTTCAAAGACAAGAAGAAGATGCAGAAAAAACACCTGAATTGTTCCGTATGAGGAATGATCTCTTCCACAAATTCGTCGGATTTCTCATTGGTCTCATATAGTTCATTGGAATTGTCGGGCAAGGTCAGCTTCCTGTTGCGGATGGCCACGACAATGACCTGCAAAATACTGAGCAGGGGGCTGTGTTTGGTGTGGAGAACTCGGTAGAAGGGCTTCCCTGCAGCCAAGATACAGAAGCCCACGGTGGCGCACATCATGCCAACGAAGAATCCCAATGACCAGCTCCTGTCGGTGCTGATCCACACGACCACGGTGACCCCAAGCGTCGCTCCCGTGGTGATGCTCATCATCAACCAGTTGAAGAAGCTAGCCAGATGCCTACGTTCCTTGGGGTTGCTCTGATCGAATTGATCTGCTCCTAGTGCAGGATAAGAGCCTCTCACACCTCCATAGCCCAAAGCTACCAGGCAGAGACTGAAGTAGAACAGAGTGGCGTTCTTCCCCTCCAGCTTGCATGTCAGGCATGTGGCCGGCGGCCGCAGACTCGGCTGATGAGCTTGAATGGTCAGCAGAATAAGGCCCTATGCACATAGGATACATAAACTCAGAAAAATTCATAATATAATTGGCGTGCTCTAGTGCAATTTTTAAGTCTATCAGGTGAAGATGTATACCACTATTTCGAAGCATCCGAACAAGAGAAGGGTATTGAGCTTGGTGAGGTAAGTATCAGCAATGAAGCCTCCGACCATGGTGAGCAGGAAGGTCGAACCCAGGAAGTTGGTGAGAGTCGTCGCAGAGTCAGCCAGATTGAAATGCATTACCAAGGAGAAGTACAACACGATACTCACCATGTTGGCTACAAATCCAATGTTCTCCAGCCCTGTCATTGCTGCCGCACAAACAACACAGGAAAACATGAAGACAGAAACTAAGATATCCGCACCAGTTTGACCACGAGATAGCTAATGAAGCGATGGCTCACCAAAGATGAACATGGTGGCATTGAAACCGCCTTTTTTGTTGCCATACGTTATTTCACGAGATTGGTACCCTTCTTCAATGCTCTCCATCCCCTGCTTGGATAAAAACTACTGGTATGAAAATGCTAATCAGCTTTATGTGATGTGCCCAAGTAATCAAAGGCAAAAGCTGAAAATTAGAGTACCTGAGTACAAAAAGTACAGACGATTGACAGAGAGAGAGAGAGGTGAGGCAATCGAGGTTTGGAAGATGGAGTGTACAAATATATATGGAGAGCTATATATATTATAAAAAGAAACCTGGACGGCCGGAGCAGAATATTTCTGGGACTTGGTTTCAACAGATTATCTTTGTCGTGTGACTATCTCTGCCGTTCTTGGGTCAGATTAAAAATGAAAGACATTATTTTTGTCAGCAATGTCATGGCGTATTTTTTTGGCACAAACGTATTGCCGGATTCAGCACCACTGCGCCACATTGCACCAGCTATATCACAAAAAATATTAATGAAATTCCTACTAATTTCCTTTTAAGTAGTAATTCCTGGAACAGATCTGGAATTCTTCAGAACCCATCGTATCATTCCTAGTAGAAGTTTTCCACCACATTGAGTAATTTCTTTTTTTCTGTATCCATTGCAGTTTATAAAGCTAAATTTTAGAAGTTCATTGGCTTGTCCATGCTTTGTTTCAAAATCCATACATAGATTTGTCTTGATATTTGGTAGTGTTGATGGAGTCTAGGTTATTATTGACTTAAGTTCGACAAGCTTCTCTAGATTATAATTTATTAGATCCTTCTTTTTTAATTTATAAGAGAAAAAAATTGTGAAGGAGATGGCCGACAATTCTCTGATGGCTACTGCTCCGATGCCCAAATCAGTTGATATTATGATGAAAATAGTGGAGAAAGAAGTTGGGTATTAATTCTTTACCTATATGAATACTTATGATATTTTAGGATATGGAGGCGGTTCAACATATGTAGGATTCCATAATATTAGCCATATTTCTTTCGGACTTCTTGTAAAAGATTACCATAAATTTTAAATTTCTCAGACTTGACCTCTGAAGATAAATATCTATTAGTTTTCATGAATTCTCGGTCACCTTCATTCATAGTCGAGGTCACCGAGCTCCTTAAATTGCATTGAAATGAGCATTCATTGAGTCGACCAATACCTAGGCTATCAAGCTCATCTAACCCTCAATACCTCAATTCCATGACCTCGATAGCCTTGGTTTGTAGCTCGATACACAAACTGGGTTTTGATTTATTTTTTGTTCATCGACCTAACCACTTTAGTTCAATATATCATTAGTACCTCTACTCCAAGTGCTGATTTTCAAACTCGGCGAGTAAAGTTAACTTAGTGAGTGGGATCAATTTGGTCTTGTTGACTCAGTACGAGCCACCAACTACCATGATCTTTTGGAATTCGAGTTACTACCTCATCAAATCATGTGAAATCATTTTCGAGGCCACGACATTGAGCTATTTGTTCAATTGTCAAGGTGTATCTTAATGTTGACATATGTATCTCATGATCTTCACTCTGAACTACCTCTAGTGACTCATCCCAGACAAATGACACATGTTTCTCAACATTCAAGTAATGAATTTGGACTCCCGCCCTTCATGCTTTAGTAGCCTAGATCGGACCACGTGGCAAGAATCTGATAGTTAAGTGAGGGTTATATAAAAGCCTCTTCATCCTTTTTTCTCCCATTTTGGCCATTTGCAACCTCAAGCTCTTTTTCCTCTAGCAAACCCTAGCTTCCAATTGACAAATCTAGTCCCACTCCTTCCTCCTATGGCAAGGATACTCCAATTTCTAGGGAGATTGCTACTTCGACCACCACCCTCAGACAAGCAGTTTTGGCCCTCAAAGCTCAAGGTGCCACCAATTCGGGTTCCGTGTCAGCTTCTGCAACTGTGTGGGATCCACCTCCTCACATCTAGTTAGCATTCTGACTTCTGTAGTGGCTGGTTTAGGGTCCATTTCTGCCCCTACCACTCCAACTTCAAGATTTGGTAAGTTCTCTAGCTCCAGTATTTTCAATTTGACATGCGAACTTTTATTTCAATTCGCACAACCTGCTATATGAACCATAGGATAGAAAACATGATGACCATAGGAAAAACTTCATAGTTTTACTTCAGTTTGACATGTGATAAAGCATATGAAAACACTAATGTTGTTTTCGATATATTTTAGCTCAGAAAGTCAGTTCATAGGAACATACATGTATGAATTAAAATTAATCGAACCCATTACTCTTGAAAGGTGTCCCTAAAGTGAGGGTCTAAATCACTGAGCCAAACCTTAGAGAGAAAATGTTAAACACTTGGTCAATGTGTTTGGCTTTCCAGACAGGACCTATTTGGACTTGTGGGTGTTAGAGATTGATAGTAAGGAGCATAGAGATAAGTTCAAATATGAGTTCATCGCTTTCTAGAAGATGTTTAGCGGCCTTAGGTACCCCATAGACAATTTTGTCTGAGATGTATTGAATGACTAGAACCTAGCTTAGAGACAAATAGTTTCCAATGCTATAAAGTTCATAACTACCTTCTGAGTCCTATCTAAGTCCAAAAACTTCGCTCCTACAGTAGGCATGTTTAGGGACTCTTTCAAGGAATGTCGAGGTTCTAACACCAGTAGGCAATGGTACTTTACTTCGAAGTGTAGTTGTAAACTATTTGCATCCAATCCCTCTTATATTCATTTCTAGAAAGACCATCCTATCAAGATCTTTTCCTAAACCAACCAATACCTTTTATGTGAGTGGAATAAGTCTTCAAAACACTGCCATAATGCACAAATTGCCCCCAAAGTACATCATCTTCTAATTTCTAGGGTAGAGGAGGTAGAATTAATTAGATTTTCCCCCACATGGTCCAAGGGGATTTGTTTGCACTATCTATTTGTGGCTTGATCAATTGGTATGCAGCTTGATCCTTATATGTTAATTTTCTAACTCAATCTAATTTTAGGTTTCGTCATTTTAGGCTTCAATCAAATCTCGCTCATGAACCAGATTCCAAAAAGTGAGCGAGAGCTCCTCAGGTGGCTTCTGCCCAACCTGCTAGGAAGAAGATGCCTTCCCAGGTGAAGGTCCCCCTTGTCCCAATCATGGCTGCACTAAATCTTGGCTAGAGGAAGAAGAAGCGCAATGGCGAGGGAAGCAACCGAGGCATGGGCGACGATGAGAAGAAGAAGAGACAAGCAATGTCCCACCAATCTGATTCTTTATCCCAAAATACAGTAGTTAAGGGTCTTGTCTGAAGCCCTCCCACAATAAAAGCCCTATCCCCAACACCTTGACCATGGTGGCGGTCGATTGAGGCATGAGTGTGATTGAGGTCTTTTCAACGTCCTTGCCACCAGTGCATGTGAGAGCCCAGGGTCAAACTCCCCTTAGACACCTAACTAGCCAAGAGCCTAAGGGTGCTACCATGTTAGGATTCGTAACAGAAGATTCACGAATCACTTTGTTTTCAAACAACACAAGAAATAAGAAGCAATTGATAAAAGAAAATAACAAGATAAGGCAGAGAGAGATCCACTATCAAAAGAAAAGGCTTTTACAAGAGTCTATAAGAAAGACTTCATTCTTTCTTACTCAACTAAACTCTTCACCAACCCTCGGCAATGCCTCCATATTCAAAGAGAATCTCCAAGAGAACACCACGAGGAACCACCACGAGAGACCACTGAGAAGCACTAGAAAGACCCACACACAAGGACCGATACTCTCTCTCTTTCTCTTCTCTCTATTCTCTCTATTCCTCTCTCTCTATTTCTCTCTTATTCAACCTCAATACTACACCATACCTAAACCCTATATATTATAGTATATTTATAGACCCTTATTGAGTCTGCGTTTTACTCTAATTATAACTCCTAATATTACAAGTCAATCATAAGTCTAAATCCAACTTTGGATTCCTACTTTAACTCGAACTCTAATCCGAGTTCGAGACACCTAAAACTCAATAATCTCCACCTTGGCTTGAACTCGGGTGTACCACCATCACGAATCTTCAGTTGTCATCTCTTGTCCAGCCCCTACCGCTGGGCTACTAGCTTATTCAGCTAATCGCAAGATGCGAGCTCAAGCCAACCTCGAATTCGCTCTTCATGCCTATAGTCTTGTACTTTTGGAAGCTTTTCGGATGGCCTGTGTCTATTGTTGTGATAAAAGTAATTCGAGGAGAATGTTTATCTCCCATCAAATTACTCTGAGTTTCATTCTTCCTCTTCACTACTGTAGCCATCGAAACTCCACCTGCAATGGTGTTCCCTATTAATCAAAAAACATTGCCGTACTTCTCACCTTTTATCAAGATTCTTATACTACGTGTTACCTTCATGACTCCATTTTTTGCTGAATAATTATAACCTTTTAAGTGTAGTACACCAAGTGAAATTAGATTCCTTCGCATCTTGGGGACATGCCTTACCCCAATAAGAGTACGAATCACTCCATTAAACATCTGAATTTTAACTATTCTCACACCGGCAATCTCACAGGTTGAATTATTGCCCAACCAAATAGTACCCTTCTTCTTATTCTCCTCATAATAAGTAAACCAATCTTTCTTGGAGCAAATATAATAAAAACTACCGGAATCTAAACTTCATTTATCAAAAGTGCCAATTTCTACGGATATTGCAAGAACATCTCCATCCGCATTCTTCTCAGAAGTATCATTCGTTATTGCCGTGTCATATTGGAAGACTCTATATTTCCACATTCAGGACAATACCGTCTAATGTGGCCATATTTCTTACATGAATAATATTGTACTTTCGCCTTCAATTTTGATTTGAATTGTTGTTTGTCTTCTCCATGTTCTCTTGATCTTCCTCTTTTATGAGCTATCAATCATTTACTAAACTCTATATTAATATTGGAGTTTCTTCGTTTTTCATTAGAAAGAAGACTAGCTATCACATCTTCTATCTTGAGAGTTTCTTTACCATAAAAAATTATGGTCACAATATGATCGTACGAAGTAGGAAGAGACTTCAGGAGAATCAGCTTTATCGTCCTCTTCAAACATCACATCAACTTTCAGCAAATTATTGATAATCTTATTGAAGGCATTCAAGTGATGTAATATAGTTATACCTTTATTCATACACAGTCTATATAACTATTATGTCAGATAGAACTTGTTCGTGAGGCTTTTTGATGATATGTACAACTTCTCGAGTTTTGTTCAGATGTCCATCATCGTCTCTTTGTCAATGACATTGTACAAAACCTCATCAGTCAGGCTTAGAATAATTAAATTCAATGCTTTTTGATCTATCTACTCCTAGTCTTCATCACTTATTTTGATCAACCTCTTTTCTTTATCGTCTAACATTTTTTGTAGATCTTGACAAAAAAGAACCGCTTTCATCTTCTTCTGTCATAAGGCAAAATTTATCTTGCCGTCAAACTTCTCCACCTCAAGTAAGGACTTTACCATCTTAGTTATTTGCTCTTAAGCTCTGATACCAATTATTGGGATTCACAGCAGAAGGTTCATGAATCACCTTATTCTCAAACAACACAAGAAATGAGAAGTAATATAATATAAAAGAAAAAAATAAGATAAGACAGCGAGAGATCCACTATCAAAAGAAAAGACTTTTACAAGAATCTACAAGAAAGACTTCACTCTTTCTTACTCAACTAAACTCTTCATCAAGCCTCGGCAATGCCTCCACCTTCAGAGTTAATCTCCAAAAGAATACCATGAGGAATCACCACGAGAGACCACCGAGAAGCACTAGAAAGATCCACACACGAGAGCCGACACTCTCTCTCTTTCTCTTCTCTCTATTCTCTCTATTCCTCTCTCTCTATTTCTCTCTTATTCAATCTCAATACTACACCACACCTAAGCTCTATGTATTATAGTATATTTATAGACCCTTATTGAGTCTGAGTTTTACTTTAATTATAACTCCTAATATTACAAGTCAATCATAAGTCTAAATTCAACTTTGGATTCTCACTTTAACTTGAACCCTAATCCGAGTTTGAGACACCTAAAACTCAACACTATTATAGAAGAGTATTTTTGCTTGGACTTCGAGGTTGACTCAAACTCAAGATTGATTGACTTGCCAAGGATGAGCTTTTTTTGCAAGGGGCCAAGACTTCCGCCAAAGTAAGTCACTTGATCCTCTTTGTTTTTTCTTTATTACCAATATTTTTAGAGTTAACGTCTAATTTTTGAGTCAATTCTAGGTAATGAAATATTTTCATTTTGTAGGGCATAGGTTCTACAAGGCCAAGAAGTAGGCGATGGCCCAGAAGTCAAAGGCCACCATCATTGAAGAAGAATAGGACCTCCTCCACTCCCAGCTTGAGTCTCTCCAACTTGATAGAGAGGAGAAGAAGAAGACTATGAAGGATGAGAAGAGGATCCTCCATATCAACCATGACTCAACTGTGGAGAGGATGGAGTAACTCAAGGCTTGGTAGGAGTGCAAGCTGAAGGAGGTGAAGGAGGAGCTAGTGGCTCTCTACCTCCAGAGCTTGGAGTTCATCCAACTGCTGGAGCAGGCAAAGGTGGATGTCATGGTTGACTTCAAGGTCAATGAGAAGAAACCCCATGACTAAAGGCAACTCTCTGCCAACTCCTTAGAAGAAGGCTACTTTTGCTGCTAGGACACGATGAAGTATATGCACTAGACCCCAAATTTTGACCCTTAGGACCTCTGAATTTAGCTCTACAATGAGTCTCAAATCCTTTGCCTCAAGCAAGAGTACGAAGAGTTGATTTTAAAGGATCCCATCCTAGGAGAAGGGGAGGAGGTTGGATGAATCCCTAGCTTGGATGAAGTTGAGGCCCCAGCACTAGATAGCTAAATTTTGTACTTGCTTTTTTATATAACTTTTCTTCTTATTGCTATGAAAGCATTTTTATTTCCTAAGTTTTGGCCTGAAGTTGTAATTCATCAGCTTTCAATGAAAATTTTGTTTTGCTTTTCATACAAATCGTAACTCAAAATTATAGTTTACTTGCTTGGTTCTAGATTAACTAATTTGATGAGCCTCAGTTCAGCTCTTAACCAAACCAAATAATCCAAGTTTTACCCAAAAAGGAAAATCTAATCTAACTCATAGTCCAAATCAAAACTGATTTTATCCTGAATCAAATAACTCAAAATCATGACTTAATTCCCAAATTTAATAATTCAAAATCAATCACCAAACTATTGAATTAAATAACTCAGAATCAATCACCAAACTACTTAAATGATTTCATTATCGAACTACTTAATCAAATTATTTAGAATCAAAGAATGATCTAATCCTAAAAATTTTTGGGCTAATTCTAAATTGAAATAGTAATCTCTTAAAGTTAGTTGGCTTCAAGTTTTTTTTTTATCTATAAGTATTAACATAGGGTAAGCAACCTATTTGATAGGTGCCTGATTTTTTGAGAATAGTTACATTCATTGTAATAACTTCCTGGGTTAAGCACCAATAGGCTTTGTTCACTTTCCAAGAAGATATGGATGCCTTGGTTAGGTTACTGACCTAGATCCAAGGTCTTCTATGCTTGACTTAGAGCCAAGGCTGTATGTTTGGCTAAAGATCCAAGGCCTTAGGTAAATGAAGAGTCAATGCATGGCTGAAGGGCTGAGATCTTTGCGCAGCTAAAGAGCCAAAGGGTGCTTGAAATGCCAAGAGTGGTTGAAGAGCCAAAGACGACTAAAAGAGCTCAAGGTGGCTGAAGAGCCAAAGGCATTATTCCTATCATAGAGTTGGGTCTTTTGCCTAGCAGAAGATCTAAGGTCTTATGACTTCCCTTTGAGCTACTTTTTGGCCTTATTATTAATAAACTTTCAAGTAAATAAAACAAATCATAACTTTTTATGTAAAGATAAAACCTTCTAAAGTTGTCAATATGCTTAGGTTTGAGGATCATCTTGCCATCTGGCTACCCAAGCTTGAACACTCCAAGTCCTATGACTCGGGCAATCTTATACGGGCCTTCCCAATTCAAGGATAGCTTTTGTGAGGCTTGATTGATAACATTGGAGTTCCCTTCTTTGAATTTGAGCATTGTAGTACTTGGTCACTCTTCACTAATATTCGGTGACCCTTGTGTGAGTTTCCTTTCAAACTTCTAGCACGAGTTCCTTTTTAGCTCTAATATTTGCTTTATTTGATTTGGGATCATGACCTTTGACTCAAGGTGAGGGGAGGTTAATCTCCATATGAATAACTACTTTAACCCCACAAGCTAACATGAGGGTCGACTCACCAATCTTCATCCATGGAGTGGCTCAGTAGGATGATAGGTGATGTGGCAACTATTCAACCCAAGTGCCTTTGGCCCTTTTGAGTCATTTTCTTAATTTTGAGAGTCAAGTTCGGCTTGTTCTCTTGGCCAAGTAGTTGATTGGGGGTACACCACTGAGGTGAACTGTTGTTCGATATGGAAGCTGCTACAATATTCTTTGAATTTTATACTATCGAATTGCTTCCTATTGTCCATGATCAACATTTGTGGTAGCCCAAATTGATAGATTATGTTTTGCCAAAGAAACTCCAAAATCTTCTTCTTGGTGATTGCGGTGAGAGGTTCAGCTTCTACCTACTTAGTAAAGTAATCGATTGTGATGACCAAACTTTCTTTGTCTTGAGGCTAGTGGAAATCAACCCAAAATATCCATCCCCCTTGATCAAAGGGCCAAATGGCTTGTGATTGCTAGAGTTGAACTGTTGGGCTATAGCAAACTGAGGCATGTCTTTGGCATTATTCACAATTAGAAATGAACTCAGTCACCTCAAAGGCCATGTTGATCTAGTAATAATCTTATCAAACGAGCTTATGCATCAAGACTCATACATTGCCATGACTCCCATATATCCCCTTGTGCACTTCTCATAGTGCATACTCAGCTTCAGTGGACCTCAAGCAATGAAGGAGCAATCGAGTAAATAACCTTTTGTACGAGACTTCATCTACTTAGATGAAGTTTGGCACCAACTTCCTAATTCTCTGAGCCTCTTTTGGATCCTCAAGGGGCTGTCCTTTTTTGAGGTAGTTTATTAAGGGTCTATCTAGCAAGGTTCTTCTATGCTATTCACATCGGAAGATTCTGAACAACTCAGTTGTTAAAAATTCTCCATGAAGACTTGCCTCGGCTTTGAATTTAAAAAAGTCAAGGCCAACCATAGGAGGGCATCCGCTTCTGTGTTGTTGTTTCAAAGTACTCGACAAATCTCCACTCGATGTGCTTCGACCAAATGCTGGATCATAGTTATATCTTTTGCCTTATATTCGCCACTGACTTGCAAGCATACTAGTTGAGAATTGTTGAATAACTTTAACCTTTTGGCTAAGGTTGATAATGCCACCCTTAAGCTAAGGAGGAAAGCTGCATATGTAATGATATTGTTAGATGTAGGAAACTCTAGGCGAGTTGAATATTTTGATATTCTTCCGTCAGAGCTTACAAGCATAGCACCTACTCCACTACCCAACTCACATGATGAGTTATTGACCTAAACTTTCCAACGTTTGAACTCTAGCCCCATGACATACGAAGTAGTTTCCATTATAAAACCCAGCAAGGCTTGAGCTTTAATAGTCTTCTAAGCTTCAAATGTAATATCAAAGTGGCATAACTCAATGGATCATTTAAGCAATCTACTTGAGGTTTTTGGCTTATGTAATATTTCCAAAGAGGGAGGTTGGTAAGCATAGTGACCAGGTTTGCCTGGAAATACCATTGGAGATTTTGAGTTGCCAAAACAATCACATAAGCCAATTTCTCCAAGGGTGGATGCTGAACCTCCACCCCAGTTAGCACATGGCTCATATATTATATGGGCGTTGTCTACCCATCACTTACTTATCAATACCAAGCTTATAGCTCATTCTAAAGCTACTACATAAAGAAAGTGGACCTTGTTGTGCTTGGGTCTAAACATAGAGGAAGTTAGTGAGCTTCTTCTTGAGAGCTTCAAAGGCTTGGCCGCACTCCTTCATTCACTTGGATATGGGGCTCTACTTAAGTACCTTGAAGAAAGGCAAACACTTCTCACCTAAATTGGATAAAAAATATTTTAGGGCTGTAAACTAACCCCTGTGCCTTTGGATCTCTTTGGTAGAACTTGGAGCCTTCATCTGCAGGATGGCTTTGATCTTATTAGAGTTTGCTTCTATTCCTCATTTTGAGATGAGATAATCAAAGAACTTTTCTAAGTTTACTTTGAAGGTGCACTTCTTTGGGTTCATCTTCATTTTGAATTTTTAAATTGTATCAAAAGGTTCTTCTAAGTTTTCAAGATGTCCATTAGCACAAAGGCTCTTTACCAGCATGTTGTTGGCATATGCCTCCATGTTTCTTTTGTATTGAGGCTTGAAAACTCAGTTCACATCTCTGGTGCATCACCCCTATATTTTTTAGTCCAAAGGGCATTATGATATAGCTAAAGATACCTTAGTTGGTGATGAAGGTTATTTTCTCCGTGTCTTTGAGATACATTCAAATCTGGTGATAACTAGAGAATGCTTCCAAAAAGCTAAGGAGTTGATACCTCGAGGTAGAGTCAACAAACTGATCTATCTTTGGTAGTAGATAGTTGTCTTTCAAATAAGCTATATGCAAGTTGATAAAGTCAATGCACATTTTTCACTTGCGATTAGACTTCTTTACCATCACTATGTTGACTAGCTATTCAAGGTAATGAACTTTTCTAATGAATTCTACATTGAGAAGTTTGTTTACCTCTTCTGAAATAGCCTTTTGACTCTTGGGGATAAAAATACCTCTTCTTCTACTTGACCGGCTTGTGGTTTTCTGCCATAGCAAGCTTGTGTAATGCCATCAAGGGGTCTATGTCAGGAAATATTATGAGGACCAAGCAAAGACATTTTGGGGCTTCCATAAGAACTCCTCAAGTTTATTGCGCAAGGGCTCCATGAGATTCACTTTGAGCTTCAACATTCTCCTTGAGTCTTCATCAACAGCTAAGTTGATGACTTATTCCATTGGATTAATTTAAATCTTTTTTGGTTTAGGAGTAGACTCATTGGCTTCTACAACTACCAAACCATTTCCTTTTTGGTCAAGGTTATTCTGCCAATAGGATGTCTCATACTTCTTGGCAAGGCTTTGGTCATTCCATGCTTCACCTATGCCATTTTTAGTTAAAAATCTCATAACTAAATAAAAAGTTGAGATTAGTACTTGGAGTTGATTGAGTGTTCAAAGACCCAAGATCATGTTATGGCAGATCGAGTCTAGACCACCATGAATTTAAACTTCATTATGATACTCTTGGAATTTTCTTTGACTGTGAGGAGTTAGTCTATTACATTAAGTAGAGTAACCGAGTCTTTTGTGAATCTAGTGAGCGTCTTGACATATGATTTTAACTTTTGCTCCGTCTTCATCTTATCATAGGCTCATGTGAATAGAATATTTATCAAACTTTCCGTATCTATCATGATATATTGTGTGCTATAGTCATCCAAGATCACTAAAATCACTGATGTGTCATTGTATGGTGTTAAAATTCGCTCCAAGCCTTTTATAGAAAAGACTATATCTTCAAATTTTTGGTTCATGGTTTTGTCTTTTTACCTCCACCTAACCCCAAGTGATGATTCGATATTTGCCAATTAATACGAAAGCTTCACATTGACTCGGTGGGCTTATTAAGATCATGTTCAGATGTCCCTAACTGGAGAGTTGTGGACTCAGGATAGGCTTCCTCTAAGGAGACTCCTACTAGTTTGCCTCCTATGCCTGAGGTGTTGGCCCAGAATTGGCAACCTTTAAGGAGAGTTTTGAAACAGGTAATAAAATATAAAATATGATTATAAAGAAGATTAAGTCCCAAAATAATTCACTAAGAAAATTATATTCAAATTTTAATCAAATTGAATAAAACCACAAGTGCTAAAAATGTAAATAAAGATAAGAAAAAGTGCATCGTGTTTTTACTTGGTTCAACAACCAATTCCACTACTCCATGGCCCCTATCTCATTTTTAAGAACTTCAATCACTCCACTAGTCATGTCACTTCTTGAGGCTAAGCCAAGCCTTTACATAAAACTCCAAATTGGAGTGTCACTTTATTTAGGCACAACCAAACTCGTCACTTCATTAGGGTGAAGCCATGCCTGTACAACCAATCTCTTCAACCAAGACGATCTTCTCCACACCAGAGTTATTATATTCTCATAGTTCTAACACCTAGGAGTATTTACAAATTACAAAAAGTAAAAGATATTATATCCACAACAAGTTCTCTCAATATAAAGGATAAGAGCTAGAAGATTTGATATGAAATTGAAAAGCTTAGAGAACTCTTTGGCTAGTAGGCTTGGGGGATTTGATCTATTCTCTATAAAACCTAAGAAACTATAAAAACTTATTTTGAGAACCTCAATCATACCTATTTTTACCTTATGGATCGAAACTAGCTATTGGGGGTGAAATCCCACGACTACTTTCACTCCAACAATTAAAAAATTAGCCGTTAGTTACGCAAAAACTCTGAATTTGATGACTATTTTAGATAATTGGTTGACTGATTCTATTTTATTCAATGTAGCCCAACAGCCCTGCCCATCGTTCGATTACTAATTGGGTGTTTGGTTCTATCAGAGCTAGAATCCTAACCAAAGGTCCAATTCCTAACCATGCTTCTAGTTCTGCATAGAACTAAAGTTTAAATCTTCAATCTAACTCAATCATCATTCGGTTTAAAAGCAGATGTCTGGTTTAGTAAAAAAAACACTGTTAAGAGCTTCGTACAAAACTCTACATGAAAAAACTCTAAATAAAATAATTTCAAAATCAAACTTCGACTCGACTAAAATAAATAAAAGTTCTAAACCTATGATACTTGAGTTGATCTTCCATTTTGAGCATTTTAAGCTTTCATTTTGATCTTCAAACTTCAACTTCAAGTCATCTTCCCTTTTATCTTTAAATTATTATTTTCATCATTCAATGTACTTTATCTTGAGACTCGATCTTTCACAAAGTTAGATAATTAGTGATAATTTTGAAGCTTATTATAATTTAGGAAACTCGTTAAATTTTAATTTGATCATCATCAAAATCCAAAGTGCAACACAAAGTCCTTTAGCTCGTTCACTCCATCGAACATACTGTCAGAGGTGACCCTCCTTGATAAGTCTCTCAATCTTATCCTTGAGGTGCCTACATTCTTCAATGTCATGACTGTGATTCTTGTGGAAATGGCAATACACTAATTTGTCCAATCTCTGCCTATTGGCCTGAATAGGCAAGGGCCTCTTTAGAATATCTTGATGCTTAATCTAGGCAAACACCTTGACCCTTGAATTATTCAAGCATGTGTATGCTTGGAACTTGGTTTTGCACTCCCTTCGCTTGGTTTTTGCTTCTTTGGCTCGAAGAATTTGACTTCTTATAGACCCTTCTTTAGTTTACTGCTACTCTTTGACTCTCTCTTAGCCTAGGCCACCTCCTTAATATCATTGTATTTTTTGACTTGCTGGATAAATTCAGCCAAGCTTTTGGGATATTGGCAAGCCATCTCATAAGCTACTCATGCTTGGAAGATTCCATTAATCGTAGTAGTGAGAACAATTGAGCTATCAAGCTTGATGATTTCCAATCTAGCTCTGAACTTATCCATGTACTCCCTCGGGCTCTCCTCTTCTTTTTGCTTTAGTGTTAGAAGTATGAAGGGGTCCTTTTGTCGAGGTACTAATGGGATGAATCACTCCACAAATCTATCAGCTAGATCATCGAAACAAGTTATGAAATAACAAGAGAGTCCAGAATACCAAGCTTGGGTTGAACCTTATAGCATTATTAAAAATGCCTTGCGTATGGTGGAGTCTCATGCTCCTTATAGAATCATAGCATTTTTGAATGTTTTGATATGGTCCACTGTGTCTTTCAAGCCATCATACACTCATAGGGAGGCTACATGAATTTTAGTTGCATCAGAGAGTAGGCTATCTTGGGAATTAGAGGGGTATCACGCCTCATTTGGTTCAATGAGCTATTATCCTAGACTTCTCCCAAGCTGCTCATGATGCAGCATCTCTCTAGCTACCTTCTCCAGCCCTAGCAAAGGCTTAACTATTATAAGTCCAGTAACTGGCCATGTCGATTGGATCATAGGTGGGGTCATGCCATTCGAAATTTCTCGAGACTTGATACCACAGTAACACTCTCGAGGACCTTAATAATTTAGATAGTATTGTTCAGTAGGGTGTGTCTCGCTTGCCATATGTGGCTACGACTTATATTGCTAGTTTAGTGCAGTACCTTGAGCCATAGCTTGGGCTTGAACTTGAGCCTGCTGCTGAGCACAATAGGCTTGCAGGTTTTGCGTCATTTGAACTTGACTCTATAGCTACTGGGCTTGAAGATGATACATGGTCTATGCTTGAACCTCCAACAACTAAGTTATTTGCTAGACAATAGCGGCCATGCTCTTGAAACTCCTGCCAGCTCACCATATGGGATGGGCCAATTGATACCTTAGAGACCGTTGCTAGATGGACTCTCCAAGGCTATTGCTGACAGACAAGTCGTTGAGTTTGCTTATTGAGTCGACTCACCTAGTCTACCGGAGGACTTGTGTGACGTTGCCAGTGCTAGGTCTATCCACCCCATAAGTTGGTTCTTCGATGATGATGGTCTTTTTGCTCTTGAAGGTATAGTCAAAGGATCATTAGAAATTTTCTAGATTAATGAAGAAGAGAGGTAGAGTGGATCTTAATGAAAATACACTATTGATTGAATTCAATTTGTATCAGTTTTGGTTCAAGAGCCTCTTCGAGATCATGATCTATTAGATCACACTTTCACCGATCTACAAGAAGAAGAAACTATGATAGAGATTATCGGAAACTATTTGGCAGTAGTGACACCAATGCCTAAGTCAATCGAGATCACAATAAAAATAGTGAAAAAAGAAACTGCACATTAATTCTTTACTTTTATGCTTACTATGCATTTTAAAGGATGTGGAGACAGTATGGTGTATCCAAGATTTTGTGATCTCACCTATAATCTCTCTAGACTTCTCGTAACATACTACCAAGAATCTCGACGAATTTGTCAAGATTGACCTCTAGCGATAAATATATGTTAATCTTCGTAAATACTTGGTCACTTTTATCCATATCCGAGATTACTAAGGTTTTAAAATTGTCTTAGAATGAGTATTCATTAGGTTAACCAACAATGCCTAGGCAACCAAGCTCACCTATCCCTCGATATCTCGGAAGCCTCGATTGGAAAGTTTTAGGTTCTGGCTTGTTTCCAGTATATTGACCCGAGCTTTTTTGTTTGCTTTATCATGACATAGCATTTAAGAAAACATGAGATCAGAGAAAAGATCATCTAGACGTCAAACTTGCACTGTTGTTGCCGCTCAAGTTGCGGCGAAAGTTCTGGTGCAGGCAAAAACCCCACCTAATCCATGATGATATTGATGGGCCAGTGCTCTACCTTCCGGTTGATTCTCCAATTAGTTTTGGCATCAGCAGTTGCATTTCCACCGGATCCATTTGATTCTCTTTTACTTCTTTTATCTCGTGCATGTCCTTTCCACTGCAGGCCTGATTCACCTCCTCTAATTTTGATGTAAATTTTGCCTTGCATTACCATTTAATCCATTCCGTTCTTGTGTTAATGGCATCTGCAGTTGTATTATGTTTGATGTTACTTTGCCTTTTTTCAATCCAAAATAATGTAGATAGTGATTGATTTTGCAAGTATTAATACAATATAGTGTTTCAGAAATCTGGGTTTCGTTAATTTAACCAGCATTTGGTCCGAGGAAGAAGGTAACTCTGATTGTCATCGCTCCTAAAGCCAGATGACTCGGAGACAATTTTGGGAGCTCTCACGGCAGCTAACATATAGTTGACAAATCATTCCTCCATGATTTCAGAGTATTAATTCACTAGTGGAGCGTTTTAGCTACAATGGATACTGCAACACAAGGAACATCCGCTAGCTTGCTAAATGTTGCGACCTGTCATATTCATCTGTTAATAAGGCAAAGGATTGAACTTTCTTTCTTTTCTTTTTTTTAATGAGAAGCAATTCGAGTTAGTAGGTCACTGGCAAACAATCTGACACGGCGAATTGTCAACGCGCAGAGGAGAACCAGAACTCGTGGAGAACCAGAACTTGTCCCAACTCACTGCTAATCGCACCTTGATCTTCCACGTGCAATGCTTTTCGATCTCTGGCAACCAACCTGCCTGTAGCTCGTAGTCAAAATTCTCCCGAAACACCTCCAATTTGCATTATTTTCAGGTCGAAAATCCAAATTCAATTGTTCTTTGGCCTATTGGCTGCCCAGTCAACACTTTCTTCTGTAAGTTGGATGCTAAACGCGTTTGACAGATCATTTATTATTTTTCTGGTTCTTTTGCTTCAGCTTTTTGGTCTGATCATTTCAACAACTTCGACCGGACGTGGCCTATAAGCACACAATAATCCTTCTTGCTTCCACCGAAACTCTTTGACATGTCTGACGGAAACGGCACAACTTACTGGAGTATAAAATGTCCCATAGATACACAAACTGATAAAATATTTGCCGAATGAACAGTAAAACATAAAAAAAGAATAAATGTTGGAGCAAATATCTCTCGGGGACGGCAAATCATGAGAACATAGAGGACGAGAAGATAACGAAGATATTATTGAACAAAAAAAAGCACAAAAGGAAAAGTGTTATTGGGCAATATATGGAAAATGGCAATGCAAATCATCCAATGCTCATGAACTCCGATACTATTGCTTCCTGACACAAATGCAATTGTGCAGCTTTATTAACGAGGAAAACAAGAAAATCCAACCAATTGTGCTTGTATCTCATAATCTCAGATTCCAACAGTTCCACTGCTCGGATGTCTAGCTGATATTTATACAACGGTAACATTGAGAAGATTGCGGTCTTGAAGGATCGAGGCTTTTCCCTGGCAATAATGACAGCCGAAAGCCAACGATGGCTCCAAACAATAATGAAAATACGATGTATCTTGCTACTGATGACCAAGTCGGGTTCGAAGAGAAACCTTCGATGGTTCCGACAGTAAAAATGCCTCAGATGTCAACGTTAGCCAAACGACAAAGCTCAATCAGGCTAGTGATGTGAAAACCGCAAGAAAAAAAATTAAAAAATTAGACCTAGTTGTAAATTTTTTAAACCAAGAGGCTTTTTGCAAATACCCATTTAAAAAACCCTAAAGCCATAAGCTCAACATCGCCTCAGTAGCCAACACTTTGGTTTTGTCTTGAAATTTGGATTATTTAATTAGATAATAATCTCATTCTTTTTTCGAATCAATTCTTAGTTTATATTCTCCATATTCTTAGATTTATGAACTTGATTTTGATTCTATTCTGGTATCAAATCTTGCCTTATTAGGGATTGGCATATTTGATTCTAGGATTTAGATTCTCTTTACCCTACTGTGGTCTTATCAGTGATATTTTTATTTTGAATTTAAACCAAATTTTGCTAGTAAATTTTTAGAGGTTATTAATATTTAGAATTTAAAATGATTCATGTAATATATCATAACCATGATTTTTCAAACATAATTTTGAATATCATTAATAAGATCAATGGATTATTGTATCATATTTTTCATCTAAAGTAATATTTCATTACATGATTGTAGGAAATTCATTTATATGATTTGGAGGTCAATATTTATTTTAAAGACTTCAATCTTGAGATTATAATGACATTTGACTTGAGAGTAAATTAGGTCGATTGTGACTATGTTTATTGATCTTAATATCAAGCTAGATGAATGTTACAAGTTTTGATTTTGAAATTATTAGGATTAATTCATGTGTTGAATGTGAAGTTAAGATAAGTCTTTTGTAATGCATGTTCTTGACTAAATTTTTGGTGATACTTTTAGCATGTATTAGAGTAAGGTCAAAGAAGCTAATTAAGATTGTATTTGAATTAATATGTTAGGAATTATGTTATTTGATATTAGTAGTTATGGTTATCTTTATTTTATATTTTAGATTCAGATGAGATTCAGATGAGAAGACTTGAGCTATTTTTTTATTCTTATCAGATTCTCTCTCAAGTAAGAGAATGAATAGCTCCCAATAGTATTAAGTTAGCGACCTATTTTGTGAATTTATATTTTTTGATAATAATATTCTATTATTATATGTTATATATATTCTTTAAATATTTCTTAACAATTTGAAAATTTTCTGAGAGAATTATATCGTATTTTGTATTTGTGTCATATTTTCTTATCTTGAAAATATGAAAACCATACATGTGAATTTATGAAAATGTTATTTACCTTTTTGATATTATTTGAATTATTATATTTGAACGTAAAAATCATGCATGTGATTTGTAAAAGTAAGTACTTAGTTTCTTATCTTATTTCAAATTTATGTATTTTGAACTTAAAAATCTATGCATAAAATCATAAACAAGAATTATATAATTTATAAATATTTTTGGATCTCAGCGGTATAAATATTTCATTGTCATTTGCGGACACCAAAATAATAATACATTTTCAGTAAGACCTATTTTTATGAGTAATATTTGATTTTTATTATGGTCATTAATTTCAAGTATGTTATTTTGTATCTATTTTGAGTCACCATTATGTGTGAGTCCATTGCTTCATATATGAGATACTAGTCAATATTTTTTTTACTTGATTTGTAATTTTTTGAATAAGTTCTTATTGATAAATTTAGTAACCTTATTTTTACTAAATTTTAGTAAAGATTATATTTTTGATACTTATTTTGAGTCTTTGGAATGATTTGATTCTATTTAAAACTAATTACTGAGATTATATACTATGTATATGAAAATATTAAGTATCAATTAATCTGTAAAATGATGTGTACATTCATATTAAATTTATTTATTTTAGTATTTAAAAAAAATGTAAGGATATAATAAAATAATTTAAAAATTTATAGTAATATTATCGAGATTTATTTTAAAAGTTATAAACATAATTTTATGAATTATTATATGTATAAGTTAAAAGATTTGACCTTACAGACTCTGCTTCATATGTAATGTTACTTGCATACTCGAGACTAGAGATTTCAGGTTCAAAACTTGACAAATAGTTTTATCACCTGTGGAAATATGATTAATTTGAACAATTGACCAACAATTTGTTTGAATCTCAAATCAAGCGAACTGCAACTGCAGGTACTGCAGGCCAATTTGATTTTCAAAAGAAGAAATGATGAGCTTTCATATTTAGAAATAAAATGGGAAACGTTAGAAGATATATTGCCGCTTGGAAGTGTTAGTCTCATAACCAGTGTAATGGAGAAGCCTTAGAGTTGGAACTCCAACGGTCCAGAGCAAAGAAGAAGCCACTGCCCATCATTCATTTCTGTACAGCTCCTGATTGCTTAATACAAAGAATGCAGTTAAATCAAGACAGGCTTTCTGCCATTATTACTGTGAAAAGGACGAAAACAACAGATTAAATATAACATAGACAGATTAAATGGATGCGTTCAACACAACAGGATTCCCTGAAACCAACATCACAGAAGACTCGCACATACTGACAGCATTTGGGAGATCTTGTAAGATTCAAAGGAGTGAAAGTGCACATAACACAAAAACCAAGCAAAGACTAAAGAGACAGAAAGACAAAACATCTAAATTTACAAACTCAAATCCGTTGGAGGACCTTCTTAGCAGCCTCAATTTTGCTGTTCAATATCCTCAGGAGTGTGTGCTAAGGTTGTAAACCCAGCCCCTGTAAAACTTTGCAAACTTTGAGGGTTCACTCTTCTTTGCATCCTCAAAGTTGTCTACAGGTCCTTCAGTGAAGCAGAATCTAAACATTCCTCAGATATAGCTGCCTGGCATCTTGTGCCCAGCTCCCCTCCCTGCATATAATATCCCATTGACAAGGTCAACAGTAATCTTATCCGAGTATTCATAGCATCCAGGCTACTGCAATCTCCTACAAGTGTGAATGCCTGCAGTCATTGCCAAAGGGTTGCCAGCTAGAGTTCCAGCTTGGTACACTGGCCCAGCAGGAGCTAGGGGTGAGCAAAACCGGTTAACCGAACCGGTTTTGCTCATTTGAGAATCGGAACCGGATTCCGGTTCTCAAAAAATTGAGAACCGGAACCGGAACCGGAACCGTACCGGTTTGGATGAAGAACCGGTTTTTCGGTTCCGGTTCTAAACCGGTTATAAACCGGTTCTAAAACCGGTTAACCGGTTTTATATTATAAATTTTCTGCAAATTAACAAATTAACAAATTAACCGGTTTTCCTGCAAACCCTAAACCCCAAATTAACAACCATTGTTTTGTATCAAAAGGCGCGGCGGGCGGCGGGCGGCGGGCGGCGACCGGCGAGATCAGAGATGCAAGGATTTAGATCTAGGGTTTGAGACTCTGAGAATAAGAAATCGGAGCAAGTGACGGCCTGACGATGACCGGTGAGGGCGAGGGCGAGGCGGCGTCGCTGCGAGTGCGGGGCCGAGGGCGAGGGCGAGGCGGCGTCGCTGCGAGTGCGGAGTCGAGGGCGAGAGCGTGGCGGCGTCGCTGCGAGTGCGGGGTCGAGGGCGAGAGCGAGGCGGCGGCGTTGCGAGTGTCGAGTCGAGGGCGAAAGCGAGGCGGCGTCGGCGCGTCGCTGCGAGTGCGGGACTGCGGGGTCGAGGGCGAGTGCGCTCAGTGCGGGACTGCGGGGTTAGGGTTAGGGTTTCGGATATAGTTATATATATAGATAAAAAACCAGTACGGTTCCGGTTAACCGGTTTTTTAGAGAACGAATAACCGGAACCGGAACCGGAAAACCGGTTCTGTGAAATTTCAGAACCGGAACTGTACCGGTTTACACTGATAACCGGTTTTCCAATTCGGTTCTCAATTAGTACGATTCGGTTAACCGATTTTCCGATTTTTTTGCTCACCCCTAACAAGAGCCACCATCTCAATGATTTTCCTCCTCCCACCATAAGCACCAGCAGGAAGGCCACCACCAATAACTTTTCCAAGGATTGTCAGGTCAGGAATTATTTCAAAGTATTCTTGAGCCCCACCATAAGCCACGCGGAACCCAGTCATGACTTCATCAAAAATCAGAAGAGCGCCATCTTCTTTTGTCATCTGACGAAGGCCTTTCAGAAGTCTGTCTTTGGCACAATAAACCCAGCATTTCCAACAACTGGTTCAATGATAACTGCTGCTATCTCCCCTTTCTGGCCGCTGAAGAGCTTCTCCATTGTTTTCAGGTCATTAATGGGTGACATTAAAGTATTTGCTGTCGCTGCTTTTGGGACACCAGGGGAGTCAGGGAGGCCAAGAGTTGCAACCCCACTGACAGCTTTAACAAGAAGTGCATCTGCTTGGCCATGGTAGCAACCCTCAAATTTAATTATCTTCTCTCAACCAGTGAAAGCTTGATCAAGGCGGAGGGCACCCATGCACGCCTCCATTTCTGAGTTCACAAAATGGACCATCTCAATGCTAGGAACAGCTGAAATAACCATCTCCACAAGCACATTCTCTAACACACATGGAGCACCAAAACTTGTGCCTTTCTCCAATGCTTCAATCAAAGCAGCATTCACCTGAAAACAAGATTCCCTTAAAAACATGTGTTTTTCGTCAAGTTGTTACAATGTAAAATCTAAATAATCAGCACACTTACGTAATGTCTTTGAGGTTGAGGGTCATTTTGGTGATGTCAAAACCATTTATGTGATTTCAGTACTACACAATACTTGCTCAAGCCACTCTAAATTTCATTCGCATCCTATCCTCATATAAATGTTAGATGAGGTTGCCACAACTAAGCTTAGCCATGATTACATGTTGGTGAAGGTGCTCATTAACTGGATTCTGAGTTTTAAATTTGAATGCTTTTCTGGAAGCAATAGTCAAACTGAAGTGGCACATAATAAATAACCATTGGTGATGGATGAGAAATGATGAGAGCAACAGATGAGATTATTGCAAAAGGAGCTCTAACCGGTCTCCTTCAACTTTTATTAAAGTGTCGCTTTGTTGATGAAGCCAACTTCTTATATTGCTTTTAAGATTTAACACTTGATGAACTCCAATCTAGAGCTTGAATCTCTCAATTATTCCAAACAATCCTGAAGTGTTTGCACTTGATGAGAAGAATGAAGATTAACACTTTTACCTCAGTAAAAGATCTCTTAAAAGGAGAACAAGGATTTTGAATATTTGAAAGTTAAAGAACAAAGCTTCGAACTCTTGGAGGCTAGTGGACTATTGAGAGCTTATTATCACATATCAAGATTGCTCAAGGAAGTACAAAAGTTTTTTAATGAACAAGTCGTAAGCCCTTAAATACCTGTTGGTGAGAGCAATAGCCATTAGGCTTTGCTCTGCCAAGTTTAGACATCTGGATCATAAAGATTCAAGCATCTGATGAATCCCAATGGTCAAATTTAACTAGCCATTGTAACTGATATCACAGGTTTGAATGTCTGCTAATCAAGTTCGGACACCTAAGTAGCATAGTTTCAGCCATTTGACCAAGACACTGGACATTTAAACTGTAAATATGGAAAGTTCAAAAGTTACAACTTCTAAATTTGTGGGCATCTAAAGCTGTTGGTAATTCTAGAGGTATTTCTGCTAGATTTGGGTTTTTGATCATGGAGGTTTGTATATCCAAAGTAAACAAAAAAAAACCTACGGATTCACTGTAACTTTAATTCTATATTCAACATCTTTTCAAACTAGCCTTGGATAAATGATGAGCCATTGACGTTATTTCAAGACAAGTTTGAGTATTATCCAAAGCTCTAAACCAAGAATTCAAATTACAAATCTTCAACTCAAATAAAATAAATAATCTAAACCTAGTGAGCTATCTCTTGAGTCTTCTTCAAGCCATCTTTGACTTTTCAAGTAATGTTTATTGATCTACCATCATGCCTCATCTTCGATGATGTTTTCATATTCATTTACACTTGAGGCTTCCAAACAGGCTTAATCTTCATTTTAGGATCGGCTTAGCCGTATGCTATATATGCTCAAGATGGAATTAAAGACAAAGTTTGTTCATCATAAAAATTATAAAGGGAAATAATCTACCCCTTTTTGATGATGATAAATCCTCACAAGTATAAAACACTTAATATAGTTTGTTAAATGAAATTGTGAATGTTATAGTAATAACAACTAGATTCATGCATACTATAGATTATAATATACAAATAGAGTCATGTATACCATGGAAAAGTGATGTAAACTCCTTCCCTTTATTATAGCATCATATAGCAACAATTACTCACAATTACTTGCCCTTAATAATATTCTTCCTCTTTTGGCATCAACAAAAAGGGGTTAAGAATACACAAAGTATAGCCACAAAAGGGAGACAAACAGAAAATAGCAATAGGAACATTCACATACATAACAAGGCCATAAGAAACCACAAAAATTTAGGTCCCACAAAATATCATAAAAATCCAATATCCATATAAATCCAAGATTACATAATCCATGAGTTATAAAATGATCCATACATATAAAGAGAAGGCTAATACACAAAAACCCACTTCAATGTAAGTATCCACTATGTAGGCAATCACAAAATAATACAAAGCCATAATATAATATAAAATCCCACATCCATATAAACCAAAATAAGGTCCATAAAATTCAATCTATAAACATAAATATGGCTCAAAGATAAACATAAGACATAGGCCAACAATCATTGACAAAAAGCCATCATCAAAACACAAGGCTAAACCAAAAAAGAATATGATAAAAGATCTCTAAGAACTTAACCCCTGTCCAAATCAATCCATGAAAGTAGTTAGCAATCCATCTGAGTCAGTCCAGGTGCTCCATGGTCTATTGGGAGCTTGTGGTAGCTATCCCCTTGAGATGATCCAGCTGCTCAATTAGCTCATCCAACCTCTAATCGATAAATTGGTAAGAGGATCCAACATCCTCAACTGTGGGAGCCGCTCCAACCTCAGCATCTACTCCCCTGATGCTAGCAGTAGTAGGGATGACGTCTTGAACTTGGTCAATGGTGTGAGTTTGGTCTTGTGTCCAAACAATGTTGTCATCCTCTTATGGGCTAAACCCCATATGACAAAGAGATACACAAGTGAAAGTCTGAGGAGGGGTGTAGTAGTGGTGGAGACTACCCTGAAATGACAGAGAATACAAGAAATGATACTAGGATAGTTGAGAACAGTGTGGAATGAAGAATGTATTAAGCCATGTGGTATAGGATGATATAGGAAAGGTTGACCAAGTGCCTAGTCAAAAGATAGAAAATCAAATAGAGCTTGAGATATGAGATATTGTCATGATGCTCACCCTTTAAAAGGATAGTGTAGAAAAGAATCTAATGAATGATACAGGATCTAAGAGAGAGAAGGTTAGAGGCCAAGGCCTTACTCATGCGTAAGGCTTGTGCATAATTCTCCTTAAAAACTCTCTCAACAACCTCAAAAAAAGTGATGAAGAGGTTGGCCTTGGACTATTGCTGAGCAAAGGTGGCCTCTTCCCCCTTAGTGGGAAGTGCTAGCATCAATTCTAAGATATTAGAGTCAATAACAATTTGGTATTCTCATAATAGGAGGTGAAGGTCATATGGTTATAATCAAATAAAACATTGGAGTAGAAAATCTGCATGTCCTCCTCATTGTAGGGCTCACATGATGATACAAAATCTAACCACCTTTGGGTAAGAAAGAGGGTGGAGAGGTTAATAAAGCTAGGTCGACAAAGTCAATGATTCGAGGAAGTATGACCCTACTAGCAAAATGATCTTGATACCAAGTAAAACTATTCAAGCAATGAAAATGAGAAAGAGAATTGGGGTTGCTCACTAGAGGTAGAGGCCTTGCACCACTTGTGCTTGGTGACGGGTGTTTTGGTGTAGGGAGGCATGGTGAGAACAAGATAGAAAAGGGGAAAAAAGGTGAGGAGAGAGGAGGAAACCGTGGGGTAGCCTTGGGAGTACAGGAGAAGCCACCAGGGGTCACCGGAG
Source organism: Trichopus zeylanicus subsp. travancoricus (assembly GCA_005019695.1). Classification (NCBI taxonomy): domain Eukaryota; kingdom Viridiplantae; phylum Streptophyta; class Magnoliopsida; order Dioscoreales; family Dioscoreaceae; genus Trichopus; species Trichopus zeylanicus. The sequence goes on from RXID01014424.1 coordinate 209,497, forward strand.
AGCTAGAGAAGGTAAATTGCGCCAAAGAAATTAGGACTTTCGGGGTACCATCTAGGATTTTTAAGTAGAAATATTATGTTTTGGACATTTGGACAGTCTTGTTCAAGCATCTGAAGATCACAGATAAAGAGCAGCCATCGTCATCCAATTACAATATTGAGTGTTCGAAAAGGTGATCTTGGGCATCTGAATGTCCTTATTTTAGGCAATCAAAGAATTACAAGCTAAGGGCAAAAAATAGTTCAAAGTACAGGAGTCCAAAGTGTCCTATTTCAGATGGCTGAACTTGACAAGTAAAGAGAAGGTTTATTAGCCAACAAAAAAACTAGTCAACCAAAACATACCCAATCAACTCAAGTAAACTGTAAAACATCAATTTTAGCCCAAATCAAATAAAACCTCATCTCATTCAATAGTTTTGTGAAAATGATTGGAAGTTGATGATCAGTTTTAATAAAAATCAATGAAATACCATTTTTTGAAATATGTTCTCAAATAAAATGATAATGATTATTAATGTGTTTTGAATGAGAATGTAGTATTAAATTTTTGGATAAACTAATAGTACTAGTATCATCATAATAAATTGGTACACTTGAAAAATCACAATCAAAATCTTGGAATGTTTGTCTTATCCAAAGAATTTGGGAGCAACAACACCCTGCTTATGGCTACATATTTAGCTTTGGTAGTAGAAAGGGCTACTAAATTTTATTTCTTGGAACTCCATAAGACTATGATTTTTTCAAGAAATTTGCAAGTACCACTAGTACTTTTTTGTATCCACACGACACCAAACATAGTCCGCATTACAAAATTTGGTTATGTCAAAGCAATCACTTCTAGAATATCACAATTCTAAATCTAGTGTATCCTTAAGATATCTAAGTATGTATTCCATAACAACTAGATGAAATTTTCTAAGAGATGCTTGAAATCTAGCACATAAGCAAATACTAAATATAATATCGAGTCTACTTGTAGTAAGATATGATAAACTATCAATTATACCTTTATACCATTTTTTTCTCAACCATTTTACCATCTTCATATTTGTTCAGTTGAAGGACTCATTGGAGTTCCTATTGCCTTAGCCTCATGCATGTTGAACTTCTTGAGGAGTTCTTTGGTGTGTTGTGCCTAGTTGATGAAGATTCTTTCTTTCAATTATTGCACTTGGAGTCCAAAGAAGAAGTTCAATTCTTCCATCATGTTTATCTCAAACTCCTCCTTCATAGTGCTTGCAAACATCTCACATAGTGTTCATTAGTAGGACCAAATATAATATCATCAACATAAATTTGTACCACTAATAAGTCATTATTATTTTCAAGAGAAATAATATAGTATCTACACAATCTCTTGTAAAATAATTTGAAATTAACCTTAGTCTCTCAAGCTCTTGGAGCTTATCTAAAACCATATAATGTCTTCTTCAATTTAAAATACGGTTTGGAAATTATAAATTTTTAAATCTCAGAGGTTAATTGACATAGACTTATTTAGATAAAAAATTGTCCAAGAAAGCACATTTGACATTTATTTGAAATAGTTTGAAAATTTTAAAACATGAAAATGCAAGTGAAATATAAATGGATTTCAAATGAGCTACAGGTGCAAAAGTTTCTCCAAAATCAATGCCCTTAACTTTGTTAAATCCTTGCCTACTAATTTAGCCTTATTTCGAACCATGACACCATTTTTATCTACCTTGTTCCTATAAACCCATTTGATACTAATTATTGGGTAGTTATTTGGTCTTGGAAGATACTGTAAAAATAATAATTCTCAGCATTTTCTTCAAAAATGACAGGAATTTTTCAGCATTTACAGTACAAATGCGAAGATTACTATACTAAAATACTATAGTAGTACTGTAGTAGATACTATATAATTATATTCTCAGTATTTTTGTAAGAAAATGCAGGAAATTTTTTAGTATTTTTGTTACAAAATGCTAAACTATTTCTGGCATTTTCTCACAAATGCTGGGAATATTCCTCACAAATGTTGGAAATATTACCGATGTTTTGTCACAAAAATCCTGAGAATGTGCCCTTTTTGTTGACATTTTCTGAGCATTATAAAAAATGCCGAAAATAATTTTTCCCAGCATTGTTAAACTGTTGAAAAAATGTTGATAGTTTTTTGGGATAATTACCTATAACCCCCCGTAATTAGCCCTAACTCCCTGTAATTTCCGGAATTACCCACACCCCCCTTTTCTCAAAATATTTACTTACACCCCCTTGATTGTTATTTAATCAAATTTTTCCCTAAAAATTCTGATTTTACCCTCGGTTATTTTACAATTAAATCCCTAAAAACTTTTTTTTATTATTTAACACCCCGAAATTTGATTTTTTACAAATAACACCCCAAAATTATTTCGATTTACAGAAAAGTCCCTGACATTTGGATTTTTGCCAATACCACCCTGAAATTATTTCGATTTACAGAAAAGTCCCCGAAATTATTGCGACGGTGGCGAGGGTGGTGACGTGCGGGCGGCGACACCGGAGGCCGGCGCGCTGGCACGCGGGTGCCGACGGCCAAGGCCGAGGCCGTTCGCACACACGCGCCGAGGCCGTCCGTGCCCGCTGCCGGCTCGCAGACGGGCCGACCTCGACCTCCGTCCCCGACACGCGGGCGCGGACGGCCTCGGCGTTGGCCGTCCGCACCCGCGTGCCGGGGATGGAGGCCGAGGCCGGTGCGCTGGCACGCATGCGCAGACGGCCAAGGCAGAGGCCGTCCTCTCTCGCCTATTAGGGACGGAGGCCGAGGCCGGCGCACCGGCACGCGGGGGCAGACGGCCTTGTCCTTGGCTGTCCGCGCCGGCATACCGGCACGTCGGCGAGCCAGCCTCGGCCTCCACTCCCGCCGTTGGCCTCCGGCGTCGCTGCCTGCGCGCCGCCACCCTCGCCGCCGTCACAATAATTTCGGGGACTTTTCTATAAATCAGAATAATTTCGGGGTGGTATTTATAAAAATCTAAATTTCGGGGACTTTTCTGTAAATCAAAATAATTTCGGGGTGTTATTTGCAAAAAAAAAAATTTTGGGATGTTAAATAATAAAAAATAAGTTTTTAGGAGTTTAGTTGTAAAATAACCGAGGGTAAAATCAGAATTTTTAGGAAAATGTTTGATTAAATAATAATCAAGGGGGTGTAGGTAAATATTTTGAGAAAAGGGGGGGTGTGGGTAATTCCAAAAATTACGGGGGGTTGTAAGTAATTAAGGCTAATTACAGGGGGCTACAGGTAATTATCCCTAATTTTTTTCCAGTATTTTTTGAGCATCGAAAAAAAATGCTGGGAAATCTTTTCTGGTATTTTTTTTTCACATTTTGGGACATTTTTGAAGTGTCGGGAATATCCAAAATTATTGTAGTATATGTGAAAGAGTGGATGTCTAGTAGTGAATTGTCCCTCTTGTAGAGATGGTGAAACACCGAAATTTACCATAAGGATAGATTGAAAGCTCTAGGTGATTAAATGAAAATAGGGCAACCTAGCTTTGATACAAATTGTAAACCCAAAAATCAACTACGAGATGAGGGAGAAGGAAGAGGAGGGGGGGAGGGGGGTGCGCGGGGCGGGTGGTTGGGTGAATTAGGTTTTATGAAGGCAAATTACATTTTTTTTTTCATAAGAAGCAAAGCCAATCCAATCCCTGATTGTAATATTATAAATTAAGTAAGAAATTGTGCATTGTGATATAATGTGATTTGGAGACCAACCACTCCTACTCCATTACTCTTGCATCAATCTTGAGGATTTCAATTCCTCACAAGAGCATTGCTTCATTGGTGAAACCAACCCCTTATAATTGCTCTTGATCAAACGGGCAAAATGAACTCTAATCCAGAGTGTTTATACTTGATAAGAAGCATGAAGATTAACACTTTTTCTTTACTATAAGATCTCTCAAAAAAATAACAAGGGCTTTGAAGATTTAAAAGTTGAAGAACAAAGCTTAGAGCTCTTTGAGGCTAGTGGGCTACTGAGAGATTATTATCTCAAATCAAGGTTGCTCAAGGAAGTGCAAAAGATCTTCAATGAATAAATCCCAAGCCCTTAAATATCTGTTAGTGAGAGCACTAGCCAATAGGCTTTGCTTTGCCAAGTTTAGGCATCTGGACCATAAAGGTTCGAAAGTCCAAAAAGTCCCAATGGTCAAATTTAATTAGCCTTTGTAACTGATGTCATAGGTTTGGATGTTCGTTGATCAGGTTCAGGCACCTGAATAAAATAGTTTCGAGTGTTTGACCAAGATATCGAGCATCTAAACTTTGAACATGAAATTTGAAAAGTTACAGCTTCTAAATCTTTGGGCGTCCAATCCTAAAGTTTAAGAATCCAAAGCTATTAGGGCTCGTTTGGTTCCAGATCAAGGTCAAGGTCAAGGTTAAAAGAAGGACTAAAGTGTAAAATGATAATGTGGTCAAAATTTTAGTGTCTGGTTACTGATCTGACTAGCGAATGGTTCAAATTTTTTTTGGACCATTTTACCTTCAGCTCCTATTGTGGTTTAGGGTTTTCATATGCAGTGCACGGGGTGAGCAGCACTAGCGAGGCGATGTGCGGTGAACTAACGTGAGGAGCTCACCCGGGCAGCTCGGGTAGCGAGCTCACGCGGGGAGCTCGCTGGGCGAGCTTGAGCAGGGAGCTAGCCGGGAGAGCTCGCACGGGGAGATGGCTGAGCGAGCTCGCGCCAAGAGCTCGCGGGGCGAGCTCGAGCAGGGAGTTGGCCGGGCAAGCTCGTGTTGGGAGCTCGCTGAGGGAGCTCTCCGGGCAAGCTCACGCAGGGAGCTCGTGTGGCGAGTTCGCACCGGTATCTAGAGCCCGAGGGCATTTTAGTCATTTTCCACTTAAAATTTAATTAAATTATATAATGTTAGTCTAGTCAAATTTTTGGTGTTTGGATGGTAGACTGATCAGTCCGGGATGATCCTGACCTTGGTCTGGAAACAAACGACCCCTTAGTAATTCCAGAGCTATTTTTACTAATTTCAGGCATTCGATCATGGAGGTTCAGGTGTCTAAAATTAACAAAAAAACCTACTAGTTCACTGTGACTTCTATTCTACATCCAACATCTTCTCAAACTGACCTTAGATAAATAAAAAGCCAGTGAACCTATTCCAATATAAGTTTGAGTATACTATCTAAACTAAGAATTTAAATTGTAAATCTTCAACAAACAAAATAAAAAATTTAAACCTAGTGAGTTGTATCTTGAGCCTTCTTCAAGCCATCTTTGATTCTTCAAGTTACACCCTTAGATCTGCCATCACACTTTATATTCAATGATTTCTTTATGTTCATCCACACTTGAAGCTCTAAATAGGCTTGATCTTCATTTCAGGATTGACTTGGCTACATACTACACATTCTCTAGATGAAATCAAATATAAAGCATATTCATCATCAAAACTATAAAGGACAATACTACAAGGCGACCACTATTGGCATAATTAACTTCTACTATGTAGTATCTACCTAGAAGAAATTATTATTTCATTAGTAGTAATGTATATTCAATGGATCTAATTTAAAATTTTAAGCATGAGTTAAACCTCTTGGAACTGAGAAGTGGCCATGCACCATACATGGTCTTAAAACACATGCATATGCTATAGACCCCTCCTATCCACTATAAATATACATGAATTGCAAAACAAAAGAAACTACCATCATAACATTTTGAGTGAGTTTGTCATGCCAATCTTGAAAAGGAAGTTCCTTCTCTCGAGGCATTGTAGATATCAAACTTTTTGGTTCTTTTATTTCCACTGAGTCATCCCCTGAGCAAATCCATATTTTCCTGGTTAAACCTGTAAAAGTTCCTATAGTTGAGTTGAAAATCTCTTTCAAATTAAGTTAAAAATTCCTTTCAAATTGAGCCGAGAATTCCTTCTAAATTGAGCTAAAAATTTCTTTTAAATTGAACTGAAAATTCCTTGAAAATCTAGCCAAAAATCCCTTGAAGTTCAAGTATTTGGGTTGCCAACCTATTTAGAAAGAAAAGAAAGAATTTTCTATGTGCCACTGGGCCACACATTGAGTCATGGGCGTGCTAGACATCGGTGGGCCCCACCTTTATTTTCTTATCATAAATTTTAGAAAATTCACCATAAAATCTCAGCTATGAGACAAACCAAATTCTAGTATTCGATGGTTCTAAATTGGAATCCCAAAAAAACAAAAAAAAAAAAAAAATCCAAACTTAGCCATGCGAGAGTCTAAATTCATAGCCATCAATCCACCTTGAGCTCAACTCAAACCTTTAGTCCCTTATTGGCTATTTGTGAATTTTAGCCTCTCAATATCACTATATAAATAATGCTTCTCCATCCCCTAAAACCTTCCAAAAATTAATCCAATTTACTGAGTAAGTGACTGACACAAGACTTCTAGGCCCATCAAGATTTTGCGAAGGAAGTTGGGTCTTCATGAGTTCAAGACCTAGAAGAGGAGCACGGTGGGAACGGGAAGGCAAAGAGGACACATAGTGTCTCCAATTATGCTTTTCTCTTTCCCTTTCTTTTTTTATTTTCATTGCTCTATTTTTTTCTCTCAATTTTTTCATTATTTATCATCAATTCTTGCATGGTAGGACCATCCCTTATAAAACTTAAAAGGGTTAGTGGAGAACTTTGGGTTCTTTTATTACCGATTGGATTTTAATGATGATCAAAATAGAGTTTAATAAGTTTATCTAGTGATGATAAGTGTCAGAATTATCAATGGTTATCCAAGCTCAAAAAGAATTGAGTCTCAAGATAAAGCTAATTGGATGATGAAGATGATAACTCAAAGATAAAAGCGATGATAACTTAAAAATGAAGCTTGAAAATCAAGGTGAAAGCTCAAGATGCTCAATACAGGAGATCAACTCAAAGCTCATAGATTTAAAATTTTCATTTATTTTTGTTGAGTCAAGGATTTGATAGTTAATTTATTTGAGCTCTTGGTTAATACTAAAACTAATCTTGGAATGCCTTTATCAGCCTATTACTTTTGTCTAAGATCCGTTGTGAGATGATGTCAAATGGGGACTGAAGCTGCAGTAAACTAGTTAAGATTTTTTTTTTTGTCAACTTTAGATATGTAAATATAGTAGAAATAAACCTAACCAATTCTGGTGCTCAAAGTTGATGATTGGATGTCCAAACTCATGATATCAACTATAACAAATAGTTACATTTTCACTATTGGGATGTTTCAAACACCCGAACCTTATGGTCTAGAAGCCCAAACATAATAGAGAATAGCTTGTAATGGCTAGTTCTCTTCCCAATGGGTATATATGAGCTTAGAAATTCTTTGCTCAAAAACTGAATAAACTTTCAATATCTTTAGAGCAAGAATTGACTTCCCTAAGCTATCTAGCCTCAACAAGATCTTTGATATACTTTAATTTTATATCTGATGATACATCGAGCTAAAAACTACCAAGCCAAAGGCAAATGGAACCTGACATGAGGATTGATCTTCAGGTTGAGGTAACTATGGTACAAGCTATGGAGTTGACACCTGAAATAAAACCTCTAAGTTAAGTGGTCTCGGTAGTATGAGTGGTGCACACCCTACAAAGTACATATCCCAAGGCATAAAGGAAAATATAACGGCTCAGCCCATATCTAAATATAGATGGGTATTCAAGGAAACCATGAAATGAGAATCCTGAGGAGATCCTTGACACGAAATCTAGGAGTGATAGCAATTAAATAAGGAGAGTCTTGCATAATTAAGAGTAAAATCATGGAGTCTTGGATCCACAGAAAGACCTCCTTAACCTATAAAATAGGCAATGATCCACAAAGGTAAAGGACCTCGACTTCTCTCTACTTCTCTCTCCAATACTCTCCTGAAGAGAATTAATTGGACTTTTTTTGACTTGAGCATCAAAGTGACCATTGCTAGAGAGATCTTGGTAGTCCTCCTTACTAGTCATATTTCTTCTTGCATATTAGTGAAAGGAAAGCCTAGTGAATTTGATCTCAAGAAGCCTCCCAGACTAGAACTAGTATTTGAACTAGGGTCCATCACTAAATTAGTATTTTCATTAAGATATACTCCACCTCTCTTTTTGGATAATCAAGGAAGCCTTTAATGATCTTTCAATCATGGCTCTGAGGGTAGCATGACCCTCATCATCAAAAAACCCACCTTGGGGGCAGGCAGACCTAGCACCAACAGAGTCACATAACTCATTTGGTAGGGAAAGTGGACCGACATAACAAACACTTAGCCACAGCCCCGAGGAACCCTTTTACAAATGGTCCTAGAGTCATCAGTAGGTCCCTCCAATCTAGTGGGATGGTAAGAGTTCCAAACTTTGACCACTATTGTTCAACAGATGACATAGTTCCTCAAGACCTAGGCACAAGCTATGTAGAGCCTATAGGCCTAACAACTACAAAATCGACCTGTGTAGAGCCTCCTAGTTCATAATGCACCAAATCAGCACCACAACTCACATATATGCACTTCAATAGGACACCATCAACAAAGTCCTCATAACTCCTCAGTGACAATTTCACTCTAGTACCAAGTTTTGAGGGATTATGATGGACAAGATCCAACTTATGGTCTGGCAAACAAAGCCACTTATTAAACACACACTTGCTAGGTATCATATGCTAGAGCATTAGAATTCCCAAGGGAAGCTATGCTACATCTAGTCCAGGGAAGGTCATGGACACCAAGTTATTCTCACCAGTTAAGGTATGATACTCCTTTAATCCCCAAAATAGCATATTCATTAGTGTAGATAAAGTTCCACCAACCTCCCTATGAAGCGTATCTTGGCTTGAAGGACTAGGTTGATCATGTTAGTACCTTTAGAAATACCATAATTTTGCAAGGGTTCTGGGACTCAACCATGTGCAAAGCATTCTTGATAATGCTGCAAAGCCTAACAAGAGCATGGTATTCTGGACTCTCAAGGTACACAATAACTTATTTTGATGACTTGGCAGATAAGTTTATTGAATAATTTATCTCGCTAGTCCCTTAGTGAAAAGACCCTTCTACTCTCCTCATGTTGAAGCAAAAAGAGGGAGAAAGCTCAAGGGATTATCTAGTCTAATTTAACAAAGCCCGATCCAAAGTATTGGCATAAATTGTGCACCGAAACTTCTTACAAAAGCCCCCACCTATCCTCACTACTAAGCCAAACCTTGATAAATTAAGGTACTATCACTTTCATCATGATTATGGTCATGATATAGAAGAACATAGGCACCTCAAGGATGAAATCAAGAGGTTCATCAAACAAGGCCATATCAGGTAGTTTGTCTATGATGAAAGAACTTGAGAAGCTCACATGTGGGAGAATTGTCAACACTCTCCCTGAAGGGACCCTCCTCCCAAACCACAAAACCCTCCAATTAAAGGCCAACCTCAACATAAATCAGGCAACATGGGAAGGGAGGGCTCAAGTGAGGAGGTAAAAAGGAGATACCATTGCGAGCCTAATCATGGGGACACAGTCTTCTCTACCAAGGACTTAGAAGAAATTTTCACACTCGATAATGATGATTGGTAATCTCAGTGGTCCTAGATGTCTACACTACTCATTATATCATGATAAATATGAGAAGTTCAATAAATATCTTATTTACCTGAGTCTATAACCAAATGAAGTCTAAGCAGAAATTGGAGCCATATGTCTGGATGCTCACTTGAGTTACAAGGGACTCAATCACCTTACTTAGCATGATCAGCTTACTTCCTACCATTGGAGAAGATCCCAAGAACACCACCATCAAATCAAACTTCATGTTAGTTCAGACATGTTTCACCTACAATGTGATATTGGGGTGACCGATGCTTAATCATCTTCAAGTGGTAATTTTAACTCTTCATTTGGTAATGAGGTTTCATACTAAATTTGGCATAGGTGAAGCATGGGGAGACCCAAGGTAGAAAAGTAAGGGACCAGATGTAGGAGAGATTAATGAAACTACTCTTGAATTCAAAAGTGGATGCACTGAACCTATGAAGTGACTCATTAGCCTGATCATCAATGAAGGCTCTAGGAGAGCATTGAAGTTAGGGGTGAATGTCATCATGCCAAATTATAAGAGCTTCTTGAGAGGAGTCAAGAAATCTTTGCATGGACCTCCAAGGGCCTCCTACGATTGACCCCTCAATGGCTCCACATGAGTGCTTGGTTGCAAAAAATCATAGACTAGTCAAGTAAAAGAAAAGGCATTTTGCCCTTGAATGCCAAAAAGATATCACCATAGAGGTGAGTAAACTTCTCATTGTAGGATTTATAAGAGAAGTTACTATCTCGAGTGGTTGGCAAATGTCATGATGGTAAAGAAATCCATTGGAAAGTGGAGGATGTGTATCAACTTCACTGACCTAAATAAGACTTGCTTGAATAACAACTATCCTCTACCAAAGATTAACTAGCTCATAAACTCTACCTTGGGTCATCAACTCCTAAGCATCTTGGAAGCATTTTTGGGCTACCATCAGATCTAAATGCATCCTAAAGATGAGAAGAAAATGGCCTTCATCATGGATCAAGGTACTTTCTATTATGTTGCAATGCTTTTTAGATTAAAAAAATGCTAGGGCAACATAGTAAAGAATGGTGAATAATATTTTTGAGCCTCAGATTGGGAGGAATGTGGAGGCATATGTTGATGATATGCTTATAAAAAGCCTCCATGCGGATTAGCATGTGAAAGATCTAAAAGAGACTTTCAATACACCTTAAAAGTTTAAAATGAAGTTGAATCCAAAGAAGTGTGCCTTTAGGGTAGGCTTGGGAAAGCTCCTCAGCTACCTCATCTCAGAGTAAGGACTAGAAGCCAATGCTAAAAGGATTGAAGCAACTATGGAAATGTAGCCTTTGAGCTCCATCAAAGAAATACAGAGGCTCATGGGTCACTTGGTGGCATCCAATCACCTTCTATCCATATTTGACGAGAAGTGTCTTCCCTTTTTTAAGGCACCCAAATAAAGTGCTAGATTTGAATGGATAAAGGAATCTGACTAGGCCTTTGAATTCCTCAAAAGGCACCTAGCTAAACCACCTTTGCTGGTAAGACCTGAACCAAGTGAGGTACTCTTCCGCTGCATAGCCTCTTCATGCTAGGCAGTCAGTTCGATGCTAGTAAGTGATCGAAGTGGAAGGCAACATGCCATATACTATGTGAGTCTTGTGCTCATGAGAGTCGAGGTTTGGTACCCTCTATGGGAAAAGCTAGCATACGTCATGGTGCTGGCAACTCAAAAGCTCTGCCCTTTCTTTCAAGCACATCTGCTCATGATACTCACCAATCTCCTACTTCAACAAATATTATAGAAAACAAAGACCTCAAAAAAATTGCTCAAGTGGTTAACTGAGTTAAGCCAATTTGATGTGAATTTTGAGGCTCAAAAGTCTATCAAAGCCTAGGCTTTAGCGGACTTCCTAGTGGAGACTACCTCATACCGTACAAGACAAAAATTTGAGCCATGGGAGGTTTAGGTAGATGGCTTATTGTATGAGTCATGTTGTGGGATCGACACTATCATTCAGAGTTTGGATAGGAGAGTGGTTCATTATTCAGCTCAACTCAAGTTTGAAGCCTCAAACAATGCTGTAGAGTACAAGGCATTCCTCCTTGGATAGCGATTAGAGCTAAAAAATTAAACATATTTAATGATTCACAGTTTGTGTGCTTGCAAGTCATTGGAGAGTACAAGTCAAAAGATGCAACCATCACTCAGTACTTAGCTAAGGCACGTTAGCTTATGGCAAAAATGGATTGGGTGGAAGTCTACTAGGTACCCAAAGATAGAAATGTAAAGGTAGACACCCTAGTTCAGTTGGCTTCAACTTTCTCGAATTTGGTACCTAGGCAAATCTTCATGGAGAACCTTTAGTAGCCCAGTAATTTGAAGACCATTCAAGTGAATATGGTGGATGTGGAGCCCAACTAGATGGATCCCATTATCTCTTTTCTCAAAGATGGATGATTTCCTAAGAATCAAAAAGAAGCCTGAAGGATCAAAAAGCTAGTCTTGAACTTTATCTTGCTAGAAGGGGTCTTGTAAAAAAGATCTGTCACATAGCCCCTTCTCCATTGCCTAGGAATTGAGGATGCTTATTTGCCCTTTGAGAGGTCTATGAAAGGATATGTGGTAGTCATGGTGGAGGATGGACACTTGCACACAAGCTCCTTAGATAGGGTTATTATTGGCTCAATATGGCTTTCGAGGCATCTGAATTTGTCTCTATGTGTGAATAATGCCACATACACACCTCACTTCATCATAGCCCGGTGATTCAACTCCAATAGACTCAATCTATATGGCCTTTTGACCAATGAGGGATAGTCATCTTAGGTCCATTTTTGATGGCATTGAAATAAAGAAAATATTTAGTGGTCACTATCAAACTACCTTACTAGATGAGTGGAAGCTAAACCCCTAGCCACGATCACCATAAGGAAGATTCAGGATTTCCTATGGTATAGTGTAATTTGTAGATTCGGGTTACCTTCTATGTTGGTTGCTAATAGTAGAAAGTAGTTTGACAACACAAGATTCAAAGAGTACTACAACAACCTCCACATAGAATAGATGTTTACCTTGGTGGCACACCCCCAATCCAATAGATTAGCTGAGGTTACTAATTAAACCCTACTTTTAGGCTTAAAGAAACATCTTGAAAAAGACAAAAGTGCTTGGGTTGAGGAACTACCACATGTCTTATGGTCTTACCAAACCACACCTTAGACAACCACCAAAAAGACACCATTAATGCTCACTTATGTAGTCAAAGTTGTTGTTCTAGTAGAAATTGGTCTTACTTCACCTTGAGTTAAGACCTATGGCTCTGAAGCAAATGAGGCAAGCATCTAAGCTGAGAAGGACCTCATCTTAGAGGTTTGGAAGAAAGCTTGTGACAGAGTTGGTGAGTACTAGTAGTGAGTGGCCCAACACTATAATGCACGAGTGTGCAATCGAGGACTATGGCCAGGTGACAAGATACTTAGCGAGCTAAACTCATTGATGAAGTTTTAGGTAAACTATCTTTGAATTGGATAGGTCTGTTCAAAATTTCTAGGGTCATGGGGCCAGGGACGTTGAAGATCAAACACCTCATTGGTAATGAACTTCCTAGAACATGGCATATAGACAATCTCAGAAGGTTTTGTCTTTAGTTTATCTTTAGAATAAATTATGTCTCTATTATCTACTTAGATATTGGCAAGTCATGCCTAGGAAACCACCACAAAGACCTTTGTTCACCCATGGCATAAGACCTCAGTATTATGCTAGGGATAAAGACCTCAGTTCAATCGGGGCATAAGATTTTAGCTTTATGTCAGGAAGAAAGACCTCAACTCACCCTAGTCATAAGACCTCTACATTACACTAAATAAAAGCATCATTTGATTGGGTATGAGAAAGGGTATATGGCTTAAGCAAGAGAATACCCTCACCTTACAATGAATTTTAGTGTAGAATTATAAAAAAAACATGATAATAGAGAAAGGAAAGGATGAGAAAGAAGCTCTGATGTGTGTTGTTACCCCACTCCCGTGTGTTGGACCATGTGACATCTATCTAGTGAGACATGGAAGGAGGAGAGAAAGTAGAAAAGGATTGAAGTGTGGTTGATAGCTTTGGGTATTAGCGATAACATCATTTAATAGTGATACTAATGATTTGTTGAGCTTAGCTTAAATTATAGCTAATAGCTTTGAAAGTTGGCAATTAACTTCTTTTGATGGCATTATTGATGGCTTGTCAAGTTTGGCTTTAAAGGGAGTGTCCCCAACAGCTTTTGGAGGGTTGATTAGCTTGAGGGAGTGTAACCAACTACTTCAGGAATTGACTAGCTTGAGAGAGCATCACCAATTGCTTTGGAGTTGACTACCTTGAGGGAGCATCATCAATTGCTTTGGGGTTGACTCGCTTGAGGGTGCATCACCAACTGCTTTAGAGTTGACTAGCTTAAGGGAGTCTCACCAACTACTTCAGGATTGACTAGCTTGAGGGACTGTAACCAATTGCTTCAGGTTTGGCTAGTTTAAGCAAGCAACACCAACTGCTTCAGGGTTGACTAGCTTGAGGAAGCTTCATCAACTACTTCAGGGTTGACTAGCTTGAGGAAGTGTCATCAACTATTTCAGGGTTGACTAGCTTAAGGGAGTGTCACCAATTTTAAAGCAAGGGAAAGACATAAAATAAACCTAGTGAATAAAATAAAGACATAAATGGAAAAGAAGAATACATGATATTTGATTAATTTTGGAAAAAGATACATGAGTTAAGCAAGGGCATACCCTCACTTTACATTTTAATAAATCTGAATGCATAAATGATATGAGATACAAAAGGGGGAATGAGAAAAGCTTGATATTTGCTATTTCCCCCCTCCTACATGCTAGACCGTGTGGAGTCTATCTTTAGCAGGTCTTGACTTGATCCTCAGCTAATGTTGATGACTTCATTTGGTGAAATCATCTAGTGGGATGCGAAAAGATGGAAAGAGGATAGACTTGAAAGGTGGTTGATGGCTTGAAAAATTGGTGATTAGCTCTTTTTGATAGCATTACTAATGGCTTGTCAAGTTTAGCCTAAAATGTAGCCAATAGCTTTGGACAAAAATGTTCAACTTCTTTTGATAGCATTATTGATAGCTTGTCAAGTTCAACTTTTGAAGGGATAATCATCAATGTCTTTTGGGAGTGCCTAACTTGAAGGATGCATCATCAATTACTTCTAGGTGTTGATTAGCTTAAGCGGTACATCATCAACTACTTTTGGGGGTTAACTAGCTTGATAGGCACATCATCAACTGCTTTTAGGGATTAACTAGCTTACGAGACATGTCATCAACTGCTTCTAGGGGTTGACTAGCTTGTGGGGTGCGTCATTAACTACTTTAGGTGATTGACTAGCTTGATGAGGGTGTATCATCAACTACTTCTGCGGGTTGACTAGCCTGAGGTGCTCATCATCAACTACTTCTAGGGGTTGACTAGCTTGAGAGGGGTGTCATCAACTGCTTCTGGTGGTTGACTAGCTTGAAGGGTGGCATTGATGGCTTGTGGGAGCATCACCAACTACTTTGGAGTTGGCTAGCTCAAGGGAGTGTCATTGACTACTTTGAGGTTACTAGCTTGAGAGAGCTATCGGTTAGAGTTAAGGTGTTATCTTTGGTTTTGATGGTACACCCAACGAAACTCAGTTTAACTTAGTTTAACTCTATTCAAACGTGCTTTGGTGTAAGTTGGATTAGCAGCATCATCCATTGCTTATAGGGTTAGGCATAACCTTGGAGTATTACCAAAGGCTTTCATGGCATACCCAATGGGACTTATTAATCAATTATCATTCTTGACTTATTATCAATTAGGTATTAAGCATCATCAATAGCTCTATTATCAATTATGCTTGATTAGTCTTCGGATTCTACCACAAGTTATGTCTCTATTGGATACTTATTATATTACACCCTGTGGGACCTAGTTTGACTTACTTTAGTTCTATTCAAACTTGTTTTGATCGAAGTCAAGCTAGTAGCATTCCTTCACTGCTTATGGGATTGGACATAACCATGGAGTGTTGTCAAAGGTTTTTACAGCACACACAATAGGACTTGGCTTGGTTTGATTTAGTTGTTATTTTAACTTAATTTGGTCAAGCTTGACCTGGTTGGGGCATTGTTTGACCTGATCAGGTGTTGGTTTGAACTCAACTTGGCCCGATCAAGACTTGGTTCGACCCTAGTGGGTTTGGGTTCGAACATGACTTGGCTTGGTTAGAACTTGATTCAAACCTAATTCAAATCCATGTGACTTGACTCTGTTAGAGTTTAAATGTGATTTGACTCAATTAGAGTTCAATCCAAATTTGTTTTAAGTCAATGTTGTTTAAATTTGAATTTATTCTGATATAGCTATAATGGTATTTGACCTATTTGGGATCCAATTTGAGTGGTGCTCTCATTTTGGGTCAACTTGGTTTGGTTATGAATTGACCCAAGTTTGGATTGACCAAAGTTTGATGTAATTTGGATTGATTTTGAGCTCCAATCATCAATTTTTAGTTTGAAATAGATAATCGATTGGGACCAACTATGAGTGGGTGAGCACTTGACATAACTGAGTTGATTGACCAATTGAGGATACCAGATGATCAACTAAGAACCTTTCTATCTATTTGGATTGGTTTTAGTCCACTTGTTTTCTTTTGTTCACTTGGGTTCATTTGATGCTTTGTTCAAGTCAATGTTCATTTGTCTTGGCCACATTGGCTTGAGTTTGACGTGATTGCATTATTAAATTGATTTTATCTTCATTGATTTTTTTTCAAGGGTCCTCAGACTATCATAGTCACATTACAGCGAGCACGAAGATTGGCGTATGACAAATAATAGTAAGCCCGAAGGCTAGCTTATGAATGTGACTCGAAGGCTGGCTTAATCGCAAGCTCAAAGACTAGCTTAGTTGCGAGCCTAAATGCTACCTTAGTTTGGTGAGCTTGATGGTTGTCCTATTGTTGAAAGTTTGTAGGTTGACTTGGTTGGCAAGCCCAAAGGTTGGCTTATAGTTGTGAGTCCAAAGACTAGCTTCGTTCGATGGCCCTAAAGGTTGGCTTATGGTTGCGAGCCTGAAGATTGTCTTAATTTAGTAGGCATAAAAGCTGATCTATAGTCATGGCCTGAAGGTTGGCTTAATTTAGCGAGCTTAAAGGCTAGTCTATGATCACAAGCTTGAAGGTTAGCTTGATTTGGTAGGTTTGAAGGTTGGCCTATGGTTGCAAGCGTAACGGCTGGCTTTATTCAATGGGCCCAAAGGTTGGCATAGTTCGTCAGACCTAAAGTTTGGCCTATGGTTGCAAGTTTGAAGGTTGTCTTGGTTCAATGAGTCCAAAGGCTAGACTATGGTTGCAAGCCTAAAGGTTGTCTTGATTTGGTAGACCCGAAGGCTAGCCTATGATTCAATAGGTCTAAAGGCTAGCCTATGATTGCAAGTCTAAAGGCTAGCCTATGATTATGAGCCTAAAGGCTAGCTTGGTTTAGCGGACCTAAAGGCTAGCCTAAAGGTCAAATTTATATATTTTTTTTGTTTTAATTCTTTTTATTTTTCTTCAAGTTCAATTGAGTTCTAGTCACCATCTACCCTCTATCTTCAAAGATCTTCATGGGAACTTAAATTTTGGAATTTCTCTAGAAGGGGTGATGCTATGGTATGCAAGGAGCTTGTGGGTGGCTATGGTGGTGATGGTGTCTGCCAAGGTGCACAAGACCATGGGTGGTCACAATGGTGATAGAGTCTACCAATGAATAAAGAACTATGGGTGGCCATGGTGGTGATGGAGTCTACCAATGTGTGAGCGACCACGGGTGGAATCAATGGTGTTGGAGCAAAGAAGCCTCTTGCAGTGTGGTTCAAGCATCTAGTCCACCTTGGTTTGATTGTACAAACTCGAGTAGCTATATACTCTGACTTAGAGAAGAGAAAAATCGTAGGTGACCGTGGTGTTGATGGGTGAAGGGATCATTCATTGTATGGTTTGGGCATCCGATCCTCCTTGGTTTGGTCATTTGATCTTTGTGGTCGAGTATTTGCAATCAAGATGAACCATTGTTGGAGGAGAGCGAGGCCACAGGTGGCTATGAGCTTGGAAGATGAGAGGGGTTGTGGGGGGGTGGAGGGGGAACAATTGTAGTGGTGCGAGAAGAAGGAGACCTCGCAAGGGGCGAAGAGAAGAACAAGTAACAAAAGAGGAAAGACATGGAAAGGATAAAAGCCTTACATCCTTTTTGATTCATTGATGATGTCTTCATGCTCTCTTCCTTGAAGATGAGATCTCCTTCAGAATTTCTCCTTCAATTTGTGAAGAATTTGCCCAAGAATCTCTCACTAATCCTCCTAAATTCGTGTGCTATAGCCCTTATTTTATAGGGTTCAGAGGATCTCCAATTTTGGTTATTGATTGATTTGATTTAGAGATTTGATAAGCATTTTCTTGCCATAAGCCTCATATTTGAATCTCTAATTGATGGATTCAGAGGAATTGTGTTTCTATTTTTGCAGATTATGCCCAATTTATGAGGTTTGAGCATCCAAACCTCTGGGGTTTGGTTCCCCAAATGCTTGCCTGGTTTTTTCAGATTTTTTCCACTTCAAATTGGACCCACTCACCACGAATTTGTCTTGGAGTCTAATCCTATTTCTTGTCAAACTTGAAAATAGGCTTTAGGTTACAAAAAATACTAAAACAAAATGCTGCCTTTGTATCCACTTCATGAGTTTTCTTGATGAGAGGAGTGGATGCAAAAAATAATGAAGATTTGATTTCTCTTTGTTGCTCTGATGGGTGAGGTTCCTTATTCTTTGTCATCTTGTGATTGTTTCTTTTCTCTTTTTTAACTTGTCTATCTTTCTTTTTCTTCGAAGGCATCATGGAACCTTTTATGTATGAGAACATTCAAAATGGGAAAGAAAATTATTTGGCTTATGATGCTTTCTTCCCATCTTAGGGACTGATGCTGAAGCTGTTATTGTGTTTCTACTTGAGGAGCATCATAAACAAGTGCAATTTGATAGTTTCCACCCCTTTTCATGTTTTTCCATAGAAAGGGTGTCATGTACTGATGGGATGGGTGAGTCCTTTAGGCTGAAACCAGTTGGGCACTTTAGGCTATGAGAGTCTTCAGAAACCCTTGGGTTTTATATCTTAAATAGCCACTCACTTGCTTCAAGACAATACTTTTCACTTGCCAGAGCAATTCCAATTTTGCTAAATTACTCGTAGTGGATTGATGATGTGGTACCTCAATTTTTGGCCCAACTTGTGGGCTTTATCATCTGACAAAGAGTCATAGCATCCAAGGGATAGTATGCAAGAGACTTGAGAATTTTACAGTGTGATCGAGATTTGGAATTATGCTACAAAATCTTTCAACACTCCACACGATGAGGATGGTATCTGTCTATAGGACATAAGATAGTTAGCTGGAATTCCAATCCTCAGGAGTTTTTATGATGAATATATCCCTATTGACTATCACATAAACCTAGATTTTAGTTACACTTTGCATGATCTCCTTAAAATTTATGATTGAATGGTGGCAGACCTTCCGAATAATTAAAAGTGGGTGTACTTTAAATTTTGGGTTGAACTCTTCAACAAGAGAAGTTTGATGATAGAGTAAACTAGATTTGGCTAGATTATGCATGGTCTAGGAGACATCCTTCTGGAGTTTGCTCCCAAAATCTATTCTGCTACCTTCATCAATTTGTGGCTTTGCCACTTTGTTATGCCACATGATGGGCAACATATTCACCCAAAAACATTCGTGATGGCTTGTAAGATGGTGCATAGATAAAAGGTTACTCTAGCTCTTGCATTGGTAGGCTTGACATACGTGGACCTTAGAGTGATGGTGGAGAGCCCTATAGGACCAGGTAATTCTTCGACTTGGTTTCCCATTTATTTTCTTCATACTTAGATTTATGCCTACTTCTGGAGGACTTATACTAAGTTGGATCCTAGTGGTAAAATCAAGAGGGTATGTCATTCATGCTCAGTTCCTATTCCTGAGATGGTCCTGATCATGAATACTGTTTCTTCCACTTACTCTCCTAAGGAAGCTAAGATACATGTGCAAGTCCCCAAAATTTTGAGTGGCAAGCTTTTCCTTGCACGATTTAAAATTGTAACATGTTATCAGATGTGACCCATCTTCTATTATCTTTGAAGACTATAAGTACATTATCTATTCATGGCACGGAGTAGTTTTGCTTCACTTAGGGGAGTATTTAGTTGTGGAGTCTTATAATCCCCATTGGTTCTACTGATAGTTTGAGTATAATAAAGGTTTTCTTGAGAACTCAATCATAGGATACCCTTATTATTCTAGATCATAACTAAATGGATGAGTCTCTAACATCTTAAACATCTACCTTGCTTGAGGACAATGAGTTAGGTTACTAGCTAAAGCTATTGGCCTAAGGAAATATTAGAGTGGAATCGATTAAGTTCAGTTCTACGAGATAGACGTGGTTGAAGAACTTTGGTTAAAAGATCCAATCCATTGAAAGCAAAGGTTTGAGAAAAGACAATATTCTATTGAGTTTTGAGTTAAGTCTAGTACAAAAATTCTTTTACAAAGGATAAAAAACTAGTGAAAAATGGGTTGAGGCATGGAAGTCTCTACAGGCTTGATTGGCTTCAGAAAGCCCTCTTCAGCCTCTCTTGCCTTTGCCACCATGACCTCCCTCTGGATAAGTTCCTCATATTTCCCCTTGAGGCGCCGAACCCTCAAGTCATTATGGAGTATAACTCAGAGGTCATTAGGCTCAAACTCAGAGTCCCAATGAGTTTACTTCACTGTGTTCCAACAAGCAAGGTACCCTTTCATAAGATACAACAACAAGTTTCCCACATTCCTAGAGATATTCATCGCCAGCCTTATACAACAAAATGGCTTGCACTCGAGTCAACTTCAAAACATTGGTGTGTTCTTTACTCCAGAGGTATATGGCTATCGCTTCTATTTTGGCATTGTCCAAAGCAACTTGGGGAAGAACTCCTAGTCTTGTAGACTAGACAAAGTCGAATCCTGTTGGGCTATAAGGAGGTTTTTCTCCTCATTTGTCTTCTTACTTATCTCTTCCATGCTAAGTTGAAGAGACTCAAGTTGAGAATGAAGGAGAATCACCTCCTACTCAACCTTACTCTTGTAGGTTGTTGCCAACCCTTGAGCCTCATAAAACTGACGTCTTGTATACTAGAAAAGGTCAGACCATGTTGCAAGAAAAAGAGGAAAATTGTCCATACAAAGGCAAACATGAGTAAACTCATGATGGTGAAAGATCTAACAACCTCTAGAAAGAGTTGGTTGGTAGGGAGCTTAGCCAAATATGGATTGGAGTCTTCCTCAAAGTCCCCAAGGAAGTACTCCTTGGCCTTAATCTCTTCCAAAGTCCCCTAGTGCTTTGAAGAAGACCACCCTCATGCTTTGACATGTGTAAGAGAAGGAGCAGAAATGGCACCCTTGTTGTGATCAACATTCTTCTTCATCATGTGATGAATTGGTGATTCGATGCCATCCCTAGTGACTTCAGGTTGCAAAGTGGCAAAGGAGAATAAGGAATAGTTTGCCTCTTCCTCGCTCTCCCCTCAATGGCACCATGTCTCTCTTCCTCCTCCTCCATCTTTCTCCTCCCCTAGACTAGAGACACTTGAGGAACACCCTTCTTTTGTTTCAAACTATTATCATGAATAAAATCTAAGCAGTCCCTATAAAGTCACATTCTATGGCTAAACTGGGTCAAAATTAGGAACCCAAACTAAAATCATCGAGAACAAGGTGAGGATCAAGAGCAGAATTTACTTGAAGCCTAAGACAGATAGTCATGGGAGCCTTTGAGGGATGAGTCACCACCGGCCTAGAGTGGGCTCCCCTACTAGATGAGCCAATGTCTAGCTCTTGGGCCTCTCTAGATGCATGTGCAAAACTAGATCCAGATAGGCCTTCACCACTAGAAATTGACATTGAGCCAATGCAAGACAGAGAGGACTTTCTCACAAGTAGTGGCACCAGCCTTGAGACCTTGAAAGGAGAGAGAATTTCCTCTATAGAAGGGACTGCTTCTTCCCTCAAAGTAGAAGATCTCTTTCTAGAGTCAAAATGAGTAGAGAGGATGCCATTTAAAATAGATTTATCAATAGAGAAAAAGCGAGGGCCAAAATGTTCCCCTAAGCAAGGGGAAAGAGATGGAGGATCTTTATATAAGTTTCCTACTACCATCAAATCACCTCCATATGACTTGACCCAAGCCATTGAAGTCCAAAGGGCAAAAAACTTAAAATCACCACTTGGATTCAGGAGACATGTGTCCTCCATCTAGTTGGGAGTAGCCTTGGGAAAAGAAATCGAGAGGTATGAAAAAGGGCACTTCAATAAACAAGTGGACAGTGTTAAACTATCATCTCAAGAGAGGGCAAAGCGCTAGTAATTACTTGGAATTAGACAAAATGATGGCTCACTTTCCTAAGCAAGGTAACGGCTGACATTTCATAAAGATGATGGTTCGATTCTTGAAGATTCACTGAGCATTCCAAGCGAATGACTGCCTCTTGATGATAATCCTAAACACTGAGTTTTGGAAGCTCAGTGTCCATATTTGTGGGTACTTGATGATACACCAAAGGAAACCGGCCAAGTCAAAGAGTCAATAAGAATCAAACCATAGACCACTTGTGAATCAATAAATTCGAGGTGAGAAATCACCTTGGCATCAAGGTGTGGAGAGCTGTCAGCACACAAGTTGTGAGTAATTCAACTCATCTCAACATTGAAGTATGAGAAGCTAAATACTCTCAACCAAGGGTTATGTAAAAAGATTGCATAGAATTATCATTAAACTTGAATACCTTGACGCGAGTAGGACAGAGTTCGAATCATTATGAACTCTTATCCAAAAGAAGATGATGAGATATTTGAGATCCATAACTATCTATTACGAGTAATCTAGCGAGATTACAACCCCCAAATCATGAGAGTTGGATATGCATTATACCATATAAGTGCCACCATTTTTTATTGAATAAGTACTAATGTTTGTTTATTCTCTCCATTATACTCTGTATGCACACCTCTGACTTGAGCACTGAAGCGGCGGCCGCCATAGAGTTCACAACAATTTTCTTCATTTTTTATTATAAATTAACAAGAAAGTGACCTAATAAATTGATCTTACTCTCAAATCAAAATCAATGAACAAATTGGGCTCCACCAACAATAGTGGATTAGATATCATACTATTTCAAAAACTCACACTAATTTAATATGGTTTAAACCATTATATATATATATTAAATATTATCATAATAATTATTTGATCCAACCCTATCACACTATCATATTTTGCAAACTAGTGAGCCTTCACAAGCAATGATTAACTAATCAGATCACATTGGACTAGAGCTAGTTAGTTTCCTGATCATCCTCAAAAAACTGGAGAATAACATCAAATTGCTTGAACTCAGTTGCTTCATTAGGCAAGTTTACTCAAATCAAACAATTCTTATCAAACCTTCTCAGTCAACTTTCTTGTTAAAAAAACATATTAAAATTTGTCTTTAATAAACACCAAACCCTATTAATTAGCGTACTAATTAATCTAGATATAATCTGATATACATAAGGTATATTTACCTACAATCCCTTGAGATTTGCCTTATTTACTAAAAATCCCCCAAAATTTCAATAATTACCAACACCCCCTTCCTTTTCAAATTTATTACCTACAAACCCCTGATTGCTATTTAATCAAAATTTTTTTCAAAAATTTCACTTTTATCCCGTGTAATTTTACAATTAAACCCCCCCACTCTTTCTCCCAAATATTTACAAATAAACCCTCTGCATATTTTTATTTATAAAAAATATAAATGTTAATATTTTTCAAACAAAAATTTATAAAAAGGACATTAAATATTACAAATAAATCTCATATAAAAAATTAAATTACAAATATAATATTTATATATTTACAAATGAGCCCCTTGAATACCTTTATTTATATCCAAATGTTAACAATTTTAAAATAAAATTTATAAAAAGGACCTTAAATATTTTAAATATTTTACAAATAAACCCTATATAAGAAATTAAATTATAAATTTAATATTTGCACATTTAAAAATAAGCCCCTTCAATATTTTTATTTATAAATAAGTCCAAACTTTATAATTTTCTAAATAAAATTTTACAAAAAAGAGTTGAAGGTATTAAAACTTTAAATTTTAAAATACAAGTCTAATATTTTGTATATTTACAAATAGACCCCTCAAATATTTTTATTTATAAAAAAGCCCAAATTTTATCAATTTTTTAATAAAATTTCATAATATTGAAGGTTTTTAAACTTAAAATTTAAACTCACAAGTTTAATATTTGTACATTTACAAATAGACCACTTCAATATTTTTATTTATAAATAAGTCCAAATTTTATCATTTTTAAAATAAAATTTTACAAAAAGAATATTGAAGGTTTTAAAACCAAAAATTTTAAATTACAAGTTTCATATTTGTACATTTACGAATAGATCCCCTAAATATTTTATTTATAAAAATTTAGACTTATTTATAAATTAAAATATTCAAGGGGTTTATTTGTGAATGCATAAATATGAAACTTGTAAGTTTAAATTTTAAGTTTCAAAACCTTCAATGTCTTTTTCATGAAATTTTATTTATAAAATAATAAAATTTGGATTTATTTATAAATAAAAATATTCAAGGGGTCTATTTATTAATGTACAAATATGAAACTTGTAATTTGAAATTTTAAGTTTTAAAACCTTCAATTTTTTTTGTAAAATTTTATTTTGAAAATGATAAAAATTTAGACTTATTTATAAACAAAAATATTTAAGGGGTTTATTTGTAAATGTACAAATATGAAACTTGAAAGTTTAAGTTTTAAGCTTAAAACCCTTCAATATAATTTTCTGTAAAATTTTATTTAAAAAATAATAAAATTTAGACTTATTTATGTATAAAAATATTCAGGAGGTCTATTTGTAATGTACAAATAAAACTTGTAATTTTGAAGAATTGAAATTTGAAATTTTAAGTTAAAAGCTTTAATTTTTTTATAAAAGTTTATTTTAAAAATGATAAAATTTGGACTTATTTATAAATAAAAATATTCAAGGTGTCTATTTGTAAATATACAAATATGAAACTTGTAAGTTTAAATTTTAAGTTTAAAAGCCTTCAATGTTTTTCTTGAAATATTTATAAATAAAAGTATTCAAGGGGTCTATTTGTAAATATACAAATATTAAATTTATAATTTGAAATTTTAAGTTTTGAAACCTTTGATGTCTTTTTTCTAAAATTTTATTTTAAAAATAATAAAATTTTGAATTATTTTTAAATAAATTATTCAAGGGGTCGATTTGTAAATGTATAAATATTAAACTTGTAATTTGAAATTATAAGTTTTAAAGCCTTCAATGTCTCTTTTGTAAAAGTTTTTTTAAAAAATGATAAAGTTTTTGACTTATTTATAAATAAAAATCTTCAAGAGGTTTATTTATAAATATATAAATATTAAATTTATAATTTATAATTTTAATTTTTAAAAACTTCAATATTGTGAAATTTTATTAAAAAATTGATAAAATTTGGGCTTATTTATAAATAAAAATATTTGAGGGGTCTATTTATAAATATACAAAATATTAAACTTGTATTTTGAAATTTTAAGTTTTAGTACCTTCAGCTCTTTTTTGTTAAAGTTTATTCAAAAACTTATAAAGTTTGGACTTATTGATAAATAAAAATAGTCAAGAAACTTATTTGTAAATGTACGAATATTAAATTTATAATTTAATTTCTTATATAGGGTCTATTTGTAAAATATTTAAAATATTTAAAGTTTTTTTTATAAATTTTTATTTGAAAATTATTAATATTTGGACTTTTTTATAAATAAAAGTATTCAAGGGGCTTATTTATAAATATATAAATATTAAATTTGTAATTTAATTTCTTATATTGGATTTATTTATAAAATATTTAAAATATTTAAGGTGCTTTTTATAAATTTTTATTTTTGAAAATATTAACATTTGGACTTTTTTATAAATAAAATTATTCAATGGGTTTATTTGTAAATATTTGGGAGAAATAGTGGAGGGTGAGAAGTTAAATTTTTTAGAAATTTAGTTATAAAATTACGAAGAGTAAAAGTAAAATTTTTGGAAAAAAATTTTAATTAAATAACAATCGGGGGTTGTAGGTAATAGAATTGAAAAAGCGGGGGGTATAGGTAATTATTGAAATTTAGGGGGATTTTTGGTAAATAAAACAAATTTCAGGAATTGTAGGTAAATATCCATCCTATATATAATGATATGTGTCAAACAAATTTACACTAAAAAAAAATTCCATTTATGGCTATCAATTGGCCCTGCTAGTGCAGACTTGGATGGACCCACGATCAGTTTGCACAAGTTTAAGGTGAGCTGAGGTCTATTATAACTTATTAATTTTTACATTAAATCCGTTTAGAATTCAGTCCGTTAAATTTATACTAAATCCATTAATATCCATTAAGACTCATAAAAGCCTACCAACACCTTATATATCTATATATAAAAGCACAAATTGTTATGCCAACCCTAAACAAGTACATACATTAACCATCATTTTCTAACAAGTCATGCTTAATCTTATTAGTTTACACTTATTGCTTCTAATAACATACTAATGTGGTGTCCAAAAACAAATTATGAGATACATCCACCCTCTAATTATTAAAGTAATTAAATATTAAGATAAATCTAATGTTGATTTATAGTATCCTAAATCCTAAATATTAATGAAAAATTGTTTAACTCATTATTAATTTACATGAAGATTTCATTCACATAGCTTTAGTGAAGCCAATTCTTCAAATTTAGATTCAAATTTAGGGTTGTTAATGGGTTTAGTGGCCTGAAAGTCAGTCCAATCAAGTCTAAAATTGTTGAGTGAAGGCTAAGATTTTAGGACTTCATATATTAGGATTCAAAATTTTGAGAAAAATGAATAGGTCCAACCTAGTTCGGAATCCAACCTGAAAATTTATTATATAATTTTAGGATCAGATCAAATTCAGATTTAAAAATTAAACTTCAGGCTAGGTGGATAATCCTAGTAAAATCCATTGAGTCAACGAAACTGATTTTGGTGGATAAATGGTGGTATTAGAATAATCTATAGCCTTCCCTATAGATCATGTAATGTGAATAAAAACAAATTAGTTCTACATTCAGAAATCGAGCAACAAATTACCTTTGCATTCACCGGATCGACTGGTTCAGTTTCTGGTTCGATTTTGACAATATTACCCGCAAGGGGAACTTGAATCGATCGAGAAGGTCCAGAACATTTTGATCGATGGTCGGGTCCTAGACCACCTTACATCAACAGGTTGGCTTCTTATAGATCCTGATAGAAATATACCCTAAATTGAGCCGTGAGGACCGCGATGCGCACACAGAAATTAAGAGAGAAAAACAGAAAATAACGCATAAAAAATTAAAGTGGTTCAGGTGGAGTGATGGTGTATGTTCATCGACTACAAATTGGGTCAAATTAGTTACGATAAAGGTAGGTTCGTACCCCAGAGAGCTTCACCCCGAACCCCGACCAAGTCAGAAATGGGGCTACAAGTGTGGATTATGAAATTTGAGAAACTCTGAATTTATTATGTTATAGAATGAGAATGCAACCCGAATCCATCAACAATATCAGAGTTGGATTAGAAAGTATAGCGCATAGCTCTCATCGGATCAGATCCAAACGCAATCCTAACGTCGTCTCATATCAGTCATCTCTACGCATCCGGAGCCATTTTCCGCACGAATGACAGATTCTATAAGGTTTACGCAATTCCTTGTTTTAGTTAGTGACATCGAGCGGCTTCTCCCAGTATCATAAATAGGGGCGCGAATCAATGGACAAGGCTCTGCTCTCTCATACATCTCACATTCTAGCTTGCCAGTATGTCTCACCCAGTCTTTGCTGTTGCATTGCTGTTGTCGGCGGTGCTTCTTGTATTTCTACTGCCAAAAGTGGCAGCAGATTTTTACTCGGACGTTAAGATTACATGGGGTGATTGGCGCGCTGCCATCTTCAACAACGGCCAAGATTTGAAGTTGTCCATGGATTATATCTCTGGCTCAGGTTTTGAGTCCTATGATGCTTTTCTCTTTGGAATGTTTTCTGTGCAGATGCAGCTCATCAAGGGGAACTCCGCGGGTACTGTCACAACATTCTATGTAATGTCTCTACTTGCTTTAAAATTTATTTCTTTTTCTCTCAAACCATTTATTTGTTTCTTCTCAGTAGCATGCATGAGACCATGAAAATATCTTGGTTTTTTGTGAGTTTTTCTATACCGAATTTGCGGATTAATTATGCAAGAAAACATGGAAAGTATATTCAGAGAATCATGTTGTTTTGATCGTCATTCACATGAGATTTGCGTGTGTGGAGTCACATACGTACACGGATGCGAGTGGTTGCTTGAATGCTGTTTTATGAGTAGTAAATCGATTACTAGAGGTTTTCAACGTTGGTCATTGTCATGTGCAGCTTTCTTCAATGCCACCGTATCAAGACGAGGTGGACATGGAGTTCTTGGGCAACCTGGAGGGACATCCATACACACTGCATACCAATCTGTTCCTCCACGGTGAAGGTGGCAGGGAGGAGCAGTTCCACCTCTGGTTTGACCCTACCGCCGATTTCCACAACTACACCATTCTATGGACCCCCATCACTACAACGTAAATCAATTAA
Source organism: Trichopus zeylanicus subsp. travancoricus (assembly GCA_005019695.1). Classification (NCBI taxonomy): domain Eukaryota; kingdom Viridiplantae; phylum Streptophyta; class Magnoliopsida; order Dioscoreales; family Dioscoreaceae; genus Trichopus; species Trichopus zeylanicus. The sequence goes on from RXID01014424.1 coordinate 237,844, forward strand.
GACTAACTCAAAAACCAGTAGTCTCTTGATCTTGGTAAGGGGGATTGAATCATCATATATCTAATAACATGTTGGAGTTGGCACGCAGATGGTATGTTGACGGGATACTGATCAGAATCTTCATGAAGGGGTTTGACGCATCACTGCCGTACATGGAGAAGCTGCCCATGTCGCTGCACGGAAGCATGTGGAATGGGGAGAGTTGGGCAACAGACGGCGGGCGGGTGAAGATCGACTGGAGCAAAGCCCCCTTCTTGGCCTTCTACAGGAATCTTGACATGGTCGCGTGTTTGCCGTCCGGCAATGGCTACGCCTGCGGACGAAACGCGGCTGAACGGATAGCTTCACATGTAAATGTTCAGGACCTGAAGAACCTGAAGTGGGTGCGGACCAATCACATGACCTACACCTACTGCGCCGACCCCAACCGACAAGCTCAACACCAAGACTGTCCAAGAGAACTCTTCGACACAACGCCGACAATAGTGCCTACGAACGTGTAGCCGCAGGCTCTATGATATAAATTATCACATAGATGGAGTCAAATAATAACCAAACATGACGCGCCACACAAGCACACACGCCTCCCCAGAGAGGACTTATTTGAAAAAAAAAGATATGTACGTAACTCGCTTCGATCGGGTTCTTGATTAGACAAATGTTGGATTTATCAATGGGTGTCTTTTTTTATTGAATGCATGGCAAATATGACGTCCTTTACAAGATTGTTTTATCGTCCCAGGATCTATGCACGTGTTATATATGAATGCACCATGTACATGACATGCACTGACGTGCGGCAGGATACGCCAACAGATGGAAGGGAACGGTTTCAGTAATTGCGCCTCGGGCAGCACCCGAGGCAGACAGTTTAATCCGTTTGATTTGGGACTAGCAAGTCCGATTACTACTTACTGGAATTGCCCTTTTCCTCTCAATTTTTTCACTGTCGTTCTTCCTCTCTAGTCAAGCATTATTCCCTCACCTCAATATCTTCTTCCGTCGCTTGTGCAACGTGACCCCTGCTTCACCGGTGGAAGAAGAAGCATAATTTTTTCAGTGACTCGAGATCCAAATCCAATTCCACTGCTAATCCTTATCCTAATAATTTTGATTTGTTTGTTAACTAGTACACGAAGAGGTTTTCGATTAACATTGGATTAGGACTATGGTGACCGCCACTGAAAAAAATTACGAATGACAGCTTTTTAGTAGATTGTTCTACTGTAAGCGACCAAATTCTCTTTTGAGATTTTTGAATGGGTTTAGGTAGTAATGCTCCTTAGATTTCTTCACTTGGCAAGAGCTTCAAATTGTGCAAGTCTGCCTTATGATTGATGCAATTTGATGAGTTTTTTTAAACACAAATGAAGATTTTGGAATGTTTTATACAGTGTGGAGTCAAAATCGACCATCTTAGATATCTAAAATTTTGAAAAATAATATCAAAATAATAAATAGAATTTAAAGCTGATTTAAATGTGCAATCAAGAATTATGAAAAAATATAACTTTCAACATATATAAACTCCCGTTATTAATTATCTTGATAATTATCAGGAATCTCTTAAAACATAAAATTTAGCTAATAAAATAGAGATATGAAGGAAAACAAAACATAATTTCTTTCATTTTGAGAAGGAATACATTCCTTAAGTATAGACATACCCTTACTTACAATTTTAAGTTAATAATCATAAATGATATGACATAAAAAAGGAAATGGGAAATGGCTTGATGCTCGTTATTGCTCCTCTTTTGTGCACTTGGGTGAGTAGAACTTGACTCAGATAGATTCTTGATTTAATAACTTGATTTGATTTCAAGGTGTGACTAACTGAATTATCTTATGTTAGATGGTTCTACTAAAATTGAAGTATCACTTATGATTTGTTACTTATTATCAGTTAACTTCTTTTGATCTTGATATAAGAGAATGATTAGTAGTCTAGTTTATACTAATTATTTTTAATTTGATAATAGATAGTCTTTTTTGCATATTGTCAATTAAACTTGAAGTGTTACCAATTACTTTTGTGGTAGCTTCGTTTTGAAGTATGACCAACAACTTTTAGTGTATTATCAGTTGACTTTGTTTGAATAAGATGTATGGCTGATTGACTAAAAAAGTTTAAGGCTATTTTAGTTTACCTTTATGTTAACTATTTCTGATATGATAATCGATAGTTTCTTAGGTGTGTTATCCATTAGCTTTGAAGCGTTACTAATAGCTTTTAGGGGCGAGCCATAAGGCCTGCAGAAACCAAGGGAGTTTTTGGGGCTACTGAAATTAGGCCAATTTTTGAACCCACAAAGATTAGGGCAATCTTTAGGTTTGTCAAAATAAAGTCAGCCTTCTAACTCGCCAAAATTAGGCCAACATTTGGGCATGTTGAAACTAGACTAGCCTTTGGGCCTACAAAAATTAGATCAGCTTTCAAGCCTACAAAGATCAAGCCATCTTTGGGCTCGTCAAAATTAGGCTAGCTATCAAGCCCGCCAAAACCACACTAGTCTTTAGGCCTACAAAAATTAGATCAGCTTTCAAGCCTACAAAGATCAAGCCATCTTTGGGCTCGTCAAAATTAGGCTAGCCATCAAGCCCGCCAAAACCACACTAGTCTTTAGGCTTGTCAAAACCAAGCCAACTATTGGGTCTGCGAAAACTAGGCCAATCTTTCAGCTCCCTGAAACCAAATGAGCTTTCGGGCTAGCTAAAATAAGGCCAACCTTTAGGTCCACCAAATCAAGCCTTCTCTTAGGCTCAAACTTCAAGTTAGTTTTTGGACTCACATTTCAAGTTAGTTTTCAATCTTATACTTTTAAGTTAGCCCTTAGGCTTATACTTCTTAAGCCAGTTTTCAGACTTTCACTTCTAAGGTCAGCTCGTAGGCTTACCCAAAGTTATCATGATAGTATGAGGGCTCTTGTATCAAACTAAACTCAATAAACAAAAGTAAATTGACTTAAATAAACTACAAAATGGATCTAAATTGATCAAATTAATAGACAAAAACTCAAATTAAACTGAACTCAAATCTAAATTGTGTTAATCCAAATTAAATTAGTGCAAACCTAACCCCAGTTGGATTTAAATTGGGTCAATTTGAAATTAAACTAAAGTCAAACTAAACCCTAATTAGCTCAAATTAAATTTAAGTAAAACCCTGATTAAGTTAAATCAAGTTCAAATTAAGTCCTAATTAGATCAAATAGAGCTCAAATTCAAACTAGAACAAGGTCGAGCCTAATTGAAATTGAATTAAATTAGACATAAATCAAATCGAGTTCTAAATGTTGAATCAAATTAAATTAAATTCAAATCAAGTTGAAGTTTTGGACATCAAATTGAATCAAACTAAATTAGAGTCTAAATCAAGTTTTGAATATTAAAAATAAATCAGATTAGACTTAAAACTGAACCAAGTTTAAACTTTAGATCAAACAAAACTAAATATAGGCTTGAACTCGTTTAGTCAATCAGCCATATGTTGTATTCAAATGAAGTTAACTTACAAGACACTTGAAGCCATCAGCCACACTTCAAAGTTAAGTCAACTCAAAAACATTGATAATGCTTCAAATTCAATCGATAACACACTTAAGTGGCTATCAATTATTAAATCAAACCAAACAAAGGTAGATTTTAACTTGCTTAATCAGTCAGCAAAATGTCTTGTTCAGTTGAAGTCAACCAATAATACGCATGAAGCTATTGGCCATATATTACAACTAGTCAACCCCAGAAGTCATTGACGATACACTTTCAAGTTAAGCCAATCCAAAAGTATTGGCAATACTTCAAATTTCATCAACAATATGCCTAAGAGGCCGTTAATTATTAAATCAAATAGGACTAAAATAGTCTTGAATTTGCTTAGTCAGTCAGCTACAATGCCTTATTCAAACGAAGTCGATTGACAATAAGCTCACAATTATTGATCACACTTTGAAGCTAGTTAAGCCCAGAAGCTATTGATGACATATCTTACAAGCTAGTCAACTTCAGAAGCTATTGATGATACACCTTTTGCGATAAACCAACCCAAAAGCATTGACAACACTCTAAATTTAATTAACAACATGCCTAAGAGGCCGTCAATTATCAAATCAAATTGAATTAAGACAGGTCTGAATTTACTTAGTTAGTTAGCCAGACATCTTATTCAAAGGAAGTTATGACCAATGCCTTATTGGCTATATAAACACTTTAAAACTAAAAAAGTTATCGCAAATACCTTATTAACTATGAAACCACTTCAAAATCAAAAGAAGTAATTATCTACACCTCATCGACTATGGAAATACTTTAAAAATCAAAGAAGTTGTCATCTGTATCTTATTAGTTATAGAAATATTTCAAAACCAAAGAAGTTATTGCCAACATCTTATTAACTAACGATAACACTTCAAACTTAAAGAAGTTATTACCAATGTCTTCTTATTGGCTATGAAAATACTTCAAAACTAAGGAAGTTATTTCCAATGACTTATTGGATAAATGAAAATACTTCAAACTATAAAGTTATCACTAACACCTTATTAGCTAACGGGAATATTTTAAACCAAGTTGAAATGATCGCCGCCGCCTTATTGGCTAATAAAAATACTTCAAACCAAGATGAAGTTATCACTGACACCTTATTGGTTATAAAAATACTTCAAAATTAAGGAAGTTATCACCAACGCTTTATTAGCTAAAATAAATATTTTAAACTACGAAGTTATTACTAATACCTTATTGACAAATGGAAAGACTTCAAATTATGAAGTTATAGCTAATACCTCATTAGGTAACGAAAATACTTCAAATCACAAAGTTATCATCAACGCTAAAAGTTATCGAGACACTTCAGGCTAATCCCAAAAAGCCACCTGCAATGTCATCCAATGAAGTTATTGCAGATGCTCAAAGTTATTAGAAGCACTTCAAACTGCTCTCATTGCTTTCTATGTCTCACTAGATGACACCATCAAACTAAATAATCAACATCCCCCAATCAAGAGCTACCCGAGCCAAACATTGCACGAGCTAATAGGTAGGAGTGGCGTTTATTATTTCATGTCATTTATAAACTTAAATTCTTTAAATTATCAAGTGAGTCTATGCCTTTACTTAAATCATATATTCCTTTTTTCAAATTAAAAAAAATGATGCTTTCTTCTATTTTTTTTGTGTTTTTATTTTACTAACTAGATTTCTTTCTTTAGGAGGTTTCTAATATTTGTTAGGGTAATTAACAATAGGGGCTTATGCCTGTTGGAAGTCATGTTTTCACAACACCTGATTATACATTTAAACTACTATATTTTTAATTTGTTATTTTTAGATTACTCCCTAGGTTCTTTCGCCATCCCAGGTGATCAGTTTTGATCATACAAATTTTGGCTACCTAGTAGGATGATTTCTCCTTAAGTATAAAAATCTAGTTATTATGAGCACATATCCAAAGAAAAAATTTGAAAGTTGATGATTAATTTTTCATTAAATGAAACAAAAAAATGACATTATCAAGTGATCCTCCTGCCCCTATTTATACCATCATCCTCGGTGAAAGGTTTGTCGCACACTTTGTCAACCAATGATTACCACGAGGGCAACCAAAGTCAATATAAGTATGGATACTCTTCATCTCCAATTTAGGGGACAAAAACCTCCTATTCAAGATGCAAAGACCTCCCATTTAGGAGGTAAAAGCCTCCATCCATAAGTTAGATACCTTGCATCTAGGTGGTAAAGACTAAGTCCACCTAGGAAGTAAGGGATAAACTTAATCAAAGGAGCTAAGGTCAAATGTTATTATGCTAAATCTTAATAATAAAATAGCAATCATTATCGGAGAAACTAGAGTCCATATCATTCATTAGGCTATGTCCAACTCCATCTAATTCATGTATAGTGCTTCTACTTTCACCAATAGAATCATTGCTCCTACCATTGCTAATGTTATTATTGATCTAGTCACTGCTTCGCTTGTCCAATACAGATTGGCCTCTCGCCTTCCACTATGTGGGAAAATATTAAATTCATCGAAGGGGCAAAAGACCAGGTCCACCAAGAGGGTAAAGGCCAAATTCTATTATGCCAAACCTCAATGATAAAACAAAAGCTTCATTGGCACGAACTAGGGCATCAACTTATCAAAGACTAAGCAATAGGCAAAAGACAATTTTTGACCACTCACAACTTATCAAAGGAAGAATCAATAGGATATTCAGTCTACTTTTGGATGTCAGATCGAACTTAACCTCCAATGCTACAAAGAGTAAAGGAGAACAAAGAAAGAACACACAATAACCTTCTTCAGTTGAGAAAGAAGCAATGTCATCTTCTTATTCTATAGTGGTTAATAGATGAGTAATTAAATCCAAGAAAAGGATGCTCGTGCCCAGTTTGCAACATGGAAGAGTCAAATAGTTGCATGAGATTCGAAAGCACAAAACAAAAAAAATTTAGCCAATGACAAAATGCCTAATCACATCAAAATTAACTAGTCAAGTATGCATTCCATACTTCTTGAGGCAAAACATAAAAAAATCCACTAAAAACATAAAACGAAAAAAAATCTTTCTTAGTCTTTAGGTGAACCACCTTCTATTTTAGAGATAAGGTCTCTGAAAATGAAAGTACAATGTTTGGAGACAAGGATGGTCAATGATAAAATATGGTGGAGTTGGAATCCCAGCACCTCCCCCACCTACCGACACCCTAAATTAACTTCAGAAATACAAGCCTGAAAATACGATGACCAATATACAAGTAACTACAACCTTGCTTGGAAAGTTTTTTAAAAGACAAAAGTACTAAGATCTAAGGATAACCTCTTAGGAATCTCCTCCTTGAGGCAATAAATAACCCCCTAGGAAAAACTCTCAAATGGATAAATCTCATATGGAAAGATAGATTTAGAGATTAAGAATTGGTTGGCATTTATGAGCTTGCAAACCTTGGATACTCAAAAAAGAAATGGGATTGCTAAAAAAAGAAAAGAAAGGAGAAAAAATGAAAAAAATAAAAAAAGGGGGAAGAAAATCGGATTGCATGCTAAAATTAAGAGGATTAACTTAGCATCATCTCAACGTATTATCGACTAAGAAAGATCACCCAAAAAGTAAACACCAATTGGCATTTGCAGGTGTGTAAACCTTGAAAATTGAGATTAAGAGGTATCTGAGATCAAAGCCAAACTCGAAAAAGCAACCAACTAATAGAAACACAGTGAAAATAACAAAATTGCCAAAAAAAGAGGATCCTGAAAAGAATATTCCACTAAGGAAAAAAGCTTATAAGGGAAGGTCAATTGGTGGCCTATCACCTTTTAAAACCAAAATCATTCTTAAATTTCAAATAAACGTAACCAAATAGGACATCTTAATTGAAGATGAAATGATATATCACCTGTCTACTAAAATATTTTCAGAATAATAAATCTCTGAAAAATTTTTCTTCCAAAAATAATAAGTACAAACACATATGTTTTGCATCATTCATATCTTCTAACATCATGATCAAAGTGAAAAAAGAAAAAGAATATCACTTCATAAGGTTACTTCTCTTGAACCTCATGTGCCAATCTAACATTTTAAAGGATGAACTATTAGTATGAGGTACTATAGTTCGACAAGCACCAATCTAAGTGTCTGCTTACTATTCAGCTGACTCCTATAACTCATCCTACTCAAACATTCTAATATGGCATTCTAGAATATGAACTATTAGCTTGAGTTTGACAAGCATCAATCAGATATCTGCTCATTGATCTAGCTGATTGTTTTAGCATTTTTTACTCTAGCATGTTAATAGGACATTATAGAAGATAAATCTCATGGTATGAACGATAAGGTGAAGAAGCTTCAAAGTAGACATCAAGATAGAACTCCAAGCAATCAAAGTCAAATATCTTGAACCAAATGGTCAAGACATCAATCACTATCTAAAGTGATCAAAGCTAGAGGCATATCTCTCCCTAGACCACTTGATTCTATGGCCACTCCAACACAAGTCTAGATCTCTACTCCCAACCATTATCAAGTGATAGTCTTTACATTATGAATGCAAGGACTTTAATCCATAGAAAAGAAAAGTAGAACTCCTCTTGATCAAAATATGATGTTTTCTCAAAAATAAATACCATAATCCTTTGCTAGTCTACACAAGGATGAAAATAGGAAATGCTCACATCTAAAGCATATGAGCATATGCAATAGTTCTCATCCAAAAATACATGATGATATATGGGGGCATATCACCTAAGAATCTATTCTAAGTGCTCAATCAAACATTAAACCCATCCCCTCATAAAAGAAGATGGTAAAGGTAAAGTCAAGCCCTCTCATATTCATATACTTAAGAAAGGCATGTTGCTAAAGCATTTAAAGTGGAGAATCAATCTATTGGGTTAATACCAAGTGAGGACTTTATTTTCCACCATCAAGAGGTTGCAGACAAAAAAGTCAAGACTCCCTTATCAAACATTCATGAAGGGAGCACAAAGTTGAGACTTCAAAAATACAAAAAGGTAATCAAGGATTCTTTCCTCACCTTAAAATACTAGGGGCAAGTAAAATTTTTCCCCTAATGCTTAAGAGATGTTTATCGTCATGTCATTCAAAGGAAACTGACATACATGATGTTTCCTATTACTTCAATAGATCAAGTCAAAAGTCATGAAATCCTTGATAAAGACTTCAAGCAAATCAACTATATAGTGGTGAAATCAAATATGCTATTTTGAAATGGCAAAAGGAGTATACCATCTCCAATATGATGAACTCAAGATAATCTCACCTTCAATATGGTAAAATCAAGCTTATTACCTCCAAGATGGTAAAATCAAACTAACTACCCCCCCAATATGGTGAGATTAAGCTTATGACCTCCAAAATGGTAAAACCAAATGGATTACCTCCATGACAATAAAACAAATTACCTCATCTATGAGGATTGCAAAGTTGAATGTGCTATCTCTAAAATAGCAAAATCAAAGTAGCAACACTAGAAACTAGCAAAGTAAAGTCAATTTCATATAGTGATTAAGTCCATATTTACATGGCAAACTAAGTCCATTTTGTGTAGCAATCAAGTTTACATTTATATGGCAAATGAAATCCACTTATTATGGCAACTTAAGTCCACTTCTTGTGGCAAATCAAATCTACTCTTTGTAGCAAAATTAAGCCCACTTCTTGGGGCGAATCAAGCCCACTTACATGTGGTAAATTAAATCCACTTCATATGGCAATTAAGCCCCCTTTTAGGTAGCAACTCAAATCCACTTCCATGTGACAGATCAAGTCCACTTTCACGTGGCAAACAAGTCCATTTTTCATAGCAATAAAGCTCACATTTATATGGTAATTAAGTTCACTTCCACATGGCAAATTGAAGTTCATTTTGTATACAAATAAAGCTCACATTTATATGGTAACTAAGTCCACTTTCACATGGCAAATTAAAGACCATCTCATGTAATAATTGAGCCTACATCTATATGGTAAACCCAATCTACTTTTGCATAATGATCAAACCTGCTTTCATAAGGTAAAATCCACTTTTGCATGACAATCAAACTGACTTTTACGTGATAAATTAAATCTACTTTCACATAGTAAATTAAATCTACTTTCATGTAGTAAACTAAGCCTCACATGGCAAATTAAAGTCCATATTGCATGGCGATCAAGCTTGCATTTATATGGCAAATTAAGTTCACTTTGACATGGCCAATTGAAGTCCATTTTACATGGTGATCAAGCCCATAGTTACATAACAAATTAAGTCCATTTTTTATGGCAAATTAAAGTCCACATTGTCTGGTGATCAAGGCCAAATTTTATATGGTGAATTGAGTTTACTTTCACTTGGCAAAATAAGTCCATCTTATGTAGCAATCAAGCTCATATCTACATGACAAATTAAGTCCACTTCCACATGGTAAATCAAAGTCCATCTTATATAGCATCGAGCCCACATCTATATGGTAAATCCATCCACTTTTGCATGGCTATCAAGCTTGCTTTTATATGGTAAGTTAAGTTTACTCAATGGTAAATAAAGTCTACTTTCAAGTGGCAAATTAAGTCTGTTTTGTGTGATGATCAAACTTGCATATTCATGGCAATTAAGTCCATTTTGCAGGACGACCAAGCCCATATTTATATAGTAAATCAAGTCCACTTACAAGTGGCAAATCAAAATCTACTTTCACATATTAAATTAAGTCCACTTTTACATGACAAATCAAATTCACTTTCATGTGATAAATTAAGTAAATTTTCACACAACAAATTGAGTCCACTCTATATGGTAAATTAAACCATGTCACATGGCAACTCAAGTCCACTTTTGAGTCACAATTCAAACCCATATAGCCAACTACTGTAATGTTGGTGCAGGGCAAGTATTTGAAGTTTGTTCACATCTTCTCTTCTCACCAAAACTCAAAAATAAAATGCGAATGGGGAAATTTATTTGAGGTAATTTTTACCACAATCAAATTTAATTGAAAATATGATCCAAATTGAAACTTATATGCCGCTAAATTATGCCTCAAGTGTGTATCTCAATTGAATCTAAATCATGGTCAAATTTGATAAAAAATTGAGCGCAATTCAGACTTGGATTATTGAGAAATTTGGGCTTAAGTTAAGCTTAATCCAAGTTGACTAAATAGGCTAGATATTTTGACCAAAATTTGGCCCAACATTTATTCAAAATATGGGCCAAAAAAAGAATTTTATAAATAAGTCCATAGATTAAATTCTTGCAAATAGATCCCTGGCTAATTTTTTATTTCTCAATAAGTCCCTGTGATGGAAATTTTACAAAAAAAGTCCAACAAAATTCTGAAATTATAAACTAGTCCTTGTAAAATTTAGGGTCTATAAATAAATCCCTCAAGAGATCAATAATTCTAATTCAATCTTCATAAAATTTAGAATTTGTTAGTAAACCTCCAAAATTTTATATTTATAAATAACCCCTAAAATCTCAATTTTTTGTGAATAAGTCCCTTGAAAATTTGTATCTATAAATAAGTCCAAATTTTGTTCGAAAAAGACCTTAAAAATTTTAAAACTTTATAAATAAGTCTTTTTTGTAAAAAGGTCTCCTAAAATTTATTAAATTATAATTTGGTCCAAATTTTTTGAAAAAATTCGCAAATATCCCCCATATAAATTCAATAAGCAAGATGCATAAAATTTTCAAATTATTGTCATCTACATCAAATAAGCCTAATCTATCTACTGGCTTATCCAATTTTGAACAAACACATACACAATTATCCAATCTAAACAGAGCTCATTCAGTACAAATAGATAAGATTCTTGATTCAAATTTGAACGAGATTCATTCCAACCCAACTCAATCTTCTCAAACTTTATAAATTTCTTCATACTCGTATGAGAGAAAAGGAGAGATGAGAGAGGCAGATATCATCGTGAAGAGACTGAGGAGAGATTGAGGGGTCAAAGGTCAAAGAAACTAGGAATACAACAAAAAATCAAGAACTGAACCAATCAAGTAAAGATTCAAGCTCTTATCTTTTGTTCTTCTTTGATTTTTTGTTCGTATCTTTGTTGTTGTTTTGGTACAAGATTCACCTATTGCTCAATTGTTGCTCGCATCCCTCTTCTATGGCCCAAACTTTCTATGGTTGAACTAATCAAGTTAAACCATTCACCTGAACTACTCGGGGTTGAAGTCCAACCTTTATGCTGAAGGTACCTCACCAAAGAAAAGCCCACACCAGCTTGCCCCACCATCAAGCTACCCTGCTTCACTTCAACCTACAACTAGCCTACATTGCCCTCTTGCTGTCACTTGCCATAACTAGTTCTTGGCCTCCCTGCTACCAGCTTGCCCCCTTCCCAAGCTCTGGCTTGCTCCACCATCAGCGTACTTTGCTCTACCTCAACTGGCTGCTAACCTACCATGCCTACCATTGGTCTACTCCACCTCTCCACACTAGTGCCTGTCGGTGTAGATGACCCCAAGGGGAAGAGTGGCTCCTCCGCATGCCTCGTGCCCTTATTTTACTGATTGGAGTTCCTTGCCATTGTTCATTGCCAGTTGACACCAGATTCGACTAGCAAGTTGAAGGAGCTCGAGTGAAAATTTAGAAGAAGGGGAAGGGATGCACTGGGGATGGGTAAAGAAAAAGAAAAGGAAAAAAGTAAAAAAGGAAATGCTTCTAGCTAAAATAAAAGAAAAATCTAACCATTGAAAAAAAGAGAGAAGGAGATGTTAAATTCATTAGAAAAAATGAAGTAAAACATTAAAGAAGTGCACAAAGATGGTATCAGAGGCAAATCAACGGAGAAGAGCCAGAGGGATGAGAAACTGGTTTGCCCCATGCTCGCGGCCATTCACAACCTCGCTGGTCTCTATCGCATCAATGCTTGCACCACCGTCATCTTCATGTTCACATTCACCTACGGCCTCCTTGCACATTGATGGAATCCATTATCATCACAGCCTTACACATTAATAGAGCATTAGACTTCAAGCTAGCTTTTGGGCCCACCAAATAAGGCTAGCCTTGGGCCTTTTGAAACTAGACCAGCCTTTAGGTCTGCCAAAATTGTGCCAAACTTTGCGCCTGCCAAGATTAGGCTAATCTTTGGGCACACGAAAATAAGGTTAGCCTTCGGGCTCACCAAAACTAGGAAACCCTTTCAACTTACTGAACACAAGTCAGCCTTTAGGCCCGCCCAAAGTAGGCTAGCCTTCAAGCTTGCTGAGACCAAGATAGCCTTTGGACCTTAAATTCAGGCCTACCTTTGGGCCTACCAAAATTAGGCTAGCCTTTAGACTTACCAAAACCAAGCTAGCCTTCACACTTGCAAAAATTAGGCCAGCCTTGGGGCTTGCTAGAATTAGGCCAACCTTTGGGCTTGCCAAAACTAAGTCAGACTTTGGGTCTATTAAAATTATGTCAGCCTTTGGGCCCGTAAAGACTAGGCTAGTCTTCTGACATGCCAAAACAAGGTCAACCATCAGATCCAACAAAACTAGGCTAGCTTTTTGGCTTATTAAAATGCTAAGTGTAAGCTTGAAAGTAAACTGAGTGTGAGCCCAAAGGCTAGAAGGGTGCATTCCCGAAGGTTGGCTTGAATATGAGCCCAAAGGCTAATTAAGAGGGAGCCTAAAGGCCAACATGGATGTCAGCCCTGAGGCTTGCTTGGATGTGAGCCCGAAGATTAGCTAAGTGCAAGTCTGAAGGCTAGTTGGGTGCAAGCCCGAAGGCTGGATGGGTATGAGCTAGAACTCTCGCTGAGTATGAGCAATCTCCTATCCTTATGACCAGGCTACAGTGGCCCATCCTCCTTTCTAGAAGGATTTGACTATCTACTGGCCAAATCTGGCCATTCCTCCTGGTGGTGAGATGGAGCAGTATCCAAGAATGTGAGGGTATGCTGATTGGGCCAGTTGGGCATGCATATGAGGAACTTGGAGATGCAGGAGGACGGGACTAGCTCAGAGCACTAGGCCAGTGGCAGCTCATCCTCCTACTCTATGAGCGATTGCTAGTGGGGTGCTATAGCTATTTAGGGTTATGTGAGGCAAGTATTCTTAGAACGGTGGTTAAGATCAGATGAAGGGAGTTCTGTCCTAGGGTACAAGCATGGGCGCAAATCAATGGCAAAGGCATGTTGAGGCTACTTAGAGCAAAAACTAGGTTCAGGCCACTAGAGCTTTGGTACAACGTATCAGCTTGAATTGACAAGGCTTTGATAGTAGGGATGCTCAAGGCTTAACCAACATCAAATGCAACAATGAAGAACACTTGAGCTTAGACTCGGTGGATGAATTCGTTCACATGATGGTAGCACATGGTGGACAGGGCAGCAAGTGCACAAAAAAAAGCTGGGAGCCCTACAAAACAAGAAGAATAGCAAGAAGCAAGTCTAGGAAAACAGAAGAGAAGAAGATGAGTTAGGTACATTCACTTACTCTTTTCTTTGGTTCTTCTAAGGGTATACTCTATTCGATCCTTTACTGGTTCTCTGACTCTTATGTCTCACCTCCCTCCAAGCTATAATTTTTTCTCCTCCAATTTTTTGATCTTTGATGCCTTCTTTTTTAGGTTAATAGGTTTATATAGGAATTGAAGAAATGAAGTTGGGTTGAAAATGATCTCCTTTGTTTTAATTTTTGAATGATGGATATGAATGTAAATAGATATGAATATAGTTTATCTTGAGTTTGGATGAGCTTGTGAAGAGATATATATATAAATCTATTTGTTGTAAATGATGATAGTTTGAAAATTATACTCATCCCGGATACTAAAATTATAGATGAGTTATTTACAAATTTTTTTTGGAAAATTAGACTAAATTGTAATGTTATAAATTTCAAGTGTTTGTTTTGTAGAAAAGACTTCTTTATAAAGTTTTGAAACTTCCAGGGTCCTTTCTAAATAAAATTTAAATTTATTCATAAATGAAAATTTTTGAAGGACTTATTTGTAAAAAGTTAAAATTCTAGAGGCTTATTTATAAATAAAATTTTGGAGGGGTTTCTTCACAAACCTTGGATTTCATAAGGATAAAATTATAATTATCGATCTTTTTAGGGGTTTATTTATAACACTAAAATTTGAAGGACTAATTTATAATTTAAAATTTTATTGTACTTTTTCATAAAATTTTTATGTCAAGAACCTTTTTGTAAGAAAATCTAGCCAAGGACCAATATATGAAGATTTATTCAATCCAAAGGTTTATTTGTGAATCTTTTGTATTTTGTCATTTTGGCCCAAGTTTGAGATGAATTTTGAGCCCAATTTTGGTTTAAAAATTATGCTCACTCAATCCATTTATATTAAGGTTAGCTAGAGCCAGAATTTCCTAATAATTCAAGTTCAGATTAAGCTCAATTCTAGATCAAAATTGGAAACGATTTAAGGCTACTTGAAATATACATTTGAGCCATAATTTAGTGGCATACAAGTCTCTATGATAATCATATTTTAATCAAATTTGATTGTGGCAAAAATCATCTCAAACAACCAGCTTGAAGTGTAGCCAATTACTTTTAGCATGTTAGTATTTAAGTTCTTTGATTTGGTAGTATTACCAATGACTTCGGAGATTGGGTATAGCTTTGAAGTATAGTTGATAACTTTAAGCATATTGGTGATTAACTTCTTTAATTTGGTAGCATTACCAATAGCTTGTGGGGTTGGGTATAGCTTTAAAGTGTTACTAAAGGCTTCTATAACATACCTAGTGAGACTCTGTTTGACCTTATTTATTTTTATTCAAACAAATTTTGGTTTAGGTCAGGATGGTAACATTACATTTTGTTCATAGCCTCAGAGTATTATCGAAGGTTTAGCACACCCAGGAGGACCCTATTTAGTTCCTATTTAGTTCCGTTGGGACTAATATAGTTTGGGTCTAAGTTCAGTTCAAAATCAGTCCAACGCTCAATTTTGATTTGAGTCTCAAATTGATTCAATTTGATATTTTAAATTTGATTGATTTGTGATTTACCAACTTCTCCCCAAGGGATAATGATATGTTTTGATCTTCCTATTTCCAAAATCTATGGTGATCGAATTCACACTAACACAGCATGACTATGGGAACCATGTGAGACATTAAAGTCATAGAGTATTCAATAATGAATTTAGTCTATCAAGCTTAGCATTGCTTTCTAAAAGAACATTCATCAAATATACTAATAATTAACTCTAGTTGGAACAGTACTAATTTCAATTCAAATTTGATTCAATTTAGTTCAATGTTCAGGATTATATTTTTATTTAAGTTTGATTTCATTTGGTTTGGATAAAGTTTAACCTTGTGTTGGACTTTTATCAAGTTATGGTTTACATCTTGGACTTTGGTTCAAGTTTAAGTCAATTTAGTTCAACTTGGTTTCAATTCAGGCTTAGTTGGCTTGATTCTAGTTTGACTTTGAGTTTGTCCTTTTAATTTGAACTTGATTTAGACTAATTAGGGTTTGATTTGAGTTTAGTTTAATCCAAATTGGATTTGATTCGAACTCAACTTGATTTTAAATTAACCCATCTTGAGTCTAATTAGGGTGGGTTGAGTCTAAATTTATTTGGTTTAAGTTAACTCAAGTTGGATTTTTGGTGTCCAGCTCAATTTGAATTTTAGTCCATTTGTTTAATTAATTTAGGTCCATTTGAGTCAACTTGGCCTTTGTACATTTGTTTTGGCTAAGTTCAATTTCATTGAGATTGAATTACTTTATATTAAGTAGTTTAATTTGAGGGTCCTTGGGTATTTATAATAATTTTAGGTGAACCTATGGTCTGACATTAAATATGGGAACCAGAGGGCTAGCTTAGCTTATGAGCTTAAAAGCTAGCTTTGAGGTGTAAGCCTGAGGCCTGACTGGGTATAAGTGCAAAGACTAGCTTAGATGTGAACCTGAAGGCTAGCTTGGACGCAACCCTAAACATTGGTTGAAAAACAAGCCTGAAGGCAAGCTAAGTACAAGCTTGATGGCTAGCTTGGATGTAAGCTTGAAGGCTGGTTGAGGTGTAAGCCAGAAGGCTGGCTGAGTGAGAGCTCAACAGTAGGCTAAGTGAGAGCCTAAATGTAAGTTGAGATGTGAGCTTGAAGGCTAGCTGAGTGTAAGCATGACGGCTAGCTGAGTGCAATCTTGAAGGCTAGCTGAGTGCAAGTCCAAAGGCTGGCTTGGATGCAAGCCCGAAGATTGGCTTGGATGCAAGCCAAAAGGCTAGTTGAGGTGTCAGCTCGAAGGCTAGCTAAGTATGAGTCTGAAGGCTAGCTTGGATGCGAGCCCATAGGCTGGCTGAGGTGTAAGTCTGAAGGCTAGCTGAGTGTGAGCCAGAAGACTAGCTAAGTGTGAGCTTGAAGTCTACCTGAGGTGCGAACCCAAAGGCTAGTTGGGTAAAACCTTGAAGGCTAGCTTTGGTGCAAGCCTGAATGCTAGTTGAGTGTGAGCTCGAAGGCTCGTTAAGGTGCAAGCTTGAAAGCTAGCTGAGTGCAAGCCCAAAGGTTGATTGAGGTGCGAAATCCAACATCTAGTTGAGTGTGACCCTAAAGGCTAGCTTGGATGCGAACCCAAAGGCTAGCTGAGATATGAGCCCAAGGTTTACTGAGTTGAGCTTGAAGACTGGCTAATGTGTGGCACGAAGGCTAGCTTGGAGTGGTGGGAATTTGCCATCTTTGAGGGGCCACGAGTAGGCTCTGTGGTGTTAAGGGTTTGCCATCCTAGAGGGACTGTGGGTAGCCACAGTGGTGTTGAGAGTTTGTTATCACACGAAGGACTGTGAGTAGCCGCGGTGTTGGTGAGGCTTTGGTTTGATGTGCCGAAGACCACAATGGTGATAATACAGAAACCAAGATAAGAGAGCTCTTGCTGCAAGCACTTTTTTCTTTTTTCTTTTATAATGTAGCAACCCTCCTTCTCCACATGTTGTATCTTCCTTTTGTTATGTAGCAATCCTCCCTCTCCCCCATGTGATGTGAGCTCTTTTTTTCATTTTCTTTTTACTTTCTCTTCCCTCCTTAAAGTTGGATCCCACAACTTTTTTTCCTAAATTTTTATTTCCTTTCCTCATCTTCATCATCATCATCTTCTTCTTCTATCATCTTACATTTCTCTTCCTTATTTTCTTGTTCGCCAACACCAATGGCCCCTACACCCACCTGCTTGGAATTTAGGCCTAATCCCACCAGATGGGTGGATTGATTAGGGATCTGATGAAGGAGGCAATGATGATGCAGCTGGGGAGGGTCGATGTGCAGGTCCACTTCCTGATGTGCGACTTTGGTGCCTTCAAGATGATGGCAAGCAACTGCTTCAGGATGAAGGGGCACAAGCTCTACCCCTAAGTAGAAGAAGGCCTGCATGCCAATGCATAGCTGAGCCTGAATTGGCAAACAGGGGATTTCCTAGTAGGGTAATCAAGTCATTGATTAATGCACTACTGTAGTCCTCAACAAGGTGTGGCAGAAGGTTTGCCAGTAGGTGACTCAATGAGGCATTGCTAGATAATGGCAAGGAGTCAACATCTGTAGAGTTGACTTGTGATAGTGATAGCTCTGGCAGGCTAGGGTTCGAGAAGAACTTGACAATGTGAGAGATCAGGAAGCTCAATAGGTTGATTAAGCAAAGCATGAGCAAAAGGGAAGAGGTGATGATGATGAAAGTGGCTACTATAGTCGCTGCTACAGGCATAGCCAACATTGGAGAGAAGGCAATGGGCTAGCTAGCTGTGGCTAGGACAGTTGCTACATGGTGCAGTGAAGGCATTGTAGGTACAAAGAAGAGGTTTAGGGTAGTCCTTGGTTTAAAATTGGTTTAATTAGGATTTGAATTTGATTTAATCCAATCTTGGTTTAGTTCAAACTTAGTTAGTTCGAATGTGATTTTGACTTAATTAGAGTTTAATTTAAACTTATTTTGATTTACTTCAAAAGCGATTTGACTCAATTAGAGTTCAATTTGAGCTTATTTTGATTTAGTTCGAATGTGATTTGACCCAACTAGAGTTTAATTTAAGCTTATTTTAATTTCAGGTTGACTCAATCTGAAGCTAGTTTGATCCAAGTTGACCCACTTTGGACTGGTCATGACTTGACCCAATTTGGATCTGATTAAGGTTGGGTACTTGGTCATCAATTTCTTTGATTGAAACAGACTAGTTGGGGTACCAACCCACTGACCAAAAGAGCATCATCCCAGGTTCATTAGAATCAGATGACCAGTTTGGGTACTGATCACTCAATAGAGAACTTCTAGTCTAGGTTTGTCACAATCAACCAACTAGTTGAGGGTACCAACCGACTGGCAAAGTTGGTCTACTAGCTATCAGTCAACTGGTCAATCAAGTGATTGAACATAGCCTTTTTGCCAATCTAGACTAGTTTCAGTCCATTTGTTTTGTCAATTTAGGTCTATTTGTTGGTTTATTTAAATTAATTTAGTTTAGCTTAATTTGTTTATTTTCTTTAGTCAAAATTGGCTTGATTTTCATAGTCATTTAATTTAATTAATTTACATTAATTAATTTGGTTCGAGTGTGCTCAAGCTGTTATAATAATTTTGGGTGAGCCTACGGGATGATCTTGAGTCAGTTTGACTTCTAGGTCAGTCTACCAGCTAGCCTTTAATCGATTAGACTTTTAGGCGACCTTGTAGACAAGCCTTTATTCTAAATACAATTTTAGACGAGTCTGCAAGCTAACTTTTAATTGATTAAACATTCAGGTGAGGCCACATGCTAGCCTTTAGTATGAATAAACTTTTAGGTGAGCCCGCTAGCTAGCATTTAGTCCGAATTGACTTTTGGGCAAGCCCACAGGTTGGCCTTTAACTGAATATAATTTTGGGTGTGCCCATAGTCTAGCACTAAATTGAGTTGACTTTTGGACAAGCTCTAGGCTATTCCTTGGTTAGAATTGATTTTCGGTCGAGTTCACAGACCAGTCTTAAGTCATAATAGCTTTTGAGCAAACTTACGAGCTGGCCCTAAGATCGAATTGACTTTCACGTGAGACTGCCAGCTGGCCCTAGGTTACAGGAGTACGTTCGTCAAGGTGAGGATATATTTTTTCCTTTTTTTATTCTTTACTTTTTATTCTTTCTTTTCTTCCACGTGGATTGGAAGCAATAAATTTTTTTATTATTTTACTTTTTATTTCTCTTTCCTACTTCTCTTTTGAATTAACTCAATTTGGATTTATTTCTAGTTCAATATGAGTTTTTGTACATGTATTTTATTGACTTAGGTCCATTTAGTGTTTCATTCAAGTTAAGATGATTTTATTTGCTCGATATGATTAAGTCACATCAATTTAATCGATTTTGTTTGAAAGCCTTTAGGCTATCATGATGAATTTGGGTGAGCCCAAGGCTAACCTTGAGTCAATCCACATTTTCGATGAGCTCGCAAGCTGAGCTTGATTTAGACATTCAACAAGCTCACAAGTTAGCCTTAGTCCAAATAGACATTCGGTGAGCTTGCAAGCAAGCCTTAGTCCAAATAGACATTCAGCGAACTAGTAAGCTGGCCTTAGTTCGAATAAAAGTTCCACAATCTCACAAGCTAGCCGTAGTCCAAATAGACATTCGGCAAGCTTGCAAGCAAGTCTTAGTCCAAATAGATATTCGGCGAGCTCACAACTTGGTCTTAGTTTGAATAAAAGTTCTACAAGCCCATAGACTGGCTTTAGTCTAAATGGATGTTCAGTAAGCTGGCAAGCTAACTTTAGTCCAAATAAATATTTAGCGAGCTTGTGGGCTGACCTTAGTTCGAATAAATGTTCGATGAGCTTGCGAGCTAGCCTTAATCCGAATAGATATTTGACGAGCCTACAGGTTGGCATTAGTCTGAGTAGACATTCAGCAAGCTCGTAAGCTGGCCTTAGTCAAATGGACATTCGGCAAGCTTGAAAACTGGTCTTAGTTTGAATTTCTTTCAGTAAGTTTGCAGATTGTCCTTAGTTTGAATAGACATGCGGCTAGTTTACAAAGTAGCCTTAGTCCAAATAGATGTTTGGCAAATTCACAAGCTAGCCTTAGTATGAATAGACATTCAGTGAACTTGCAAGTTGGCTTAAGTTTGAAATTAATTTTAAGCGAGCCCACGGGCTAGCCCTAGACCAAAATTGACATTTTAGTGAGCCCACAAGCTGGTCTTAGATTGGTGGTGAAGGTCTGTCATCGCGATGGGAAGGCTATGGGTGGCTGCGAGCATGAAAGTGATAGTTGTATAGTTGTCGACACGGTAGCAACAAATAACGCCACGGGTGGCTATAAGAATGGAGCGAACAAATATATCATTCCTCCAAATCTTCTTTGATTAATGCCATCCTTTGCCTTTTTTTTTGAAATTTTTTATTTTATTATTTTTTTTTAGTGGATCAACTTCTCTTCCTTTACTTTTTTTGACCAAATTTTGCTCTTTCGTTTTGGTCAACAACCATTTCTTTCTTTATTTTATTTTTTCTCTTATCTCCTTCCTCAATTAGTTGTCTTCTTTCTTGTTTCCCAACCGGAGCAAGGGTTAAAACCCTTCCTCCCCTTTTCTTCAAATCCATCGTCGGATTCGGCCGAATCTTAGTTGGATCTAGCCCTCGAGCGATGGCACATGGGGAGCCATGGGTCAGGATGCTCGATCAATAAGTGATGTGCAGGGTGGAGCCCATCACGGGGAAGAGGTAGGAAGCTAGAAGTATGCCATGGTGGCGGCGGGAGGTGGTGCTCATGTGCAGGTGAAAGCTCGCTGGCATAGGTGGGCATGTGGTCCTCTTCATGGGTGAGCACTGACATGGATAGGTGGAGCAGACCAAGTGGGCAACCTTGTGTGTGTGTGGGGTTGAGGTGGTGGCGTTGGTGCTAACAATAGGTGGATCGAGCTGAGGCAAGGCGGAAGGGAAGCATGGTGAAGAGCATGATAACCAGTGAGTCAGTAGAGCTTGACCAGCACGTAGGAGGTGAGGTTTTGACATTTGTGTGGTGTTATAGTGTTGTCCATAGTAGGGAAGGGGTAAGATGTGGTGCAACAGTAGCATCGAGCTCACCAACGATTGAATTCAAGGAGCCATCATAGATGATGATCAAAGCTTGAGGTGGTGTTGGTTCAGAAATGCTAGTACGAGAGGTGATGGTCAAATCTAGCCATGCTTGGCCAGGCCCAACTGTCAATGGGATAGGAAGCAAAAACAAGAGCCTTGGGAAGAAGGAAGAAACATACAGGAAAAGATTTGAGAATCTCACATTTATTTATTTATTTATTTATTTTGATCCTTCACTTTAGTTTGAAACTCCTTCCTCCTTGACAACCTTTTTGCAATGATATCCAACCACTAATCCCTTCTATGTGCTTCCATTGATGTCTTTTTTTTTTATGTTAACAAGCTTATAAAGGGTTCAAGAAGATCGAGTTGGTTTGGAATAAATCTCATTCAAATTCGAATCAAGAATTTCATCTATTTGTTTTGGATAAGTTCTCTTTGAATTGGATAGTGATGGATGGATATGGATGTAGTTCTTTTGAAATTGGACAACTCTGAAAAGATGTGGATAAGTGTTTGAAATTGTATATAACAGTAATTTGAAAGTAGTATTTATCTCAAACATTGAATTTATAGAGCGGTTATTTATAATTTTTTTCAAAAAATAGAATAAATTAAAATTTTATGATTTTCAGGGATCTTTTTATAAAAAAAATTTATTTATGAAGTTTTGAAACTTCTAGGATCCTTTTTAAACAAAATTTGAACTTATTCATAAAAAAAAAATTTTGAGAGATCTAAGGGTTAAATGTTAAAACTCTAAGGGTTTATTTACAAATAAAAAAATTTGGAGTAATTTATTCGTAAACTCTATATTTCATAAGGATCAAATTATAATCATCAATCTTTTGAGAAGTTTATTAGATTTTCATAAAAGTTTTGTTTTAGGGACCTATTTGTAAGATAAATGTAGCCAGAGATCCATTTATAAAGATTGATTTAGTCTAGGAACTTATTTATAAAATTCTTATATTTTGTCATTTTAGTCCAAATTTCAGATGAATTTTGGGCCCACTTTTATTCCAGGTATCTAGTTCTCTTAACTTACTTTAATTTGAGCCTAAATTTCTTAAGAATTCAAGTGCACATTGAGGTTAATTTTTAGTTTGACTTGGACGTGATTAAAGTCTGACTGAGAGTCATACTTGAGCCATAATTTAGAGGCATATAAGTCTCTATTTTAATTATTTTTCAATCAAATTTGATTGTGGGAAAAATCACCTTAGACACTGGCCCTCTTCTTTGGCAGTGGTGAAGGTTAGGGGTTCTAGCCTGCCAAAATTGTGGTTGAAGGTTCGACTTGTGAGAAGCCCTCTTCTGGTAAACCACACTAGGCAATCAATTGAGGAATTGGTAGTCGGACAAGAGCTACCAATTTTGGTTCATTACAATCAATCGACTAGTTGTGGAACCGGTCGACCAATAGAGGGGTGCCGCCAGTCCTGACGCATTTGGATGACCCATTTACCAAATTAGTTGATTGGTTTGACTCGATTCTTTTCAGAATTTGGGCCCAAATCCAACTCAAAGTTTCAACTTGTGAATACCTCAAGTTAGACTAGCCAAAATTGGTTTCAACCCATCATGACTTAGACTCACAGTGTAACTCTAATGCTCATCAAATTTAGAGTTGGAGTAAGACATTAACTCTAACTCTCATCAAACTAATGTCACACTTGGGTTACAAAATTTACCTAAACATATAGTAAATGACTAGTCTTTAGAATTTCACAAGTGACGTGCTTTTGAATTTGCAGCAAAATCTACTACAAGAGAAACTTGCATTACCAGTGAAGCATGACAGTCCAAAAATGCCAAGAATTCCCAATATTCATCTACTAATGTTGATAAATCCCATCATTCTTTAAAGAACATGGGAAACTATGTTTTAAACCTGACCTCCACCTCTAGTTGCAGCCTTATCCCCTTCTTCCCTATAATAGGACTGAGCTACATGAGCCTTCTTCTTCTTCCCTGTGACCAACAAAAACTCCAATCTTCCTCTTCACTTGTGGTAAGCCCTAGCTCTCTCCTTCTCTTTCTCCCTCCCTCAACTGCTCTTTTTTTGATATTTCTCCATTTGACTCCCTCTTGAGAAGATCTCCATTTCTTAGTAGATGCATTTGAAAGCTATATTTCTTTAGATCCTATAGTTAATTATTGGATTTTGCCATCAATGGTTGATTTTCTTTCATTTTTGAAAATTTATAAGTTTGCTTATTTTCCTTGTCTCCAATCGCTACTAGGGAAGGTGAAGATTTACTTAAATTTTTTCTTAGAATTAATTGGTTCTTTTAGACATGAGAGGATATAGGAGAACGTAATAGAACACATGGAGAATACAAGTAGGACATGGTGAGAACATGGGAGAACACAAGGAGAATACAAGGAGGACACAGTGAGAACATGGGAGAACACAAGAGAACACAAGGAGAATATGGGAGAACACTGATAGGATACCAAAATAACACGATGTGAACACGAGTAGGACATAGGGATTACACCATGAGAATATGGGTAGGACATAGTAAGAATAAGGGTGGACATGGGAAAAATACTGGTAGGACACAAAGAGAACATAGGACAACATAGGTAGGACAAAAGGTAGAATGTAGGAGAGCGTGGGGAGAACATGGGAGAACACATGTAGGGCACAAGAAGAATATTGGTGGAAAATAGGGATAATACCAGGAGAACATGGGTAGGATACGGTGAAAATAAAGGAGAACACATAAAAAATATGGGTGGAATATGGGAAAAGCATGGGAGAACATAGGTGGATCATGGGTAGGATACATGAGAACATGAGAAGAATATGGAGAGAACAAGAGGATAACATGGGAGAACACAAGTAGGATACAATAAGAACATGGGAGAACATGGGGAGAACATGGGTGGATGAGGATAGGAAATAAGAATGACATAGGGAGAATATGGGTAGGATACATGAATAACACTAGAAGAACATGGGAGAATACAATGAGGTTGATGTAATTTGGAATCTAAACTATATGGAATTTGGCAGCAAAAAAAATATGAAAGTACATGTGTACATGATCTCTTGATTAATTTGGCATCTAAAATATGAGCATGATGTAATTTTAGAGATTACATATTCCTGATGGTTAGCCCCATGGGCAAGAGTTAGATCAAGATAATGAATTAGTTAGACCAAAGATACACAAAAGGAGTTAATGTGTTTCTTGAGTATGCCTACAAGAATAAGGGGCCAAATCAAAGAATATGGTTCATCAATTATTTAAATGTGCACAATTGGATATAAAAAAAGAGTTCATGAATACATAATTGTAAGAGGATGAAATGAGTCATATATTAATTGGACTTTTCACATAGAAGAGTTATGGTGTTAAAAGAAAACGGAGTATAGAGAAGTTACATAATCAGTTGTAGTGAATGATGAAGATGGGGATGACATGGAACATCTGCTGCATGATGCATTTAGTTTCCCAAGGTTCACCGAAGGCATAGGTATTGCAAGTAGAGAAATACCAACAAAAGATCCTAATAAAGATCAAATAAAATTCTTAAAATTATTGAATAAAGATAATCGAGAACTATATCCAGGATGCTAGAATTTCATATTTTATCCTTCATCATATGATTATTGACCACGAAGACTAAGTATTAATGGAGCAACAATTCATTTAGTGCCCCTATTAAAGACTTTGAAGGAGACATTACAAGAACTAAGTTCATTCCCATATTCTTATCTTGAGGTGTGAAATATTATAGAAGACCAGGGCCTTGGGTATATAAAGATTCATACATGTCTCAATCATTGGATGCTCTACATGAATGGGAGTGCGTCAGATACACATTGCAAATATTGTAAATCACCATAATCTGAGGAATTCGAGACTCAAGATGATGAGGATGGTCAAGAAGTGTGTAATATACTAGCTAAGGCAGCTAGATACTTTCCTCTGAATTAAAGACTACAACAACTTTTTATGTTAAAGAAAATAACTCCATATATGAGATGACATGTAGAAGGTCTTGTAGTAGATGGATTACTATGGCATTCAGCAAGTAGCATGGCTTGGAAGGATTTTTGTCTTAAGTACTCTGATTTTGCAAATGATATTCACAATGTATGATTGGGATTAGTTTCAGATGGATTTAACCCTTTCAAGATATGCGCATATCATATAGCATATGACCCATGGTATTTGTTTCATACAATTTTCCATCATGGTTATGTACAACATATAATGCATGCAAAAGAAGAGATTTTGTATGCATGCAACACTGATGTAGACTGTCAATGATTATTTTATATATGCATATCTATCTAGGCATATGAGAATAGGACAGAAGTGTTGTCCAGTCTATGAGAAGGACATGCAATCTCATTAGTTGAAATATGATCGTAAGTTCTGCTACATGTGTCAATGATAATTTTTAATAAGTTTTAGCTAGAGAAGGCATTGTTTGATGGAATATGTAAGCATGGACTTCCTTAAAAGAAAATATTGAAACCCAAGATGTTTTTTTTTTTTTTGGGGGGGGGGGGGGGGGGGGTTGGGTTGTGGTGGGGGTGTGGGTTGGGTTGTTGTGGGTTGTGAATTAGGTTCGATAAAAATAATGATAACTTTTTACAATTAAAACTAATTCACAACCCAAAGACAAAGTTGCAAGTCTACAAGTAAGAAATTAAATTAGGAATGTAATAAAGTAAATAGACAAGGAGAAGAATGCATTGTCATTTTTACATGGTTTGGAGATCAACCACTCCTACTCCATGGCCCATGCCTCTCTCTTGAGGACTTCAATCACTCCACTAGAGATATCGCTTCTTAAGGTGAAGCTAAGCCTTTACATCTACTTGCCAACCACCACTGTTGCTTCCTTTGGATGAAGCTAAGTCCATTGCTCTATTAGGTGAAGCCACACTCATACAACTCTTTACTCCCATCGAGCAAGTGACAGTCCACACTGGAGCCTATTGTATGCACACTTCTAATAGTTGGGAATGTTTACAAGTAAAGATATTGAAAAGATAATACATTTGAAGCTCATTACACTATCTCTCAAGATAAGAACAAGGGCCATTGAGGATTTGCTTGAGATTAGAATATTAAGAGCATTCTTGGGACTAGAAGGCATTGAGAGGGGGATACTTGCTCTAAAGATATTAAAAGTTCATTCCTCCTTTGATCAGAGAAGTTCCAAGCCTTTATATATCTGTTGGAGTAGAAAACTAGCCATTTGGGAATCACCTCTAGCTTTCTATGCCAAGTTCGATCATTCAAACCTCAAGATTCATTTTTCCAAATAGCTCTAATGGTCAAAAGTAAAACTAGCCATTATACTAATGTCAAAGGTTTGGTCATCTGATGGTAAGGTTCAGATATCCCAACATCACAGGTTTGGGCATCTGACCAAAGCTTAAGACAACCAAACTTTGAGAATGAATTTCTCAAAAGTTATAGCTTTCAAACTTAGAGCATCCGATCCCAGGTTTCAAATATCCAAAATTGTCAAAAATTCTAGAGCTATTTCTACTACATTTGGGCATCTGAAGTTCATAAATAAACTACTGTTCTTACTATAACTTCAACTTCATATTGGACATCATCTCAAACTAACCTTGACTTAAATAATGAGCCGTTGAAGGCATTATTAGTTTGAGTGTTAATCAAAAGATCTAAAAATTAATCTTAAAATAAATTCTTGACTTGAGTAAACAAATGAAACTCTAAACCTAATTAAGCTTAGTTTAATCTCTTGAGCTTTTTTCAAGCCATCTTCAATTTTTCAAGTTCCATTCATTGATCCGCCAGACCAAAAGGACTATAGATGGCACATTGAAACTCAATAGCAATTGGAAAGAGAAAATGCAATCTTTAACTTGTCATAACTAGAGCATATTGTGTACTTGCCATCATCTTGAAATCAGACACATTGAGAAAGATTTTCTCTATAATCTATTGTGGATGTTATTGAGAACTCCAAAGTCAAAAGGCAATTTGAATGCATGACTAGATCATAGGACCATTGGAAAAGGAAGACACTCCATCTACAAGAAAGAAGTAGAAAGACATACTTGCCTCCTTCTCTATTTGTCATGAACAAAAAAGAAAAGAATGTATTCCTCTAGTGTCCAAAAAAATGTGAAAGTGCTCAATAGTTATGCATCTAATATTTTAGATGCACGAATATGAATGACAAGAGGATATTAGGCTTAAAGAATCATGACTATCAAATACTGATGCAACAATTACTTCCAATCACAATGAAAGTATATCTTCCTAAAAATATGGCTAAGGCACAAATTGAAATGAACAATATCCTTAAGTAGTTGTACACAAAAGCTTGTCGACAACACAACTTTGATGCTTTGCAACAGAGGATCACCATAATTTTTTACAACTTCAAATGAATCTTTTCGCCTTTATTTTTTGATATCATGAAACATATTCCTATTCATTTGGTGAAATAGGCCACCCTATGGTAGATCCATGCAACATCCACTAACTAGAGGAGTATGATAATGATCATGCAAGATTCGATATTGAAGGTCTAACCATTGATATGCTTCTTATTGAATTAGCACAACAATGTGTAGAGGAAATGAAGAGGATGAATTCATAAGTGACAAATCTGAAATAGAAGCAAAGGGCATCTCTCTTAGGGATAGAGATGACATCAATATGATAGAGGACAATTTCATACCAGAGGAAAATAAGCCTTAATATGATTGTTCAACATTTATAATTTAGTTTATGATTCTTGTTGTTTGATTATATATGAAATTGTTATGCATAGATGTCGATTTTTTAGTTACCTGTATTTTGGTAACAATCATATATATATATATACCAATCAGTATGTGTTTTCCATTTTCCAAGTTATAATGGTTTATCCAAGGAGACAAGTTGGGACTATTGTGGCATTGGTGTTGGGGACCCAATCTCATCTGGTGGATGGTTTCATTCAAACTTTAGTAGAGATAGCATATCCTTCTTACCCTTTGGAGTAGAGGATCAGGAGATGAACCCTAATAAAGGTTTACATAATATTAAATTAATAATAATGTTAATTATTAATTATTTTATGGGTTATAAGTATGTGACAATTGACATTTTGGGCATGTAATTTTTGAGTGTTTTAGGTTTGAATTCTACATAATCTTCAAATAGAATAGGCCATGGACTTGTAGTAGGGTAGTTGGAGTTTTAGACTCCAAAGGATATTGGTTGGAGCTAACCGTCAACTATAAAAGCAAATCATTGGGAACATTGTGACCAGGCTCTCTACCCAACTAGGCATAATAGCCATATATAGAAACAAGTTGCCCCTGACTTAAACTGATTGGCATGCAATGCCATAGGTAAACAAGAAAGGAATATGGGAAGACATTAACGTAATGTAAAGTTTATATAATATTTGTATTTGTATATTATCATATTTGTAGCTGATAATTCAAATAAAAATTTAATCTTTGACTATACAAACAAATGCAAATCTTGGAAAGGGTTGTAGGCAGATGATCTTGTAGTTGCTGTATAAGTGCTAGCATAATTGGAAGGCAAATATGAAGAAGAAGCATTTTACACTGTTGAAGGACTAACTGGACAAGCTCACCACTTACCCAGATACTAAAATTGAAGCAGAACAGTGTCCTCTTATAGTGGGATATTGGTTGAGTTCAGATATTCTAGTATCTCTTCCCCCTATTATTATATTTTCTTAGTTGTTAAATTATTATGCTCATCATTATTGTATTGACAAGAACAAACTAGAGAAAAAAGAGCCCAAAAAAATAAATCATGATTACTCTCTGGGGCATAAGGGGTACTTACCTTAATAATTAAATGTGAATTTATTGCCAATTCAATCTTGCCCTTATGTAATGTAACTCCTAGCATAGTTAAAGGGGCAAACATGGGTTGAGCCATCAAATTTTGAAGTGTTCTTGGCCTCTCATATAAAGAAAGATGGATAGTTCATTGGCCAAATGTTTGCAATAGCAATAGTGAATATTTTTTTCTAAACTATTTTAAAGTTCTATTAAAAAAATATATACTTACATTATTCACCATATTTTATAGGCCTAAATTAAACATCTACAAGAGGTTGTGTTGGAGGGTTCTCTCTTGGACACTGCCGCTCAGATGAAATCCACGCCTAAGTTTTTTGGAGTGAGAGGTATGGTAGATACGGATGTTCAGTATAGGACCCATGGCCATCTAGGTCTTTAGGTGTACTTCCAAAGGTTTGCATAGTAGATACTATTATACCGAGGTCAAAGTACATGTTGTGATATGGGTTGAAGTTGCTTCTCTTCATGTGATAATAGCCCAACTCCATAATGCCTTTTAGAATTTATATGCTCTTATCGTCGGTTGACTCACTGTTAACCCTATGGTTTATATTTTTAATATTCTGTATATATTTCATTTTTATATATTATTAGTTTATATGACTACAAAAAGTATAAAATTAAATAGGTTTTAGTGAATGCAAACTAGCTTGGAATCGAGAGATTTGGTACATGGGTGAGCTTGGAAGGAACTATGACTACTTCTTAAGCACCTCAAGTATTTCATGAATACCTTATTTATAGTGTTATTTTATCTCATGGTTTACCATTATTTTTCATATTTTCATCTTTTTTGCAGAGGTTTAGAGCATGCTTGGGCATCCACAGCTACATGCAATGGCAAAAATCGAGACGGGTAGGTGTTTGGGAAGTTGCAGCCAAGACAATGCCTTATTTTTAGAACATTGCAAATGTGTTTTCCCCTCTAACTTTTGATCCATTTTTTCATCACTTGATATATATATAATCTATTGGTTATGAAACTATTGCATGGTAATGGCTCATGAGATTTGGCATTGACTTGTGGTTACCCATTAGAGTATAAGGCAAGTCAAAGAATCTAAAGTGAATATATTGGTAAATTAATATGAACTCTTTAGAATGAAATCGAATGAGTTGATAACCAAAATATTTACTTGCTTTACTAATATAATTGATACCTTGAAATCTCTTTGAAAGACTTATACTAATTATGAATTGGTGAGAAATGTTTTAAGTTGTCTTCCTAGGTCATGGGATCCCAAGGTGACCACAATCCAAGAAGTAGAGGATCTCAACAAACTACCCTTGGAGGAACTCTTGGGTCACTTATTACCATGAGATGACCATGAAGAATAGGAGCCAAGAGGATGATGAAGACAAGAAGGAGAAAGGTATAGCTCTCAAGGCCAATGAGTCTATTGATGATGAGGAGGAAGATAGAAATGAAGAAATGGTCCTCATCACTAGAAAATTCAAGAAGCTCCTAAAGAAGAGGCACATGCTAAGAAGACTGATAAGGAATGAGAATAGTACAACAATAAAAAAGATGAGGATGTGGCCGCATATTTCAAATGCAAGAATCTCGAATACATAAAAGCCAATTTCCTCTCAACCATCAATCAAACAAATATAAAGGAAAGAAAAAGAAGGCAATGGTGGATACATGGGACAACTTGGAGGAAGAGAATGAAAATATCTCATTTGATGGAGAAATAGCACACTTGTGCCTCATGGCCATTGAGGATGAGATTTATACTAATGATGAAATGGTGAGGAAAATTTTAAGGTGCCTTCCAAAGTCATGGGATCCAAAAGTGACCACAATTTAAGAGGCAAAGGACCTCAATAAGTTACCCTTGGAGGAACTCTTGGGGTCACACATCACTCAGAAGATGACAAGAACCATAGGATCCAAGAGGATGATAAAGGCAAGAACAAAAAAGGCATTGCTCTTAAGGAAAAAGATCTAGTGATGATGAGGAAGATAGTGATGAAGAAATGGCTCTCATTAATAGGAAGTTCAAGAAGTCCCTAAATAAAAGGCACATGCCAAGAAGACTTTCAAGGAATGAAAAGAGCTACAATGATGAAGAAGATGAGGATGTACCTATATGATTCAAGTGCAAAAGTCACTACAACTTCTCATCTAGAATTGTTTGGACTTAATGGGACTATAAGTCTAGAAGGCAAGAATTATGCTTTTGCGATAGTTGATCATTACCCTATATTTGCATGGGTTTTATTTCTTGCATAGAAAAATAATTTCTTTATTGTATTTATTGACCTTTGGAAATGCATTCAAAATAAAAAGGGATACATGATTTCTAAAATTCATAGCAACCATGATGGAGAATTTGAAAATCATTCATTTGAAAATATTATATTGAAAATGGTATTGAGTATAACTTCTTAGCTCTACGCACTCCACAACAAAATGTAGTAGAAAGGAAAAAAGATCTTCATGTAATGACAAAAGTCATGCTTAACAAGTACTCTCTACCCAAATCCTTTTGGGCAAAGGCTACTAACACGAAATACTATATCTTGAATCGAATCTTTGTTTGATTGATTGTTGACAAGACTATAGTTGAATTGTGGAATGGCAAAGTGCCAAATATTGCATATTTTCATGTTTTTGGTTGCAAATATTTTATTCTAAATATTGAAGATCATGTGTCCAAATTTAATTCAAAAACTTTTGAGGATATTTTTCTTTGTTTCTGTACTATCTCAAAGGCATATAGAGTCTTCAACAAGTCCTTTGTGATTGTCGAGGAATCTATTAATATTATATTTGATGAAGTTATCCCTCTATTGAAGAAGAAGTTTATTGATGATGATGTAGACATCTACAAAAAAATAGATCAGATGCAACTCAAGGAAAAGGAAGAGGGTGAACTAAGGCAAGGTTCAAAAATAATAAAGATGAAAAGGACCAACAAGAAGAGCAAAATGGAGATAAAGAACTTCTCAAAACATGACAATTTATGAAGAATCACCCAGAGGATCAAATTATTAAAAATGTTGATCAAGGGGGTAAAAATCAACATGCTATTAAATACAATCTCCAGAATATTACTTTTTTTTTTCTCAAGTTGAACCCAAGAACTTAGAGAAAGCTTAAAAGAATGAAAGTTGGATTCTTGTCATGCAAGAAGAACTAAATCAATTTGAGCAGAATCAAGTTTGGGAGCTTGTTCGAAGACCATATTACTACCCATTTATTGGTACCAAATGGGTCTATAGGAACAAGCTAGATGAAGTTGGTGTTGTGGTTTAAAACAAGGCCTGATTAGTGTCCAAGGGCTTCAATAAAGTTGAGGGCATTGATTTTGAGGAAATGTTTACATCCGTAGCTTATTTAGAATCCAATCATATCTTACTTGCCTTTCCATATTTTAAAGATTTCAAACTACTGGATGTCAAAAGTGCCTTCTTGAATGGTTTTCTATCTGAAGAAGTCTATGTTGACCAATCTCCCAGATTTGAGGATGTGCAATTTTTAAATCATGTTTTAAAATTAAATAAGGCACTATATGGTCTTAAGCAAGGTCCAAGAGCTTGGTATGAGAGAATAAATTCATTCTGGATTTGAAATAGTTTTCATAGGGTTATGTAGACACCACATTATTTCTCTTGAAAATAAATAATGACTTATTGGTAGTATAAATTTATGTTGATGATATTATATTTGGTACTACTAATGAAAATCTATGTGACATATTTGCAAGAACTATGAAAGAAGAATTTGAGATGAGCATGATAGGAGAATTAAACTTCTTCTTTGGACTCCAAGTGTAACAATTTAGAGATGAAATTTTCATCAACCAAGAAAGACACACTAAAGAACTATTCAAGAAGTTCAACATGGATGAAACTAAGGCAATTGGCACTCCAATGAGTCCTTCAACCAAGTTGGAAAAAGATGAAGATGATGAAAAGATTGATGAAAAGTAGTATAGAGATATGATTGGTAGCTTATTATATTTTACCAATAGTAGAACCAACATTATGTTTAGTGTTTTCTTATGTGCTAGATTTTAATCATCTCCAAGGAAATCTCATCCAATTTCCATGAAACACATACTTAGATATCCTAAGAGCACACTAGATTTGGTATTGTGGAATCCTAGAAGTGACTACTTTGACTTAACTAGATTTTTTGATGCAGACTTTGCCATATGTCATATGGATAGAAAGAGTACTAGTGGTAGATACTAGTCTCTTAAAAAAATCTTTAGTCTCATGGAGTTCCAAGAAATAAAATTTAGTGGCTCTTTCTACCACCCAGGTCAAATGTGTAGCCGCGGGGGGGTATTGTTACTCCCAAATTCTATGGATGAGACAAATACTCCATTATTTTAATTGTGATTTTTTAAATGTACCAATTTATTGTGAAAATGCTAGTACTATTAGTGTGTCCAAAAATCTAGTATTACATTCTCCCTCAAAACATATTGATATTCATCATCATTTTATTTGGGATCATGTTTGGAAAAAGGATATTCATTTGTTTTCATCAAAGACAATCATCAACTTACGGACATTTTCACAAAACCATTGGAAGAGACATAGTTTTGGGATAAAATTAGCATTTTACAATTTTTTTGAATTGATTGAGTGTGTTTTGGTTGACCAGTTTCTTTGTTGGCTGATATAACTTCACTCTGCTTATAAAGTTTGGATTGCCAACATAGGACACTATAAACACCTAAACTCAAAATGACTTTTCTACCCACAGTGTGCAATTCTTCAGTCACCTAAAATGGAGCCTTCACTTGCCTAATATAATTGGACATCCAAATGCCTAGCTACTCCCTATTGTGTTATCTTCGGATGCTTGAATAGGATTGTTCTAATGTCTGAATATAACATTTTTGCTTAAAAAACCTTGATGACTACTTGAAAACCCTAATCCACTTTGGTGCGATCTCCTTCTCTAGTTCTCCGGTGGCCCATGGTGGCTTCTCCAATGCTCCCAAGGCACCCCTACAACTTCCTCCTCCCTCCTCACCTTCTTTCCCTATCTTTCTTTCATTCTTACCATGTCTCCCTGCACCAAAACCCCTGTTGCCAAGTGCAAGAAGCCAAAGGTCACTTCCTTTAGTGAGTAAACCCCTGTTTTACTCAATTTCAGGATTATTTGATGGGGTCATACCTCCTTGAGTTATTGATTTTGTCGACCTAGCCTTTCTTAACCTTTCCACCCTCTTTCTTACCCAAGGGTGGTTAGATTTAGCTTCCTCCCATAAGCCTTACAATGAGGAGGATGTGCAAATTTCTACTCAAATGCTACATTTGATTATAACCACATGACCCTCAAATGCTATTATTGAGATACCACAATTGTTATTGACACTAACCTCATAGGAGTGATCTTAGCACTTCCCATTGAGGGGCAGAGGTCACCTTTGCTTAGCAATGGTCCAGTGTGGATCTTCTCATTACTTTTTCTGAAGCCATTGAAAAAGTTTTTGAGGATAAC
This sequence comes from Trichopus zeylanicus subsp. travancoricus, assembly GCA_005019695.1. Taxonomy (NCBI): domain Eukaryota; kingdom Viridiplantae; phylum Streptophyta; class Magnoliopsida; order Dioscoreales; family Dioscoreaceae; genus Trichopus; species Trichopus zeylanicus. Next base: position 272,690 of record RXID01014424.1, read on the forward strand.
CATGCATAGGCCCTATGCAAGATAAAGGCCTTGGCCTCTAACCTCCTCCCTCTCAGACCCTATGTCATTCACTAGACTTTTTCCTACACTATTATTCTAAAGGGTGGGCATCATAACGAAGTCTCCTACCTTATCTTCTTGATTTTTTATCTTTTGATTGGGCGGTTAATCAACCTTCCCTACATCATGTTGCGTCATATATGTCAGTGCATTCTTCACTCCACCACAATCCTTGGCTACCATAGCATTGTCACTCTATCTTCAAGAGTCTCTATCACTCATGGTCCTCTCCACTGCTACACTCCTCAAACTTATATCCATGTAGCTCTCCATCATATGGGTTTAGCCCACGGGAGGATGATGACACTATTTGGATAGGGGACTAGGTACCCATCACTGGCCAAGACCAAGAGGTCCCCCCTACTGCTGCTGACACAAGGGGCATAAATAGTAAGGCTAGACTAACTCCCACTGTTGAGGATGCTAGATCCTCTCACCGATCTATTGATCAGAGGCTAGATGAGCTAACTGAGTAGTTGGATCATCTTGAGAGGATCGTCAACACAGGGCACCAATAGGCTATGGAGAATCTTACTATAGGATCCAACAAACCTTGGAGTGTCTCGACCATCTTTAGGGATGTTGGGTGCAGTCATGGATCATTTTGGGCAGGGACTGAATGCCTAGAGATTTTTTTCAGCATTTTTGTGCCTTGTGACTTGTGACTTGCGTATGTATTGATGATAAATAAACTTTGTATTTGTTCACTTTCTTGAGCATTGTGTAGCTAGAAATCAAGCCATACATGAAATGAGAATCAAGCCCATTTGAAAGCCTCAAGCGTGGATGAACATGGAGATACAATTGAAGATGAGGTGTGATGGTAGATCAATTGATGCAACTTGAAGAAATGAAGTTGGCAGAAGAAGGCTCAAGAGTGGCTCACTAGGTTTAGGTCTTTTCTATTTTGTTTGAGTCAAATATTTATTAATTGAATTCTTAGCTGAAAGCTTTGGCTGAAACTCAAACCTATCTTGAAATGCCTTCACCAACTCATTATTTATCCAATGTTAGTTTGAGAAGATGTCGAGCATGAAACTGAAGTTATAGTAAAATAGTAGTTTTTTTGTTAACTTTAGATCCTCAAACTTTAGGTTATGAATGCTTGAATATAGTAGAAATAGCTCTGAAATTACCTACAACTTCATATCCAAACCTTAGGATCAAATGCCTGAAGGTTTGGAAGCTACAACTTCTGAACTTTTCATATTCAAAGTTTGGATACCTGTTGTATTAGTTGAATGCCCAAACTTTATTATTAGAAATCAGAACATGTGGTATTAGTCACAATGACTAGTTAAATATAACCACTGGGATACATTGGATGCCCAAACCTTATGCTATGGATGCCCAAACTTGTAGAGTAGAGCCAGTAATGGCTAGCTTTCTCCCAAATGAGTATTTATGGGCCTGAGACTTGTTCATTAAAGAATTTTTGGATATTCTTGAGCAATTTGCATCTGAGATAACAAACTCTTAATAACCCACTAGACTCCAAGAACTCTAAGCCTTGTTCTTCAACTTTCAAATCTTTAAAGCACTTGTTCTCCTTTTGAGAGATCTTGTAGTGCAAAAAAGTTAATTTTCATCTTTGTAATCAATTGTAAATACTCCAAGGTTATTTGGAGTGGTTGAGAGATTCAAGCTCCATATTGAAGTTCATCTTGCTGGTTGGAGTAAGAGCTATTGCAAGGGGTTAGATTCACCAATGGAGCAATACTCTAGTGAAGAGTTGAAGTCCTCATGATTGAGGCAAGGGCCATGGAGTATGTATAGTTGGTCTTTGAACTACGTTATATCACGATGCACACTTCCTTACTTACTTTAAATTATTTCCCTAGTGGATTAAATTGGCTCACTTTTCATTGAAAATTGTTATTTGCCAACTTAAAATTTAATTCAGCACCACCCCCTTAGGTGGATTTTGGTCTTACAGGTTGTTGGAGGGTGGCAAGATAGAAGAGCAATGGTGCAGGTGTGCAATGAATGGCAACAACATCCTAGGGCTTTGGTGGTTGCAAGAAAGGCCTATTGGGCAGAGTGACCAAATAGCGACTATGGGTTGCTAGTGGGTGATGATTCCCTAGGTGGTTGCGAATTTGGGCACTGGTAGGGCCACCAACATATGGTGGATGATTTGCAAGTTTAGGCAATTCGCAAGTTCAGGTGGTTGAACCTGAACGTTTAATCACCTGAACCTCAAGGTTTGGACAATTGAACCCTAAAGTTTTATCACAAAACTCAAGTAGTATGTCATGCAGGACTAGGCAGTGGATGAGCATGGCAACAAGTGGATGTATTCCTGTGAGGTGACGGCTAAAAGATATCAGAGAGGAGAACTAAACTACACATAGACATTGAAAGATAGGTTTTGAACTTTACCCTTTGCCCTTCTTTTTTCATATTTTGTGCTCCAACTTCTCCTTTTTCTTGTTACGGTCCCCTTGATATTTAATGTTTCCTCATCTCCCTTTTTTTGTGAATCTCTTCCAACTTTTATAGTGTCATTGAGATAATAAGCATGGGAGATTTTTTAACATAAACATTTATAGATAAAATACAATTTAGAAAAGTACTCTTAACATCCATTTGAAATAGTTTAAATTTTTTAAAGCATCAAAAAGCAAGTAAAATTCAAATGGTTCCCAAGGTACAAAAATCTCATCAAAATCAAGTCCTTTCACTTGATTGAAATCTTAGGTCACTAATCTAGCTTTTTTTTGAAACATGATACCCTTTTCTAGACCATTTGGTACTATTGATGGAGTCAAACTTGCCATCAGTTTCAAATTGGAAGACTCCTTGAGATTGAATCTACTAGGCCAATTCATATCATGTGCCATGCAAGATAGAGGCTCCGTGAGGGAGAGTGCCAGAGTGCGGTGGCCCATTCAAAGCTTAAGTCAATATCCCTATTTGAGAAAAAAATCAATAATAGAATTTAGAAGAGAATAAATCATAGAATTTAGGGCCCGAGAGCCTATTTTTTGTATGAATAAGAGAGACAGATACCTTTTTTATACCTTTATGAACTTTTCTTTATAGGAAGAGAATCTCTGATTTTCAGGAGATTTGGCATGATTATCTGCTAAAATACACTTACCTCCTTATAAGGGATTTTTTTTTGGATTTGGTTTTGGATCAGCTTATTAGACCATGATTGAATTGATTCAAGGGTTTATTATATCATCAGTACTCCCAACTCCAAGTATCGAGTCCTTATGGCTCAATGAGTGAATTTAACTCCTTATTCTTGAGCAATGTTTTTGGTTAAATTGATAGTCTAAGCCAATATTCTATTCTATCAAGTCTATAGCTCATTACAAAACTACTTTTACCACTCAATCAAGTCTATAACCTTCAACTAGGCCCCCATTGGGGCACCACATTGTTGCCATTTGAGCTGTAAGAGAGGGGCAAGCAAGGGTCCAAACCAAGGATGGCATTTCTTATCCTAGAGATTGAATAGTAGGAGGTCATGCTGAGAAGGTGTGACTTGTTCTTGATGCAAAACTGCAAGATGCTATGCCTAGAATTGCGTCATTTGTCCTGGAGGCTAATTTTTGAGGTCATGCCTAGGATTATGATTTATTGTCCTAGAGGCCTAGTTGTGGGAGGTTGTGCCTAGGATCGCATTGCTCGTCTTGGAGACAAAACTACATGAGGTCATGCTTAGAATTGTGTTGCTTATCTTAGAGGCTGAATTGTAGGAGGCCATGCTTAGGATTGTGATGCTTATCCTAGAGACCAAACTGTAGGGGGTCGTGCCTAGTATGACATTACTCATCTTGGAGGCCAAATTATAAGAGGCCAATGTTGACCACACTTATTCACTTCTATCTCAAAAGGTTGATCCTGTCTAACATTCACCAGTGTACCTTGCATTGATAAAAAAGAAAACCAATCATTACGATAGAGCTAATTAGACAAAATATGAGAAGATAAGTGGAATGCGTGCACTCAAATTTATGACTTTATAGCTTATTATAAGGCACTCAGTGTAGCCTTGCTTATTATAAGGCACTTGGTGTATTCTTTGCCTTGTTATTCTAGGAGAGAATCTCCAGGGACCTTTCCATTATGGCTATGTAGAGGATTAAAGGTTTATTAAGCATGTGTGCTACCAAGACTAGTGGCTTTAAAAGATATTACTTAATCTCTTCAAAGAATTGTTGACATTCTTGATTCCAAATGAATGGAGCATCCTTCTTCATCAATTTGGAAAAGAGTTTGCATTTTTCATGGAGGTTCGTAATGAATGTCCTTATATATATGAGTCAACCTTGGAATGACCTTAACTATTTCAAATTGTTGGGAGATGGCAAATCCAAATGGCTTTGATCTTACATAGATCAATTTTAGTCCCTTAGTGTTTGACAATGGGGCTAAGGAATTTTCTTGATGACATCCTGAAAGCACATTTCATAGGATTCAACTTATAGATCATATTTTCTAAGGCAGTTGAAAACCTTAGGTCTTGGATGTGTTAATCTTTAGACTTAGTTTTGACTACCAAGTCATCTACATAGCATTCCATGAGCTATTGTATGAGGTCATGAAAAATTCAGGTCATGGCCCTTTGATAAGTGGCACCCTCATTCTTGAGCTCAAAGGGCATCATCTTGTAGCAATAGATATGAATTGGAGTTCTAAAGGACAAATATTTTCATTGTCAAGATCAATCTTGATTTGGTTGTACCCTAAGAAGCCATCTATAATGGAGATGAGTTTGAAATCAGCTGTTCGTCTATCATGATTTCCTTTATCAATAATGGAAAGTCATTATTTGGATATGCTTTATTTAAGTCCCTGTAGTCCAGACAAATGCTGATTTGGCCATTCTTTTTCTTGACTGGCACAATGCTTGCTATCCAATCTTAGTTTTTCTCTTTCCTAATGAAGCCTTCTTTGATCAATTTCTTTGTTTCTTCCATCACCTTTTGCTCTAGCTTGAGTTTCATCTTCCTAAGTGCTTATTTCATAGGTAGAAGTTTGAGATTGATAGGTAGCTTGTGAACTGCAATTTTGGGATCTAGTCTAGGCATCTCTTATAGCTCCATGCAAAGCAATCAACATGTTATTTGAGCACTACTTTGAGTTGGGATTGGCTTTCATTTAAGAATTATGTGCTAATAAAGTTTGTTTGAGGATCTTCCTCTAAATCATGGTTGATTTCCATCAATTCATTGATTGTGGCTTGCCCCTGTCTTTGAGTTCTAGCGTAGCTTCTTTTGGTTTGAACATCGTGTCTTCACCAAGTGGTTCATCATGTTGAATGGGACTTGGGAATTTTAGTCTTGAGGGCAATTTTGCTATATTGTGCCCCTTGTCTTCAAGTTTTGATGAAGCTTTACTGAGGACATCACCTTCTTGTGATGTCTAGAGAGTTGTGACTAGCTCGATGCATATGGTTTGTGTTTCAAAAAGTATCAAAGGTGTTCGATCAGCCTCATTATTAAATAGAGGTCCACCAATAGTGACCATAATGCATGTGTGGATACTTGGAGTGATATAGCCCAATCCTTCGAAATTCTTATTTCCCCTTCCAGGAATATAAGCTGCCCTTGAGGTTGTTCCCATAGGTTCTTGAAGAAATAACTTTCTTCCTTTGTCTTTTGAAGTTTGCACTCGGATTTCTTGATTATTTGATGAAACTAGACTAAAAAAATATTTAGGTATGATCACTAGCTGATAGATTACCATCTTCTTCTGGATCTTCAATTTTTAGGATTTCATGCATGCTTGGGACATATGGAATAGCCTTATAAAATAATATCTCCTTTCCTCCCTTATGTCATGCGGGAATATAGAAGGTTATTAATTCTTCTACGATATTGATTCAAACCTCATCCAATGGCTTCAGTAAGCCTTTCAGGACTTCTCTTATAAGAAGAGTACTTTATATTTGATTTTCATTGTCATCTTCATTAAAAGAATATCCACCTAAGTGAAAATGTGGGGTTTGTTCATCTAAAGAGTCTATATCACTCCCTAGATGAGGAGGAACAAAGATTATGCTAGCAAATCTCTTCTTCACTTGACTAATGGAAGCATACCCTTTTTCAACATGAGATCTTCTACAATATTTGCATCATCATAATGTATGTCATGAACATCAAAAGGATATACATCTCCATCAATTCAATATTCTTCACCATCCTCAAAGAACTTGAGGCATTGATGTAGGGTTGATGGCACCACCTTATTTTCATGTAACCATGGCCTCCCAAAAAGCTCTTTATATGATAGATCAGTGTCAATCACATAAAACTTAGTGTTAGCCATTAATTCTCCTACTTTCGGAGGTATGGTTATGGCTCTGAAAACTCTTTGGGTATTCTATTCTAATTAAGCCCTCGGATAGTTATAATTTCAAATGATAGGTGACATATGTCCAAAGCTAAAGCTCTTAGAGTATGGAGAGTCATCAAATTGACCAAATAACCTAGGTCAATGAGGATGCAATTGATTTTAATCCCATCACTATTCCCTATGATATATAATGGCCTATTATGGTATGTCATTCTTGGTAGTATGTCATCATTTATGAAGTTAATAGTGGGAGTCCTACAAGAGTATAATGACTCCCTTATTTTCTCTTTAGTGAAATATGCTTGATAATTAGTTGAGTTCTACAAGATGTGCACCAACATGTCCCTAAGTTCTTGCAACATAATTAGGGTAGCAAACACACTTAGTATGGTAGGGATTTTTTTGAAATGAGCTGCTATGTTGTACTCCAACTTCTTGGGTGTAGGTTCAACTTGTGAAGGATCAATGTCCTTTTTTATTTGAATTTCTTTCTCTTTGTCCTTGTTCTTGTAGACATTCTTGTCTCTAGGCATTGGAGCTTGTCTTGGGAGTAACATTTTACTGCCTCTGAGTTGTACTTGGTTTGTATTCCTTAGTTGAATTTTTGCATCTTGAGACTAACAAGGTTCTTCTTTAGAGTCATTACCAAGACTAATCATGCAACAGGAGATAGTGGGTCCTTGCCTCCAATAGGTAGTTTTCTAAATGTCTTTGGAGGATATAACTGACTGATAATCAATCTCATTCAACATCATAATTAGGCACATAGGGTTTCCTCATAGAGAGATCTTTAGAGGCTCTTTAGATGAAGCCTTCTATTTCATTAGCGTGCATGACCTTTAAGACTTTGTATTTAGGGCATTTCTTTTGTGGGTGTCTCAATTGGCTTGATGTAGGAGTTAAATAAACTCTAGCATTAGCTTATTTAATCCTTTCTCAAAATGCATGTTTCTTCTTCTAGATTTTATTGGTGTAGGGCTTCTCGAAGTGGTCATAAAGTTATTCTAACTTAGACAAAGAGTCATATTGATCATCCATATTTTCTATGTGTAATTCCTCTAAAGTAAGTAGAGGGCACCTTTCCACAGGCTCTAGGACTAGGACTTCACCAAACCTAATAGGTTTGTCACTAGGTTGCTTGACGGTGATCAGGATGGCTGATCATCAATGTCTACCCCATCTATGTGAGTCACCATATGACAAGAAGTGATAAACACAGATGACTGTCCCTGAGAGTATTTATTTTCCTTGACCCATTTTTAGGCAAGACTGTGGATGATCATCTCAGTCTTGAGTGTTGGTAGGTGTTTTTTAGCCACTAATGTAGAGTCTTTTGTGTGCATTTGCCTTTTCATCTACCATCTTTTTCATCTTCTCAGTTTCTTCACAAAGCATAGTAGTCACGCTTGACATGAATTCCATGTGGACCACCATGGCTTGCATGAGGTCATTTAACACTTGCATTTGTCCCCTTACATATTTCATGTTAGTTATGACTACATCATTTATAATATGTAGCTATAGTTTGATTATGCCATAGTCATAATATTGGTGATAGCCCACTAGGAGATCTATGGGCATCTCCATTTCATTAGTGATATGACCTACAAGTTCATTTATTTCTTCCCACCCTATGTTTTGAACTTTGTCATCATTAGAATAATGAGATTTCCCTATTGATTAACTCAACTGTGAGCTTCCAATAGTGATAATGGTGGCACATGTTGCCATTGAAAGTTCCTTTTCACCATTCTTAGTATCAGAGCCTTCAAGTAAAGTTTTGACTTCATCAAGGAGGAATTCCTCGAGAGTTACTTGACTTTTTTCTCATTGGACATATTCTTCCAGAGTATTAATATATTCTTGGATGGCTAATTTTTTAATCATGTAGCCACTTTGACTAAACTAGCTTCCTCTTCTTATTTTTATTCTTTATATTTTTGATGTTTTTAGTAGGTGGGGAAGGTTGTCCTAATGAAGCTTTCGTTATCAACATCTTAGGCTTTCCAGGGTTCAGAGCTATTTTCTTTATTAGTTTCTTCAGCTTTTTAGAGATATAGATCTCTCATAGGTGTTCTTGTTTAGGTGTACATTATTCTTCCTCCTGAAAAAGGAAAGGAATCTAGCAAGTGGTTCATGCATCTTGAACATAGTAATATTATTGATGTGTTCGGTGGGTATTTTTAAACAAGGTTGACTTTGAGAGAGTCAGCTTGCCCTCTTGGTATTATCCTTCAATTCAATCCTTGAACACATAGTTGTCTTCAATGGTATGTCCCAAGACTCTATGTCAAGGACAATAATTTGGATGATCCTTTTTATTGGATTCACTCAGTCTTCTGCATTTAGGTAGTTGGAGGCCTAATTTCATAATATCTTGAAAAATTTTGCCTACCCACTCTCTTTTAAAAGAGCATTTATTCTTGAATTTCTATAGCAAATTATTAAAGTTTTCTACATCCCAATCTCCTCCAAGAGTTGGTATTTTTTGGGGATTACCTCCATTCAAAGTCGAGTTTGTAGATTTCTTTTGCTTATTTGTTGTGAATGCTGCTCTCACATTTTTGGAGGTCTCTACATAGTTTGCTTTATTTTCTTTTCTAGTGTGAAATTTTGTGAACTAGCTAAGGCTTGTGGGCTAATTCTATCCAACATTTTGACTTGCACAATGAGGTCTTTGAAGGTGTGGATGGAAGAAGTAATTAAGTAAGGTACCATCCAATCTTTTCTTATATTGCAGAGGACTATATTTATAGTCTCAAACTGGCTTAAGGATTATTCACACTTAATATTGAGATTTCTCCACTATGTGATATAATCCAATGCTGATTCATTATCACACTTTAATATTGAGACTAGATCTACAATGGTCACCTTGTCACTGACTCCTCCAAACCTGATTTAAAAAGCCTCTTTTATTTGCGACTAAATTTGTATGAATTCTAGTTTGTAACCTAGCATACCACTCAAATGCCACTCCTATTAGACTTGCTGAAAATTGGCGGAGTGGCAATAAAAAATATATTACTTAAATTTCCACATAGTCACAAAAGGGGCTATATGTTGTTCAGGGTACCAATGACATAGCCCCTAGGATATGACACCCGATTATAATGACTATGATGTGGTTTATCTGCATCATTTATTATGCTTGTGTTACTTTCTTGTCTTAGTTGTACAACCACTATTTTTTGCATTTGTTGTTGTATGTATGCTAGTAATTCCATAATATTAGGAATCCTTGAGTTTGTCGATTGGGTATCTCTTGCTGGTCGAGAAGGCACTTGTGAAAGGCCTATATTTTCATGGATTTCATCTACAGAAGGTGCATCTTCTGCCACCTCTATAGCTTTAGATGATAGTTGAGATCGCTCCAACATATTGAGCTTTTGTCTCATTTGTATCATCATCTCTATCAACTCAACAACCTTCTTTGAAGCTTCATCTTTCCTTTTTCCTTATTGTATCAATTTTTCTCATAGTGCTTCTACGATTGTTTTCTCACTAAAGCTTTCAATTATGACTAAGGCTTCTATCAGAATATGATGGTTCATATCTTGAGGATCAAGTCTAGTTTTAGTGTGTCATGAGTTGAGGCTAACTTTCCCTATTTGCCAGGTTGCCTCATTCAAAAGCCTCTCATTTAGTGAGTATCTACACCTTCTCTCTAACGTAATAGCAAGAATTAACTCAAAAAACTTTTCTTCCTGAATCACTATATTTGTGTGCCTTATTTGTGCAGGCTTCTTTTGGCACTTGGTGGGCCAAGGCGGAGGCTCACAATCCTTTCGAGAGTCATGATGAGAAATGACTCTCACAGTGTGAGTGGTCTCCCATTTGGGGGTCTTAGGTTGGATTGTAGCCTTATAGTGGCCTTTCTTTTGTTTAGCTATTCACCACTTAGCTATAGTCTTGAGGTGAGATTGCACCCCCTTTGACTCACATTTACCCTTCTCTAAGCTATTAATGGAGCGAAAGTGTTAGAGATAAGAATGGTGATGACTATCCTCATTTGAGGGGCAGGCTTCCCAAGTCAGCTGAAAATTCTAGTAGCCTTTCCTTTGCTTGTGATGATCAAGATAGGTTCTTCTTCATCCATGCATGTGTTTGGACTTGCTTTTGGCCACTCCTCATTTGGAGTGGCGTGAAGGCAATCAAAGACTAGACTTCACTTTGTGCCTAACATCTGAAACATGGATACTCTTGCTGGTAAAAGCATAGCTTCTAGCTCTCCATTGATTAACTCCTCTCATTAGGAATGATGACATTGTGTCTCTTTCCCCTTGATGGAAGGCGAGAAGTAGATTCATCTTGTGTGATTGTAACACTAGTTGGTGGACTGGCAGGTGCAATCTTCATCTAAATAACCTCAAAGATGGTTCCAAACTTGATTTATTTAGCTGCTCCTATGAGGGTCATTATCTGAAGTAAATGCACTAGTTGGTGGATTGGCAGGTTCTATCTTCATCTAAATAACCTCAGAGATGGTTCCAAACTTGATTTATTTAGCTGCTCCTATGAGGGTCATTATCTGAAGTAAATGCACAACTAACCCTTCCCCCAAGAAGATGGTGTATGTTGGGGTAGGAATGTTCTTTATTGATACCATTTAATATTTTCTTCTGTAAAAGAGGATATAATTGATTTGTTTTCAATTATAATTCTCTTTTATTGATGTCTCTATCATTTGAGCTAGATTTCTACACTTCGAGGAGAATCAAGTTCCATTAGGCATGCCAAAAGTTGTTATTTTGATATTACTCCCTAGAGTTTCTGCCATCTTGAGTGACCAATTTTGATCTAATAAATCCCAAAATTTATGGAATTAAAATAGATTACCCAGGATGGTGAAGACCCCAAAGAGTAATCTTAAAATAATAAATTAAATTTGTATAGTGGTTTTAGTGTGTAATTAGATATTGTGGGAATATCACTTCCAATAGGTATAAGCTCCTATTATTAATTACCTTAACAATTATTAGAAACCTCCTAAAGTAAGAAATTTAATTAATAAAAGAGAAATATAAGGGAAAAAACATTATTTGATTGATTTGAGAGAGGGTACATGGCTCAAGTAAGGGCATACCCTATACAATTTAATGAATTTAAATTCATAATCATGAAAGAATATGAAATGAGAAAAGGAAGTGAGAAAGGCTTGATGTGAGCTACTGCCCCACTCTCTTGCATTTGACCACATGGAGTCTGAGTCAAGCGGATGCCTGGTTTGATCCTTGGTAGATGTTGATGACTTGATTCCAAGGTGTGGCTGACTATCTTGGCATATATTAGTTGACCCCATTAAGATTTTTTATTTTGTTATCAATTGACTTTTTTTGAGTTAGCTTAGATTTGAAGTATGGCTGGTAGTTTGAGCATGTTGTTGGTTAACTTCATTTGATTTTTGATTTGATAATTGACAGCCTCATTAGGATAGTGTCGATTAAGTTTGAGGTATCACCAATGGCTTTTAGCGTTGGCTTAGCCAAGCATCACCAATGTATTTTTAGGTTGGCTTAACTTTGAAGTGTTGCCAACAGCTTTGAGCATGTTGCCAGTTAACTTCTATTAATAATTGATAGCCTCATTGGCATGTTACAAATTAAGTTTGAGGCATTTTCAACATCTTTTGGAGTTGGCTTAGCCAAGCTTCACCAACAGCTTTTGGGGTCAGTTTAGCTTTGAAGTGTGGTTAACATATTTGAGCATGATGGTAATTAAGTACTTTTGATTTGATAGCACCACCAATGGCTTATGGGGTTGGGTTTAGCTAAGTGTTGCCAATGCCTTTTGAAGTTGGCTTAGATTTGAAGTGTGGCTAACAACTTTGAGCATGTTGGCAATTAACTTCTTTGTATTTGATAGCGTCACCAATAGCTTATGGTGTTGGGTTTAGCTAAACATCACAAATGGCTTTTAGGGTTGGCTTAGCATTAAATCATGGCCAACAACTTTCATTATATTGGCGGTCAACCTCTTTTGATTTGATAACATCTCTAACATCTTATAGGGTTGGGTATATCTAAGCATCACCAGCAGCTTTTGAGATTTGCTTAGCTTTGATGTTTGACCGACAACTTTGAGCATATTGACAAATTGGCAATTAAATTTTTTTGATTTGATAGCATCACCAATGGCTTATGGTGGTTAGGTTTAGCTTACCATTGCCAACGGCTTTTGGTATTTGCTTAGCTTGAAAATGTGGTTAATAGCTTTGAGTGTGTTAGCAATTAACATTATGTCATTTGATAGCATCACCAACGACTTATAGAGTTGGGTTTAGCTAAGTGCACTAACGGCATTTGGGTTAGCTTAGGTTTATAGTGTGGCCGATAGCTTTAAGTGTATCAACAATTAAGTTATGTTGTGTTGATAATGTCACTAATGGTTTTTGTTGTTGGGTTTAGCTAAATGTTGCCAATGGCTTTTAGGATTGACTTAAGTTTGAAGTGTGGTTGATAGCTTTAAGCATGTTGGTAATTAACTTCTGTCAATTTGATAGCATCACTAATGGTTTACGGGATTGGGTTTACTAAGCATCACTAATCCCTTTTAGGGTTGGCTTAACTTAGAACTATGGCCACAGCTTTGAGCATATTAGCAATTAACTTCTTTTGATTTGATAGCGTCACCAATGGCATATGGGGTTGGGTTTAGCTAAGTATCACCAACAGCTTTTGGGGTTGGCTTAGCTTTGAAGTGGTTTGGCTCAATTTTGAGTTTATTTGAACTAATTGTGGTTTAGTTTGAACATGGTTTGAAGTTCAATTAGAACTTGTGATGATTTAGTTTGAATATTATTTGACTCAATTTAGAGTTCTATTCAAACTTGTTGTGATTTAGTTTGAATGTGTTTTAGAGTTTAATTTGAAGTTAAGGTTTAGTTTGAATGTTGTTTGACTCAATTTAGAGTTTCATTCGAACTTGTTATAGTTTAGTTTAAATATTGTTTGACATGAGTGGAGTTCAATTCAAACCTCTTTTGATTTTAAATTGACTCGATTTGAATCCAAATTGATCTAAGTTTGCATTGATCATATGCTTGACCCTATTAAGGTTGAATCTAAACCTCAGATCATCAATTTTCTAACTAAAATGGATGACCAATTTTGCTAGAAGTTGACCAGCCAAAAGGGGTATTATTCCAAATTCATCATAATTGGATGACGGGTTCGGGTATCGGCCATCCACCAGAGTGGGTTCCTTTTGATGTTTATCAAAACTAGATGACTAGTTGGGTTACCAGTTGCCCAATAGAGAACCTATGATTTCTTTGTTTATCAAAACCAATCGATTGGTTGATGATACCTATCAACTAGTAGAGTCTTGCCAGTTCTGGTTGACCAAGACTGATTGTCCAGTTGGGAGAATGGTCGACCAACAAAGAGTTTTCTACACCTCTAGACTAGTTTCAATCCATTTGTGTTTCTCCATTTAGATTCATTTAGTATTTTATTTGAGTCAGTTTTGTTTGGTTTTGTTTGTTTTAACCGAATTGGCTCGAGCCCAATTTAATTGAGTCATTTACTCAATTTATGTTTGTTAGTTTTATTTTAGATCGAGAGTCCTCAAGCTGCCATAATGGCTTTATATAAGCCCACAGGCTGACCTTGAGTCATCTTTGACTTTTAGATAAGCTCGCAAGATGGCCTTTAGTCGATGTAGACTTTTGGATAAGCCCACGGGCTGATCTTGAGTCCAAATTGACAGTTGGGTGAGCTTGTTGATTGACATTTAGTTGATTTACATTTTTAGCTGAGCCTACTGGCTGGCTTTTAGTTAGAATTGGTATTTGGGCAAGCTTGAGCACTAGCCCTTAGTCAAATTGACTTTTGGTGTGATCGCAGGCTGGCCCTTGATCAAGATAATTTTTAGGTGAGCTTGCAGACTAGCCATAAACTGAGTTGACTTTCACCCATAAGCTAGCCTTAAACTAAGTTGATTTTCAGATGAGCCCGCATTCTAGTCCATGGTTAAAATGGTTTTTGAGCAAGCCCAAAAGCTAGCCCTAAGCCAAGTGAGCTCGTAGGTAGTCCCTAGGTCAAAGTCAGGAGCATGTTCAATGAGATGCGAAAAATTTCTTTCTTTCTCTTATTATTATTATTTTACTATTCTCTTTTTTTCACATGGGCTTCTCTTCTTCTTTTTGTTTCTTCTTAACAACTCTTCCTTCCTCTTTCTTCATCTTCTCCTTCTTCCTTCTCTAAAGAGCTCCATGGTAGGCCTCAATATTTGAGCTTCTCAAGTTAGTGAAGAGATGTGATGAAGCCATAGTTTGACACAATGAGCAGGATGACACCATGGTAAATGTGGTGCCATGAGTGGCTACAATGGTGGTGGATATCTGCTAGTGCAAGAGAGGAGACGGGGCCACAAATGGCTACATGGTGATGGATCGAGGCAGAAATAGGAGCATGGGGGGTGCAATGGGGACCTCACAGGAGGCAAATGAAGGAGAAGAATAAAATAGAAAGGAGATGAATAAAAGGATAAGAGCCTTACATCTCCTTGATTTCTTAGCAATGCTCTCTTGGTCTCCTCCATGATGATGCCTCCTTGATCTCTTCTATCTTAGATTTGTGCTAATTTTAAATTTTCATACTCAATTTCGTGCTTATTTTCCCTATGTATTTTTGTGCCTAATGTTCTATCTTTTGTGTTGATTTTTGCATGTTTTTTTTATGATTGAGAGGATTTTCAAATTGAATCATTGATGGATTTAGATTTTAGATTTAATTAGATTATATATTTTATTTTGCAATCAAATCTCAAATTTGGATCTTTTATTAATATATTTGAGGTTGCAATTCACTTAACTTAAAATTTTACTGATTGCTGATGAGATTGGATAAGGATTCTTTCAATAATTGATTGAATTTTCAGTGAAATTTGGGATTTGAATTTTATCATTGATTAATACGATTTGATATTGCAATCTCGATTAAAATTTTGTTGATTTCTGATAAGAATGGACAAAGATTTATTTTCAAAAATTATGTTATTCACTAATCCCAAGCTACACGAAATGACCGATTGAGGAACCAGTCGACCAGTAGAAAGGTAAGGTCTTGGCTCATCAAAACTAGTTGACTAGCAAAGGGGTGTCATCAATCTCAATTTATGTGAATCAATTAACCAATTTTGGAAACGGGATGACTAGTAGGCTAGAACTGGATGTTATGTAGTGATCCGTGCAATGTATTTTAGTGGCATTGATGGCTCTAATCCAATCCAACTTGATCTCCGGCCACCTATAAAAAAGGGATTCCCTTAACTTGCAAACAAGGGAGAAGAAAAAGCAAAATCAGAAGGGCGGAAGCAGTACGAATTTGAGGAAATTTAGAGATCAGAAGGATATGCAGAAAAATCAATCAATGAGAAGTAAGAATCCTTATCTCTATTTCTTGCTCTTCGCGTCTGTTTCCTCTCTACTTGCAGTGAAGTTCCCATGGCTCAGTATCTCACCATCTCCTCCCATGTGCACCTGCCACTTGGATGACACTATAGCCAACCATCCACCCTCGTCTTCTCAGCACTGCCATGGCCCTAGACTTGAGCCTCCTTCTCTGGCGATTTCCTCTTTTCCTGATCTCTGCAGCCAAACATGCTTGCGGCCACCCATCTCTCGTTATGCGCAACTACTGGAGCTCCATCTCCTATGCGTCGGCCTCACTATGCTGATCTTCCCCACCGACTTGCCATGGCCGTCCTTGCCCGCACTCGAGCTGCCGCTATCGGTCGTGCCCTAACACATGGCTTGCACCACTCGAAGATCCCTGAGCCAACAAAGTGCTGCTCTGTCACCACTCAAGCCCAAACCCAGATGACCCACGTCGAGCGACCACTACCTCTACTATGCCCTTTGACAGAAGCCAGCAAGCCTTCCACTGTGCCCCCTCTACGCACTGCTCTTTCTTCCACTATTTCTGGTCTAGGCTATCTGCCACTGACCTCAATCGCTCCTTACTGTGCCACTCGAACTCTAGCCCCATTCCAGTACTACCACCTGTGCTCCGCTGCTGGTACATGCCCCTGTCCGTGGGAGCATGCCGCCACCCACACTTCTTGCCGTTGTCTGCCAACTAAGGGCTGGATCCAGCCTAATCTAGTGGATCTGGCCACAAGCTTAAAGAACCTGGCCATGGTTCGGCTGGGTAAGGGACAGAAAGGCCCGACCTAGGGATGGGGGAAAGGAGTCAAGCAAAGAGGAACAAAAAAATAATAAAAATAAAAATGGAGAGCTTACCTACTACTGATCTAAGGTCAAATCACGAGTTTACCGAAAAGTCAACTCCATTTTAGAGCTAGTTCATGGGTCCACTTAAAAGCCATATTTGGACTAAGTCCAATTTGTAGGCTTACTAAATACCTATCCGGATGGAGGTTAATTTATAAACTCGTCAAATGTCTATTCAGGTTAAGCTTAACTTACGAGCTCACTGAATGCCTATTCGAATTGAGGTCAAGCTGTGAGATTGTTAAATATCTATTCGAACTAAAACTACCTTGCAAGTTCATTGGACATTTATTTGGACTAAGGTTAGTCTGCAGGCTCGCCGAACATCTATTTGGACTAAGGCCAACTCGGAGGTTTGTCGAACATCTATTCAAACTAAAGCCAGATTGTGAGTTCATCAAATATCTATTCAGACTAAAATCAACTCACAAGCTCATCAAATATCAATTCGGATTAAGACCAACCCGCGGGCTCGTCAAATGTCTATTTGGAGTAAGATCAGCTTATAAGCTTGTTGAATGTCTATTTGGACTATACCCAACTTGCAAACTCACCGAATGTCTATTCGGACTAAGGCCAATCTGTAAGCTTGCCAAATGTCTATTTGAACTAAAGCCAATCTGGAAGCTCGCAAGGTTAGTCTATGGGCTCATCCGAAGTTATCATAACAAGACCATGGGCTCTTGAATCAATTTGCTTTATATGAAGTGTGTCAATCGCATTGAACTCAAGTAGAACAAATACGCACAACGAAATTAACCCAAATGAACTACCAAATGGACCTGAATCGATCAAATAGATGGAGTAAAACTCAAATTGAGTAGGATCCAAAATCCAAATAGAGTTTATCTAAACCAAATCAGTTTAGACTTAACCCTAATTGGGTTTAAGTTGGGTTAATTCAAAATCAAGTCAAGTTCAAATCAAACCCAATTTAATTTGAACTAAGCTCTAATCAAACCTTAATATAGTTAAATTAAGTCAAAAATGGATGTTAGGTGGGTCAAATCAAACCCAAAGTCAATCAAGAATCAGGCCGTGATTGAACTGAAATCAAGTTGAACCTAAATTGACTTGAACCAAAGTTCATTAAGATACAAACTCGAACTTGCTAAGAGTCCAACACAAGATCAAACTTGATCTAAATTAAATGAATCAAACTCAATCCAAAATTAAGTTTGAAATATTGAACTGAATCAAATCGGACTTGGATCGAAATTAATATTGCTCTCACTAGAGTCAATGATTAATATTTGACACATCTTTTGAAGACCAATACCAAGCTTGGTGATTTTGGGAATGGATATTTCATATGATTTCCCTAGTCATGCTATAAAGCATCAATGTAAACCCAATCATCAAAGGGTCTAGAAAGAGAAAATTGAAACATATTATTATCTCCCATGAAGGGGATAGTGAATCGCAATTCAATCAACTTCTAAACATTGAACTAAATTAAATTAGACTTGAACCAAAGTCAAGTTTGAACTTCAAACTGAACCAAGTCAAACTCAAGCAAAATCAAGTTAGGCCTAGTCAACAACAAGCTCAAAGTCGTTGATGACACCTTGAATTTAATCGACAACAAGCCAAGAAAGGTCATTGATTGTCAAATCAAAGATGATTGGTACAAGTCAAGGTCACTAACCATTTTAAACCAAACAAAAGGTAGACTTGAACTCGCTTAGTTTGTCAGCTATGTATCATGTTCAAAGGAAGTTACCACTAATACCTTATTGGCTAATGAAAACACTTCAAAGTATGAAGTTATCACCAATGCATCATTAGCTATGAAAATACTCTAAACTAAACAAAGTTATCACCAATGTCTCATTAACTATGAAATTATTTCAAACCAAATGAAGTTATCACCTATGCTTTATTGGCTATGGATATATTTTAAGTCAAATGAACTTATCAATAATGCCTCATTGGCTAATGAAAATACTTTATATTAAACCATGAAGTTATTGCCAATACCTTATTGATGAATGAAAGCACTTTAGAACCAAAGACATTATTACCCACATCTCATCGGTTATGCAAACACTTCAAAAGTAAAGAAAGCTATCGCCTATGCCTTATTGGCTATGGAAACACTTTAAATCAAATGAACTTTTTGCCAATGCCTTATTGGCTAATAAAAACACTTCAAACCCTAAAGCTTTTGCCAACATCTTATTAGCTAATAGAAACACTTCACACCCTACGGTTATCGCCTATACCTCATTAACTAATGTAAATACTTGAAACCATAAGGTTATCGCTAATGCCTAAGGCTAACGGAAACACTTGTAACAAAAATGGAGTTATTGCCAACACCCAAGGCTAACAACAACACTTGAAACCTCTCCTTTCCAATTTCATGTCCCCTTGGATGACGTTATCAACCAAGTTATCAACACCCATTGAGCATCAAGTCAAGACCCATTCGTGTCAAACTCCATATAGTCAAGTGCACGAGAGTGGGGTCGTAGTGCACATCAAAGCTTCTTTCCCATTTCTTTTGTCTCATTTTATATTCCTTCATGATCATAGATCTAAATTTATTTCATCATAAGGTGAGGATATGCCCTTTCTTAAGCCATATACCTTTTTTTTCATATTAATCAAATGATGCTTTTTTTTTCTTTTGTGTCTCTATTTTATTAGTTAGGTTTCTTGCTTTACAAGATTCCTAACAATTATCAGGGAAATTAACAATAAGGGTTTTCACTGATTGAAAGTTATATTCCCACAACACCTGATTGTACATTCAAATCATTATTTTTTTATTTGTTGTTTTGAGATTGCTCTTTAGGATTTTCACTATCTCAAATGGTTAGTTTCGATCTCACAAATTCTGACATATCTGGTGGGACTTGACTTCTCCTCCAAGTGTAGAAACTTGGCTAATATGATAGAAATGTTAACGAGATAGAATTATAATTGAAAACTAACCAATTGTATTCCTTTTTGTAGAAGAAAGCACCCAGTGGTATCAATGAAGAACTTCCCTATCCTAAAGTACACCAACATCCTACGGGCTGGAACAGTCGTGTGTCTACCTTAGTTGATGGTCATTGTAGAAGCAGCTAAAGTTTAAATCAAGTTTAGAACCATTTCCAAGGCCTTTTAGTTCAAGAAAGCACTTGTTACTATGTCGATTAAAGTTATTGACATGCAAGACCAATGCGCTTCTTGCATTCCATCAATGGGAAAGAGGGCCAATGTCATCATTCCAAATGAGAAGAGTCAATTTGATGAAAAGTTAGAAACTGAGCCTTAACTAGTGAGGACATCAATCTTCCAAAGACTTGGCCCAAAATGAAGCTTAGTCTTCAATCACCTTTATTCGACTCCTAAAGGTGGAAACCAAAAGCAAGCTTGGATGTGTGCATGGATGAAGAAGAACTCATCATGACTATCACAAGCAAAGGAAAAGTTGCTTGGATTTTCACCTAACTTGGAAAGCCTACCACTCAAATGAGTTGGTCATTACCATTCCTACCTTCAACTCATTTGCTCCATTCAACAATTTAGAGAAGGGCAAAAGGTAGTCGAATGGGGAATAGTAATACCTCAAGGCTATGGCAAAAGGATGCATAACTAAACAAAACAACAAGAACCACTATAATGCTACAACCAGCATGAGACTCCAAAAAGAGATACCATCCATACCATCAAAATCAATTCTTTTCATAACTCTGGAAACCATGAGCCCACACCTCAACTTGCCAAATGCGAAAAGAAGGTTATACAAATAAGGCTTACACATAAGGAGGTTTAGGAAGAAAGAGCTCTTGTGAGCCAATCCTTACTACCACCATAGTGAGAAAGTGTAACTATTCATTCCATGAGCAAACTCTTGAATGAGGTAAACCAACTAATGGGACACATTAACCTCAATGCAAAACACACCAAGCTAAGATTTGACTCTCAAGACATGGATCATCATGTTCTTATGAAAGCCTTAGTTATAACCAAAAGTTCTAATAAGGAAATGATTATATAAGCACTCTAGGGACAATTGAAACAATAAGAGAAAGAGAAAGATGAAACTCAAAAGAAGATTATGGAATTGATGGAGATGATGATACACATAAGACAAATGCTTAAGAAGTTAAAGCAAGCTCAATAGTCATCTCTGAAGCTACATATTAGATCCATGAAAAGACAGGCCCTTCACAAGTGCCTCCTCCACTAGCAAGATATACCCAATGCCCAATTTTAGGGATTCCCAACAATATAGAGCTGCCAATATACAGACAACAACAAATACAATGAATAGTGGCTACACAATTAAGACAAGGAAGTGACACAAGTAAGACAAATGATGTAGATAAGTCATACCCTAGTTATCATAACCAAGTACCATATCTTAAAGGCTATATAATGCCTAAGTTTAACAATTTAATGGCATTGTAATCTTGAACAATACATAGCTCATTTCATGATTCTATGTGGGGATTCAAGTAATAAATCCTTGTTGTTACTTCACTAATTTTCAACGAGTTTAACTAGGGCAACATTTGAGTGGGATGCCAGTTTACAACTAGAATCCATATAAACTTGGTCACAAATGGAAGAAGTTTTTTGAATCTGGTTTGGAGGGATCAGAGACAAGATGATCATTGTGGACCTTGTTTCAACTTCAAAGTGCAATAGTGAATCGGTCATGGATTACATCACACGATGGAGAAACCTTAGTATTAGGTGTGAACAATCCATAAGCTAATTTAAAATTGAAAATATGGTCCTTGGGAGTATAAGGAAGAACTGAATGGCCCCTTACCTAAGCGCTTCTTCTAACCATATTTTCTAAGATTTCATTGTACAAGTCAAGTGCTTGGAGAGGACTGATTCTCTAGCCTTAGCTACTTCACAAAACTACAAACTATAAAAAGATAAGGCAAAGTGAGGGGAGCCCTCCAAAAATGTGAGGGCAGCATTCACAATGAATGAATAGAAGAAACCCTCAAACCCCATGATGAGTATAGGTAACCCTTAGAAATTACTAACTCTTGGAGGAGATGGGGAAGTAGAACTATCTAATGATTTTTAATAGAAGCTCAGGAAGATATACTATTTTAGAAGGCTTGGATAAGATCTTTTAGGATGCTTTAAAGCTTGGCCTCCAATTGCCAAAATGTAAAAAGTCAAACCAAACCAATAAAAAGGATCACCAAAACTACTATCCTTACCATAAAATCTTGTGTCATATGACTAAGGACTGCTATACCTCATTAAGGATTGGATCAAAAGGCAATACTGAGAGGGACTCTCTTGAAGTTAGCATTACTTGAAACAACCACTGAATGCATCAATTATATTACTATATTTAAGACACATAAATCACTTGCCATACTCCTCTTCAAGGAAGAAGCACAACATATGCCCGAACAAGAGCACTTGTAGGAAATTTATGTCCCTAAAAGGCTGAAGAAGCTATTAAAGAAGATAGTTAAAATCCCAAAAAAAACCTAGGATAGTGATAAGAAAAGCTTTATCGAAACAAACTTCTCCACCTACTCAAAACATCAAAAAGAAAAGGAACAAAAATAAGAAAAATAAATTGGTTCAACTAGATGAATACAACATCAAAAAATAGACAATTCAAGAATACATCAATGCCCTAGAGAAATACGTTCATGGAGAATGGAATCAAGTCATTCTCGAGGAGTTCCTCCCTAATGAAGTTAGAGCTTTGTTTGAAGGCTCTGACACTGAGAATGCAAAGGATGAACTCCAAGTAATGCATGTCTCCACAATAAAAATGGTAATGCATGCATTACCATTTTTATTGTGGAGAATTTATGATCAAGCTAGTCAGTGAATTCTTCCCATCATTTTAGTGATGAAGAAATCTAGAATTCAAGGTAGGAGAAAGCAAATAAAGTTGTTGAGCATATCATTGATGACATGAGAGATCCTATGGGTTTCGGTAGGCTATCTTCATGATAACTATATTAAAGAGTAGTTTGCTCATAAATATGATAATGACATACTTAAACTATAGATAGATACTAAAAGAGAGATGGCCATAACTAACATGAAGTTTGTCAAGGGGCAAGTGCAAGTGTTGAATGAACACTGCAGGCTATGGTTGCCCACACGAAAAGCATGTCAAGTACAACTACTATGCTCTGTGAAGAAATTTAGAAGATAGAAAAGGTGCTAGTAGAAAAAGCATTGCCAAACAAAAGACCCTAAAAAGATGGCAGGGGATCAACTAAAATTGTTACCTGTGCTACCCACTCTAGAGATAGGTCAAGAAAGTCAAACACTATTGAAAATAGTTATCTAAGTTCACTACCTCTTGTCACACGTTGACTCACACATCAGAAGCAAACACTAATTAGTAGCCATCATAATTGCTATCAAGTGATCTATTAGCAAATGGTCAACCCATTAGATTTGGTGAAGTCTTAGTCCTAGAACCTATGGAATGATGCATTCTATAAAATTTAGAGGAATTATATGTACAAGACATGAATGATGAATATGACTCTATGCCTGAATCAAGAGAACTCTATGATCATTCTAGGAGGCCCAATATTAATAAGTGCCAAAAGAAGAAGTAGACTTTTCGAGAAAGGATTAAGCAAGCCAATGCTAGAGCCCATTCAACCCCTATGTCAAGCCAATCTAAACATCCATGAAAGAAATGCCCTAAATACAATGTCCAAAAGAAGGTCATGCTAATTAATGAAATGAAAGGGTTCATCCAAAGAGTCTCTAAAGATCTCTATACAAGTAAGCCTCATATGCCCAATTGTAATATTGAATGGGACAATTATCATCCAGTTGCATCTTCCAAAGATATCAAGAAAACTACCAATCAGGCGTAAGGATGCATCCTCTCTTGTCGCATTATCAATCTTGGTAGTGATTCTGAAAAAGAGCCTTATTGGTCTCATGATGCAAGAATCCAACTGAGGAATACAAATTAAATACAACTCAAAGCTGGTAAAGTGAAACCCACAAGATAAGCTATAGTGCCCAAGTGTAAGAACATCCTTAAAGACAAGGACAAAGAAATTTAGATAAATGAGGATGTTGAGCCTTCGCAAGCTAAACTTGCACCCAGGAAGGTAGAATATAATATAATAGTTCATCTCAAGAAGATCCCTACCATGCTAAATGGCTTTCATGCCCTAATAATGTCACAAGAACTCAAGGAGATGTTTGGTGCATATCTTGCAAAGCCTAACTAATTATCAAGCATACCTCGCTGAAGAGAAAATGAAGGAGTTTTTGTATGCTCGTCAGACTCCTATCATTACTTTCATAAATGACAACCTGCTATCAAGCACAATAGACCATAATAGGCCATTATATGCCACTGAAAATAGTGATGGGATCAAAATTAGTTATGTCCTCATTGATCCAGATTCTTTAGTCAATTTGATGACTCTTCACGCATTAAAGGCCCTAGCTTTGGACGTGTGCCACCTATCATTTAAAATTATAACCATCTAAGAGTTTAATCAAAATAGCCAAAGAGCTCTTGAAGCCAAAATCATACCTCTAAAAATAGGTAAATTAATAATTGACACCAAGTTCTACGTGATCAACATTGATGTATCCCACGAAGCACTATTAGGGAGACTATAGTTATATGAAAATAAAGTAGTGCCATCAACCCTACATCAACATCTCAAATACTTTGAGCATGGTGAAGAACACTGAATTGATGCAGATGTACATCTTTTTGATATTCATAAAGTATATTATAATGATGCAAAATACTACCTTAGATCCCAGGGTGATAGAGGATTTGCTTTAATCAGTTAAGTAAAGTAGAAGATTATATAATCTTTGTTCCTCATCTAGGGAGTGATATAGACTCTTCAAATGAAGAAACCCCACAATTTTGCCTAGGTGGATATTCTTTTGATGAAGATCATAATGGAGGTCAAACAGAAAACACCCACCTTATTACCAAAGTTCTAGAAGGCTTACTTAAGCATTAGATGAGCTAGGTATCAATGTTGTGGATGAATCAATAACCTTCTATACTCCCCAATGACATGAGGGAGAAAAGGAGATATTATTTTATAAGATAGTTCCCTATGTGCCAAGCATGTATGGAATCCTGAAAGCTAAAGATCAGAAAGATGATGGTGACTATCAACCAATGGTAATGCCTAAATATTTTTCAGACACTCTTCATCCAATAATCAAGAAATCTAGCTACAAACTTCAACAAACAAAAGAAAAGAGCTATTTCTTCAAAAACCTATGGAATCCACCTCAAGGGTGTGCTTATATTCTTAGAAGAGGAAATAAGATTTTCAAAGGGCTAGGCTATATTGCCACAAGTATCCATATGTTCCTTATGATTACCATTGGACCCTCGTTTGATAATAAGGCTGATCAAATATCCTTCATACCTTCTAATACACAAACTGTATGCAACAAGGCATCCACAGTTCTCTAAATATCAAAAAAAATGAAGTCATCAACAAAACTTCATCAAAACCTAAAGAAAAGGAGCATAATGCAGCTAAAATGCTCTCAAAACTAAAAGAGAAACTCTGCCTAGTCCTAATCAACATGACAAATCACTTGGTGGAGGTATGGTCATTAGACCAAAAGAAGCTCCACTAGAACTTGAAGATGGGAGACCAAACCCAACTTAAAGTGGTGCTTAAGGAATATATTGATTGCTTTACATTGAGTTACAAGGAGGTTCCTGGACTAAATCTTGAAGTCACAGTCCACAAGCTGGCTATTATTCCTGAACTTTTAGCTATCAAATAGGCACCTAGAAAGATGAAAGATGAAACTCAACCAAGAACAAAAGATGATAGAAGAAATAAACAAACTGATCAAAGTAAGCTTCATCAAGGAAGAGAAATATCTAAATTGGGTTGCAAGCATTGTGCTAGTTAAGAAAAAGAATAGCCAAATCCATATTTGTGTACTACAGGAACATGAATAAAGCATGTCCCAACGATGACCTTCCATTGCCGATAATGGAAATCAAGTTAACAACATGGCCGATTTTGAGCTATTCTCCTTTATGGATGGTTTTTTAGGGTACAACCAAATCAAAATGGATTTTGATGATGAAAAACATATGGCCTTTTGAACTCCAATTGGTATCTATTACTACAAAGTGATGCCCTTTAAGCTTAAAAATGTGAGCGCCACCTATCAATGGGCCATGATCCGAATTTTTGATGACCTCATATATTAGTTGGTTGAGTGCTATGTAAATGACTTGGTTGTTGAAATTATGTCTGAAGACAAGCATATCAAAGACCTAAGGATGGTTTTTTACTACCTTAGGAAATATAACCTTGAGATGAATCTATGAAATGTTCCTTTAGGGTATCATCGGGGAAGTTCCTTGGATTCATTATTAGACATCAAGAAATTGAAATCAATCCTTCTAAAATCAAAGTCATCTTGGATATGCCATTACCCAATAATTTGAAATAGTTACGATCATTCCAAGGTCAACTTGCATACATAACAAGATTCATTTCAAACCTCTCCAGAAGATTCAAGCCTTTCTCCAAACTGATAAAGAAGGATGCTCTATTCATTTGGGATCAAGAATGCCAATAAGAATTTAAAGAAATTAAGTAATATCTCCTAAAGTCACCACCACACCTATGATTGGTAAACCTTTGATGCTCTATATAATCGCAATAGAAGGGTCCCTAGAAGCACTTCTTGCCCAGAATAATAAAAATAGAAAAGAAAAAGTTCTCTACTATTTAAGTAGAATGCTAGTTGTGGTAGAAAGTAATTACTCTCACATTGATAAACATTGTCTAGCACTAATATTCGCACTAAGAAAGCTCAAACATTATTTGCTCCCTCATTAGGTCATTCTAATGTCAAAGGTGGAACCTATAAAATGCTTGACAACTAGGCCTCTACTCACTAGAAGGCTAGCAAAATGGACCCTAATCCTCATGGAGTATGATATTAAGTTTACTCCCCAAAAGGCAATTAAAGGACAAGCCCTTGCTAATTTTCTCACAGCTTGCCGAGTGCTAGATGACTCTCCACTAAACTACAAACTCCCTAATGAAGAAATCATTTCTACCAAGGAAGGAGAATCTTACTAGAAGCCATATTTTGATGGTGCATCATCCATTAGACCAGGAATTAGGATAAAACTTTTGCAAATCAAAGCAAG
Source organism: Trichopus zeylanicus subsp. travancoricus (assembly GCA_005019695.1). Taxonomy (NCBI): domain Eukaryota; kingdom Viridiplantae; phylum Streptophyta; class Magnoliopsida; order Dioscoreales; family Dioscoreaceae; genus Trichopus; species Trichopus zeylanicus. Next base: position 299,437 of record RXID01014424.1, read on the forward strand.
TATCAGCCTCAATTTTGTCACTCCAAAAGGGGGCATTTTATGATACTATTCCCTCTCAAAATTATGTATAAATAATGAGGCTAAATATTAGTCCATAACTATAGGACTAGAAATGGCCCTCAACATGGGAATATCACGCCTTTATGTTTTTGGTGACTCGCAATTGGTCATTAGTCAAGTGGGAGATGGATATAAAATTCATAAATTTGAGCTACTAAAATATCATGAAAAGACTCAAGAACTTGTGGGACAAGTCCCACATCTTCAAATAACTAAGGTTCCCTGATCTAACAATGTAGAAACTAATTCCACATCCAAGTTAGCTAAGACACTGGCTAATCCTGACCAGAGAAATTCTAATCATAGTCTATAATAGACAAATAGTGAGCTCAATTTTTGACATCAAACACAAGAGGACTAAATCTAAATTAATAGTGGAAGCAACATAATGGGGAATACCATTCATTGCCTACCTAAAAAATTGAGAACTTTTAGGGAATAAATCAATGTGAATGTAGCTCAAAAAGAGATCTGTGTGCTTCCTTCTCATCAATGACACCCTTTATAGGAGGTCTTCCAATCAACTATTTCTATGTTGCCTTTCAGATAAAGAGTTCAAAGAGGTCATGTAGAGCTATACTATGGGGTTTGTGGAGCTCATTAATCAAGTCCAAAAATGATAATAAAAATCAAGTGTATGGGTTACTATTGGCCTAGAATGGTAAGAGATTGCATCAAATATGCAAGAACGTATCACCTATGTCAAGTTTATGGTGACTTCATTCATCAACATTCAAATCCTTTACACCCAACGGTATTCCCATGGTCATTTGAGGTATGGGGTATGAACATAATCGGCCTAATTGGGTCATCTTCTTCCGGAGGTCACTAGTTTATATTAGTGGCAACTGATTACTTCTTCCGATGGGCAAATGCAATTCTACTAAGGGAAGTTAAAGCAAATATCATCATCCATTTCTTTTGAAAAAATATATCATACTGACTTGGCATTCCTCGAAGGATCACCTCTAATAATGGACTATTCTTCAGAAGCTTCAAGGTAGGATAATTTGTGCATCATTACAAGATAAATTAGAGATATTCATTCATCTAAAATGCGAGAGTGAATGGCCTTGTTGAGGTATTCAACAAGACCCTTTCTAAAATATTAAGGAAAGTTATTGGTAGAAATAAACAAAACTAGCACCAAAAATTTTTCAAGGAATTATGTGCATAGCACACCACATGTCAAACCCCTACCCAACCAACACCATATACATTGGTGTTTGGGACAGAAGCAATCCTGCCATTAGAGGTAAAAATTTCCTCTAAGGATTGCTTTGCAAGAAAAAATTACAAAAGAAGATAATATTCATCTTCATGTAGATGAGCTAGACTCCTTGGATGAAGTAAGGTTTGCGGCTTAGTAGAAGATGAAAATGTATCGAGAATAAATGTCCAGGGCTCATAACAAGATAGGCCGGCTCAGATCTTTCCATAAGGGAGAAATCGTCTTGGTTTCGAGAAGACCCATGATCCCAAATGAAAGTAAGAAAGGTTGAGTCTAATTGGGAAGACCCTTATATTGTTGAAGGGATATTTGAAGGAAAATCCTACTAACTGATTGATGACAAAGGGAAAAGACCTATGCCGTTCATTAGTACCTGATTTCTAAAGAGGTATTATGCATAAGCCTTTGGGCTAAGAATGAGAAAAAAAGAGTACCTCTGTTCGTCTATGATAGAACATGCAAGTTTCTCAAAGAGGAACATTCGCTTAAACATACACTCCATATTTTTTTAAGGCAAAACATGGACATAAAACCCCATCCATTTTGTGTGAAGATTAAGTCCACATTTCCATAGCACACTAAGTCCACTCGCACATGATAGCTTAAGTCTATTTTTATGTGGCCAACCAAGTCCACTTTCACGTGACTACTTAAGTCCACTTCCACGTGGTGACATAAGCCCACTTTTACATGGTAACTCATGTCCACTCACATATGGCAAACTAAGTCCATTCTTACATGGTAAATTAAATCTATCATCACATGACAAGTCAAGTTCACTTTTGCATGGCAATTCAAACCCATATAACCAACTCTTAGAATATTAACATGGGGGCAAGTACTCAAAGTTTGTTCACACCCCCTCCTTTCATCAATACTAGAGAAGATGATGTGAAGGGGCAATTTGTTTGAGGTAATTTTTGTCACAATACAGTTTATTTGAAATATGATCAAGATTAAAACTTCTATGCCATTAAATGATTACTCAAGTGTGGAGCTTAACTGGACCTAAATTGTGGTTGAATATGATAAAAATTTGAGCTCAATTCGGACAAGAATCATTGAAAAATTTAGGCTCAAGCTAAGCATAATCCAAGTGGACTAGATATTTGGAATAAAATCTGGCCCAAATTCATCTAAAATCTGAACTAAAATGAAAAAAGTAAGAATTTTATAAATAGGTCCTTGAATCAATAAAATTCTTACAAAAAGGTTCCTAATTAGATTTTTCTTACAGATAGATCCTTCGGACAATAATTTTTTGAAAAGTCCAATAAAACCCAAAATTACATATTGTCCTCCACAAAATCTAGGATTTACAAATAAATCCCTCAAAAGATAGATAATTATAATTTGATCTTTATAAAATTTAGGGTTTATGAATAAATCCCTTAAAAATTTTATATTCATAAATAAACCTTTAGAATTTTAATTTTTTGTAAATAAGTCAATTGAAAGTTATTATTTTTAAATGAGTCCATATTTTATTTAAAAAGGATCCCAAAAGTTTTAAAACTTTATAAACAAGTCCTTTTGCAAAAAAGACCTCCTAAAAAGTTTTAAAACTTTATAAACAAGTCCTTTTTCAAAAAGACCTCTTGAAATTTGTAAAATTATAGTTAAGACCAAATTTTCTGAAAAAAATTTGTAAGTAATCTCCCTATAAATTCAAGATCCATGGTGAATACAATTTTCAAATTTTCTTATCTACATCAAACATATTTATTAATTTCCACCTATAGGCTCATCCAATTTCAAACAAACACATCCAAACTATTCAATCTAAATAAAACTCATCCAAGATAAATAAGAAAGAATTGATAAGATTTTGATTCAAAAATTTGAACAAATTCCATTTCCACCCAACTTGATCTCCTGGTCATCTATAAAAAGGAGATTCCCTTAACATGCAAAACTGGGAGAAGAAAAATCAGAAAGGAGGAAGCAGTAAGAATGCTAGGAAATTCAGAGATCAGAAGGATACAAAGAAGAATAAATCAATAAGAAGTAAGAACCCTTATCTCTATTTCTTTTTCTTCACATCTGTTTCCCCTTTTCTTGTAGTGAAGCTCCTGTGGCTTAGTATCTCACCATCTCCTTCCGTGAATGCCTGCCCCTATGATGACCCAGCAACCAACAATCCACCTCCATCTTCTTAGCTCTGCAACAGCCCTAGATCTGAGCCTCCTTCTTTGGTAATTTCCTCTTTACCTGATCTTCACAGGCATACATGCTTGTAGCTAACATCTCCTATCATGCATAACTTCCAGAGCTCCATCTCCTACATGATATCCTCACTGTGCCAATCTTACCCGTCAACATGCTGGTGGCTGTCCCTTCCTGCTTCCAAGCCACCGTGACCGACTGCACCCTAACACGTAGCTTGCACTCCTCTGAGAGCCTCGAGCTGACCCGACATTGCTTTGTAGCTACTCAAGCCCCAACCCACATGACCTGGCCCAACAACTGCCGCGTCCACTACACCTTTTGGAAGAAGTCGACAAGCTTGCCATCAAGCCCCCTCTGCATGCGACTCTTTCTTCTGTCATCACTAATTTGGGCCATTTGCCACAGACCTTAGCTGCTCCATACCATGCCACTCAAAGTCTGACTCCACCCCAGTGCTATCACTTGCGTTCCGCCGCTAGGACACAACATTGCTAACTGGAACACATTGATGTTGACTAGAGCACACCGCCACTCAAGCTTCTTGCTATCTGCTACCAACATAGGGCAAGATTTGGCCATAAGCTTGAAGAACCTAACCATGGTTTGAATAGGTGAGGGAGAGAAAGGCCTAACCTAGGGATAAGGGAAAGGATTTAGGCAAGAAGAAGAGGGAATAGAAAAAAAGAAATAAAAAGAAAGGAAATTCTTGGCCTAAAAAAAGGGGACTTGCTAGTAGCAACAAAGAAGAAAGAAACAAAAAAGGAACAAAAAGTTTATGGAAAAAAAGATTTGGCTTGATTTTCGCACCACCACCACTGACCTAAGGCCATTCTGCGAGCTGGTCTGAAAGTCAACTCTGGTCTAGAATTGGCCTGCGAGCTCCATCAAAAGCTATATTTGGACTAAGGTCAGCTCGTGGGCTTGCTGAATGTCTATTCCAACTAAGACTAGCTTATGAGTTTGCCAAATATCTATTTAGATTAAGGGTAGCGTGCAGGCTTGCTGAATGTCTACTTAGACTAAGGCTAGTACATGGGCTTACCAAACGTCTATTCGGAGTAAGGCTAGCTTGTGAACTCACCGAATAACTATTCAGGCTAAGGCCAATCTGCAAGATCGCCAAACGTTTATTTGAGCAAAGGCCAAACTGGGGGTTCTCTGATCATCTATTTAGAGTAAGGTCAGTTTGCAAGCTCACTGAATATCTAAATCAAGGCTAGATGGTGAGCATGTCAAAAGTATAATTGACTTAAGGTTAGCCCATGTGCTTAGCCAAAGTTCTCATGACAAGCCCTAGGGCTCTCAAATTAAATTGGTTTATTTAAAATGATTCAATCACATTGAATTCAATATTACTCCCCTTCAATGCCAACAGTGATTTTGGCATTGGATATTTCACATGGTTCCCCTAGAAGTATTATAAAGCATCAGTGCAAACCAAATGTTATGGGAAGAGAAAACTGAAACATATCATTATCTCCCAGGAAGCGTTAGTGAATCACAATTCAATTAAGTTCTGAACATTGAACTAAATAAAATTAGAATTAAACCAAAGTCAAGTTTAAACTTCAAACCGAATCAAATTAAACTCAACCAAAATCAAGTCAGGGCTATCCGACAATAAGCTCAAAACTGTCAATGACACATTGAATTTAATTGATGACCATTGACAACAAACTAGGAAAGGTCATTATGGGATTGAAATTGACCATCTGGGATAGCAAAAACCCTGATGAGCGATCTAGAATCACAAATTAAAATTTATTTTAATTTAAAATGCACTATTAGGTGTTGTAGAAATATGACTTCCAATAGGCACAAGGCACTATTATTAATTACCTCAATAATTATCAATAACCTTCTAAAGTAAGAAACCTAGTTAATAAAATAGAAACATACCAAATAAAAGAAGAAAGCATTTGCTTGATTGATTTAAGAAAGATGCTATATGGGTTAAGCAAGTACATACTCTCACTTCACAATGAATTTCAACATAGAAAACATGAAAGAAATAAAGAAAGAGAAAGAGTTGAGAAGAAATTTTGATGTGTGTTGCTGCCCCACTCTCCCTGTGCTAGACCACGTAGTGTTTAACTCAAATTGACTCGGCCTTTTGTAGGTATTGATGACATCACCTGATGGGACATGGAAGGGAATAGGAGAGGTTTGAAGTGTTTCCAAAAGCTTTGAGTATTAGTGATGACTTCATTATTTGAAGTATTTTCATTAGCTAATAAGGCATTGGTGATAAATTTGTTAACCTTGAAGTATTTTTATAGCCAATAAAATATAGACCATAATTTTTTTGATTTTTAAAGTATTTTCATAGCCAATAAGGCATAGACAATAATACCTTTTGATTTGGGTAGTATCATCAACAAATTATAGGATTAGGTAGAGCTTTGAAAATCATATCGTCAACTACTTTTGGGGTTGGCTAACTTAAAATATGTATTGTCAACTACTTGTGGGATTGACTAGCTTGAGAGGTGCATCATCAACTGTTTCTAGGATTGACTAGCTTAAAAAGACGTATTGTCAACTGCTTCTAGGGTTGACTAGCTTAAAAGGACACATTGTCAACTTCTTGTGGGGTTGACTAGCTTAAAAGGTGTATTGTCAACTGCTTGTGGGATTGACTAGTTTGAAGTACAGCCAATATCTTAGATCATATTATTGGCTACTTTTATTGATATAATAGTGTCACCAACGGCTTAGGTTATTAGGTATAGGTTTGAAGTCACCAACTTTTATTGATAACTTGGAGCTTATTGACAATTAATTTTTTTGATTTGGCAATGTCACCAACGATTTATGGAGTTGGGTATAGCTTTGAAGTGTAGCCGATAGCTTTGAAGGTGTTGTCAGTTGATTTTGTTTAAATAAGGCATTGTGACTGACTGATTAAATAAGTTCAAGCCTACCATACTTTGGTTTGATTTGAAGCATTGCCAATGCTTTTGGGTTGGCTTAGCTTAGAAGATGCATCATTAATAATTTTTGGGGTTGACTAGCTTCGACGTGTGATTAACGACTTGAGCGTGTTGGCAATTAACTTCGTTGATTTGATAGCATCATCAATAATTTATGGAGTTAGATATAGTTTTGAAATGTGGCTAAAAACTTTTATCGTACACCTAGTGAGGTTAAATATGACCTTATTGAGTTCTATTCAAACCAATTTTGGTTTAGGTTAAGGTGATAATATCACCCATTGTTCATGGCCTTGGAGTATTGTCAAGGGTTCAACACACCAGTGAAACTCGATTTGACCCTATTTAGTCCCATCAAGACTAAAATGATTTATATTTGAGTTTAATTTCATTTAACTTGAATCAAGTTTGATCTTATGTTAGACCTTTATTGAGTCTGGATTTGCTAAACTTTGGTTCAAATTAAAGTCAATTTAGTTCAACTTGGCTTCAATTCAAGCTTAGCCTAGTTTAGTTATGGTTTGACTTTGAGTTTACCCTTTTAGTTTGGACTTGATTTAACCTAATTAGGGTCTGATTTGAGCTTAGTTCAATCTAGATTTAACTTGATTCCAAATTGATCCAATGTGAACCTGATTAGTGTTAAGTTTGCGTTTATTAAGTTTAGGTTAATTGAATTTAGATTTTTTTTGGAGTCTAACTCAATTTGGATTTTGGTCTAGTTATTTTTAATTGAGTTACTTGACATTAATCAATTTGATTTGAGAGTCCTTGGTTATTCATGATGATTTTAGATGGACCCATATCCCAGCTTCAAATTTGCAAACCTTAAGGTTGGCTTTGTTGTTGAGCTTGAAAGCTGATTTAGTGTGAGTCCGAAGGCTAGTTGTATGCAATTCTGATGATTGCCTTAGATGTAGACCTGAAGGTTGGTTGAGGTGTGAGCGCAAAGGCTGAATAAGTATAAGCTCGAAGGCTAGCTAAGTACAAGGCCGAAAACTAGTTGGGTGCAAACTCAAAGGCTGGCTAAGTATGAACTCGAAGTTTGGTTTGGTATAAGCCCGAAGGCTAGTTGAATGTGAGCCCGAAGGATGGCTAAGTGCAAGCCCAAAGACTAGCTAGATGCAAGCTTGCAGGATGGCTATGTGCAAACCCAAAGATTGGCTAAGTCTAAGCCTAAAGACTGACTGAGTGTAAACTCAAAGGCTGCAAAGTGTGAGCCCAAAGGCAGGTTGAGTGTGAGCCTGAAGGCTAGTTAAGTGCGAGCCAAAATGCTAACTTGGATGCAAGGCCAAAGGCCAGCTAAGTGTGATCTCGAACGTTGGCTTGGATGTGAGCCCAAAGTCTAGTAAGTGCAAGCTCGAAAATTGGCTGAGCGCAAGCTCGAAAGCTAGCTTAGGTCTGGGCCTGAAGACTACTTAATTGTGAGCTTGAAGGTTGGCTTGGATGTGATCCAGAAGGTTGATTGAGTATGAGCCTAAAGTCTAGCTTATGTGTGAGCCTGAAAGTTAGTTGAGTGTAATCTTGAAGGCTAGCTTAGGTGCAAGTTCAAAGGCTAGTTGAATGTAAGTCTGAAGACTGGCTTAGTGTTAGTCCGAAAACTGACTAAGTGTGAGCCCAAAGCTTGGCTAATGTGCTAGCCTGAGATATGACTGAGTGAGAGCTCGAAGGCTAGCTTAATACGAGCCTGAAGGTTGGCTGAGGTGTGAGCTCGAAGCTAGTTAAGTATGAGCCCAAGGGCTAGTTGGATTCAAGCGTGAAGACTGGCTAAGTGTGAGCTTGAAGGTTGGCTAAGTTACAAGCCTGAAAGTTAGCTGAGTGTAACGAGATTTTGCTATCTTTGAGGGACCGCGGGTGATCCCGGTGATGTCCAAAGTCCACCATCTTCAAGGGGCTATCGGTGGTTGCGTTGGTGTCGAGAGTTTACTATCTTCAAGAGGCCTCAATTGGCCCTAATGATGTCAAGAGTCTGCTATTTTTATGGAGCAATGGGTGGCAGCAGGAATATCGAGAGTCCACCATCTTCTTTACCGATGATTGTAGATAACTATAGCAATGTTGATGAAGTTTCGTCATCGCACCAAAAATTGCGTGTGACCACAATGGTGGTGGCACAAAAATTGAAGCGGGAGGACTTCTCCTTTGTCTTTATTTTTAGCAACAACTTTAATTTTTTTAAAATATTTTTTCTCTTCTATTTTTTGGCTAGAGCACCCCCACCTAGGCCTTTTTTCCTTTAAATTTTTTACTTCATTATTCCTTCCCTTCCTGCAGTTAGCGTCAAGAAATAACACCCTTTTATTTTTATTTTTTCTTACTCTTTCTCCTCCCAAACTCTTCCACATGGGGTTGTAGTAACTTTTCCTTTCTTTATTATTTTTTTGACTTTTCTCATCCTTTCGCAAGAGCAGCCGATTCTTTTCCTCTTGCTTCTTCACCGATGTAGGCTTCCTTATATCCTCCTCAATGAACCCATCACCATCTACACCAATCTCTTCTTTCTTCTTGAATTAATGACAGTTGAAGAGGATCTCGGGCGAAGCTCACAGAGCTAGGGTTCCAGTGCGGGTGCAAGCTGGTGCAGTGGAGGCGGAGCTAGGGTTCAGGCATGGGTGTAGGCAGTATGGTGAGTGGGAATGAAGGCCGATTGAGGTGCACAAGGGCTTTGGTGAGCAAGAGGCTGCAGCAGCATAGCAAAAGGCTGAAGGGGAGTCGAACACCACATGGACCGCGAACCAGTGCTTGTAAGAGCATAGAGCCCGTTCGACGAAATGACAATGAGAGTGTACCCCATCTCTAAAGACATGAAAAGCAGCCATTTATTGCCTCTTGGAGATGGAGAAATGGGCAGCGATGGCAAGAACCTCACCAAAGACACAGGACCGAAGAAGGGGGTTGTTGATGGAGGGGTGCTAGAGGAGTTGGGCGGCGGTGAGCTATTAGGCAGGATCCTTCTGGAGGCAGCAGGAGGTATGGTGCTGCAGCGGTGGCTACATATGTGCATGGGGAAGAGGAAGTGGACATGGTCTTGTGAGGAAGAGAGAGTGAAGAGTGGAGAAGCAGAAAAAAGAGAAAGAGAACAAACACCTAAGATAAGTTTAGATAGTCTCCCTTCCTATCCTTCAATCCTCTTCTTGTTTGTTTCTGGTAATCTTCAAGCCTCCCTCCTTGGCTTCTTTCAGCTTATGAACCATCCTTCCTCCTTTTTTTTCTTATAGGCCATAGTGGATTTTATATCCGTGAAGAAGATTGAATTGATCTCCATTTAAAAATTGAGTTGTTGATGTAGATAAGGATTTATTCTATTCAAATCTGTGTGGATCGATATAATTTGTTTGATATAAATATGTTTAAATTTCTACTTGAAAATCTTCGGCTGGAGATGAGGATGATCTAATTATTTAGATTTCAAACTATGTTTATCAGATGTAGAAGAAATTTGTTTGTATGTGGATTCTTTGCTTTACTTTGGATGAGGATAAGATTTTTAGTTTAAATGTTTGAATTGTAGATAAAAAATTTTCTTCAAATTTGAGATTTTGGACGTAATTGTATTTTTTTTATGAACTTATAAATTTTAGGGTGTTATTTGTGAATTTTCCTGGAGAATTTGGACAAAATGGTAATTTCATAGATTTTGGGGGTCCTTTCGCAAAAAAATTATTTATAAAGTTTTAAAACTTCTAGGGTCTTTTTTGAACAAAATTTGGAGTTATCTACAAATAGAAATTTTCAAGAGACCTATTTGCGAATGTTAAAATTATAGAAATTTATTTGCATATAATTAATTTTAAAGGGGTGTATTCACAAATCTTATACTTCATATGGATCAAATCATAATTATCAATCTTTCGAGGGGTTTATTTGCAAACCATAAATTTCACGAGACTGATTTGTAATTGTAGAATTTTATTAGACTTTCATAAACTTCTTATTTTGAAGACCTATTCATAAGAAAAATCTAACTAATGACCCATTTATAAAGATTTATTCAATTCAGGAACCTATTTGCATAATTCTTATATTATGTCATTTGGTCCAGATTTTAAATGAATTTCAAGCCCAATTTTGAAGCCCACTCAACCCATTTGGATTAGGCCTATCTTAAGCCCTAATTTTTTCAATGATTTAACTACGAATTGAACTCAATTTTTGATCAAATTTAGATACAATTTAAATTTGATTGAGACCCATATTTGAGATATAATTTAGTGATATAGAAGTCTCAATTTTAATTATATTTTAATCAAATTTTATTGTGGTAAAAATCATCTCAAACAGTCATTGATTGTCAAATTGAATATGATTAGCATAAGTCAATGTCACTAACCATTTCAAAATAAACCAAAGGTTGGTTTGAACTCACTTAATTGATTAGCCACGTGCCTTATTCAAAGGAACTTATCACCAATGCCCTATTAGCTGTGAAAATAGTTCAAACCAAATAAAATTATTGCCAATATTTCATTGGTTATGGAAATACTTTAAACCAAGAAAAGTTAGCACTTATACATTATTAGCTATGGAAAAACTCAAGTAAAATAAAGTTATTGCAAAGACTTTATTGGCTAATGAAAACACTTCAAATGCTGAGGTAATCGCCTATGGTTTATCAGCTAACATAATCACTTCAAACACTGAGTTTATCACTAATATTTTATTGGCTAATGAAAATATTTCAAAACAAGATGGAGTTATCGCCAATGCCCAAGGCTAATAGAAATACTTGAAACCAAAATGTAGTTATTGCCAATACCAAGGCTAACGAAACACTTCAAATGTCCCCTTTCTCCTTTTATGTCTCCTTGGATGACATCATCAACCAAATTATTGACACCCATTGAGGATTAAGTCAATATCCATCTGAGTTAGACTTCACATGGTCTAGCACACAGAAGTAGGGTAATAGTACACATCAAAGCTCCTTTCCCATTTTGTTTGTCTCATTTCATATTCCTTTATGCCCACAAATTTAAATCTATTTCATTATAAAGTAAATGTATCTACTTGCTTAAGCCATGCACATTTCTTTTCATATCAATCAAATGATTTTTTTTCTTTTGTGTCTCTATTTTATTAGCTAGGTTTCTCACATTAGAAAATTTCTAACAATTATCAAGGTAATTAACAATAGGAACTCACACCTATAGGAAGTCATGTTCTCACATCAGATGATTGTACATTCAAACCACCATATTTTTGATTTGTTATTTTGAGATTGCTCCTCCGTATCTTTGCTATCTTGAGTGGTCAGTTTCTATCTCACAATTTAACCTAAAAGCTTTTGGAGGCTCAACATGATGAAAGTTGAATGCTACCTTTTGTGGTTTTAATGCTGATCAAATCATGCATTTGATAATTTCTTGAGAAACATAGATTAAAGAATAGCCCAAGTCAAGATGAAGTTCAAGACTGTTCGAAAGCCTTAAAGAGAAGATGAATATAAAGGTGATCATGGAGAAAATTGGGGCATGATGATGATTCAATGAGCGTGGCTTGAAGAACATGTAGATGGGTTGAAGGCTGGCTACTCAAGAAATTGGATCAACTAGGTTTAGATTTTCATCATTTTTTAGTCAAGTTAAAGTTTAATGCTAAGAGTATTTTGTTTAGAGCATTTACCATATAGAGTTCTGAAGGAAGCTCTTCATAGAGCCTGTCTAACAAAACTAGATGCCCATTTAGTTGAAATCAACTCCAGTGCGACAACAATGCTATAGTATCAGATGCAATAGGAACCGAACACCTGACTGGCATTCTAATTTTGACAGAACTGGATGCCTGGTTGGGCTATGGGCTAGTACTAATAACAAAATATGGACATCCAATTATCTGAAAATGGATGTCTAGTTTGCAAAATTTGCACTAGTAAAGGCTAGTTTTTAGACCGTTAGAGTGACCCTAATTGTGGGATTTCAACCCTCAATGGCCAGTGCCGACCCAAGGACTATAAATAGGCAAGGTTGGACTTCTCTAAATAACTTTTAAACCTTGTAATTCATTTTAGAGAAGAGATCAGTGCTCATCCAAGCCTTCTAGTCAAAGAGTACTCTAAATTATCACTTTCGTATCAAATCTTCTTATTATTGTGCCCAATCTTGAGAGATCTTATAGTGAGATTAATTTATATCATACTTTCCACTTTTTCACTTGTAAACACTCTTATGTTGTTAGGAGTATGAGTGTAAAAAGGCTCCAGTGTGGAGTGGATCTTGCTAGTTCGAGCAAAATTGGTTGTATGGACATCACTTCACCCTACCGAAGTGGCATCACTAGTGGAGTAATTGAAACCCTCAAGAGCAAATCAAGGGCTATGGAGTAGGAGTGGTTGGTCTCCAAATCACATTAAATTATGGTGTCATTCATCCCTTTCTCCATTTACATTATAGTACTCATGGTTTAATTGAAATTTATATAGATTTGCTTTGATAACTTAAATTGGGGTTCGATTTCATTGAAAATTGTTATTTGTTTTATTGAACCTAATTCACACCCCCCCCCCCCCCCCCCCCCTCCTCCTTAGGTTGCCATATTGGCCAACATTGAATTCTTCTTGTGTAAGAAGAACTAAATTAATTTGAATGCAATCGAGTTTGGGAGCATATTCGAAGACCAAATGACTACCCAATTATTGGTACTGAAAAGGCTATAGGAACAAGTTAGATGAAAATGGTATCATTTTTTACAACAAGGCTAAACTAGTGGCCCAAGGTTTCAACCAAGTTGAAGGGAATGATTTTGATGAATCCTTTGTGCTGGTTGCATGTTTCAAATCTATTTGCATATTACTTGCTTTTGTTTCAAAAGTGTTGAACTTTTTCAAATGAATGTGAAAAGTATATGTTGAACAATCCCTCAGTTTTGAGAATTAGAAGAATCCATCTCATATTTTCAATTTGAGAAAAGTTGTGTATGTATTGAAACACACCCCTAGAGCTTGATGTGATAGCGTTGGTTCTTTTTTTATTTCAAAAAGTTTTTTGAGGGGACAAATTAACACCACATTATTCATCTTTGAGGATAATCATGATTTATTAGTAGTACAATTTTTTTTAATGATATTATATTTGGTGCTACTAATGAATCTATCCATGAAACATTTTTAGACACCATGCAAATGGAATTCAAATTGAGCATAATAGAGGAACATAACTTTTTTCTTAGACTCTAAGTACACCAACTCAAAGATGAGATCTTCATCAATCAAGAAAAGTATGCAAAGAAGTTGCTCAAAGTGTTTTAGGTGGATGAAGTCAAACCTATTGGAATTTTGATGAGCACCTCTAGCAAGTTAGACAAGGAGGAAGATAGTGAAGGGATTGATGAAAAACATTATAGAAGTATAATTAGTAGTTTACCTTATCATAAGTAGACCCAATATCGTATTCAGTATTTGCATGTGTGCCACATTTCAAGCCTCACTTACGAAAGCTCATCTAGTTTCTATGAAACATATCCTTAAATAACTTAAGGACACACTAAATTTTGGTTTATGATGTCATAGAAATTATTGATCTGATTTGATTGATTTTTTTGCTATGGACTATGTGGGTAATCGTGTGGATAAAAAGTGCACTAGTGTCACATGTCAATTTCTTGGTAAAGATCTTATTTCATGGAGTTCTAAGAAACAAAATTTTATACCTCTTTCTACCACCGAAGTCAAATATGTTATCATCGGATGTTTCGTTGCTCAAGTTTTATGGATGTAGCAAGCATTACATCATTTTAATTATATTTTCCAAATTATTATTTTTTATTGTGATAATACGAGTGCTACTAATTTGTATAAAAAATAAATTTTGCATTCTCAATCAAAGAATATCGATATTTGACATTTTTTTCCTTTGATCATGTTTTGAAAAGTAATTTTCAATGATTTTATTGAAAAAGATTGTCAATTTGCAGATATTTTCACAAAATGTTTATAGGTGGCTTAGTTCTATCTTATGAAAAATGAGATTGGAGTTAAATTGATTGATTGATTTGAATTTCTATGTTTTATCATGAGTTTTCAGTTTCTCTCAAAACTTTGGATGGCCAAATATGGTTGTTTGGAGAATTAAACATGGAAATTTGCATTTTTGTTCTTTAAAACAATTGATTATTTTGCACCACGCCTGAGCTCTTAGGTTCTTCTATTTGGTTTTAATGATGTTTTCACCATGTGTGAGATTGTGGATGTTATGTGCTTTTATATTTATGACTTATGGGGTTGTACTTAACTTGGTTATGTATCCAATTATCTTATGTGATGCTTTATATTTCATATTGGTGCATTGATCACTTATATGATCACTCATATTGGAACATCTCTTTATGTCCATGTATTCAAGGAGAGCTATTGGCTTTATGGATAGATTATATATTTTAAGGGCTCTTATATGACCATTATACACATGTTTAAGGGGACTATGCATGCATTATTTAGCTATTATACCCTTTTGTTGATACAAAAAGGGAGAGAAATCAGATATTGGAAGATATTGGAACAAATAATTGAATGGATATTAAAACTCTTTTAGATAGTGTTTTTTTGTGAGTGAAAATTTGAATATTTGATACTAAGGGAAAATTTTATGTGAGGGGGAGAGATATATTTGAATTAGATCAGATCCTCAATATGTTGCACACAAATTAATAATGCTAATTTGTTAGATGCAAATTTTTAATATTTCTTCAAATGCATCAATTCAAATATATGTTATAGTTGATGCATGCTTACATTGTAAAATTTTATTTGCCAACTATAATGTTTATTTATATTTTTGAACATTTGTCATCTTCAAAATGGGAAAAATTGATATTCGTTATGGTTTTGATGATAACTAGATTGTATTTAATAAGTTTATTTAGTTGTAATTGCTTATAACATAGCCAAGGTTGTGGAGCTATGATTGATCACCCAAAATAGCTAAAGAATCCTGAGAAACAACCTTGAAATAACAAATAAAATTTGTGTGGGTAGTACACAATTAGGTACTATGGGAATATGGTTCCAATAGATGCAAACCGTTGTTGTTAATTACATTGATAATTATCAAGAATCTCCAAAAGTGAGAAACATAACTAAAAAAATAGAGACATGAAGAAAGTAAAGCATAATTTGATAATTTTAAAGAAAGGTACATAGCTTAAGGAAGAGCATATCCTCATTTTATAATTTAAAGAATTCAAATTCATAATGATAAATACTATGAAATGAAAAAGGGAATGGGAAAGACATGATGCTTGCCTCTACCCTACTCCCATGCACTTAATCAAGAATGAATAGATAGACTTACTTGAACTTGACTTAAATGGATACTTGGCTTGATCCTTGGCGAATGATAATAACTTTGTTTGATTTCATGGTATAATGGACTATCTTAACTTGTCTCAGTAGACCCCATTGTACAACCATCGATTTTATGTTTATTTTTGGTTAACTTCTTTTGATTTCAATGCTAACTGGCTATAAGAATTTAAGTCCACATTAATTTGGTCATGACTTAAGGGAATGGTTAGTAATTTTAGCTTATACTAATCAACCTTGGTTTAATAATTTTTTAGGTTAATCTTGATTAAAACTAAATTTAATTAAAATTTAGTTAGAATAGAGGCCTAAAGGTCACTGAATTATGGCTCAAATGTGAGTCTTAGTTGGACTTAAATCATGGTCAAATTTGATCAAAAATTAAGGTCGATTCAGATTCGAATTATTAAAAAATTTAAGCTGAAGCTAAACTAGGTTAAGTGGGCTAGACATTTAGACTAAAATTGGGCACAAAATTTATCAAAAATTTGGATTAAAAATGAAAAATATAAAATCATTACAAATAGGTCCCTAAACTAGATAAATTTTATAAATTGGCCCTTGATCAAAATTTTTTTACGAAAAGGTCCCTAGGGTATAAACTTTTGTGAAGAAGTCCATAAAAATTTTAAAACTACAAATTAGTCCTTCTAAATCTAGAATTTACAAATGAACCCCTCGAAGATTGATAATTATAATTTGTTTTTTATAAAATTTGGGATTTGCAAATAAATCTCTCAAAAATTTTATAAATAAACTGCTCAAAATTTTTATTTATAAATAAGTCTAAATATTATTATTTTGTAAATAAAATCATACAAAAAGGACTTTGAAAATTTTAAATTTTTACAAATAGGTCCTTTTCATAAAAAGAACCCTAAATTCCTTGAAGATGGAAAAATTACAAGTAGCCCCTTCATATTTCTTGATTTTGCCAAATAATAGATTCTTATCGAAGCAACCGTACCAATTCCAACAAAAGCAAATTTTATCCATGTTGAATCTTATCCATACAACAATTTAGATTTCATAATGGAGATTGTGTCTTATCATCATCAATTCAAATTTGAAGTCGATCCATAATGTCTCTAATGGCTGTAAAACTTGACAGAGCCTTACAGAAATAGGGGAGGAGACTGGAAGTGAATCATGATGACCAAAAGGAAAAAAAGTCAAAGATCGAACATGAAAGGAAGTAGTAAAACTAAAGCCTTAGATGTGTGTTCTGCATTTTGTGTAATATTTCTCTTGTTCTTTGTTCTTCCTTCTATGTGAGATTCTTAGCAGTCACTGCCAAGTTGGCTTGCGCATCCAAACTTTCTAGTTCAAGCACCAAATTTGAGACCCTTGCCCATGCCAGAGCGGCTTCATCGCTCTCCTCCACTCTACGGTAAACCTGAGGTCAAACTGTTGCCCCTGCCTATTCCTTGCCTTGTGTTTGGGTGCCATCACCGAAGGTTGGTCTGCTACTGTTAAGTTTTAGGTGTCTCAAACTCGAATTAGAGTTTGAGTTAAAGTAAGAATACAAAGTTGGATTTAGATTTATGATTGATTTGTAATATCAGGAGTTGTAATTAGAGTAAAACTCAGACTCAATAAGGGTCTATAAATATACTATAATACATAGGGCTTATATGTGCGGCAATATTGAGGTTGAACCAGAGAGAAATAGAGATAGAGGAATAGAGATAATAGAGAAAAGAAAAAGAGAGAGAGTGTCGGCTTTCGTGTGTGAGTCTTTCTAGTACTTCTCGGTGATCTCTCGTGGTGGTTCCTCGTGGTGTTCTCTTGGAGATTCTCTCTGAAGGTGGAGGCGTTGTCGAGCCTTGGTGAAAGAGTTTAGTTGAGTAAGAAAGAGTAAAGTCTTTCTTGTAGACTCTTATAAAAGTCTTTTGATAGTGGATCTCTCGTTGCCTTATCTTGTTATTTTCTTTTATCTTGCATTATTTCTCGTTTCTTGTGTTGTTTGAGAACAAGTTGATTCGTGAATCTTTCACTGAAAATCCCAACAATTGATATCAAAGCTTAGGAGCAAACAACCAAGATGGTAAAATCCTTACTCGAGGTGGAGAAGTTTGACGACAAGATAAATTTTTCCTTATGGCAAAAAAAGATGAAAGCAGTTCTTACTTATCAAGGTCTACAAAAGATATTAGAGGGAAAGAAAAGAGGTCGACCAAGATAAGCGATGAAGATTGGGAGGAGATAGATCAAAAGACATTGAATTTAATTATTCTAAGCTTGACTGATGAGGTTTTGTACAATGTCATTGACGAAGATATGACGATGGACATCTGGATAAAACTCGAGAAGTTGTACATGTCAAAAAATCTCACGAACAAGTTCTACCTGAAACAACAGTTGTACAGAGTGCATATGAGCGAAGCTACAACTATATTACATCATTTGAATGCCTTCAATAAGATTATCAATGATTTGTTGAAAGTTGATTTGAAGTTTGAAGAGGATGATAAGACATTGATTCTCCTGATGTCTCTTCCTACTTTGTACGATCATATTGTGACCACAATTCTTTATGGTAAAGAAACTCTCAAGATGGAAGATGTGACCACCAGTCTTCTTTCTAATGAGAGAAGGAGAAACTCCAATATTAATATGGAGTTTGGTGAAGGATTGGTGGCTCAAGAAAGAGGAAGATTAGGAGAACATGGAGAAGGCAAGCAACAGTCCAAATCAAAATTAAAGGCGAAAGTATAATGTTATTCATGTAAGAAGTATGACCACATTAGATGATATTGCCCTGAACGTGGGAAGATAGAGTCCTCCAACATGGCGATGGCAATAGCAGATGATACTTCTGAGAATACTGCGGATGAAGACGTTCTTGCAGTATTAGCAGAAATTAGTACTTCTAGTAAGTGAATTTTAGATTTTGGTAGTTCTTATCATATTTGCTCCAGGAAGGATTGGTTTACTTATTATGAGGAGAATAAGAAGAGAAGTACAATTTGGTTGGACGAGAATTCAGTCTGTGAGATCGTCGGCATCGGAATAGTCAAAATCCAGATATTTGATGGAGCGATTTGTACTCTTACTTGAGTGAGGCATGTCCCCAAGATGCGAAGGAATCTAATTTCACTTGGTGTACTGGACTCAAAAGGCTGTAATTATTTAACAAGAGATGGAGTCATGAAAGTGACACGTGGTATTAAAATCCTGATGAAAGGTGAGAAGTGTGATAATGTTTATCAATTAGTTGGGAATACCATTGGAGGTAGAGTTCTGATGACTACAGTAGTGAAGAGAAAGCATGATACTTGGAGTAATTTGATGAGAGATGAACATTATACTCGAATTACTTTTACTACAACAGCAACCACAGGTCATCCAAAAAGCTTCCAAAAGTACAAGACTATAGGCGTGAAGAGCGAATTCGAGGTTGGCTCGAGCTCGCATCTTGTGATTAGCTGAATAAGCTAGTAGCCTAGGGGCAAGGTCTGGATGAAAGATGATGACTAATGATTCGTGACGGTGATGTGCCCGAGTTCAAGCTAAGGTGGAGATTGTTGAGTTTTAGATATCTTGAACTCAAATTAGAGTTTGAGTTAAAGTAGGAATCCAAAGTTGGATTTAGATTTATGATTGATTTGTAATATCAAGAGTTGTAATTAGAGTAAAACTCAGACTCAATAAGGGTCTATAAATATACTATAATAGATAGGGCTTATGTGTGTGGCAATATTGAGGTTGAACTAGAGAGAAATAGAGATAGAGGAATAGAGATAATAGAGAAAAGAGAAAAAGAGAGAGTGTCGGCTCTCGTGTGTGGGTTTTTCTAGTACTTCTTGGTGATCTCTCGTGGTGGTTCCTAGTGGTGTTCTCTTGTAGATTCTTTCTGAAGGTAGAGGTGTTGTTGAGCCTTGGTGAAAGAGTTTAGTTGAGTAAGAAAGAGTGAAGTCTTTCTTGTAGACTCTTGTAAAAGTCTTTTGATAGTGGATCTCTTGCTGCCTTATCTTGTTATTTTCTTTTATCTTGTATTATTTTTCATTTCTTGTGTTGTTTGAGAATAAGTTGATTCGTGAACCTTCCGCTGCAAATCCCAACATGCTACCTCATAACTCCTTTCATGTTCCTGTAGTTGCACCATACAACCAGCTCCATACTGGCTGCCCAATGACAATTCCATTATTGTTGAGCCTTCCCTGCATCACTGTCGATTGCCCTACGATCACCTTCTCCACCACTACTTTTGGTGGACAATCAAACCACACCACCTCATTGAAGCTCTTCCACCTAATCACCAGTCAACCCAGTGCCAGCCATAGCCAAATTGGAAAGCATCATAAGCATCCCAGTAGTCAAGGTTGGAGGAATGCACCATCACCATGTCATACTCGATGAATATCATCCCAGCTACTTTTGCAACGTGGGGATGGGGTACCTCAATCTCAACCGGATCTAGTCCCTCATCCTTGAG
The DNA here is from genome assembly GCA_005019695.1 of Trichopus zeylanicus subsp. travancoricus. NCBI lineage: Eukaryota > Viridiplantae > Streptophyta > Magnoliopsida > Dioscoreales > Dioscoreaceae > Trichopus > Trichopus zeylanicus. The sequence continues at coordinate 319,563 of RXID01014424.1, forward strand.
GATGTTACCATCATGTGGTCACCCAGTTCAGCTATTACAAGGTGCATGGCATGGGGGATGCCTGCCATGGTGAAGGGCGGGCCAATGTCAGTGCCGAAGCTACAACCATTATCTACCATTAGAAGAGGAGGCCAAATATGGCCACAAACTCAAAGGTTGAGATAGTGGGCTTGCCATGGTTCCAGAGGAGATGGTTCATACTTCATGGAAGAGGAAAGCTAGATCTTGGTCGGCCAAGAGTGCAAGAGAAGCTCAATGGAGAAAAAGGGAAAGGAAAAAAGAATGGTGAGGAAAAATAGAGAGGAAAAAAAATTGGAGAAGAAGAAAAATGTAGGAAAGAGAAAATAAAAAAAGAGAAAAAAAGAAGTTTTGTTGTTATTGCTAGCAATAAAATGGAACAAAAAGGACCTGAGGAAAAAGAACAACGTTAGAGCCAACTATGGAGAAGAAAAAAGATACAAAAAAAATAAAGAAGAAAATGATGTTAAAAAAATATTCCTCCACCACGATTTGTGTGCTTTCAACTTTTGACTTACAAATAGCTTATAGGCTCACTTAAAAGTCAATTCAAAAGGACCAGACCATTAGCTTGTTTGAAAGTTTAAATTGACTTTGTAAGTTAAATAGACTCAAGGCCAACTTTTGAGCACATTTGAATTGACTCAAGGCCAACTCGCAAGCTTATCTAAAAGTCAAATCGACCCATACTTAGCTTACAGGCTCGTGTAAAAGTCAAATCGGCTCAAGGCTAACTTGTCGTCTCACCTAAAAATCAAATCAACTCAATGTCAACTTATAGGCTCGCTTGAAAGGTAGATTGACTAAAGGCCAGTCCATGAGTTCATTTGAAAGTCAAATCAACTTAAAGCCAATCTACAGACTCACCTAAAAGTTAAATTAACTAAAGATAAGCTTACAAGCTCACCTAAAATTTGAATCTACTCAATACTAGCCTGTGAGCTCTTCCAAAAGTCCAAATTGAATAAAGGCCAACTTACAGGCTCATCCAAAAATAAAATTTGACTTAAGACCAGCTTGCAGTCTAGCTTAAAAGTCAAACAAAGTTTGAACCAAACTCTAATTAGGTCAAACCAAATTCAAAGCAAACCCTAATTGGGTTGAGTCAAGTTTGAATCTACCCTAAGTTAGTTAAATTAAGTTCCAGCCAAATGCTAATTGGGTCAAACTAAACTCGAACTCGAACCCAAATCATGTCTGGGCCTAGATCAGAACCAGATCTAGCTCAAACCTGAGCAAGAAGCAGGTCAAACCTGAACCAAACCAAGTTCAATTTGAACTAAAACTAGGTTAAACCTAGACCAAGACCAAGTCGAACTTGAACTAGAATCAGATCAAAACTGAACCACAACTATATCAAGCCTGAGCTAGAACCAAGTCGAACCTAATCCAAAATCAAGTCAAAAGTGAACTGGAACCAGGTCCGAACCTAAACCAGAACAAGGTCAAACTTGAACCAAAATTAGGTTGAACCTAAACCAGAACCAACTTGAACTTGAACTCAAACTATTAAGGGTCCAACATAGTTCCAACTCAAATTCATTAGGGGATTGAGCTTGGATCTAATAAGAACCCAATCAAAGTTGAGTCCAAGATCCAATAAGGATCCAATAAAAATACAATTAATTAAGGATCCAATAAGAACTCAACCAAGATCGGGTTCAAGTTCTATTAACAATTCAATAAGAACCTAATTAGGGTTGGATCCAAGATCCATTAAGAGTCCAATAAGAAGCCAATCAGGATTTGTACCAAAATTAAGTTTGAAGTTCAAACCAAACTAAGTTAAACTTGAACCAGAACCAAATTTGGGTCGAGTCAAATTTATGGGATCAAGGTTGACCACTTGGACTAGTGAAGACTCTGAGGAGCGATCTTGAATCATAAATAAAGATTTATTTTAATTTAAAGTGCGCTATTAGATATTGTAAGAATATGACTTTTAATAAGCACAAGCTCCTATTGTTAATTACTCCGATGATCATTAAGAACCTCCTAAAGTGAGAAACCTAGTTAATAAAATAGAAACACAAAAGAAAAAAAATATTTGATTAATTTAAGAATGAAGGTACATGACCTAACTAAAGGTATGTCCGTACTTTACAATAAATTTTGATATTGAATTATAGAAAAGAAATGAAGAAAGGAAGAGAGAAAGAGTGGAGAAGAAGCTTTAATGTGTGTTGCTATCTCGCTGCCCCTTGTGCTGGACCGCACGACATCTAACCTGAATCGTAGAAGGAAATAGGAGAAATTTGATGTGTTGCTAACAATTTTAAGCATCGAGTAACTTCATAATTTGAAGTATTTTCATTAGTCAATAAGATATCAATGATAACTTCATGATTTGATGTGTTTCTATTAGCCAATAAAGTATCAGTGATAACTTTGTAATGTGAAGTATTTCTATTATCCAATAAGGCATTGGTGATAACTTTATTTTGGTTGGAGTATTTTTCTTAGTCAATAAGGCATTGGTAGTAACTTCATTGACTTTGAAGTGTTTTTATACCCAATAAGATGTAGGTGTAACTTATTTGATTTTGAAGTGTTTTCGTAGTTGATAAGGCATAGATGATAATTTCATTATTTGGGTAGCATCACCAATGGCTTATAGGGTTGGATATAACTTTAAAAATTACATCGTCAACTGCTTTTGTAGTTGACTAGCTTGAAGAGTATATCACCAACTACTTTTGGGACTGACTAGCTTGAAGGGCGTGTTGTCATCTACTTATAGGGTTGATTATCTTGTAGGGCGCATCGTCAACTACCTGTGGACTTAATTAGCTTATAGGGCACATCATCAATTGTTTGTGAGGTTAACTAACGTGAAGTATGGCCAATGACTTTGAGTGTATTATTGGTTGATTTCATTGATTTGGTAGCATCACCAATGGCTTAGGGGATTGGTTTTAGCTTTGAGGTACCGTCGATAGCTTCGAGCATATTAGCAACTAACTTATTTGGATTGATAGCATCACCAATGGCTTATGGGATTGATTATAACTTTGAAATATGGCTGACAACTAGGAGTATGTTGGCGATTATCTGATTTGATTTAATAGAGTCACCTATGACTTATGAAGTTGGGTATAGTTTTAAAGTGTGACTAACAACTTGGAGTGTGTTAGCAATTAACTTCTCTAATTTGATAGCATCACCAATAGCTTATGAAGTTGAGTATAGCTTTGAAATGTGGCCAACAACTTGGAGCATGTTGGTGATTAATTTCTTTTGAACAAGGCATTATGACTGATTGACTAAGCAAATTCAAGTCTACCTTGGTTCAATTTAATTTGAAGCATTGCCTATACTTTTGGCTTGGCTTAGCTTGATAGATGTATCGTCAATGGCTTTTGGAGTTAACTAACTTTGAAGTATTGCTAAAGGCTTTATGAAATTATTTAGTCCCATTCGAACTAATTTTGGTTCAAGTCAAGATAGTAATATCACCCATTTGTTCGTAGCCTTGGAGTATTGCTAAAGATTGAGCACACTCAATAGGACTTAGTTTGACCCTATTTAGTTCAGGTCTAAGTTTGACTTTATTTAGGTTGAGTCAAGTTCGGCCTTGTGTTGGACCTTTATCGAGTCCAAGTATGCATCTTGATGGACTTTGGTTCAAGGTTAAGTTAATTTAGTTCAACTTAGTTTTAGTTCAGGCTCAACCTAGCTTGCTTCTATTTTGATTTTGAGTTTTCTCTTTTAATTTGGACTTGATTTAACCCAATTAGGATTTAATTTGAGATTAGTTCAATCTTGATTAGATTTAATTTAAACTCAATTTGATTTTAAATTAACCCTTGATTAGGATTTAATATGAGTTTATTTGGATTAGCTTAAGTTAATTTGGATTTTAGGAGTCCAATTCAATTTGGGTTTTAGTCTATCTAAGCCGACTTAGCCTTTGTCCATTTAGTTTAATTTCAATATGAATAAATTAAATCACATTAATCAATTTAATTTGAGGGCCCCTTGGCTATTTATGATAATTTTAGATGGACCTTAGCCTGACTTTCAATGTGCAAACTCAAAGGTTGGCTTAGTTTGCAAGCTTAAAAGCTGGGTTAGTGCAAGCCCAAGGACCGACTGGATGCAAGTCTAAAGACTAGTTTAGATGCAAGGTTGAAAGTTGGCTAAGTGTGAGCCCCAAGGCTGGCTTAGATATGAGCCTAAAGGCTGGCTGAGTATGAGCTTGAAAGTTGGCTGAGTGTGAGCGTGAAGGCTAGCTTAGATGTGAGGCCTATGGTTGCTTAAGTGTGAGCTCCAAAGTTGACTAATTGCAAGCCCAAAGGTATCTTGAATGCTTGCTCGAAGGCTAGCTCGAATGTGAGCTCGAAGAATAGCTGAGTGCGAGCATGAAGGCTAGCTAGAATGTGAGCTTGAAGGCTAGTTGAGTGCGAGCCCAATGTCTAGCTAAGTGCCAACCCAATGGCTAGCTGAACGTGAGCCCGAAGGTTAACTAAGTGCGAGTCCAAAGACCAGCTTGGATGTGAGCTCGAAGGCTGGTTGAGTATGAACCCAAAGGCTGGCTTGGATGCAAGCATGAAGGCTGGCTAAGTGCGAGCCCAAAGGCTGGTTTGGATGTGAGCTCGAAGGCTAGCTTGAATGCGAGCCTAAAAGCCAGCTAAGAGTGCAAGCCCGAAGGCTGGCTGAGTACGAGCTTGAAGGTTGACTAAATGCAAGCCTAAAGGCTAGCTTGGATGCGAGCTAGAAAGTTGGCTAAGTGCAAGAATGAATGTTAGGTGAGTGTGAGCCTAAGGCTAATTGAGTGGGAGCCTAAGGCTAGCTTAGATATGAGCCCAAAGGTTGGCTGAGTGCAAGCTAGAAGGTTGGCCTGGATCTGAGCCTGAAGGCTGGCTAAGTGCAAGCCTAAAGATTGGCTAAATGTAAGGTCCAAGGCAAGTTGAGTGTGAGCCTGAAGACTAGCTAAATACTAGCCTGAGGGCTTGTTAAATGCGAGCTCAAAGGTTGGCTTGGATACAATCTTGATGGCTGGCTGAGTGCTAACCCGAAGGCTAGTTAAGTGTGAGCTTGAAGGCTGGGGAAGTGCGAGCCTAAGATTGGCTAAGTACAAGCCCAATGACTGACTAAGTGTGAACCTAAATGCTTGCTAACTGCAAGCCTAAAGGCTGGATCATGGTGATGGGGATCTGTCGTCTTCCAAAGGTCACAGGTAACCACAGAAGGGTCATGGATTTGCTATCCTCATCGCTATCTTGTAAGGGCTATGGGTGGCTATAGCGAGGTCAAGAGTTCACTTTCTTTATCACCAAGGGCTACGGGTGGTGTGATGTTGACAAGAGTTCACCATCATGCCAAAAACTGCAGGTGGCCGCAATGTGGAATAGTCTTTTTTTTTTATTTTTTATTATAATGTTAAGTATGATGAATTAGTTTCACATCGGATATTGGATAGATAGGGTCAAATATATATAGTGAAAAAGGCTCATATCCCATAAGCTTAAGCTTTTGGGATGCTTTGGTGTCTGGCTCACTATATTGATCTGATTTGATACTCTTTTGGCCCCCCAACAAGTGGTATCAGAGCTTCAGGTTTGAAACTGTGAAAACTCTTAAGATCGAAATTACCATGATGGTGCAACTGAATTGAGTCGCATGTTAGTTTCTCTTAAAAAAATCAAAAGAATGAGACAAAAATCCGTCAAATCACATATGAAGGGAGAGATTGTTATAATGTCAGGTATGATGAATTAGTCCCACATCGGATATTGGATAGATAGGGTCCAATATATATAGTGAAAAAGACCCAAATCTTATGAGTTTAAGTTTTTGGGATGGTTTGACGTCCGACCCATTATATTATTCTTATTCGACACTCTTTTGACTCCCCCAATAATTTTTGTCAAATATTCATTTTTTTTCTTTTTTTTCCCTCAACAATTTTTTATATATTTTTATTTTTTTCTTCTTCTATTTTAAACTTGAAACTCTTCTCCTTGTTTTTCTTTTTGGCCGAATTTGTTTTTACTGCTTAAGTTTTTTAATCTTTTATACGTTTTTTGGGTTTCTTCTTCAACAACCTTATGCCAAAGTCCTAAATCCATCTTGCCTTTTCTTCCTTGACTTCCCCCGATTGGGCCGGGGGCAGCTCAGTCGCTTCTTTAGCTAGTTCAGGCGAGCAACGGCCAAATCTGGCCGGCCTTAGCCACGATGGGGTGAGAGGCACCTCGCCGCTTTCCCCTTTTGGCCAAATCCAGTCATCTCCCAGCCTGATCTGGCCTACTCTCAACTGCGGTGGTTAGGAGGAAGGGGGCCTCATCGAGGTCATTCTCAAGGATGCAATTGTGGAGCTCGAGGCACTTGCCAGTGAGGGCAGATAGGGGCTCCATGTGAAGGTGGTGCTCAGTGGCGGTGAGGTTCTACGAGGCAAAGGAGAGGACGTGGAGGCATGGCAGCTCGTGGAGGCATTGATGCTTAATTGTGGACAGAGTAGTGGAGGAGGCTGAGCCAGGCTGCAGCACCTGGGTAGAGAAGCGCTCAGTGGCAGCCTCTTCAGTAAGGCATAGGAGTGGAGGTGGTGTCGACGATGCTCGGTAGGCTGGGGCTACGTGAGTGTCGGTCAACAAGTTTGAAGTTGCAACAGTGATGATCGGTGAGCTCATTGATAAAAGAGGACCTTGATGGTGGTGGCATGAGTCACCTTGGTTGGCAACATGTAGCATGGCTCCCTGTGGCAGCTTCATCTGTCTATGGGCAGATACAGTAGTTAAGGTGCTGAACTAGTGACAAATGGGCTAGAGCAACAATCAACATGCTGGACCAGTGATGAATAGGCTAGAGCACAAGTGGGTGGCAGCTTCGTGGTCCTATAGGAGAGAAGGAGAACAGGAAAATGAAAAGAAAAGAATGAAGATAAGTTTGAAACTCCACCTCTTTAGTCTTCTTCAATGATGACCATTCTGATCTCTCTATTTTTTTTTTATCTCTGATCTCTTTCTCTTATGTTCCCTGATTTGTAGGCTCCATGGATTTTTATAGGCTTGAAAAGATGAACTTGGTCTAGAACAAATCTTCTTTCTTTGAATTTTTGAATAATGGATGTGAATGTAAACAGATATGGATAAGGTTTATCCAAAGTTTGGATGAACTTATGAAGAGATATGTATAAATATGTTTGTTGTAGATGATGATATCTTGAAAGTTATACTCATCCTGAACATTAAAATTAGAGGAGTTATTTATTATTTTTTTTCAAAAATTAGACTAAATTATAATTTTATGATCTTCAGGGGGACTTCTCTGCAAAAAGGACTTGCTTATAAATTTTTGAAATTTCTAGGGTTCTTTTTGAATAAAATTTGGGCTAATTCATAAATAAAACTTTTTTAGAGACTTATTTGCAAAAAGTCAAAATTCTAATGACTTATTTGTAAATAAAAAAATTTGGAGGGATTTATTTATAAATTTTGGATTTCATGAGGACCAAATCATAATTATCGATCTTTTGAGAGGTTTATTTACAGATCCTAAATTTTGTGAGACCCAATTTTAATTTTAGGATTTTATTGGACTTTTCTATAAAATTTTTATTTCAGGGACTTATTTATAAGAGAATCCATTTATAAAGATTTATTCAATGCAGAGATCTATTTGTAAAATACTTGTGTTTTATATCTTTGGCCCAAGTTTTAGATGAATTTTGGACTCAATTCTGATGTAGAAATCCGGCCCACTCACCCCGCTTAGATGAGGCTTTGCTTGAGCCCGAATTTCCCAATGATTTAAGCTCAATTTTTGGTCAAATTCGGATACGATTTAAACTTACTAAGATTCACATTTGAGCCGAAATTTAGTGGCATGCAAATCTCAATTTTAATCACATTTCAATCAAATTTAATTGTTACAAAAATTGTCCCAAACAAAATTTAAATCAATTAGTGTTAATTGACAATAAGCTCAAAGCTGTCAATAACACCTCAAAATCTAATCGACACAAGACAAGAAAGGTAATCATAAATGGTCAGCATAGGCCAAGACCGCTAACCATTTCAAATTAAACTAAGACTAGCTTGAATTCACTTTGTCAATTAGCTAAATATTGAGTTCGAGAGAAGTCAACTGACAACAAGCATCAAGCTATTAGCCACACTTCAACCTCAGCCAAGATAAGCTTCAAATTTAATTGATAACAAGCCAAAAAGGCCATCAATTTTCAAATCAGAAATGGTCAACATAAGCCAAGGTCATTCACCATTTCAAGCCAAAGTAAAGCAAGCCTGAACTCACTTAGTTAGTTAGCCAAATGCCGAGTTCAAAGAAATTCAACCGATAACAAGTATAAAGTCATCAATAATACTTCAAGCTTAGCCAACATAAGCTTAGTCCAAATTTAATTAACAACAAGCTAAGAGGTTATCGATTATTGAAGTAGAAATGGTCAGCATAAGCCATGGTCATTAACCATTTAAATGAACTAAAGGCAGACTTGAACTCACTTAGTTAATTAGCCAAACACCATCTTTGAAAGAAATTAATTGACACAAGCATGAAGCCATCAACGATATTTCAAATCTAGTCAACAATAAGTCAAGAAAGGCCATCAATTATCAAATCTAATTAGCATAAGTTAAGACTTCTAGTCATTCTCTCAAAGTAAAAATCAAGATAAATAAATTGACAACAAGCCAAAGAGGCTGTCAATGAATCAAATTAGAGATGGTTAGTATAAGCCAAAGCCACTAACCATTGCAAAAATCGTGCTCAAAGAAAATCAACTGACAGCAAGCATAAAGCCATTGGTAACACTTCAAGCTCAACCAGCACAAGCTCAAAAGTCATTGGTGATATTTCAAATTTAATTGATAACAAACCAACAAAAGTTATCAATTATCAAATTAGAAATGGCCAGCATAAGCCAAAACAACTGATCATTCTCTTAAATAAAAAGTCAAAAGAAGTTAACTGACAATAAGTGCCACCAAGGATAAAACATAATATCCATTTGAGTTATGATTTCTTAGATCAATCGGTTATGATTTCTCTTATTCGTGTCTCTATTTTATTAACTATTCTTGCTTTAAGGGATTTTTGACAATTACCAGAGTAGTTAACAATAAGAACTTGTACCTATTGAAAGTTTTATTCCCATAATTTCTGATTGCGCATACAAACTCACCTCATTTTTATTTTTTATTTTGAGATTGCATCTTAAGGTCTTTTAGCTATCTCTGGTGGTTGATTTCAGCTCCACAGTAATTAATGGCTTTTATCTTATTATTGATTGGGTTTCAAATATTGCCAATGACTTCATGCTTGTTTTGGCTGAGTTTGAAGTGTTACTAATAGTTTTATGCTTATGTCGATTAAGTTTAAAGTGTTACCAATGGTTTTAATATTGTATTAGTTGATTTTCTTTGAACATGACCTTTGGCTGACTAAGTAATTAAGTACAAGCACACATTGATTCAGCTTGGTTTAAGAGAATAATTTGTGACTTTTTCTTAAGCTAATTATTCTTGATTTGATAATAGACAGCTTTTGGCTTATTGCTAATTAAACTTGAATTATTGCCGATAGTTTTATGCTTGTTGTCAGCTAACTTTCTTCAAAGTTGGTGTTTGGTTAACTAACTGACTGAGTGCAAGCTTTTCTTAGTTTGGTTTAAAATTTAGAGAATTATTAATGGCCTTAACTTATGTTAATCACTCTTGATTTGATAATCGACAACTTCAAACTTGCCTCAATTAAATGTGAAGTGTTACCAACTTCTTTATGCTTGTGTCGATAACTTTCTTCAAACACGACATTTGGCTAATTGACTAAATAAGTTACAAGCCTATCTTAGTTTAGTTTGAATGTGAGGGAATGATTAATGACCTTGGCTTGTGCTGATCATTCTTGATTTGATAATCGATAGCCTTTTGGCTTATTGTCAATCAGGTTTGAAGCATTACTAATGGCATTATACTTGTTGTTGATAAACTTCTAACAAGTAGGGTACTTCTCTGACTGACTAAGCAAGTTCAAGTCTATCCTAATTTAGTTTGTAATGGTTAGTGACTGTGGCTTATATTGACCATCTTTGATTTAACTATCGATGAATTTTCTTGTTTGTTGTCAAATGGGTTTGAGGTGTTGTCGATAGCCTTATGCTTGTGGTCAACTAACTCCAATTGATTTGAGCTTGTTTTGGATCAAGCTTGGTTTTGATTTGAGTTTGGTTTGATTTAATTTGACATTCAAACTTGATTTTGGTTCAAGTCAAGCTTGATTTAATTTTGGTCAAGTTTAACCTTATGTTGGATCCTTATTGGTTCCTAGACTTAATCATTATTAGACCTTGATTTTAATCCTTATTGGATCTTGGGTTTAACTTTTATTGGATCCTTATTGGATCTTGGTTGAATCCTTAATGGATTTTAGATCCAACCCTTATTAGATCTTTATTAGATCCTTAACGGACTTTAGATCCAATCCTTATTAGATCTTTCTTTGTTCCTTAGTGGATTTTGAATTTGATCCTCATCAAGTCTTGTATCCAACCCTTATTGGATCTTGGATTTGATCCTTATTGGATCTTGGATTCAATCCTTATTGGATCTTGTACTTGATTTTTGTTGGATCTTTAATGGATCTTGGATGCAATCATTAATGTGTCCTTAATGGATCCTTAATGGATCATGGATCTAATCCTTGATGCATTCGTATTGGATCCTTAATGGATATTAGATCCAATGCTTGTTAGGTTCTTATTAGATCCAACTATTTTTGGGTTCTTATTAGATCCTTAATAGATTTTAGATCCAAACCTTATTGGGTTCCTACTAAACCCTTAATTGATCTTATATCCAACCCTTGTTAAGATCTTATTGAAATCTTAATGAATCTTGGGTATAACCCTAGTTAGGTTCTTATTAGATCCTTAATAGATCTTGGTTCAACCCTTATTAGGTTTGTGATAGATCCCTAATGGATCTTGCTTTGAATTCAACTCTTATTGGGTTTAGGTTTAACTTCGGGTCCAACCTGGTTTTTCTTCATGTTTAACCTAGTTATAATTTAGGTTTGACCTGATTTGATTTAGGTTTGACTTCATTTGGTTCAAGTTCAATCTAGCTTAACATGATTAGAGCTTGGTTTGAAATTGATTTGACCTGATCAGGGTTTGGATCTAGACCGATTTGGTTAGAGTTCAACTTGACTAGACTTAATTAGAATTTGAGTCTAAGTCAATTTGATTTGAGTTTGACCAGATTTGGATTTGGGTCTGCTCTAACTGGAATTTTGTCCGTTAATTTGATCAATTTCAAGTCCATTTGATGGTTCATTCGAATAAAGTCAATATAACTTTATCATTGTATTATTCATTTAAATAAATTATTTTGATCAATTTACTTTAATCAATTTAATTTAATTGATTTGAGGGTCCTTGGGCTATCAATTGATCAAGTGACTTTCGGGGGATCCCATGGGATAACCTTGTGTCCATTCGACTTTTCGATGAGCCCACAAGCTAGCCTTGAGTCATATTAACTATCAGGTGAGCCCACAAGTTGGTTATTAGTTAAATTGACTTTCAAGTGAGCTCATAGGCTAGCCCTGAGTTAAATTGATTTTCAAGTGAGCCTGCAAGCTAGCCTTGGATCATATTAACTTTCAGGCAAGTCCACAAGCTAGATCTGACTTAGATTAACTTTTAGTTGAGCCGGCAAGGTGGCCCTTAATCATATTAACTCTCAAATGAGCGTGCAAGCAAACCCTGGGTGGTCAAATTAACTTTCTAGCAAACCCACAAACTAGTATTGAGTTATATTAACTTTCAGATAAGCCCATAGGCTAGCCTTAGATCAAATAACATTCATACAAACTCACAGGCTGGCCCTAGGTTAAATTGACTTTTGAGCGAGCTTGTAGGCTAAACTAGGTCAGCATAGGTGGATCAAAGTAAAAAAAAAAAAAGGGTATATTTTCTTCTTCTTCTTTTTTTCCTTTTTCTCTTCTCTTCTTTTCTCTTTTTTCCCCTCTTTTTTGGTAGCCATTGCAATATATTTTTTAATATTTTTTACTTCTATCCTCCTTTTATTCTTCTCTCATCTCCCCAATTTTCCTCCTTTTCTTTGCTAGGTGGCTAGATCCAGTCACCTCTTGTCAGATCCAGCTAATGGAAGTAGTGAGAGTAGGCAACCAATAGAGTTGGTGTAGTAAGACTCGATTTGCAGGTTCAGACATCCAAACTCAGTCAACTTTGATGGCTCAGTTCACGAGTTTGGAAGTTCTAGTGATCAAACTTTAGGTTTTGGTTCTCCAAACCCTATTAGGAAAGTGTACACGAAGGGTGCAAGGGATGATAGAAGATCATAGGAGGATGAGAGTTTGCAAGTGGCCTGCGGCTAAGAGGAGATGACTGGGGAAGGCCCGATCCGATAGAGGATTAGCAAGAGGAGGTAGTGGAGAAGGTGTTGTAGATCATGGGTCATGATCACTAAGAGATGCCTTAAGGGTTCCTCGACCTAGCATAAAATGAGTCCAGGCATTGCTCATTGATGAGGGGCTAGCTGCCTAGAAGTTGCAAGTACAGGTTGAGGTAAAGGCAGTGCAACAGTGACTAAAAGTAAGCAACTTCAAGATTCGGGCATTTTTTCTAGTTTGGTTGCCCAAATCTGGGGGTTTGGGCTCCTGGACATCAAGGTTTGAACAACTAAACCATAAGGTTTGGTTAACAGAATGCAGGCAATAAGCCATGCAGGGAGTAGGGACAATAATGTGTGGGGGTTCAGCAATGGACAACAAAGCACTAGCATAGAGGGAAGAAGAAAAGCAGAGAGCTTCAAAGGAAATGAAAAGGGTAAATAGAAAAGTTTGATTCTTACTTTTCCTTATGCAGCTTTCGACCAAACCTATGATTCATTGTTTTTATTCATCACCACCTTCGATATTTGTCTCTGATTTTTGATCTCACTCCTTCCTCTCTTTTGCAAGATTTTTCAGAATTTTTATATCTCATGAGTTGATTAGATCATCTCTATTTTAAATTTTAAGTTGTGGATATGGATGATGATCTTTGGTTCAAATTTTGAATATAAATAACTATTTTGTTTGGATGAAAATGAGATCCTTTGTTTGAATGTGGATGATGATTTATATTGTCCATTTGTATTCAGATTAGGATATGATGATATTTTGAATAAGATAATTTGAAGTTTGAAATTTACTTATTTGAGAATTCTCAAATTATAAGGGCATATTTGTAAAAATTGAAAAATCCCAAGGACCAATATGCAATTATCAGCCTTTGAGGAGGATTTTTTGCAAAATGTAAGGACCAATTTGGAATTACCCATTTTAAGGCATATTTTTATAAAATGTGATGACCAATATATAATTTGAAGATTTTGATGGACTTTCTTGTAAGAAAAATTGAGCCAAGAACTTGTTTGTATGAGTGGTCCAAAAACTTATTTGTAAATATTTTATATTTTCATTTTGGCCCAAATTTTTAATACGGTTTGGGTTAAATTTGGTACAAAATTTAGGCCCACTCCTCCTACTTGCACTAAATTCAATTTAAGTCAATATTTTATAACAATTCAAGTCCAAATTGAGCTCAATTCTTAGTGAAATTTAACCATAATGTAGGCCCTAAGGAAACCCATATTTTGGGGGCATTCAAAATTTTGATTCGAGTCAAACCTGGATCAAACATAGTTAGACTGAAAATCACCCAAACAAAGGTCATAATGGAACCAAAGGTCCATTCAGAAGGTTTAAGGTGATGATGGACATATAATGAAAGTGTGATGATGGATCAACAAACATGATTTGAGATTAAATTGATAGCTCAAAGAGGGCTTAAGCAAATTGATTCAAACCTTTAGGTTTAAATTTTTCAATTTTATTAGTTGAGTTGAGGATTTCAAATGAGAATCTATTAGAGTTCTCTATTTGACACTTAACCAGTTTATTTTAGTTTTGTCCAAGTTGATTTGTGAAGTGTCAAATAGCTGATCTTTCCATGAAATTATTCAATAGGATTTTTACTAAGTTTAATCCTCCGAACTTAGAGATAGAGATTTAAGCTTCTGGTTTTATAAAATTCGATTGTCAAAATTCTAAGTTCGGTTGGACATTCGATTATCTGAACTGTTAAGTTTGATCATCCGTACATGTGTGGACAAAGGCTCAATGGCTAATTTTTTTTTTACCATAGAACCAGTTTGGACACAAATTCAGTCATTTGAACCTAATAGAAAAGGCAAGAGTTTCACCATAAGGGCTAGTTTCGGCCCCAAAAGGTATTTAGAGACTTGGGACTTATTCACATTAAAAATTTGTCACCTTTGATCATTCCTTGAGAGAGAAAGAAAGACCTCAAAAGCCTTATAATCTCACAAGAGCTCTAAAATTATTTTTCACTTTCAAATCTTCTTCCCTTGTGCTCAAATTTGAGAGACTTTAGTAGTGAGGAAAGGTGGTTCCTTCTTCTTGATTTTTATTTGCAAACACTCCTACCCTATTATAAATAAGAGACAAGGCTCTAGTTTTTGAACGTTATCTTGCTTGATTGGAGCAAGGTTTATACAGTTGTGGCTTCACATGAATAAAATGACATAACTAATAAAGTGATTGAAGTCCTCAAGGTTAAGGAAAGGGTCGTGGAGTAGGTGTGGTGTGGTTGGTAACCAAATGACATACATCTTGGTGTGCTCTTTCTTGTCTCTTTTCTTTAATTATTAGAATTATGAAAATTTGATTGTTTGTGATTGTGAAACTTTTGAGATATTGTCTTGTGGAATGATTTGGGATTTTATTTAGATAATACTTATTCATTTTATTGCAAAAACTAATTCAGCCCCCTCCTTATTATGTTATCATTCGTGATTTCATCTATAACTCCATTGGGTGCAATATAGTTGTTGTTGACTATTTGACAGGCCTTGAGAATCTCTACTATATGAACAAGGTTTGTTGTGGTCTGAACCTATTCAATATACAATACCATCCTCAGTCAACCCACCTTGAACCAACTTCAAGGCATTATATCTACAAACAAGCTACTCATGAAGTTCAACACCAAACATGGCCTAGAAGAAGCAAATTGAGATTAGTCACTCACTAGAACTTGCTACACAACTTACTTGGAGGAATCTACTAATGGAAAAGGAAATGGTCAAGTGGTTGAAGACAAGAAGAACCAAAGTGCCAATCCCATCGAGCTGCTGATGGACTTTATATTGGATGAAAAATTGGGGAGAATAATGAAGCTCAATGTTGCAGTACCAAAACCACTACAAAGTTAGCTCTAATGCCTATGGAAAAGAAGTCAAGGTGTCTTCACCTAGTCATTGGAAGACCTCCCAAGCAAAAACCCTTCAATGGCCCAGCATGAGCTGCAAATTAATGTAGGATGCAAGCTAGTTAAGAAAAATAAAAAGGTATTTCACACCTAAAAAGGCAAAGGTTATTGCTTAAGAGGTGAGAAAGCACCTCGATGTGGGATTTATCAGGTAAGTTATGTACCTTGAGTGGCTAGCAAATGTGGTTATCATAAAGAAGGTCAATGGAAAATGGCGCATGTGTATGGAGTTCACCTACCTCAATAAGGCCTATCCAAATAACATTTATCCCTCCCAAGGATCGATCAGCTCATGTATTCCACTTGGACCATCAACTACTCAGCCTCCTAGATACATTCTCTAGATATTATCTAGAGGACAAGAGAAAGATCTCATTCATCATTGACCAAGGTACCTACTGCTATATTGTCATGCCTTTTGGATAAAAAATAGTTGGTGCCACTTATCAATGCGTGGTCAACTGGATATTCAAGTCCCAACTTGGTTGGAATGTCAAAACATATGTGGATGACATGCTAGTGAAGAGTCATTGCACCTCAGATCACCTAGATAACTTGGAGGAGAGATTTAATACAACACTGGTAATACTAGATGAAGCTAAACATGGAGAAGTGTCCCTTTAGTGCTACCTCAAGTAAGTTCCTCAAGTACCTCATAAATAAGATAGGAATAGAAACCAACCTAGAAAAAATATAAACTATTAGAGACATGGAGCCCTTGACCTTAGTGAAGGTAGTTTAATGCTTAACCTATCAAATCACCACACTAAGGCATTTACTCTCCAAGTCCATAGAGAAATGGCTCCCCTTCTACTAAGCCCTCTGACATCAAGGCAACTATCAATTGGATGATGAATCTCATCAATTCTTTGAGACTTTCAAACAATACCTCTATCAATCCCCTCTTTTGGTTAAGACTAAATAATGTGAATATTTGTGCCTTTGAGAATGGCTTCTTTGAGAGTCTTCAAGAATATCAAGTTTGGTGACTTTGATTTTCCTATAGTCCACATTTATTCATGTCTTGGCTTAGCCATTTCCCCAAAGGTTGAGTGTTGCCTCTATCCCAAGTTGGATGACTCATTAGTAGTGTATAGCCATTATCTCTTCTTTGAAGACATCCCTATGATTTGCTTTAATGTTGTTATTCTACATTGTATGAATTGAGTGGCTTGCAAATTAGGTCTCCATCATCGAATTCCTCATGATATTGTAGAGAATTGCCTCAACAAAAAGGGGGGCCTTCTTAGGTTTGTTGAGCTTGTAAGATACGGATGGATGGTGGTATAGAGGTCCAGCAGGTGAGTGTGAAGTAAGTTACTACCTACCGTGACTAATACCATATGACCTTTGGGGATAGACTACAATTTCATTCATTGCAATTCATAGGTACCTCAGATGTCTATATTGGGGCATTATTTAGCTCATCTTGCTGCAGTACCACCTTTTCTTTGCCTAATATTTGTGTTTGTTTGCATTTTGATGTCCTTATTCTTACCGTTTCTTCTAGACTCCTATTTCCCTTGAAGAGGCTATGTCTCATTTGGAGCTAAGACATTTGAAGCTTTTAATTTTCAGAGTATTATGGCCAACCTTGAATATCAAACAAATGAGTTGGTGGCTGAGGTGAATTGGTTGGCAAGTCCCTTTTTTTCACTCCTTTCTTGTGTTGTCTTAGTGTTAGGAGATCACTATCTCACAAGGCTTTTATTCATACAGGTCTAATCTTGAGAAGGCACAACCAGCAGTCTTGCAAGACTTTCATTCTTAGATTGTGATGGTATGTTCTTACTTCTTCAATAACTTGCTCTATATTTCTTATGTAATCGTTTCGCTTAGCTTTGAGTTTAACTTAATGCCGAGATTGCATAGTTGTGGGCCTGCCTTGCTACCTCTAAGCCTAATTGAAATGACCATTATATTTGCCTTGACTAGAACCAAAACTTGTTTAGTTCTCTACAAGTGAATCAAGGTGGTTCCCGCCCTTCATCTTCTTGATCCACCCATAGTTGTTCATATCCTAAGTCTTAGGTTGGATCCTCCTATAGCCTTCATGACTAATGCACTTTTGCACCTATATTATGTACTTTTGTTCAAGAAACTTTCTAGGTATCACTTTTCTTTCATGTTGTATGTATATAAGAACCTTGGGCATGTTGGCATGAAGGAGTCAATTTAGAGAGCTCTCTTTATGTGTGTATATACACACACACATAATGACTTGGTAGGCTCATTCATATCCTTAGTTGTGTTTCCTTACTCAATTGGACTTGCTTGAGGTTGCATAAAACTTTGTCCAAGATTATGGGTAGTTAACTAATTGGCTGCTCTTTCAACCCTAGTTTTAGTATGATGTCTTCCTCAAGAACCCATTTCAAATGACTTTTGGATTATTAACAAGCATATTCTTATAGGTGATAACTCTCTTTCAGCTTTGGCTTCGACTATTAGATACCCTTTGACACCAATTTCCAAATTTTACTTGCTGGCATATACCATATGATACTTACTCTTTTGGTGACTTTTCTTGGTCAGTAAGGTACTAAAATGAGATTGGATATGCCTATCTTAATTCCAGCAAGCAATCCAAATTTTTCTCTTTTTTTTGTCTTTTTTCCTTTCTTTTTATTTTGGAATTCTACCCCTTTTTTTTGCTTTACAACCTCATTCCCTGTGAGCGACCCAAGCATTTTGGGCTCGCAAATGCCAATCAATTCTTATTCTTTGAATTTGCCTCTGTTGATTTAGTTTTCTATATGAGATTTACTCTTTTTAGAATTTTTCTTTGCACAACTTTACGAGAGCTGATCTTTTGCCTTTGGGATGGACTTTCTGAGAGGCTATCATTCAATATTTGCGCTTAGCCTGAGAAGTGATTTTCTCTACAAGCTTTCGGTTACTCTTGATTTGCTTGCCTTACTTTTGGACTTACGTTCTCAATGGTTACTTGAAATTTAAGTGTAAAAGAGGAACACAAGATTTCCAATGCCATTAAAAATTATCACTGAGCTCAGGTGGGACCCTTGCCAAGTGAAATGGTTGAAGCACTATGCAATTCCCACTTTGCCTTGGAGGATGCTCGGGCTACTAAGATTGTGCAATAATTGATTGCGCTCAATTGTCTTCCGTCTAATAGTTCAAACTAGCTAAACAAAGACTTATGCATTTTTATTAGGCTTAACCTATTTTACATTGCAATTTTAAGTTATGAGATATAAATCTCATATAGCACTACTATCCACATCATATGTTATTCTAAATAGGATTTGGCTCGTTGAAAAATGTATGGAGGTGCCATAGACACATATAGTCTCGCCAACATTATTTATTCTAGTTTAACTTTATTTATCTTTTGCACATTTACTTTAAAAATGTCATATTCAAATTTTTAGAAATTTTCTTTAGAAAATATTACACGTATACATGAATAAAATTGACTTTTACATTTATGGTAAAAATTTAATCAAAGAAATATCTAATTCATAGTAATGGAGTTTGGTAAAGACAAACATCATGGGTATTTCTGAAAATTTTAAAAATTTTGAGGGATGTAAGAGCTATTCAAATTTTATAGGATCATAAGTTAAATTTCATATGTTTATAGGGGTATATAAGCAAAATTTCCTTTTCTTGTTTTAGGAAATAAAATTGGTTATATAAGATAGAGTTCGTTCGTTACTTAAAATCAGATATGGACATTCATAAAGTTAACAATTTATATATAGATATCCATTTAACATAAAAAAAAAATGCAAATATACACCTGTATATATAGATATCCAGTTAACAATCCGTAGTATCATTTTTGTTGAACCATATACGCAATTTCACGAGTTATTATTGCATGAAAACATGAATTTTATCTAATAGTTTACAAAATACAACATTTGTTTAATAAATC
Source organism: Trichopus zeylanicus subsp. travancoricus (assembly GCA_005019695.1). Classification (NCBI taxonomy): domain Eukaryota; kingdom Viridiplantae; phylum Streptophyta; class Magnoliopsida; order Dioscoreales; family Dioscoreaceae; genus Trichopus; species Trichopus zeylanicus. Next base: position 338,801 of record RXID01014424.1, read on the forward strand.
ATTACTAATAATGTCTAATTGTGCCCCCCCCCCCCCCCAACCAAAACTGAAAGCGAGTCTTCTTTACCAATCAACAGATAACAAAATGCTTTAAAAAATTGACCACAAACTCTCAGAAAATGGTGATTTTATAATTGAATGATATTTATAATCAAATGAAAATGTTTTATAATTGCATATGGGTATCTATGCTAAGTAGGCCATACTAACATTTAAAAAGATATAGAGAACCACTCTTCCAAATATAAATACTGAAGACAATGGTAGAACAAGGAAAATGACACTCTTGGGTATCCTTGAAGCTTCTGTTTTACAAGTTTTCTTTTTTTAAAAAAATATTTGGGTTTATTTCCTTTATGGCCCATTTGGATAAATTATTATTTAAAATTGAGAAATTGATCGATTCCTTCAATCTTAAGAAATTGAGAGAATTATTGGAATTATCCCATTCTAATGTTTGGATGAATATTTTTAAAGTAAAATTGAGAATTAACTAATTCTCTCAATTTTAAAAAATATATTATCTTTAATAAGAAATTTAGTACAAAATACTAAAAAAAATTAAGTATAATTTACAAACACAAAATATATACTAGTTTTTAAAAATTGATGTTTTATTTATAATTAATTTAGGATTTATTTAACATTTTTTCCTTATTAAATTATATTTTCTTAGAAATATAATTTATTATTTTAAAATTTAATATAATTATTAAAATGGCCAATATGTGGAGAATTATATAAATATAATAAAATTAATTCATGATTTATTTATTATATTTTAGCTAACATGTTAAATAATTTGATAAACTTAAAAATTATAATTTTTGAAAAATAATTTATTTTCAGTTAAATAAGAAATAACAAATAAAAAAATTAATTTAAAAATAAAGAAAATTTTACAAAAATGGCTTAAGGGTTATATAACTTTATCATTTAATCTGTGGATCCTTCCTTAATTTGTAGGAATTGGGTACATTTCTCACAAAATTTTTGAAATTCAAAACCGGAATTGGGGAAAGATTGGAATTGTTCAATCCCGTCAATTCTAATTCTTGGAATCGAATCAAACACCGAAATTAAGAGAATTGACCATTCAATTCCCCAATTCTCTCAATTTTAGATTTCCGGAATTGATTCAATTAGAGGGCTAGTAGGTCACTTAGGGAGTTGTTCTTGAAGACCCTTATTAGGTATCATATATTGGTGATAAGATTTCTACGACCATTTAAATGAACGAAAAAATTATTATATTTAATAACACTTTTTAAAATACGCTTTTAGTTTTATATTCTGTCTATTTTTTCAACACCATTTTATATATTTGGGAAAATTTCTGTTTGTTCTTTGCAAATTTGTTTCTATTCGGTCAACCCAATCCATTTTCACTTTTTTTTAACCCTAGTGATGACATCAGCTTGTTTAAGTCATCAAAAAGGAGATAGATGGAAGAAATTGCCTATGCTTCTTAACCTATAATTCATACTCTTTTTTTAGGAAGAAAAACTATCACTAGCAAGCATCTGGAAGCCAAAATAGTTGTCGTTAAAATTGTTGTTCATAGATTTTCTAAGGTAAAATCATTGACCTTCACCATCTTTCTTATTCTGATGTTCTTTTTCTTTATCTTTCCAGCAATCTAAAGTATTTTTGGTGATTTTTTCATTTCATGCTTTCAAATTTTGATGCTGATCGTATTTTTAGCCCATCTCTAGGGCCATTTGATCCATTTGATCTTAAATCTACTCTCCAATGGCTTTTGTGGAGAATTTATTCATAATTGCACAATACAAGAGCAACGAATGCAAGTTTCCCGTCTCTATTGTTTCAACAATGAATTTTGTTCTGAAGAAAATTTATGGAAGATAACTTTTTAATTCTGATGAGATGCAACTAAGGTATTTTGTCACTAATAATTCGAATAAACTCATTCTTTTTTATTCCAATGAAAAAGTGCATTCCATATTAAATATCTATGGTATGATTCAAAAGTAGGTTATAGATATTATTGTTAATATAGGCAATGAGCAAGTGGATAATAGGCCATAATAAGTGCCTATGAAGTGATTTATAATCTTCATGAAAGCCTCTTTTTCATGGGTGATTTATTTTTTGATTTTATAATTTTTTTTGTTGTGTGTGCTATGTGCTATAGGCATTCTTTATTGTGAAGAATGAGTCATCTTTTTGTTATATTTGTTGAGTTGCTGATTGAGACTTTACAAGACAATTTGTACTTATATTTATTTGGTTCTGCCATGGACCTACATATAAACAAACAAACATTTGTGCTTGTGATATCATTCACAATTTTGATTTGTGTGTTCATTTTTTAATCAACTAGTTTTTATTTTGTAAGTAGGTGGTATGCATTTTGTAAGCCTATGTTTTTACTATTTGGTATTATGTGTTCAGTTTTTAGTTGGTATGTATTTACTTTCTAGTTGGTATATTTAATGTTATTTGAAAAAATATTCATTTAATCATTGTTATATATTTATTTTTATGCATAAAGTATTCATTCCTAAAATAAATTTGATGACAATAATATATAAATAATGCAAAGCAGAAGTTTGCTCATAACTTTTTAGGCATAAAAAGTTCTTATAGAATTTCACTCTAGATTTTCAGTTTTCAATTAAAACTGAAATGAATTGGAAAAATTTTATTTGGTTTGGTTTGGTTTTGAGGCCTAATTAGTTCAAATTGGTTTTAGCTAATTAATTCAGTTTATTTTAGTTTAGTTCCACAATCAGACAAATTGAATGCATAGCCGCAAATTCATCCATCTTTCAAACTCAAGAGTATTTGCTCTATAGAAACAAAGTTCCTTTTATCTGAAAAGCATTTATTTTTTTAGTGTTATGTATTGATTTTATTCCAAAAGCACTTTTTTTTAGTTAGTATGCATTCATTTTATTTGAAAAGGATTTGTGTTGGTAATCATGCATTCATTTTTATTATAAAGTATTCAATATCATATATTGATCAATAAAGTGGTGCAAAAAAAATATGTCATTAACTAAGAAAGACCTCAAGTTGGTCTTTTTTTACTTGCTAAAAGTTTATATGAGAAAAGGATGACTATATTTTATAACTAAATGAGTAAAATTATGAAAAAGTGAATACTATTGCCCTTAGTAATTTTAATGATGACCAAACCATGTATTTGATGGTTTCTTGAGTTATGATACTTGTAGCTTAGCAAGGATTCTAATGAAATTCAAGACCTTTCGGAAGTTTCAAATTGAATATGCATATGAAGATGAACATAAAGTTTGAGATATAATGATGAGTCAATGAACATGGCATTAAAATGGCTTACGAAATTGGCTTCAAGATGACTCTCTAGATTTAGACTTTTATTTTTCTTTAGCTGAATCGAAGATTTGATTTGTTGATTCCAAATTTTAAAGCTCTTATTTAAAACTCTAACTTAACTTGGAATGTCTTCACTAGCTTACCTTTTATCCAAGATAAGTTCTGAGTTACTATCAAAGGCCTAAAGTTGCATATATATGTTTTCTATCAAGTTTGGACATCCAAACACAAAAAACCACTGAAAACTTTGAACACTCGAACCTTCTAGATCGAACACCCAAGTTCTTATATAGAGATTTTTATTTTCTATTATCTAGATTTTCAATTGTCCACTCTCAACTTTGGATACCCAAACCTATCTTCCGAGCGCCTGAACCTATAACATCACTTTGTAATGGCAAGTCTAATTTGATCATTTGGGTAGTTTGGATGACCGAACATAATTTCTGGGTGCCTGAACTTAGTAAGAAATAATCAGTAACAACTAGTTCTCACCCCAACATTTATGTAAGGGCTTGGAATTTGTTTCTATGAGAAATTTTGCATCTTTTATTTCCTTTGAGAGAGAATAAGTTTCCTCAAGCTCTCTAGCCTGACAAGAGCTCTAGATCTACTTTTAACTTTCAAATCTTCTTTCCTTTGTACTCAAACTTGAGAGACTCTTCTAGAGAGGCATATTTGTAAACTTTCATCTTCATTTTGGCTTGTAAACACTCCAAAGATATTAGAAGCTTGTGAGGGATAAAGTCTGAATATTGGAGTTAGCTATTGCTCAATTGAAGAAAGAGTTGTATAGGTTTGGCTTCACTTGAAGAAAGTAATACTCATGAGTAGCAAGTTGGTGTAAAGGCTTGACTTCATTTCAAGAAGTGAAATTAATAGTGGAGTAATTGAAGTCCTCAAGAGTGAGGGAAGGACCATGGAGTACGCATGGTTGATCACCAAACCACATAAAATCTCAATCATTCTTTCATTATCTTGTTTTTATTATATTGATTATGGTTTTAAGGATTTAGTTGGGTTTTCTAATTTTGTCAAAAGTTAAGATTTCTTGTAAAACCTAATTCACTCTCTCTCCCCTCTCTTAAGTTTCCTATTTGGTCCATTAATAGCTATCAAAGCTTTATGCTCATCTTTTATGACTAACATCCCAGAGTATTTGACCCATTCTCTTCATGGAAACTCTTACTACTTCTCATTATTTTTTAGAGGGTCAATTTATTTTACTTTCTCCATATTTTGGTGGAAACAATTTAAATATTTGGAGAATTTGCCACAAGATTTTTATTAAGAGTATTGATTTTGATTTTTGGCATTTGGTTGAAACTTGGTACTCTCCATCCATCAAGTTGATTGATGGTATAGAGGTTCCTAAACAATCTCAAGAATGAACCAAAAAATGAAAAGAGGTTGGAGTTTACAAATGTCAAAGTCATGAATATATTGTATTGTGCTCTTAACAAAAGAATTTTATTATTTAAAACTGTTCATGAGATTTGAAACTGCTTATTACATTGTCATGAGGGGGTTGACAAAATGAAGGATTTGAAAATTTCAGTGGTGGTAAATAAATTTGAGTTTTCTAAAAGATACTCTTTTGAAACTATATCGGATATGCTTTCATGACTTATGGAGATTTTTAATGACCTACATTTATTAGGCAAATGTTATACTAATGAAGAAATTGTGAGAAAGTTTTTTAGGTCTTTGTCAAGCTCATGGGAGCCAAAAGTAATGGTTATTCAAGAAGCAAAGGGCCTCAAGGCACTCCCACTTGAAGAACTCATATATTTGTTGTTAACCTATGACATGAGCCTCAAGAAATTGGGAAAGGATGATGATACAAAGGAAAGAAGATGAAAAAGAAGAAGGCCTCAAGAAAGAATAAAGTAGAAGCCAAAGTGTTGCTCTCTCAAGTTGAAGAGAAAAAGAAGAAAAAGAATAAATAAAAGGGAAAGTTTATATGAGATAGCACGGATGATGATTCCAAGGTAGCCTCAACCTTTGTCTCATGGCAAAGGATTATAAAAGTAATGAGGATAAGGTATGTGATTTACCTTTTGAAAAATTACAAGAAGCTTTTGAAAATTTATATTCAAGATATGAAAAATTTACTTCTCAAGAATACTATATTGAAAGAGAAAATGATTTCACTCGAGAATGATTTTGTTTCTTTGAAGTTCTATAAAAATTCTTGTAATTATGAAAGAACATTGAGGTTCTTCAAAAGGAGAATATTACCTTGAAATCTTTCAAAATCTCTTGTGTTGATAAAATGGATCTTTATGTGTTTCAAAAGGAGTATTGTGATTTGAAAAGGACTTTAGAAAATTTTCTTTCATGGATATAATAATTTGAATAAGATTTTGAAAAACTAAAGGAATTGTTGAATAAATCCAGATTTATTTTTTTTTTCATCTTCAAAATCCAATGGAACAAAATCTACTTTTGTAAAGTCTTCAAAAACAAAATTTTTAAAATTGGAGTGTTATTATTGTAGCCTTCATAGACATGTCTCCACTTGCTGTCTAATTAAGAAAAGTACTCTTTTTAAACAAATTTGGATACCAAGGAGCATGATTCCTAAATGTGTGGAATCCAAACAAGTTTGGGTTCCAAAATCTCTTACCATTTAAGCTATTCTTGCTAGCCAAGGATGATATTTTTTTAAGAAATTTTATCTTTTAGTCATCCTCTGGCTTAGTTAGCTTAAATAGGATTTTTAGCTTCATTTGGATTTTTTTGTACTCTATTTTTATTGTAATCTTTCATAACTTCTATTTATGATATTATGCTATACTACCAATCATCATTGTATAGATAGATATCTTTACTTTATGTATTGTGAAGAGAAAGTCCACTTGGATGGCATCTTTATAAACTCCAAAGGGTACTTAATCACATGAGATAATTGAATCACTTCAAAGTCTTTTAACTTCCATTCAATATCGTTACCTTCATATGATATACCTAAATTAATATGTATCGATTGAGTATAATGCTACTAGTACCATGGGTAGGGGGAGTGTTTGCTTGTGTTGATCGATGAGTTTTCAATAATATTCTAATTTTACTTTATTTAAAATGGTATTGGGGGTTTTAATAATTTGAGTGAGTTGATTCCTGAATTTCTTTCGTTATTTCAATTAATTATCAATTCAGTCATCCGTCCAGGACAATTCGGCTTGAACTTTAAACATGGAAATCACCTTTTTGTTTTAGTTATGTTTAGATGCCCAAATATGAGGTTTAGATGCCCAAACCCTAACTTAGAAAATTGCTCATTGGTTTTGTGTTGTTCAGATGCCCAAACCTTGATGATCTGATGCCCAAAAGTAAATTTTCTACAATCTATTATTTTTAAACTCCTACATTAGTCAACTAAACCCACAATTCTCTCCCTCAACCCTTCACACCCCTCCTTCAGCGAGCCTTCTCTGCTGGTTCTAAGGTTCAATTGGCTTTCAATTTACAGTTTCCACTCTTCCCTCCTTCATTTGTAGCCCTTTTTCAACCTCCTTCTTTACCATGCCACAGGAAAAGCATGTGGCAAGGAAGAGGCATAGGAATTTTGGCCAAACTTTTGGTGAGGTCTCCAATACCCCTCCTGTCATTGATTCCCCAACTATATTTAATAAGTATTAAGATCGATTTTGCTATTCTCATATTATTCCTCCTCGAATTATTGGTTTGAATCTCTAATATTTTTGAATTTATACCCTCTTTTTGCTTCTCTAGGATGGTTATCCTTTGTTAAAGAGAGGAAAATCTATTTTGATGAGGATGTCTGAATCTTTTACTCTAATGCCCCTTTTTGACTATACCACATCTACTCTCATATTATATTATGAACTCATTCCAATTGAACTACATGTAGAGAGACTAGATCACATTCTTCATATTCCTATTAATGGTGATAGGTTGTTAATTACCTAGACTTGGGAAAAGGCAAATCTACCCATTTCTTATCCTGAGGCTATTCAGACTATTTTTGGGGAAAAGTTTGAAGCAACCTTGGTCAAAATAGTTGCCTATATACTCCCACCTCATTCTAGCATCCTCCACTAAATTCTAGCCTACACTATCTTTCTAAAGGGTGGGCATCAAAATGAGGTATCTTATATAGAGTTCTATATTATGTATTATCTTTTGACTAGCCGTGAGGTCAACCTTCATATGTCATTCTCTGGCACATGGCAACTAGTATTTATCATGGTATAGTCGCTCTAGGATATCCAAGCATTATCATGAGGATCCTTCACCATTTTTGTGTTATCATTCCTCCTTGAAATCCTTTCACTTGCCATCACTATACCCCTATTGAGCCCTTCTCTAGAGCTTCTTTGTGCTAGATGGTTTTTCACCACAAGAGATGTGAATGGCTTCATGCTCCTAGTTATACCCCAGTTTTCGAGGACACTATAGAGGAGACTAGGGATGAGGGTGTTGAGCTCGACATGATGGATGCTAACAATAACATGAATGTTGATCCTATTAGTTCATCTTGTCCTTGTCAGTCCATCAGCAATTGGACACACTAAGTGACTAATTTAAGGAGTTCTCCATCAACACCACTCAAAATATCAATCAAATTAAGGAGATGATGCATACACTATTGGATTGTTTTCCTTTCGAGCTAAGGTCTTAGGATTTTATTTTCTATTTTGATGATATTTTGGTGGAACCTTATGGATTTTTCTATCAAGTTTTCGAATGTATTTTGGCTTATGAGTATAACTTGTGGAGTATGTATTATCCATTTGTGGATGCTATGGTGTTTTATAGGTGTTTTGTGCTTGACTTCGATGTAGATGCAACTATGATCTTGTTATGTTTTAATTTTAAAATTAGTGCATTCATATTTTATATGGACTTATTCTTGTGAGGTTTGAGCTTTCTTTTCAATGTCCATGTATTCTATTTGTGTTGATTCGACCCATTTTGTTGATGCCAAAAGGGGGAGTATAAGGGGAGATGCATTAAAGTAAGGGGGAGCATGCTATCTTTTGCTAAATTGGTATTATTCATATGTTTGCTCTAGTTGAAAGTGGTATTCTTTATATTTATGCTCTAGTTGATATATGTTTAAATTGCACAAATTTCATTAGCCAACTATAGTATTCATTTATTTTTGTGAAGGATTTTTCATCACTAAAAAAGGGGAGAATATTATTCTTTGTAGTTTTAATAATGACCAAACTATATATTTAATGATTTCTTGAGTTATGATGCTTGCAACTTAGCCAAAGTTGTAACGAAGTTCAAGACCATTCAGAAGCCTCAAAGTGAAGATGAACATGAAGTTTGAAGGATGATAGTGAGTCAAGAAATGTGGCTTAAAGATATAAAGATGGCTTGAAGATGGCAAGAATCAACTTCAAGATGACTCTCCACATTTTGACTTTTATTTCTTTAGTTGAGTTGAGCTCTTATTTGTTGATTCTATTTTTTTGAGCTCTTATTTGAAACTCTAACTTAACTTGAAATGCCTTGATCATTGTATCTTTTGTCCAAGATAAGTTTTAAGTTGGTATCAAAGGGGCTAAGCAGATATATTTTCTATCAACTTTGGATGTCCAACCCTTATGGTTTAGATGCCTGAACATAAAAAACCACTGAAACCTTGAATGCTTGAGCCTTTTAGATCAGATTCCTAAAGAATGTGCCATATTTATGGATACAAAGTATGCATACATGGGTATTTGAAATAGCAGTTGGTAAGTGATTTCTTGTTGTTTGGAGGAAATGTCAAGAATTCTTAACTTTTCTTTAAAAAATGTTTGGAAAGTTTTTGTATTTTTGGCACTCCTAAATCATCACGAAAAATGCCAGTAAAGATTATTAGTGGCATCTTGAAAATGTCAAAAAGGTTTTAGACATTTTTTTTACCTAGTGTTTTCTTATTGGTGCAAAAAAAATACTAAAAAAATTTTCCCAACATTTTTTCCACTATTACTGGCACTATAGTGGTTCTCTCATAGTGATATAAACTTTTAGTGGAGTTTCAATACATATTATGCCCTTCCAGTTTGGTCATGCTATAAAAATTTTGGTTTTCAGATAGAATTCTTCTTTGTGAGGGATTTGGAAAGAATGGTTCTGAAATTCTTGTGAATTTTCTATTGTAGTGTTTGATTAGTTTTTCTTCATATAGACTTTGGAAAAAGATGGCTACAAGGATTACATGGGTGCTTCATGGCACAACTCCACAACTACTTTTCAGATGCATTATTCATATTGTTTGACTTCAGGGAAGGGGACTAGAGGACCCAAGTGGTTTGACATTCTATCCGAGTATAATATGACGGTGATAGAATACCCTTGACACTATGAAGGGTGTCGTGAGAACAATATTTACATGTGTGATTTGATGTATTGATTGATCCATATCTATTCACTTATGTTCATTTGTATGTATCTATATTAGAATTGTATTTGAAGGCCCAAATAGGTAACCTAAGAAGAGAGGGATTAAATTAGGTTTTGCAAGAAATCTTAACTTTTGACAAGTTAAAAATCTTAATTCAATCCTCAAAACCACAATCAACATAATTGTAATAATAAATGAGGTAAGAAAAGAATGCATTTGAGATTTTATGTTTTCGGTGACCAACTACACCTACTCCATGGCTCTTGCCTCTTTCTTCAGGACTTCAATCATTCCACTAGTAATGTTATTTCCTGAGGTGAAGCCAAGCCTTTACACTAGCTCACAATCCATAACTATTTCTTCCTTTAGGTGAAGCCAAGCTCATACCACTCTTTTTCCAACTAAGTAATAGCCAACTCCAATACTAGAGCTTTGTCCCGGACATACTCTTAACATACTAGGAGTGTTGACAAGCCAAAATGAAGATGAAAGTTTACAAATATACATCTCTAGAAGAGTCTCTCAAGTTTGAGTACAAAAGAAAGAAGGTTTGAAAGTTAAAAGTAGATCTAGAGCTCTTGTAAGACTAGAGGGTTTAAGGAAACTTGTTCTCTCTCAAAGATAATTAAAGATGTAGAAGTTCTCATAGAAACAAACTGCAAGCCCTTATAAATATATGTTGGGATGAGAATTAGTCATTTCTATCTATTTTGCACTGAGTTCTGGTGCCTGGAGCTTAGGTTTGATCATTCAAACTGCTCCAACTATCAAATTATACTAGCCATTACAAAGTAATGTCACACATTTGAGAGCTCAAAAACACAAGTTCCAATGTCCAAAGTTGAAAATGAATAACTAAAGATACAAATAATAGAAAGTGAAAATCTCTATCTGAGAACTGCGGTTGAACTCATTTGGATCAAGTGCACAATAAAATATGTTAATTGATTTAGCATTTAGAGTCATTTTTCTTATCATCTTCATTCCATTTGGCTTTAAATTTGGGAACCCTCACACCACCAATTGTTTTGGGGGGTAGAGTATAGCCTTCTTCTACTATATGCCATAGATTGTAGTCAATAACTTTAATAAAAATATTAATGTGTGACCTCCAATAGTTAAAGTGAGTTCTATTAGAGAGTGGAGCTCTAGTAGTGATTTATAGAGATGGTGAAACACCAAAATTTTCCATAAGGGTTAATTGAAGGCTCTAGGTGATTAAACCAAAAATAGAACAACCCACTTGGATAGTAATTGTAAGACTAAAAACTACCTAAGAATGGGAAAGGGGAGAGGGGTACGAATTAGGTTTTAAGTTGGCAAATAACAATTTTCAATGAAAAACAAGCCAATTTAATCCATGAGTGCAATAATGTAAAGTAAGTAAGAAAGTGTGCACTATGATATAATATGGTTCAGAGACAAATGCTCCTATTCCACAGCCCTTACCTTGATCTTGAGGACTTCAAGTCTTCATTAGAGCAACGCTTTATTAGTAAAGCCAACCACTCACAATAGCTCTTGCTCCAATTGGAAAAACAAACTCCAATCTAGAGCTTGAATCTATCAATCACTCCAAATAACCTTGGAGTGTTTACATTTGATCACAAAGATAAAAATTAACACTTTTGCCTCAAGATAAAAATTAACACTACAAGATCTCTCAAAGGAGAACAAGGGCTTTGAAGATTTGAAAGTTGAAGAATAAGGCTTAGAGCTCTGAGAGGCAAGTAGGCTATTGAGAACTTGTTATCTCAGATGTAGATTGCTCAAGAATACATGAAAGTTCTATAATGAATAAGCCTCAAGCCCTTAAATGCTTGTTTGTGAGAGAGCTAGCCGTTACTGGATGAGCTCTGCAAGTTTGGGCATCCGAACCATAAGGTTCGAGCATTCAACGCACTTCAATGGTTAAATTTAACTAGTCATTGTAACTGATGTCACAAGTTCAGATGTTTGATAATAAAGTTTGGGCATCCAAATAGCACAAGTTTGGGCATCCAATTAATACACTAGGCATTCAACTCTAAACATGGAAATTTTAGAAGTTATAACTTCCAAATCATCAGGCATCTGATCTTGAGGTTTGAGCATCCAAAGCTATCAGTAATTCTAGAGCTCTTTTTGCTATATTCGAGCATTCCAACCTGAAGTTTGAGTGTCTGAACAACACAGGTTTAGGTGTTCGATCAATACACGAGACATCCAAACTTTGAACATGGAAAGTTTAGAAGTTACAGTCTCTAAATCTTCAGGTGTTTGATCCTAAGGTTCAGGCATCCAAAACTATTAGTAATTCTAGAGCTATTTTTAATATATTTGAGCATCCACACTTTGAAGTTCAATCATCCAAGGTTAACAAAAGAACTACTATTTTACTGTAAATTTAGTTCCATGATTGACATCTTCCCAAACTGATCTTGAATAAATAATGAACTGGTGAAGGCATTCCAAGATAGGTTTGACTATCAGCCAAAGCTCTAAGATAATAATTCAATTAACAAATCTTTGACTCAAACAACATAAAAGAGCTAAACCTAGTGAGCTATCTCTTGAGCCTTCTTCAAGCCAACTTTGTTTCTTCAAGTTTCATCTATTGATCTACCATCATATCTCATCTTTAATGATATCTTTATATTAATACACACTTGAGGCTTCTAAATGAACTTGATCCATTTTATGTTTGGCTTGATTTCTATCTACAAAATGCTTAAAAGTGAGCAAATACAAAGTTTGTTCATCATGAAAACTACAAAGGATAACACAACCCTTGCTACTAGTCCTTCAACCACCTCATAGCTACCTATAGTTGTTCGTTGTCCACACTTTGGATCATGTTTGAGTGCTCAAACTTTGTGGTCTGGACATTTGAACACAACTACTCGACCTCCATCACAGCTACTTCTTGTGGCTCTTTCAACACTGCCACCTGCTTTTAGCTCTAATAACTCACCAGTGACTTCTTCCCACCTTTGGAAATCCCCATCAAGCTATTCTACCCACCTCCACCATGCAGGCACTATCTCACCACCAAGAGCTTGTACCACTTGCTCTGCCCCCCTTTGCCATTGTCATCACCGGGAGAGGGCCAAATGTTGTAGCCTTGAGGTGGATAGGATGTGTCTTAATGAGGGGTCGAAGGTGAATAAGAAGGAATGAAGGAGAAAGAAGAATTGGGGAAGAAAGAAAAAATAAAAAAAAATATTATAAAGATATTTGTTGCTAGATTGAAGGGAAAGAAAGAAAAGAAAAAAAAAGAAAGGAAAAAGAAAAGAAAGAAAAGAAAATAAAAAAAAAAGAAAAGAACAAAAAGTATACTATTTTTTCCTCTTCACTTCGATTCACCTCCACTAACTTATGGCTAGCCTATGAGCTCTACCAAAAGTTTTTTCAACCTAGAACTAGCCTATAATCTTGCTCAAATGTCAACTAACCTAGGTCTAGCCTATGGGCTTGCCCAAAAATCAATTCAACCTAGGACTAGGTTGTAGGTTTATCAGGTAACCAAAAAAATCTAACTATAGACTTCACAAACAAAACAAGAAAGTCATTTCTTCAAAACTATATATGACTCATCCAAGGGCAATATTATATTCCTAGGGGTAGAAATAAGAATTGCAAGGGACTAAGCTATATTGCTTCAAGCAGCCACACATGCCTGCTAGTCAACTTTGGGTCTCTATCTGATAATGAGGATAATCAAACATCCTCAACACCTTTAAGACACAAATCGTGTGCCTCAAACTAACCATGGTCTTCCGAGAATTAAAAAAAAAGCAAATTTTTCACTAAACCTCTATCAAAACTTGAAAAGAGGGGCGATAAATAGCCAAAATGCCTTTGGTCCAAAAGGAAGAACTTTTGCCAAGTCCTATTCAACATGATGTTCCATTGTGTGAAGAGGTGATCCTTAAACCAAAAGAAACTCCACCAAAATTCAAAGAAAGGGGGGCAATCAACGATTAATGAATTGATGAAAATCTATCTAGGCTTAGAAGAGAACCCTAGGCAACCCTTCATTATCAAATAACTCTCAATCGAAAGATGAGTCCAGCTCAAAGTAGTGCTCAAAGAATATATCAATTGCTTTGTGTGGCACTATAGGAAAATGCCTAGACTAGACCTTGAAGTCATAATCCATTATTTGGCTATCAATCCTTAGAATTTACCTATCAAATGATCACGTAGGAATATAAAACTTTATTTAGAATAAGAGGTGATAAAACAAATGAAGAAACTAACTAAAGCCGATTTCATCAGAGAAGAAAAATTTTCAGATTGGATAGCAAGTATTGTTCCACTCAAGAAGAAGAATGGCCAAATCTATAGTTGTGTAGATAATAGGGACTTAAATAAAATATATTCAAAAAATGATTTTCTCTTGCCAATTATAGAAATCATGATTGATAACATAACTAATTTGGAACTATTCTCCTTCATGGATGGCTTTTTAGGAGATAACCAAATCAAGATAGATCTTGATGGTGAGAAATATATGGACTTTCAAACTCTAATTGGCATCTATTGCTAAAAGATGATGCCCTTTGGGCTCAAAAACTCAGGTGCCACTTATCAAAAGGCCCATGACCTGAATCTTCAATTACCTCATACACTAGCTAGTAGAGTTTTATGTTAATGATTTGGTGGTCAAAACTAAACCAACAATAATCATATCCAAGACCTAACAGTGGTTTTGGGCCCCTTAGGAAATATAACTTAAGGATGAAACATATGAAATGTGTCTTTAGGTTATCATCAAAAAAATATTTTGGCTTCATTGTCAAACACCGAGGGATCTAAATTGATCCATCTAAGATCAAACCCATCTTAGATATGCCACCACCTCATAACTTAATGCAAATAAATTCATTCCAAGGCTGACTCATATACATTAGGAGATTCATATCAAATCTCTCAGAGAAATGCAAATCCTTCTCCAAATTAATGAAAAAGGATGCTTCATTCATATAGATCAAGAATTCCAATAAGCCTTTAAAGAGATTAAGAAGTATTTCCTGATGCTCACAATCTTTGCAATACTTGTACCTAATAGACCTTAATATGATACATGGCTATAATGTAAGGGCCTCGAAGGCCAATTCTTACCAAAAATAAAGGAAAAGGCAAAAAAATGTGCTATACTATTTGAGTAAAAAATTAATGGGGGTAGAGAATAATTATTCTCCCATCAAAAAGTGTTGTATGGCACTCATATTTATAATTAAAAAGCTCAAACATTACTTGCATTCTCACCAGGTCATTATAATATCAAGGGTTGACCATAAAATACTTAATAACCAGATCCATACTTATTGGGAAGCAAACAAAATGGGTCCTAATTTTTATGGAATATGATATCAAGTTCACTCCCCAAAAGAAAAGTAAACGACAAGCCCTTGCTGACTTTGTTGAAGCTCACTTGATGTTAAATGACTCTCCACTAAATTGCAAGCTCTCTGATAAAGAAACCCATTTTGTCAAGCAAGGGGAGCTATACTAAAAGCTATAATTCGATGGAGCATTATCCATCAAACTAAGAATTAGGCTGAAGCTTCCATAAGTTAAAGTAGGTATTGGACTTATATCCATCATCCCAAATGGGGGCATTTATGATATTCCTATTCCCTCTAAAAGCCATGTAGAAATAATGAAGTTGAATATGAAGCCCTAATTTTCAGGATGAAAATGACCCTTAATATGTAGATTGAACCCTTATATGTCATTGGCAATTCATAGTTGGTCATCAACTAGGTGGAAGGTGGATTCAAAGTTTATAAACCTGAGCTACTTGAACACTATGAAAAAGCTTGAGAACTCATGAGGGAAATCCCATATATTTAAATAATTAAGGTTCCTCAATTAGTTAATGTAGAAGTTGACTCCTTAGCTAAGTCAACTAAGACATTAGTTGATCTTGATCATGGAGAAACTTTAACCACAAACTATAGTAGGTAGGTGATAAGTTTAGCTTTCAGTATCAAGCACGAGAAGGCTAAATCTAAAGTAGTAGAAGACATAAATGGTTGGAGAATATCATTCTTTGACTATCTCAAAAATGGTAAACTCCTAGAAAACAAATCAGCCCAAGTGTAACTCAAGAAGAAGGTTGTACTTTTTCTACTCATCAATGACCACCTTTATAGGATCTCTTTTGGACAACTACTTATATGCTGCCTTTCATATTAAGAGGCAAAATAAGTTATGTATGAAGTACACTCAGAAATCTACAAAGCTAATCAAGTAGGCCCTAAAATGATAATGAAAATCATGTATGTGGGCTATTACTGGGCCATGATAGTAAGAGACTATATTGAATATGCAAGAAAGTATCACCTATGTCAAATTTACGACAAGTTCATTCATCAACACCAAAATCCTCTCCATTCGATGGTATCATCATAGTCATTTTAGGTATGGGGAATGTATGTTATTGTTCCAATTAAGCTAGTATCTTCAAATGGTAACCACTTCATATTAGTTAGTGATTGGTTATTTATCTCGATGGTCAAAAGTAATCTCATAAAAAGAAGTAAAAGCTAATACTATCATTCATTTCTTTTGGGATCATATTCTCTATTGATTTGGTGTCCTCCAAAGAATTATTTTCAATACTAGGTTATCCTTTAAAAGCTTCAAAGTAGTATGATTCACAAATCTTCATAAAATAAATTAGAGCTATTCACCCATCTATAATGCAGAGCAAATAGCCTCATTGAGGTATTCAACAAAACCCTCTCAAAGATACTAAAAAAAGTCATTGCAAGAAATAAAAGTGACTCGCACTAAAAACTTTTGGAAGCATTCTAGGCTTATCATACATACCAAACTCGTACCCAATTAATACTGTATGCACTAGCCTCTGAGACTGAGGCAATCCTACCATTAGAGATACAAATTCTCTCTAAGGATTACCTTACAAGAAGAAATCACAAGAGAAGATAATGTTAATCTTTCCCTAAATGAGTTGGATTTCTTGGATGAAATAAGGCTCACAGCTCAGCAGAATATGAAAAATGTACCAAGCACAAATATCTAGGGCCTATAATATGGTGCCTCAACTTGGGCTTTCCAAAAGGGAGAGATAATGTTAGTGTTTAAGAAGACACAAACCCAAATTGGAGTGAGAAAGGCAAATTTGAGCCTAATTGGGAACATTGTTACATTATCAAAAGGGTATTTGAAATGGGATCTTATGAATTGAGTGATGACAAAGGGAAAAATGTCCTTGCCACTGATCAATGCCCACTTTCTAAAGAGATATTAAGCAAAAGCCTCTGGAGCAAAAATAAAATAAAGGGTATGTGCTTTATCTATGACAGAACATCTGGTTTTCACCTTTCTCAAAGAATGGCTAGTCAAGTGTGTACCCCATACTTCCCAAGGCAAAACATTAATATAAAACCCCATATGACAAGGCAACTACAATACACTCCCATGTGGCAAACCTATTCTACTTACGCATGACAAATCAAGTCCGCTTATATGTGGCAAACCCAATTCACTTACATGTGGCAAATTAAATCCACTCTCATGTAACAAATATAGTGCACTCTTACGTGACAATCAAAATCCACTTTCATGTGTTAGCTAAATTCGACTTTCACATGACAACTAGATCCACTTGAATATGACAACTGAACAATTTCACTTCCATGTGGCAAATTAAATCTAATCAATTTTCACGTAATAAGTCAAATCTAGTTTCACATGGCTAATTGGAATCCTACCATCAAGAAATCAAATATTTTCTTTCATATGTTGCTAAGGCATTGAAGGGGGAAATAAATAACAATGCAAGACATTTATATAGGGGCTAGATACATAAAGATTATTCACATCCTCTTCTTTTCTTGGAAACTCGAGAAGAAGATGCGACACAACTTTGTTTGGGTGATTTTTGTCAAGCAAAATTATACGAAACTTCAACCAAAATTGAAGCCTAGATGCTACTGAATTATAGCTCAAATATAAGTTTTAGTTGGACCCCAATCACGATCAAATTTAATCTAAATTTGAGATCGATTCAAACATAAATTATTATAAGATTTGACTCAAATTGAACTTTGCATAAGTCGACTGAGTGGGCATAAAACTTGGACCAATATTGTGTCCAAAACTCATTAAAATATTGGCCAAAATGAGAAAAACAAAACTTTCATGAATAGATCTCTAAACCAAAACTCTTATAAATAAGTCCCTGATTGGATTTTCTCTTACCAATAGGTTCTTCTCTAGATTTTTTCTCTTATAAAAATGTTCCTTCAAGTGAAAATTTTTACAAAAAAGGTCCATAAAAGTTTTTAAATTAGAAGTTGGTCTTCTCATTTTGCAAAAAGTGCCCTCAAATGAGGATAATTGTAAATTGGTGCTCACAAAATTTAGAATTTACAAAGGGACCCTTCAAAAATTTATATTTGTAAATAACTTCTTGGAATTCCTCACTTCCTAAAAGTAAATTGTTTAAATATTTTCATTTAGAAATAAGTCCAAATTTTATTATTTTACAAAGAGAACCTTGGAAGTGTTCAAAACTCTACGAATGATTTGTGGTCAATTTCAAAAAAGATCTCTAAATTCATAAAAATAAATATTTTACAAATAACGTTCAATATTATGTTATATCACAAAATAATATAAAATTTTAGAATCTTATAGATTTCATCCAAATCTTCATCCACATTGAAGCAAAGGATCTCATCTTCATCCAAAGAAAATAGAAACAAGTCTCATCTATATTCATTTATAAATTTTTAAATTTGAGCAAAAGATTATTATCGACATCTACTATTCAAAATTTTAAATGAAAATGATCCAATCCACGTGTAGACTATAAAAGGCCTAGAATCCTATAAAAGAAAGAAGAAGAGAATTTAGAGAGCTATAAATTGGGAAAATCATTTATCAAACAATAGTGCAACGAAAGACCAAAAATTGATCAACAAGATACGAAATAGGAAATCTCCACTCATCTTTTTTCCTTTCTATTTTTCCTTTGTTGCCTTCTCTTTTGGATTCCCACAAGGTACTCCACCATATTGCTGCTCTCATCAGAAGCCTCTCATTGTTGTGCCACTCTTGCTGCCTATACCTCTTGACTGAGTTTGGGTGTTTGAACTCTAAGGTCTAGTCACTGAACCTTAGGACCTAGCGCTCGAACCAGAACTTACAGTCACCTTCTTGTGCCAAGCAACACTACCATTTCCATCCACAAGTCGACCTCCTTTGTGATTGCTCCTTTGCTGGCCCTACTACTCTTGACTATACTACCTGCACATTCGGTTGCCCACTAATGGTTACAATGGCCTCCCGCCACCCATGGGCCATCATAAGCCATCTCATAACTCACAAGCCATCATAGGAGTGGCTTGCACCACCATTTGAGACACCAGAGGCATTTTTCCTCTTATGCAACTATCACACAAATGGTGCTTGCCTCCTAGTTGCCTGCCTCCATGTGGAATTCCATCATTGTCATGCTACATTATCACTGCCCACCCTTTACTGGCACCCTGCTAAAAGTTTGGTCATTTGAATATGCAAACGAAGCTCTATTGCGCCTAGCTTTGCCAAATCTTTGCTTCCCACTACTTCCACTAGCCAGGTTTGACTAGAGATGGCTAGATCCAACCACCCGACAAAGAAATAATGAGAATAAAGTTGAGAAAGAGAATAAGAAAGGAAGAAGAGAAAATATAAAAGACAAAAATGATGCAGTGGCTTCCAAGAGTGAAAAGAGAAAAGAAAGGAAAAAGAGAAGAAAAAAGAGAAAAAATAGAAGAAAAGGAAACTTGCTAAAGTCACTTGCTAAATGAACTTAATCAAATCAAACCGAATAATAAAAATTGATTAAAATAATTAACTTAATCAAATTAGAATTAAGCTAATCTTGTGAAATTAAATAAATGAATTAAGTTAAATAAATTTGATTCAAAGCAATTATTAAATGCATTCAAATTAAATTAATGGGCTAGATTAAAATCAAAATAGACCCAAACCATAATCGATTCAGACCCAAATTAAGTTAATGCAGTCAAAGTCAACCCAAATCAAATTAGTGCAGACCTAAGCTGAGTTTGAATCAAACCCTAGTTAGGTCAAACCGAGTTTGAATCAAAACTCAATCTAGTCCAAACCTAAATCAAAATTGAATCAGCTCCAAATCATAACAAAAATCAAATCAAGTCCAATATGAACCATAACAAGGCTAAACCTAAACTAGAACTTGGTCTAACCTGAATTAGAATAGGTTACACTTGAACCAAAATCAAGTCGAGTCTTAACAAGAATCAGGTTAAACCAAAACCAAAAGCCAATCAACATCCATTGTGCGTTGAACCTGAACTATTAAGGAATTGGACTCAAACTCAATAAGGGTCTAGCATGGGTCAAACCAAAACTCAATAAGGGTTGAATTCAAATTCTGATCTGTTAAAGATCTATTAAGTGCTGGATCCTAGCTCCTCTTAACCAAAATCAAATCATGTCCAATATGAACCTTAATAAGGTTGAACCTAAACTAAAACCTCATCTAACCTGAATCAGAATAGGTCAAACTTGAACCATAATCAGGTCAAGTCTTAACAAGAATCAAGTTAAACCTAAACCAAAACCTAATAAGCATCTAATGTGGGTCAAACCCAAACTCATTAAAGGATTGGACCCAAACCCAATAAGGGTCTAGCATGGGTCAAACAAAAACTCAATAAGGGTTGAATTCAAGTTCTGATCCGTTAATGATCCATTAAGTGTTGGATCCTAGATCCATTAAAGATCTGTTAAGAATCCAAAAAGAGTTTAACACAAATCCATTAAAGATCAAATAGGAACCCAACAAGGATTGAAATAAGATCCACCAAGGATCCAATATGAACCAATAAGGATTTAATAAGGATCCAATATGATTTGAACCAACATCCATCAAAAGATCCATTAAGAACTCAACAAGGGTTAAACTAAAATCCCTTAAAAATCCAACAAGAAACCAATAAGGGTTGAACCAAGATCCAATAAGGATTCATAAATACCCCAAAAGGGTTGAACTAAGATCCATTAAGAATCCAATAATAACCCAATAAGGTTGAAACAAGATTCATTAAGGATCCACTAAGGACCCAATAGGGGTTGAACCAAGATCCATTAAGGATCTATTAAGAACCCAATAAGGGTTGAACTAAGAACTATTAAGGATCCATAAGGGTCAAACTAAGGATCCATCAAGGATCTAATAAAAATAAAATAGGGATTGAACTGAGATCCAATAAGGATCAAATCCATGATCCAATAATAATTAAATTCAAGATCTGATAAGGATCAAATCCAATATCCAATAGGGATCAAGTCCTAGATCAACTCAAATTTTCAATAGGGATCAAGTCCAAGGTTCATTAAGAATCAAGTCGAAGGTCAAGTCTAGTATCCAACAAGGATCAAACCAAACCTCGATGAGGATCCATTAAGGATCCAATAATTTTGGTAGGCCTATGTGTGATGAATCTTTACACCTTCTAGCACTAGCTAGCCACAAAATTCTATCTAAACCCACTAAATATTGAATTCAAATCCAAAAGGAATCCAACATAAGGTTGAACCTGACCTGAATCAAATCAGACTATACTAGAATTGAAACCAAGTTTGATATTGAATTGAATCTAGATTGTCTTAATATCATATTAAATCAAATCTTGAGAGACTTGAACAAAACCAAGTTTGAATTAAACCAAGCTCAAATCAAGTGGTGTTTGTTGACAACAAGCATAAAGATATCAACAACACTTTAAGTCCAATTAACAATAAACCAGAAAGGTCATCAATTATCTAATCAAGAATGATTAGCATAAATCATTCTCTCAAATTAAAATTGAGCTAAGGTGCACTTGCACTCAGTTAGTTAGTCAGCCAAATGCCATGTTTCATGAATGTTAACTGACAACAAGTAGAAATCCACCACTAATAATTCAAATCTAACCAACAATAATGTAAAAAAAACATCGATTATCACATCAAGACCGATTGGTGTAAGCTAAAGCCACTAATTATTCTCTTAAATGAAAGCAAACTAAGGTGCATTTGCACTTCTCCAACCAGTTAACCTCAAAATCAAAAGAAGTTAATTAACAATAAGTAGAAAGCTGTCAGAGATAGTTTAAGTCCTAATGGGGTCAAAATTGCACAAGCTGAGACAGTCAGTAATACCGTGAAATTAAGCAAATTTATCACCATCAGCTAAGGATAAATCAATCATCCACCCAAGTTAAGGTCCAATTAGGCCATCCATCGCATGGCACTCAATCAAGCACATAGAAGCAGGTTAGTGGACGAGCATTAAATTTCCTTTTTATGCCTCATGTTATAAATTATTTAAATTATAAAGTGAGCGTATACCTAGCTTAAACCATGTAAGCCACTTTAAAGTAATCAAATCATGTTCTTTTTTTTCTTTGCATCTCTATTTTATTAGTTAGGTTTTTTATTTTAGAAAATTTATAATGATTGTTAAGATAATTAATAACAGAGGCTTACACCCATTAGAAGTTTTGTTTCCATTGTACTTGATAGTACATTAAAATAAAACCTAATTTTGATTTTTCATTTCCTATTGCTTATTAGGATCCTTTAAGCTATACTTGGTAGTTGATCATGGCTCTACATATGTGTTTGATCATGGATGCTCAATTTCAATGACATGCTTGACCTAGAAGCTTAGTTACAAGAAACACACTTAACTGTGAAAACTCTGTTATAAGTTATGTGCTTGACTGTGAAATATTATAAGCTACACATTTGATTGTGGAGGCTCAATTGCAAACTATGTGCTCAAACATAGAAGTTTGGATATAAGCCACATGTTTAATTGTGAGAGTTAGGTTACAAATTACTATCTTTTGTAATAAAAAATAAGCTATATGTGTGAGTGAAGTAAAAACTAAAGTGGCAACATGAAAGTATTTTAGAGGGCATAAAAGCAAGTTAGATTTTGTTTAAAGTGAAGATAGAGGTACAAAAACACAAAATAAGAAATCCCAAAACATGTTAAAATTGAGCCTATGTTATACTCTAACCTAAATCTACTGGCTTCATGTTGCTCTCTCGATCAATTGCTCCCCTATCCTAGTCTTCATCGAGGTCCATGGAATGACCTGAGATATTTGAGTCATTGGCTTTGTGTTTTGCTATGTCAGTGAGAAGAGAATCCGAGTTGATTGCCTTGCTAAAATTCTACTTCAAATGCACTACTCGAGCCTCATCCTACAACTCTATCGGATGGTGGTGATGGTCAAAGCTAGGGTGTTGTGACATTTGGATCATCATGTCTTAGTAATAGAGGTACCCATGTTCATAAGCATTAGCAACTAGCTAACCCATCTCCATGAGGTGCTCCTCACTATTCTTGTACTTCTCTCAGTCCTTACACTACCAATTCTAGGAGGCGAGCAAACTCCTACCCCTACTAGAATTCTCAAATTGCCTCTTCCCAATCATTATGGAGCTTATCATCCCTCTGGTTTCATATCTCATCAAGTTGATGTCGAGCTTCCTCCTAAGCATCCTCAGTGGTCTTCTTGTCTGATGCCACTAATTCCCTTTTTAGGACCACAGTGTTCTTGGTGGAGTTAGCATTCACCACATCTAGTTCTTGTGTGTCCATTTGGGACCAGAGAAACACCAACTAGATCTTGGTAGTGGTAATTTTGGACTTATGCATGATGGCCAACTTCTTGGCTTCCTAGAATCTCTTCCTTGTTTGGTTGAAGAAGTCTATTAGCAACAACCAAATTGGAAGTTAGAAGAAATGTAAGAAGAAACTGAATAAAGAGGTTGGTGCATCATGATACTCAAATTTCACAGACTTTTAGACCACAAAGAAGATATTCCTCATCGAGCAACCAAGTGATGGCTAAGTTTAGGTCAAACCCCTCATTGAGATGAGTGGTCCATTGAACTACCTTCAGTGATGGGCTCCTTCTCTGATCTCTTGCTCCCTTTAGCTGATACTCAAGCTTCCCTACACTTTGAAGGAGAAGCAACTAAATAGAGGTCAATTAGAAATATGTTGCATGGAAGACCGATATCCACCATAAATCATAATGTAGAAGAAGAAAAGGAAATGAAGAAGAATAGCATACAAGAGGTTTATGTGATTTGGTATGCGACCTACTCCATGGGTGAATGTAATCTAAAGGAGATTTTATTAGTGAGAAACAAGAGGAGATTACAATAATGGAGATGAAGCTCCAATATCACAAACTCTCACAAGAGACTAACTACCTTAGTCGTCATAAGATGTTTTGAAAGTTTTGATCTATGTCTCTCTGTTTTATTATATAAAAGCCTTAAAAGAATAGGGCATCTATAGGAGTAGCCTAACTAAATTCAAGTCAAAGTGGAAAACTAATTCATATAAGGATCTGGCCCACTAATTCAAGTCTTGTAGTAGAAGACAAATTTGGAGAAGGATTAGGGCCACTAAATCACTGTCTAATTTAAATCTTAATTTGATTAGGACTCTTTGAAAAGTCTGGATTTGAGACATGTCTAAGTCAACAATCTCCACCTTGGCTCAAATCCTCTTCTTATTTGAATTTAAATCTTCAACAAATGCCTTTGCCATTGCTTTGTTAAGTACGATCAATGATCTTGAATATTGATCATGTTCAAGCATATCTTGCACTTATTAATCAAAATCACCTACGTCAGCATATCTGCAACATTGCTTGAAGTATAGACCTTTCATAAACAAATCTCACCGTCTATAGCAATGTCCTGAATAAAGCGAAATTGGATATCTATGTGCTCTGATTTGGTGTGGTATATCTCATTCTTCACAAGCTGTATGACATTCTAACTGTTGCAAAATATAGGGAGAACACGTCGAGAGAAGCCTACTTGACTAGCTAAACCTTTTAACAATAAAGCTTCTTTGACTACTTTTGTAGCTTCCATATACCCAAACTCTATTGTAGCCAATACCGCAGTTGACTATAACATACACCTCTAGTTAATAGGGCCACCACAAAGGGTGAAAAGATAATCATCAAGAGATCGCCATCGATTAAGGTCCTTTGTATGGTCTGAATAGATTAGCCAATATTTTTGGCCTCTTGAGCTATATTTCTGTCAAAACATAAGCCAACATTAAGCATACCTTTGATGTATCTCAATAACCACTTCACAGCTTGCAATGTTCTTTTCCTAGGTTTGCTATGTAGATGAATCCATCCCCAAGTCAAAGAAGGGACATGATGAACCTGTGGAGTGACTTGTTAGCCTGATCATCAATGAAAGCTCAAGGAGAACACTAAAGCCAGGCAAATCACACAGAACCCTTGCGTACCAAATTACAAGTGCTCCTAAGAAGGGGTCAAGATGTTTTTGCATGGAACCCCAAGGACCTCCCAAGTATTGACCCTTCGATGGCTCAACATGAACTCATGGTTGCAGAAAATCACAAATCAGTCAAGTAAAATAAAAGGCACTTAACCCCTGAGTGCCAAAAAGTGATACAAAGGTGAGTAAAATTCTCAATGCAAGATTTATAAGGGAAGTTCACTATCTTGAGTGGTTAATCAAGGTGGTGATGGTAAAGAAATCCAATGGAAAGTGAAGGATATGCATCAACTTTACTGACCTAACTAAAGACTGCCTGAAGGACAACTATCCTCTACCAAAGAATGACTAGCTCGTTAACTCTACCTCGGGTCACCAACTCCTGAGCTTCTTGGATGCATTTTTGGGCTATCGTCAGATCCAAATGCATCCCAAGGATGAGGAGAAGGCCACCTTCATCATGGATCAAGGTACCTTCTACTACGTTATAATGCCTTTTAGACTAAGGAATGAAGGGACAACGTACCAAAGAATGGTAAACAAAGTTTTCAAGCCTTAGCTTGGAAGAAACATGGAGGCATATGTTGTTGATATACTAGTAAAAGGCCTCCACATAGATACTTTCAATACTCTTCAACACACTTCAGATGTTCAAGATAAAGTTGAACCTAGAGAAATATGCTTTTAGGGAATAATGCCTCAAAGCTTCATCAAAGAGATTTGAAGGCTCACGAGTCTACTAATGGTACTCAAATCACTTTCTATCTAGATCTGGAGAGAAGTGCCTTCCATTTTTTAAGGTCCTTAAGCACTACCCCCAAATTTGAATGGACAAAGGAATTCGACCAAGCCTTTAAAGACATCAAGAAGCACTTAGCCGAGTTGCATTTACTCATAAGACCCAAACCAAATGAGGCATTCTTTCTCTACATAGCTGCATCAGACCAAGTAGTTGATTTGGTGTTAATAAGTGACCAAGATGGGAAACAACACCCTATATACTACATGAGTAATGTACTCATAGGAGTGGAAGTTTGATACCTCTGTTGGAAAAACTAGCAAGGGTATTATTATCCCAACATGGCCTTCGAGGCATCTGAGTTTATCTCTAAGTGCAAACAATGTCAAAGACATGCCTTATTGCATCATAGTTTAGCAATTCAACTCTAGTGATGCAAACTACATGGCCTTTTTACTAATGGGAGATGTACATTTTAGGCCCATTTCCACTGTCATCAGGACAAAAGTAGTTTTTAGTGATCACCATTGACTACTTTATGAAATGGGTAGAAGTTGAACCCTTGGCCATGATCACCAAAGGAAAGGTTTTGGAGTTCCTATGGTAAAGCATGATATGTAGATTTGTCTATCATGTGTGCTTGTTACACACAATGAAAAGCAATTTGACAACACTAGATTCAAAGAATACTGCAGTAGCCTCCACATAGAGTAGAGATTCACCTTGGTGATGCACCCCCAATCCAATGGCTAGATTGAGGTAACCAATTGAACCCTACCTGCAAGCATAAAAAAAATGCCTCGAAAGAGCGAAAGGCACCTAGGTCAAGGAATTGTCACATGTATTATGGTCTTATAGAGCCACACCTCTAATGATGATCAAAGAGTCACCTTTCATGCTCTCTTATGGGGTTGAACTCATTATTCTGGTGGAAATTGGCCTTACTTCACTATGAGTAAAGGCCTATAATCCTAAAATAAATGAGGCAGACACTTGAGCCAAGAAAGACCTCATCATTGAAGTATGGGAGAAGGCTTATGCTAGAATAGTTGAGTACCAGGGGTGAGTGGCCCACTACTGCAATGCTTGGGTATGAGCCTGAGAACTATCCTCAAGTGACTAGGTGCTTCGACAGGCCGAACTCATTGACTGAGTTTTAGAAAAATTATCTCCAAATTGGATTGGCCCATTTAGGATTTCTTGAGCCATCAGGTGGGAAGTGTTCAAGATTAAACACCCAGATGATAAGACACTTCCCAGTACATGACATGTAGAAAACCTCAAAAGGTTTTACCTTTATGATAAATTATGCCTCCATTATAGCTCTAGATGTTGGCAAGTAATGCTCTAGGAAAACCACGGTAAGACATCGATTCACCTAAGGCATAAGACATCAACTATACACCAGGCATAAGACATTCATTCACCTAAAATTCACAAATATCCCCCTAAAAATTTGATATCACACTTGAATACTTTTTTAAATAGATATTATCCTGATGCTCATCCAAAGATTTCACAAACATATCCATATTAGGTATTTAAACAATCCATATCTAAACAAACCATAGAATCCACATCCATAACAAATCTCATCCATAACTAGATAAATAGATCTTCAATTCAAATTTTTGAATGAAGAATCTAATCATTTTGGTGATTTGAATCATGATTTTGTCATCTCCTCAATTTGTGTATAACTTCATGATCCTACAAATTGAGAAAGGAGATGATTAGTAGAGAGATTAGAAGTTGTAACAGTGATGAGAACGGATGCTAAAATAGAAGAGAATAAGGAGAAAAAAGATTAGACTAGGAAGGCTACATGGTGGAGTGCAAAACTTATCTCATTTCTTTTGTTTCTTTGGCTCTTTGCTCCACTCTTCTCCTTCATCTCTTGTAGGCTTGTGTCATCATAGAAATTTGCACCTACACTTTCAGAGTCCTCAACTCTAGCTGGCCATGACCTGAGCATGATTGTCCACCTCCATTACTACCATGGTCACCATGGCTCTATCTCCACCTACACTATCGCAACCTTCCACCTATCCTGCCTCCAAGGTGCCAGAGAAGAGTAGCTTCTCTTTTGCATCACCTTACCATTTCAGTGATGTCCTAGCCAAAGCTCCCCATCTTTGAAAAATCTATCTGCAATGGGTCATAAACCCATCTTCTCTGATGCCTAGCCCATGTCTTGTTAGATTCTAGCAAGACACCGGCATCCCATTGTTGCGCATGTGCCATTTCCATCATCTTTAGCTACCCATGTGTGAATTGCCACCTTTGTCAATTGCCTCACATGGGATATGGCTACCATGCATTGCCTTGCCCCATGGCACAACTATCACCTAGCTCCAAGCACCACCTTTGCACCCGCGAGATCTCACTGGCCAGCTTTGTCCTCTAAGAGATTGACAATGTCCACATCATCTCCATGTTTGAGGGTAACTCCAAGAAACTTGGCATGAACACCACTCAATGTCCACAACAACATTGTCATAGCTCATGTGCCTCCATGATTTGACACTGCTCCACATGTGATGATGAAATCTCTGATTGAATCTTGAGAAAATCTAAGCTGGCCAAGGTTTGGCTCTGCCCAACTACTACCCTTTGCTTCTAGTTGGATCTGTCTTAGATCCTAGCCAGCCCTGACTGCCTACACTACTTCCTCAAGCCTAGCACATCGACATTGTTGGAAAGAGAGTAGACCCAACATGAGGTAGAGAGGAAGGGGCACGATGAGGAGAAGATAAGGAGGCCTGGAGCTTTGGTGGAGAAGAAATAGTGAAAGAAAGAGCTACTCTAATGGAAGAAGGAAGAAAGAAGAAGAAGGAGAAGTGAAGAGATAAAGGAAAAAAATAAAAAAAATTAAAAGTTGTTGTGTAAAAAAAGGAAAATTTGGCAAAAAAAAAAAAGAGAAAAGAAGAGTTTGTTCAAAAAAAAGAAAAAAAGAGAAAACTTCTCTCATCTTGATTTTCATCAAAACTTTATCAACATTACGGCCATCCGTGGGCCTTCGAAGATGGTGAACTATCAACACCACTATGGCCACCCGTGGCCCCTTGACGATGGTGAACTTTTAACACCATTATGGCCACCCACGACTGCTCGAAGATGGTGAATCCTTGACATTGCTACAGCCACCTGCTGCCCTTCTCTCAAAGATAGTGAAGCCTTTTGCACCTAGCTAGCCTTTAGGCTTGCACCTCAGCTAGTCTTTGGGATCACATCAAGCCAACCTTTGGGTTCATGCTTAGCTAGCATTTGGGCTTGTACTCAACCAACCTTTGGTCTCACATCCATGCCAACCTTCAAACTTGCACTTAGCAAACCTTTGAGCTCGTACTCAGCTAGGCTTTGGGCTCGCACTCAATTAGCCTTCAAGCTTACATTCAACTACCCTTTAGGCTCGCACCCAACTAGCCTTCAGGCTTGCATTGAGCTAGCCTTCAAGCTTGCACTCAGCCAACCTTTGTGCTTGTACTCAAACAACCTTTGGGTTTGCATCTAAGCCAGCCTTCAAGTTTGCATCTATGCCAACCTTCAAGTTCACATCTAAGTCAACCTTCGGGCTTGTACCCACCTAGCCTTCGAGCTCACACTCAACTAGCCTTTGAGCTCACACTTAGTGAGCCTTCTAGCTCGAACTAAGCTAACCTTCTAGCTTGCATCTAAGCCAGCATTTGGGCTTACATCCAATTAGCCTTCAAGCTTACATTCAATCAGTCTTCAGGCTCACATTCAGCCAACATTTAGGCTCTCACCTTAACTAGCCTTTAGGCTCACATCTAAACCAGCCTTTGAGCTTGTACTCAGCTAGCCTTCAGGTTTGCATCCAAGCTAGTCTTCTGACTTGCATCCAGGCAGCTCTTGGGTTTGCACATTTAAGGCCAGGCTATGGGTCCCCCTAAAATTATTATAAATAGTCAAGGATCCTTAAATTAAATTAATTAATGTGAAGTAACTTAATCACATTGAAATTCAACTGAGCCAAAATTAATGGACAAAGACTAGTTTGACTCAAATGGACCTAAATTAATCAAACAAATGGACTAAGACCCATCGAGCTAAAATCCAAATTAAGTTAACCTAAGCTAAATAAAGTCAAACTTAACCCTAAATAGACTTGAGATGGGTTAATTTCAAATTAATTTGAGTTCAAATCAAACCCAATTTGCATTGAACTAAGCTCCAATCAAACCCTAATTAAGTTAAGTCAAGTTTAAACTAAAATCACAAATTTAAAGTAGAACCCGAACCAAACTAGGCTGAGCCTAAACTGAAGCCAAGTTGAACTAAATTGACTTAAACTTCAACCGAGTCCATCAAGATGTAGACCCATACTCGATAATGGTCCAACACAAGGTTGAACTCATTCCAAGCTAAATGAATCAAACTCAAATCCAAACTATATTAGTATCAATGGAACTAAATAGAGTCAAACAAAGTCCCATTGGGTGTACTATAAACCATTGGCAGTACTCCAACTCTATGAATAAAGGGTGATGTTATCACCCTAACCTGAAATAAAATTAGTTTGAATAGAATTAAATAAGGTCAAACTGAGTCTTGTTAAGTGTTCTACAAAAGCCTTTAGCAATACTTCAAAGCTATACCCAACTCTATAAGCTATTAATGATGGTACCAAATCAAAGAAGTTAAACACCAACACGCTTAAAGTTATCGGCCACACTTCAAAACTATACCTAACATCCTAAGTTGTTGGTGATGCTACCCAAATCAAAGAAGTTAATTACCAACACACTCAAAGCCATTGGACACACTTTGAAGCTAGCAATGCAAAAGCATTGGCAATGCTCTAAATTTAATGGACAACAAACCTAAGAGGCCATCTATTATCAATTCAAACCTAATTAAGGTTGCCTTGAACTTGCTTAGTTAGTTAGCCACAATGCCTTGTTTAAATGAAGTCAGCCAACAACACACCCGAAGCCATTGGCCACATTTCAAGCTAGTCAACCCCAAAAGTAGCTGACGACACGCTCCTCAAGCTAGTCATCCCTAGAAGCCATTGACAGCACACCCTTCAAGCTAGCCAATTCCATAAGTAGTTAGTGATGCACCCTTCAAGCTAGTCAACCTTAGAAGCTATTGGCAACACACCCCTCAAGCTAGTCAACCCCCAAAGCAATTGACAATGCATTTTTCAAAGTTATACCCAACCCTATAAGCAATTGGTGATGCACCAAACCAAATAAAATTATCACCAATGCTCAAAGTTATTGGAAACACTTCATTTGATTTTGTTCTCTTGATTCTTCAATTGCTTTCTACTCAATATGACTGTGACTTTGATTTTATGCAACAGTGACCCATATTTCATTTATGAATGAGTTTTTAAGGTAGCAAGCAGGTGCTCCTCAAGTATCACTTGTCCTACTCCTTGTGTGTCCCTTGCCCTGCCATCTTGGAAGAGGCATGCTGAAGTAAATGGCAATGCTCCTACTTAGGAGTCTATTAAAGGCTCAAAGAAGAGGAGGCAAGAGGGGGAAGGAAGCTAATCTATGTGTGGAGTGCAGACAAGGAAGGAGTAGGCAATATCACACCCTTCTGAGTCCCTCTCTTGAGTCGAATCCATGAGAGAGGACATCCAACTGCCAAGCTTTTCTACCGTAAAGTTCATTGACTAGAGGAAGAAACCAATTGTGACTTTTGCACCTACATCTCCTCCTCCTTAGACCAAAACATAGGCAAAACCTTCTTCTCACTGTGAGAGCTCCTCAGATAAGGAGATTGATGCTGAGGAGTATTTCCTTAGGGACTTTGGGGATAGTGGGAACCCCTATATCAAGCATCTTCTTGTAGATTGGATCTTTATGAAGGGGGCTCAGACTTGTACCAATGTAAGTCATCTATACTTCTTCCATCAATGTTGCCACTTTTGCCCTTTTGTTGAACCTTTGGCTCGGTTGTAGGCACTGCAACTTTTTCATTATATAGATCAACACTTTTATGAAGCTCAAAGGCAAAGGGCTTTTTAGAAGAATAAGGCCAGTAAGGCCAAGGAGGATGTGAACCTCCTCCATTCTTAGATCCAGTCAGTCTAGCTTGAGGCTGAGAAGATAAAGAGGAAGAAAGAGATGAGGAGAGGAATCTCCTCCAAGTAGAGCAAGAATTAACCTTGATAAGGCTGAAGGAATTGGAGGATAGGTACTAGGCTCTGTTGGTCCAGGCCAAGGATGAGGTGGTGGTTGTATTTCGCAAGAACTCAGAAAACATAAAAACTTTGGGGTTGGTTAAGACACAAGCTATCCTCAACTTCCAAGCTAGTAATGAGTATCTCCGAGAATGGGGCCTCCTCTCCGCCAATTCCTTCTCTAAGGGTTATATTTGCTGCAAGGACATAGTAAAGTAAACTCATTGCGATCTTGACTTTGAGCTTGATGATCTTCGAGTGGCATTCTATGATAACTTAAGGATCTGCTACCTCAAACAAGAGTATTAGGAGATCATTTAGAGGGAGACAGAGGTTGAAGAGCCTTATCAAGTTGAGCCCCTAGTGCATGTTCCTCCTGAAGAGTATGCCAAGCCTTTGGCATCTTCCAAGTGACCTCATTTTGTCATCCTCCTTGTAAAAAACTTTTTATAATTAAGTTCCTCCTCAGATATAATATGAATGAAAGAAATTTTTTTTCTTTCACTTGTGCATTCTCTTGTGAGTTTTTGGGTTGTGTCTTCCTTTCCTGCATCATTGCCCAAGCTTGCTTGGAGGTCTATTGCCCTTCATTATGCCCATGAGCAACATATAGTTCTATCTATTTGCCATAATAAAGACAACTTCAAGTGACAAGTCATACTTCACTACTGTAGTTATTTAGCTTTGAAGTTCTTTCAAGTAAAGACACTTAATCTTTGAAATAATTGGTTCTTGTCCTTCTGCCATGAGCTAAGAAATTTGCCTTAGGAAGGGGTCTGTTAAGAGGGGGAAGTCCCAAGACAAGAGCATGACTTGAAGTGAAATATTCACAAGGATCTTAGGTCTTGGAAAGGTTCCAAGGTTTCATGGCTAGCTTATTGTAGAAGTTTTATACCTAGAGTAGAGCTGATGCCTTATGCCTAGCATATAGCAGAGGTCTTATACATGGATTATAGCCAAGGCCTTATGCCTCAGGTAAACTGGGGTCTTATGCCTGGTATATAGCAGAGGTCTTATGCTTGGCTTGTAGTCGAGGTCATATACCTTAGGTGAGCCAAGGTGTTATGACTAACATAGAGCTCAGGTCTTATGCCCCTAGTAAACTGAGATCTTTTGACTACATATGACTGAGGCCTTATGACTGGCTTAATGCCAATGTCTTATGCATCAAGTAAACTGAGGTCTTTTGCCTAATGTATAACTGATGCATTATTCCTAACTTAAATTTAAGGTCATATGCCTCAAGTGAATCAAAGCCTTATGCCTGGCATATAGCCAAGGTCTTATACATCAGGTGAATTAAGGTCTTATACTTAGCTTATAACCAAGGTGTTATGTTTGGCATGTAGCCGAAGTCTTATGCCTAGCTTAGAGCCGAGGCCTTATGCCCTAGATGGACTGAGGTCTTATACTTGACATATAGTCAAGATCTTATGCCTAACTTAATGTCGAGGTCTTTTGTCTCTAGTGAACTGAGGTCTTATGCCTAGCGTATAGTTGGGGTCTTATGCCTAGCTTAATGTTAAGGTCTTATACCTTGGGTTAACTAAAGCCTTATGCTTAGCATATAACCAAGGTCTTTTACCTTGGGTAAATCAAGATCTTATGCAAAGGCTATATATGACGTCTTATGTTTGGTGTATAGTTGAAATCTTATCCGTAGCATATAGCTGAGGTCTTATGCCTCGAGTAAACCAAGGTCTTTTGCTTGATGTATAGTTGAGGTCTTATGCCTAGAGTATGGCCAAGGTCTTATGCCTACCTTAATATTGGGGTCTTATGCTCAACTTATAGCCAAGGTCTTATGCCTTGGGTGACTTGAGGTGTTATGTTTGGTGTATAACTGAGGTCTTATACCTCGAGTGAACCGAGGCCTTATGCTATCGTATAGCCAATGCTAAGGTCTTCTGCCTTAATTTTCAGGGGTTGTTTGCAAAAGGACTTGTTTATAAAGTTTTTTGAAACTTTCAGGGTTCTTTTTGAACAAATTTGGACTTAGCCACAAATAAAATTTTTTGAGAGACTTATTTGTGAAAGGTTAAAATTATAGGGGTTTATTTATAAATAAGTAATTTTGGAGGGGTTTATTCTCAAACCCTATATTTCATAGGGACCAAATC
Organism: Trichopus zeylanicus subsp. travancoricus; assembly: GCA_005019695.1. NCBI lineage: Eukaryota > Viridiplantae > Streptophyta > Magnoliopsida > Dioscoreales > Dioscoreaceae > Trichopus > Trichopus zeylanicus. The sequence continues at coordinate 372,835 of RXID01014424.1, forward strand.
ATAATTATCAATAATTTGAAGAGTTTATTAGCAAACCCTAAATTTTACATGACTAATTTGTAATTTTAGGATTCTATTGGACTTTTCCATAAAATTCTTATTCCATGGGCCTGTTTATAAGAAAAATCTGGCCAAGGATACATTTATGAAGATTTATTCAGTTCAAGGACTTATTTACAAAATTTTTATATTTTGTCATTTTGGTCTAAATTTTAGATAAATTTTAGGTGCAATTTTAGTCCAAGTATCCAGTCCACTCAACCCATTTCGATTAGGCCTAGCTTGAGCCCAAATTTCTTAAGAATTCAAGTTTAAATTAAGCTTAATTTTTGGTCAAACTTAGAAATAATTTAAGTCTAACTGATATTCATATTTGAGTCATAATTTAATGGCATACAAGTCTTAATTTTAATCATATTTCAATCCAATTTGATTGTGGTAAAAATCACCTCAAACAAATTGGGCTCATCATAGCCTCTTCACAAGTTCTAACAAGAGGAGAGGGTGTGAATAATTTTCAAGTACTTGTCCATGCATCAATATTTCATGAGTTACTATATTAGTTTGAATTGCCACATAAGAGTGGACTTGACTTGTCATGCGACGATGGACTTATTTGATTACATGAGAGTGGACTTGACCTACTATTTGTTGATGGATTTATTTTACCACATGAGAGTGGACTTGGTTAACCACATGGAGTATGCTTGAGTTACCACAATGAGTGGACTTGAGCTATCACAATGAGTGGTCTTGATTTGTCACGATGAATGGACTTGAGCTTTCACAATGAATGGACTTGATTTGACACAAAAAAATAGACTTAATTTACCACATAAAAGTATATCAGATCTATCATGTAAAAGTGGACTTGATTCACCATGTAGATATAGGCTTAATTACCACATAATATGGACTTGCTTTTCCAAATGAAAGTGGATTTAGTTTACCACATGGAAGTGGACTTAATTCATCATGTAAAGTAGACTTGATTTGCCACGTGGAAGTGGACTTGATTGCTCTATGAAAGTGGGGCCATGTGAAAGTGGACTTAGGTTGCCACGTGGAAGTGGACTTGGTTCACCACACGGAAGTGGACTTAAGTTGCCACGTGGAAGTTAACTTGGTTCACCATGTGGAAGTGGACTTTGTTTGTCATATAAATGCAAACTTGATCATTACGCAAGATGGACTTCAACTTGCTATGTAAAAGTGGATTTAGTTTACCACATGAAAGTGGATTTGATTTGACACAATAAATGGACTTGATTTTCCACATGGAAGTGGACTTAATGTGCCAAGGAGATGTGGGTTTAATTTGATATGTAAATTTGAGCTTGATCACCATGTAATAAATGAATTGGGATTTACCACGTGAAAATGGGCTTAGTTTGCTATGTAAATATGGGTTTGATTGCCACGTAGTATGGACTTTACTTGGCTAGTTTTCAAAGCTGGTTCTTTGATTTCACCATGTTAGAGATAGCACATTTGACTTTGTAATCCTCATAAATGAGGTATTTGATTTTTACCATTTTGGAGGTAATGAACTTAATTTCACCATATGGGAGGTGATAAGCTTGATTTCACCATATTGGATGTGATAAGCTTTATTTTGCCACCTTAGGGGAGCATGTTTGATTTTACCACTATATAAGTAGCCTATTTGAATTCTTTGTCAAGGATTTTATGACTTTTGACTTGATATATTGATTATAGAAGTAATAGAAAATATTATATATGTTAGTTTCCTTTGAATCCCATGATGATAAATTATTATTAAATATTAGGGGAGAGGACCTTACTTGCCCTCAGTATTTTGAGGTGAGGGAAAAACCCCTCATCACCATTTGTATTTTTGAAGCCTCTGTCATATACTTCCTTTGTGGGTATTTCACTTGGTATTAACCTAATGTTGTATTAGTTGTCCACCTTATATGCTTTAGCAACATGCTTTCCTTAAGCATGAGAGAACTTGACTTTACCTTTATAATCTTCTTTTATAGGAAGATGGATTTAATGTTTGAGCATTCACAATGTATGCTCAAGCAATATGCCCCTAACATCATCATGTATTTTTAGAAGAGAGTTGTTGCATAAGCTCATATGCTTTAGATGTGAGCATTTCCCATTTTCATCCCTGCATTCACTAGCAAAGGAATATGGTGTTTATTTTTGAGGAAAATATCCTATTTTCATTAAGAGGAGTTCCATTTTTTTTGTTGTGGATTAGAGCCCTTGCATCCGCAATATAAAGAATATCACTTGACAATGGTTGGGAGAAGAGATTCTGACCTATACTGAAGTGGCCATAAAATCAGGGGGTCTGGGGGGAGATATGCCCCCAGTTGTGATCGATTTTAGGTAGTGGTTGATGGCTTGACCAGTTGGTCAAACTAATTTGACTTCGATTGCTTAGAGGGCTATCTTGAGTGCCACCTTGAAGTTTCTTTATCTTGTCATTCATACCACGTCATGGTAGGGCAAAGAATAAAACAAGAAATTGCTATTTTTATAAGACTTGTCTCCTATAATGACATATTGACATGCTAGAGTAGGACATGTTATAGCAGTCAGTTGACTCGGTGAACAGACACTTTGATTGATGCTTGTCAAGTTGCAATACTTCAAGCTAATAGTTCATCTTCTAGATGCCAAATTAGCTAATAGTCGCAATTTCTTTTTCTTGATTGAAATTTTGAGAGAAGTAACTTTATGAAGTGATTTTTTTTCTCTTTTTTAATTTGATTATGCTGCTGAAAAAAGAAAAATGATGTAGATCATATGTATTTTTACTTGTTTTATTTCTAAAAGAAAAATTTCTACAGATTTATTATGTTGAAAATATTTTGATGAACGGGTGATGTATCCTTTCATCTAGGCCTCCTACTTAGTTAGGTCTATTAAGGTTTAAGGATGATTTTGGTCTCAAATTATGGTAGGATACCAATCAACCTCCCCTTATACCTTTTCCTCAATGCAATGTTTTCTTTAGAAACCTATTTTTCGGATGATTTCATTACTTTTACCATGTTTCTAATGGTTAGTTACTTTTTTGACTTTGGCTTTGATCATGGATACCTCTTAACCTCAATTTTCAACATTTATACATCCACAGATGATAGCCGGTACTTACTATTTGGGTGATTTTTCTTGGACAATAATACACTGAGATGAGCTTAGGTCAGTCCTCCTAATTTTGGCATGAGATCCAATTTTCACCCCCTTTTCGTTTTTTTCCATTTTTTATTTCTTTTTTCTATTTTTTTTAGCAATCTCATGCTTTTTTGAGGATTCAAGATTTATTGGCTCACAGATGCAAACCATTTCTTACTCTTTGAGTCTGTCTCTCTTGGCTTGGTCTTTGATATGAGACTTGTCTATTTAGGACTTTGTTTTTTATTCTTCTCTTTTTTTCATTTTTTTAAGAGGGGTTATCTTTTGCCTCTAGGAGGAGATTCTTGAGAGGTTATTTTTTTATTTTAGCACTTTTATCTTTGAAGTAACTTTCCTAATGGAATTTTACTTACAAATTGGTCATCGTAGTTTCAAGCTTGTATTCCTGAAGTTAACATAGGGTGTCGATGTGTGGTGGAGGTGCTAACATTCCAACGCCACCATATTTCATTATCAACCATCCTTGATTTTATTACCCTTTCATTTTTAGAGAGGGTCTCTAAGATAGAAGATATGTCACCTGAATACTAAGAAAAAAAATTTTGTTTTATTTTCATAGTGAATTTTTTTTTTTTTATGTTTTGCCTCGAGAAGTATGACATGCATACTGATTATTTACCCTTTTTTCATAGCCTTGGAGTATTATTGAGGGTTTGGCATGCCCAGTGGGACTCGATTTGATTTCATTGAGACTAACATAGTTTAGGTTCAAGTTTAATTTCATTTAGGTTCAATCGAGTTCAACCTTGTTTTAGACCTTTATCAAGTCCAAGTCTGCATATCGATGGACTTTGGTTCAAGTTCTAGTCAATTTAGTTCAACTTAGCTTCAGTTCAGGCTCAGCTTGCCTCAGTTCTGGTTTGAATTTGAGTTTACCTTTTTAGTTTGGACTTGAATTAACCTAATTAGAGTCTGATTTAAGTTTAGTTTGATCTAGATTAGATTTGATTTAAACTCAACTTGATTTAAAATTAACTCATCTCAAGTCTAATTAGAGTTGAGTCTAAGTTTGTTTCATTTAGCTTAACTCAATTTGGATATTAGCTCGATTTAAGTTTTAGTCTATTTGTTAATCAATTTAGGTCTATTTGAGTTAACTTGGTCTTTGTTCATTTGTTTTGGCTAAGTTCAATTTCAACATGATTGAGTTACTTTTCATGAATTAGTTTGACTCGAGAATTCTTAATTATTTATGATAATTTTAGGCGTACCCATGGCCTGACCTTAAATGTGTGAACTTGAGGGCTGGTTGGATGCGGGTTTGAAGACTGGCATAGATGTGAACCCTAAGGCTAGTTGAATGTGAGCCCAAAGGTCGACTTAGATGCTAGCTTGAAGGTTGGTTTGGATGTGAGCCTGAATGCTGGCTTGGATATGAGCCTAAAGGCTGGCTAAGGTGTGAGCTCAAAGGTTGGTTGAATGCGAGCTTGAAGGTTGGCTAACTGTGAGCCTAAAGGCTAACTGAGTGTGAGTCCAAAGGTTAACTGAGATGCAAGCACAAAGGTTGGCTGGATGCGAGCTCAAAGGCTGGCTAAGTTCGAGGCCAAAATCTAACTTGGATGCGAGCCCAAAGGATAGCTAAGTGCAAACCCAAAGGCTAGCTAAGTGCGAGCCTAGAAACTGGCTGGGTGCAAGCCCAAAGCCTGGCTGAGTGTGAGCCTAAAGGCTAGCTAAGGTGTGAGCCCAAAGGCTAACTGAGTGCAAGCCCGAAGACTAGCTAAGGTGCGAGCCTGAAATCTAGTTGGGTGTGAGCCTGAATGCTAACTTGGAAGCAAGCCCAAAGGTTGGTTGAGTGCAAATCTAAAGGCTAGCTAAGGTACAAGCCTGAAGGATAGCTTGATGCAAGCCCAAAGGCTAGCTTGACACAATTCTGAAGGTTGGCTAAGGTGCAAGTCTTGAGGGTGGATGGGTGTGACAAAGCTTCACCATCTTTGAGAGAAGGGAAGCAAATGGCTATGACAATATTGAGGGTTTGCCATCTTCGAGGGGCCACAGCAGTGTTGAAGGTTTGCCATCTTCCAAGGGCTGCGAGTGGCTACAATATTGATGAAGTTTTGATGAAATTCAAGATAAGAGAAGTTTTCTTTTTTTCTTTTTTTGTGAACAATCTTTTCTTTTCTTTTCTTTTTTATTTTTGTTGAATTTCCCTTTACAACTTTTGATCTCTCTACTGATCCTCTTCTTTCTTTATTTGCAGGATCATGAAGTTATATGGGAATTGAGGAGATAACAAAATTATGATTCAAATCATTGAAATGATCAGATTCTTCATTCAAAATTTGAATTAAAGATCTATTTGTCTAGTTATGGATGAGATTTGTTATGGATGTCAATTCTATTATTTTTTTTGGATATGAATTGTTTAAATTCTTGATATAGATATGTTTGAGAAATCTCTCAATGATGATCAAGATAATATCTATTTAAAAATGCATTCAAGTGCAATATCAATTTTCTAAGGGGATATTTCCAAATTTTCTCAGAAAATTTAGATCAAGTTATAATTTTCTGATTTTAAAGGGTTTTTTGCAAAAGGACTTGTTTATAAAATTTTTTGAAACTTCTAGGATCCTTTTCGAACAAAATTTGGACTTAGCTATAAATAAAAATTTTTGAGAGACTTATTTATAAAAAATTAAAATTATAGGGGTTTATTTGTAAATAAGTAATTTCGGAAGGGTTTATTCACAAACTCCATGTTTCATAGGGACCAAATCATAATTATCAATCTTTTGAAGGACTTATTTATAAACCATAAATTTTGCGAGATTGATTTGAAATGTTTGGATCTATTGGACATTTCCATCAAATTCTTATTTTACAAATTTATTTGTAAGAAAAATCATGTCAATGACCCATCTATAAAGATTTATTAAGTTTAGCAACTTATTTACAAAATTTTTACATTTTGACATTTTGGTCTGAATTTTAAATGAATTTTCAGCCCAACTTTTGGTCCAAGTATATAGCCCACTCAACCCATTTTGATTAGGCTTAGTTTGAGCCCAAATTTTTTAAGAATTTAGGTTTAAATTGAGCTCAATTTTTGGTCAAAGTCGGACATAATTAAAGTCTGACTGAAACCCACATTTGAGTTATAATTTAATGACATACAATCCTCATTTTTTTTATCATATTTCAATCCAATTTAATTTTGACAAAAATCACCTCAAACAAAAATATGGTCATTGAGCTATTTATAAATATTTATACATTCTAGAGAATTTTTTGTAAGTGTTTTTTATTTTGGCCCAGATTTTTATTAAGTTTTAGTCAAAATTTTATGCCCACTTAACCCACTTAGGCTAAATTCAATTTAAACCCAAATTTTACAACAATTGAAGGCCAAATCAAGTCAATTTTTAGTCAAATTTGACCACAATTCAGGTCCAACTTAGCCCACTATGTCAATTGAGCTTGAAGTGACTGACTAAGCGAGTTCAATCTTAGTTTGGTTTAAAATGGTTAGTGGTCTTCATTTATGCTGACCTAATTTGAGTTGTTATTGAGGGCTTTGTGCTTGTTGTCAATTAACTCCACTATATTTGAGTTTGATTAAATTCAGACTTGATTTTAATTCAAGTCTAATTTGATTCAATTCAATGTTCAGGCTTAGTTTTGGTTTGAGTTTTATTTGATTTAATTTGATGTTTAGACTTAACAAATCAAGTCTAATTTGATTTAATTTGATATTCAAACCTAATTTTTGTTGAAGTCTAATTTAATTCAATTTGATGTTCACACTTGATTCTGGTTCAAGTTTATATTGATTCAATTTAGATTAGGCTAGAGCCTATGTTAGATCCTCAATTTAGATTTTGGACTTAATCCTTATTTGATCTTGGACTTTGACCCTTATTGGGCTTATATCAAATCTTTAATAGACCTTGAATTTGATCCTTATTAGACCCTTAATGGATGTTATACCAATCCTTAATGAGTCCTTAATGGATCCTTAATGGATCTTGCATCCAACCTTTGTTTGGTTCTTACTGGATCCTTAATGGATCTTAGATCCAACCATTATTGGGTTCTTATTGAATCCTTAACAAATCTTGTACCCAACCCTTATTGGGTTCTTATTAGATTCTCAATGGATTTTGGATCCAACCCTTGTTGGGTTCTTAAATTATTTGGGTCTAATTCTTATTGGGTTCTTATTGGATCCTTAATAGATCTTGGATTCAACCATTATTGGATTCTCATTGGATCCTTAATGGATCTTGGATCCAACCCTTATTGGGCTCGTATTAAATCATTAATGGATCTTAGATCTTATTGGATCATTCATAAACCATGGATCCAACCCTTATTGGATTTTTATTGGATCTTTAATAAATCTTGGATCAAACCTTTGTTTAATTCTTATTAGATCCTTAATAAATCTTGTATCCAACCCTTGTTAGATTTCTATTGGATTCTTAATGAATCTCAAATCCAACCCTTATTGCGTTTTGTTTGGATCCTTAATGGATCTTATATCCTACCTTTGTTGGGCTTAGGTTAAATCCTTCATGGTTCAAGTTTGACCTAATTTGTCTTTAGCTAAGGTTTAAATCCAATATGGTTTTGGTTCAAGTTCGAACTTGGTTTGACTTTGGTTCAAGTTTAGACTTGAGTTAGTTTAGGTTCAAGTTTGGACCTTAGTTAACCCAATTAGCGTTTGGGTCTGGATTGATTTGGTTTGAATTTAATCTGATAAGATTCGATTAGGATTTGAGTCTAAGCATATTTGCTTTGGTCTGACCTAATTTTGATTTAGGTTCATTGGAATTTGAATTTAGTCCATTAACTTTATCCAATTAATTTCAAGTTCATTTCATTATTCATTGGAATCAAGTGGGGTAACTTGATCTATTTAATTTTGCCAAGTTGGTTTAATTATAATTTGAATAAGTTAATCAGTCTAATCATTTTACTTTAATCAATTTGATTTAATTTATTTGAGAGCCCTCAGGTTGTCTGTTGATCACATGACTTTAGGGTGAGCCTACAAGTTAATCTTGAATTGATTTGACTTTTAGTCAAGCCCATAGACTATTCCTAAGTCGATTTGACTTTCGAGTGAGTCTATAGGTTGATACTAAGTCTATTTGAATTTCAGACAAGCCTATAGATTGACCTTTAGTCTGATTGACTTTCAAACAAGCGCACAAGCTAGCCTTGAGTCGATTTGGCTTTCAAGTGAGCCTACAGGTTCGCCTTTAGTTAAATTTCAAGCTAGCCTACAAGCTAGTTTCAAGTCAGATTAAATTTTAGGTGGGCCTACAAGTGGACCTTGAGTTAGATTGACTTTTAGGCTTATCTGCAGGATGGCCTTAAGTTAGATTAACTTTCAAGTGAACTCACATATTTGCTTTCAGTCAAATTGACTTTCAGGTGAACTTGCAAGTTGGCCTTTAGTCAAATTGACTTTCAGGCAAGCTTACAAGCTAGCCCTGAGTCAAATTAACTTTTAGGATGATATTCGAACGATTTTGCACACTGGCCTTTGGTTGAAAGACATTCAAGTAAGTCCGTTGGCTAGCCTTATATTGAAAGACTTTCAAGCAATGCTATAGACTGCCCTAGGTCGATTGATAGAGACATGCAAATCAAGATGAGAATAAAATATATTTTCTCCCTTTTTCTTGCTGCAAAGCTCCCTCTTCCTTGTATACTTTTTTTTTCTTCTTCATTTTTTTTCTTTTCTCATTCTTCACCATTTCTTCTCCTCCACCACCAAAAAGTTTTTTTTCTGTTTACTTATTCTCATCCCTCCAGTGGTCAATTTTGACTTCTTTCCTCCCTCTTTAGTCAAATCCATTCAGATATGGCCAAATCTAGCCGTATTTGGTTGCCAGTAACTCCTAGATGGTGAGGTATGTCAAGGTGTAGCTTAATGGATGTCCAACAAAGCAGCAACACATAATTGGGGCATAGGGCAATAGGGTTTAGGGCTAGGGCAATGAAACCACCTTGAGGGATGACTAGGGTCGTACAACCTCCCTATGTGGTGGTAGGTTGTATGCATTGGATTCGCATTACGGGGTGGCAACTAGGTGGCAAGGGTGACAAATGGGGCAGCATAGTCTCTTGATAGTGGTAGCAACTGCACAGTGAAGGTGACTAGCACAAGTAGGGCCAGAGTGGTCATGTGGGTGTAGGGAGCCAACGGTGAGGAGACACAAGGAGCCTCTATCATTGGTGCATTTATCTAGGTGCTGTGACTATGCATTGAAGCAAGGCGACATAGATGTGGCATGGTGGCTTAGTCCTTTGGCTTCTAGAGTAGGGCCAGTCGGGGACTGTTGTGACTTGTAATAGAGTTGGAATCTGATGGGAGGTGGCGAGGGAGCAGCTGCTTGTTGCAAGGAGCTTGGTCAAGACTAGCGAAGTCTAAGCCAAAGCTCGTCACATTCTAGGTGATGGAAATTGTGCTTGGTTGATCACTAGAGTGTAGGCCAAGGTCCAACAGGCAACAGTTGTAGGGTGGGAGGCTTGCAAGAGATGATCTAGCAAGGGCCAAGGCAAGAAGAAAGATGTAGTGAATAGAGAAAGCAAATAAAGGGAAATGGTCAACTTACTGTTTCTTGATGAACTTTTTTTTCTTTTACATTAAACCTCCTTTTGTGATCTCCTATGTTCCCAATCCCTCTCTGACCTTTTCCTCTTTTCTTTTTGTAGAGCTCAAATTGCTTTTTTATCCTTGCTATTAGAGGATATTGGATTGATTTTGAACTTTAAATTGATGGTGATGACATTGCATTCTCATTTTAAATTTTGAATGGTTGTATAAATGAGATTCGGTGTGGATAAAAATTTTTTGAATGTAGATTCATGTGCCATTTTTTTGAATGTATGGATGAAATCAATGAGATTTTAATTTTGTATCATTTTATGATATTATATAATACAACATCTTGTTTCCAAGGATTAATATGTAATTTTCATGAATTTAGGGATCTTTCTTAAAGTCAACCATAAGTACCTATTTGTAAAGATTTAAAAATTTTAGGGTCATTTTTGTAAGATTTTATTAAAATTTTGATCAAATCTAGTTTGACCAAAAATGGCCTAAAAATATTATCAAATTTTTAGCTACTCTTGTTGGCCATGCTCTTTTATTTGACTAGGTCCGTTTGAGCTTTGAAATATTTTATCTCAGATTTGGGGGTTGACCAACAAGCTTTATTTTGAATTTTTATTTTGGTGCATTGTCTTCCTTAGGATCCCATTTCAGGTTGCTTTCTTTTTTTTTCCCATACTCCTTCATTTGGTTAATTTCCTCTTCTTAGGTTTTGATATTCGAATGTCCCTTGAGCTCAATTTTCAAGGTTTACTTAGCTTCATATGCCAATAGGTGGTTATGCCTTGGATAGTCTTTCTTGGTCAATGATGCTTCATGACTAGGTGGATGAACCCATCCTAATTCCAACAGATGATCTAATTTTCTCCCTCTCTTTTGTTGACATTTTGCCTCTTCTTCTTTTATGATCTCATTCCCCTTTTGAAAGTTCCAAGGTTTGCAAACTTGTGGATGCCAACTAGCACTTATTCTTCAAACTCACCTTTCTTGGTTGGGTTTTACTATATGACATTTACCCCTTTCCTATTTTTTCTTTATTTTTTTTTAATTTTGAGAGGTGGTCTTTTGCCTTAAGATGGAGTTCCAAGGGCTATACTCTAATGTTCATATTTTGCATGGTGATTTTCCTATGTGTCTGTTGTTACTTCTAGTCCACAACCTTTCTCTTTGGTCTTGTATTCTCAAGGTTAATTTAGTGTTTTGAGTTGGATGAATGGGCACAAGGCCTCAAGTTTCCTTCCTCTTTTTCCCTATTGAATCTCCTCCTCTTCTATTTCCTTCTTCTTATTTTCCACCAAATCCCTCTTCTCCTCTCTCACAGCCTAATGGAGCTTCCCCCCTCCTTTCTTTTTCATCATGTTTTGGTCACAAGTGCCAGCGCAAGCAAGCAACCATAGCTTGTGGTGGTGTTGACTATTATAGGGGACGACATGGCTACAAAAGGTGGTTGTGGAAGTAGGAGCCTGGAGCAAGGAGGTGGAGCTGGCAAGAGGTCTATGATGTGCAAGAGGTTTGGGTGGCGAGAACCATCGCGTGGTGGTACGGTGGTGCTTGGGAGTGGCAAAGGACCACTATGTGGGTGGCGATGGTCTCATGGAGGCATCAAGGTGGTAGGGCCAACAAAAGGTGGCCGTGCGAAGGAGGAGGTGACACACAAAGGCCAGAGGCTAGTATGTGGGGAACAATGTAAGTAGTGGTGGCCAGCAGGAGCTCCTGTGAGGTTCCAGCAATCAGCTTGGATTTCAGTGGCCATAGGTAGGGCCCATAGGGCTGTGATGGCTAGTGGTGGGTTGGAGGAAGTGGCATGCAGAGGTGCAAAATAAAGATGGCTATTGAAGAGTGGTCTGGTGCAAGAGTGCAATGGGCAATAAGGCCGAAGGGAGGAGCTATGGAGGGGTTGTCTGGGTAGCCAAATTCTAGGGTTCGAATGCCCAAACATTAGCAGCAAGTGTCGATGATAGAACCATTGTGACAGAAGAGCACGGTGTCTATGCATTCAAAACAAGGCAAGGGAACATAAGGTGAACCATTCAATTTCTCCTTCATTCTCTACTTTTTAACTTTTGATACTCTCCCCCCAAGTCTCTCTCTTGTTTTGCAAAATTTCTATAGCTTTTACGGTCATTGCTTGATCAAGTCAATCTTGATTTCTTTTGAATTTTGGGTCAAATGAATCAACTAATCTGGGCACTGGCATATGATTTAAATCATTTGCCTGATAGCTAGAGAATGGTAAAACCCATATGCCAGTCGGCTAGCATATGAGGCACTGGCATATGATTTAATTGATACACAAGTACACGAGCATATAGATCCTCCCATACACAAGGGTTTTAGCGTATGGTTTATTCTTTGGCATATGGAAATTCCATATCCTTTTATTATTATTACTACTGTTACTACTATTATTTGTTATTTAAATGGGTTCGACCAAGTACTAGGGTAAAGAGGACTAGGGTTTCTTGTGTTCAAGTTAGCAATTATCCTAAACCCAAAATTGTAGGATTTTTGACATAGAATAACAGAAAATTTTAGCTCAGGATAATAAGTAATTTCAAATTGTAGTGTAAGGAATTTTCAGCTCACAAAATAGGGTAAATCAACTCAAAATATAGAAGATCTTCAGGTTTAGATAATCAACTCCACAATAAAATGGGTTAGCTCAAGGTTGCTGTCAAGATTAATGAAAGATTGAAAAAGCAAATATTTACTCGGAGAGCCCACACTATGCAACCATTGACACTGCTGGCTCCAATAGTTTGACCTTCTGTTGGCCCATTAGGCCATTCTCATAAGTATGTGTGAACTATGTTAATCTATCTTGTCAATATGTAACTCCTTTTTGCAAATGTTGATGTAGTATAAAAGTCCTAAGCATCTCATTGGCCTTAGGCAAGTATAAGCCTTAGTCCATTCAGGTATTCCCACTAGCTCAGTAGGGTAATTCCACGGGCTAAGCACACTCCATGTACTAACTATTGAGGCACTTACAGTCCTAGGAATTTCATAAGCCCTAGAAAAATACAAGCCCTAGGCATCTCATAAATCCTAGTTAAGTATAAGCCTTGGTCCACCTAGGAATTCTCTCCAATTTAGTGGGAGATTCCACGAGCTAAGCACACCCCAAGTGATGATTATTTAGGCACTCAAAGTCCTGAGCATTTCCTAAGCAAATACAAGTCCTAATCATCTCATAAGCCCAAGGCAAGTATAAGCTATTATTCCTGAAGGCATTTTCACTAGCTTGGCAGTTGATTCCATATTGTAGGTGCACTCCAAGTCTTGTTTATTTAAACACTCAATTTCCTATCATTTCATAAGCCTTAAGAAAATACAAGCCCTAGGCATCTCATAAGCCATAAGCAAGTATAAGCTTTGGCCACCCAGGTAACCCAGCTAGCTTGATGGGTTGATTCCCATGCACTTGGCATGTCATAAGCCCTAATTTGTTTAGGCACCCTCAAAATTCTAGATAGGTGTAAGTCTTGACTTGCCAAACACATGAAGTCCTAATTTGTTAAGCCACCTCGATATTGTAATGTCAAACATTAAAAATCCTAGGCATCCCATAAGCCTTAGACAAGTATAATTCCTAATTTTGCCATTCCACCTTGGCATTATAATGCTGCACATTCAAAGTCTTAAACATCTCATAAGCTCTAAGAAAATGTAAGTCTTAAGTGTGCCAAACTACTAAAGCCCTAGGCAAGTCTAAGCCTTGGTCCATCTAGAAAACTATGTTGAGCTTGGTTTGGTCAATTTCCACAAGATCGACTTGATAAAGCCTTAAGCAACTTCTAAGCCCTAGGCAAGTATAACACCTAGTCTGCTTAAGCATTCTCACAACTCGGGAGTAATTCCATGAGCTCAGTGCATCTAAGCCCCTTATTTAATTAGTCATCTTAAGTCCTGACTTGCTTAGGCATCTTAAAGCCCTAGACATCTCATAAGACTTAGGTTAGTATAAGCTCTTGTCTATCTAGGCACTATCACAAGCTCAACAGGGTGATTCCACAAGCTTGGTACATCTAAGCCCTAACTTGCTTAGTTATCTAGGTATCTCATAATCCCCTAAAGCCCTAGGCATCTCATAGTCCCCTAAGTAAATATAAGCTATGGTTTGCCCAAAAACTCTTACCTACTCAATAGGATAATGCCACAAGCTTGGCACCTTCGAAGTTTTGATGTAATCAAGCACTTTAAGCCCTAGGTATTTCATAAGTTCTAGGGAAATATAAGCCCGAGTTTTCCCCCACATTCTTTTCAACTCGATGAGGTGATTCCACAAGCTTAGCAAATTTGAAATCGTGTTTCATCAAGGAACTGAAGTCCTAGACAAAAATTTGGGCATAAAGTCCTAATTTATCCAAGACTCAAAGTCTTGTTTCATCCATGCAATCTAGCTAACTCTATAGGGTAATTTCTTCTAATGCATCTAGGCTATGGGTCCTGATTCATATAGGCCATCTATGTCTTGACAAGGACTTCATCATGAGCATGTTGCAGCCATTAAGACCTTCTATTCAAACACATTAATATTCTAGATTTCTATTTGCTCAGCCAAGTCCTCATTGAGAAGTGTAGCACAAGAGGATCAACCTTCTCTTTTGATATTCTAGATTTCAGTTCAACCAAGTTTTCACCACCAGTATACTATAGGCATTCAAGCCTTCCATTTAGATACACTAGTATTTAGCTTAGCTCAACCAAATCTTCATCATGAGCTCAACATAACCTCCAAGCCATCTACCCATATGTTCTAGTATTCTGCTAACTCGGTGCTGTCTTCACCCCAAGTTCAACCTTAGAGGTCAACATTCTCACCTCTTGCTTCCTTAAGATGACTACTTTGCCTCTTGTTATCACATTTAAGCCTAGTGCCTCACATTCAGGCCTTGCACTTTATTGCCAAAATGGTTCTTTTCCTCTTATCGTCACCAAGACTTACAACTCGTCCCACAAGAACATGGATTGATGCCCTCTTAGGTGTGAAAGCTTGGCCTTCTAGATGGCCCATGTGCAAGTTAAACACCCCATAACTCTAGCTAAGTGCCTTACATTTGATCTTAACACTCCACACTTATTCTTGAAACAGCTTTGCCATTGATATTCAAAAAACATCTTTTTTTTCTTTCTCCTAAAACAATTCTCTAACTTGAGCATCGGAGAGGCTACTACTAGAGATCTCTTGAAAGTCTTAGTCATCATTTCTTATCTTGTAGATCATAATGGAGGTTAGCTAGTGGATCCAAATCTCAGGGGACCAGTTTAAACATACTGGTAGTGAACCCATTCCATCAACAAGTCCCTTGGATCATTTACCAAGTCTCAAAAGTTTAGTGTGTGAACCTTCTTTAATCTAAGTAGTGTACCCCACTTGACTAGGAGAGTGGTCTACTCTACCCCTCATTATAGGAAAAATTCATGCCTCCAATTCATATGGCCTAATACTCAAATTTCCCTCTATGCCCTAAGATGTGGTTAATACAAGGGCAATATGTTAGGTTAATCTTACTCGAGGTAGAGTTGACAAGGCTTTACATAATGTATCTCATACAAGAATAAAATGCTAATGTGCTTTTCTCCCTTCTTCTCCATGACACTCTTTCTTCTTCCACAAAAAATAAACTAACTTGAGCATCACAAGGCCTATTTGATTAACCAACATTATTGTTTAGGGATGGTGATGAGATTTTTCCTACCAAAACAAAACCAATTTTGGTCCAACACAACTAGATCCTACAACCTCAACCTCATTTATCTTCAAAAGCACTTTGAAAACATGTTCCTTTATTTTAAAATTTAAAATCTAATTATTTTTGACAATTTGAAAGGAAACAAGTAAACTAAAACAAAATTAACTAAACTAACTATAAACATAAATAAAGTCCTTTTTTCAGACATAATAAAAATAAGGGAAATTTTATTTTCAACCGCTTGAATTTTATAAACTTTCCAATTAGCCCCTACTCTTATTTTTCTTCAATTTTAGCCCAAGTGAAAATTGTGGTGATTCTCACCAATGCCATGTCTTTATATATTTTTTTTCTAGAAACCCAAAACACCTTTTCTTTGAAATTTTTCTTAGAATATGATTTTGGATCCACCATCACTCCATCTTCTTTCTCTCTAGCCCCAATCTCCATCCCATGTCCATCTCTACTTCTTCCTCTCCTTCATTCTCATCTTCTCCTCTGATTAATCACCCCAAATTTTGTTTTTTAGAGCATGATCTCCTCCCCAATTGTGATGGCAGTCGTGGTAGTGGTAGTGATGGTGATGTTGATGATAATAGTAGTATTGATCATGGCCATTATCTTTATCACCACAACCATTCTTATCATCTTTGCTATCATCACCAATATTGGCACTATTATCATCTTCTTCAAGTGTTTATTCACCATCAATACCACCACTTTTTTACTTGTCCCAAATGTTAAAAAAAAGAAAGGATGAAGATGAAGAAAAAGATGAGATTTCACTACAACCATTATTTTCTTATTTATAAAACCATCAGAATAACTCTCAAAAACAAAAGATTCTTTGATGTAGACAAAATAAAATAATATAGTTAAAGAGAAAATAGTAAAGATCGAACCTGAAACTATTCTCATTTAAAACTAAAGATACCCAATTAATGAAATATTTCAAAACTGTAACTCAAACTATAATAAGTTAAGATAAGTACTAGTAAGATAGAAAAAATTAAAGCATAATAGAAAATATGAAACTATTACCATCACTACTATCCTCGCCATGTCAACACCACAATCATCATTCTTACTATCTACCTCCTTTCTCCTCAATTTGTCACTACTATCCTTTCCATTACTCTTACATCCACTGCTACAATCCTTGTCATCATCATTATCATCATCACTATCAGCCTTGCTAACATATTCTTCAAGTTTTTGTTCACCATTAACACCACCACCTTTTACGTATCGTAAATGTTAAAAGTAAAAAGAAGAAGATGATGAAAAGAATGAGATGTTATTACAACCATTATTTTCTTGTTTGTGAAATTATCATAATAACATGCAAAAACAAAGGGATCTTTAGTACTATCCAAAACAAAACAATACGAATAGACAGACAATAGTAAAGATTTAGCTTCAAACTATACCCAAATAAGACAAAAGAATTGTAAAATGAATACCAAAAATTGTAACTTAAACTAATGATATCAAAGAACTTGTAAGTTTGAAAAAAATAAAGCATATAGAAAACATATAATTTATTAATATCACTATTATCCTTGCCACATTATCAACACCGTAACTGTCATCCTCACAGTCTGCCTCTTTTCCCTTTCATTTGTCACCCTCATCCTTGCCATTATCCTCACCAACACCACCATGATTTTGGTTGTCATCATTACCATCACCACTATCGGTACCATTATCATCTTTTTTAAGATTTTGTTCACCATTAACACCACAACTCTTTAGTTATCTTAAATGTTAAAAAAAATTTAAAAAAAGCAAAAGATTAGAGAAAAAAATAAGATGCCACTAGAATTATTCTTTTCATTTTTGTAATACAATCAAAATAACATGCACAAGTAAAGGGATAATAATGTCCAAAACTAAATAACACAGTTAAAGGGAAAGTACTGAAGATTGAGCCTAAAACTATGCCTAGACTAAAAATATGCAATTTTAAATGAAAAAAATCAAAAACTATAAGTCGAACTATAATCAATTAAAGAGAAATTCAAATAACTCGTCAATTGGAAAAAATAAAGTAGAAGAGAAAATATATATTACCATCGCTACTATTCTCAACAAAATATCAACACCACAACCAACACTCAGTTTCCTCCTCTTTCTCCTCTACTTGTTTCCACTATTTTCCCCATTATCCTCACCACTGCCACCAAGATTTTTGTCGTCATTATTACCAACACTACTATTGGTCACCACTACCATCTTCTTTAATTTTTTGTTCGCTATTAATACCACCACTTTTTACTTGGTGTAAATACCAAACAAAAGAAGATGGTGAAAAGAACGAGATTCATTGTGACCATTATTTTCTTGTTTGTGAAACTATCAACATAACTTCCAAAATGAAGGGAAGCTTAATATTGTCCAAAATAAAATGATTATAACTAAAGGAATAATAATAAAGATTGAGCATGAGACTATCCATAGTGAAGACTAAAGATATGCAACTATAAATAAAAAATATCGAAAACTTTAATTTCAATTATATTAAGTTAAAATGAACTCAAAGAACTTGTAAATTGGTTGAAAAAATAAAGTATAAGAGAAAAGATATAAACTACTAACATTATTAGTATCTTCACCATAATATCAATACTATAACCATCATCATCACTATCCACATCCTTTCTCCCCCACTTGTTGCTACCATCCCTGCCATTATTCTCACCACCACCACCAAGGTCCTTGTCATCATCATTACCATCACCACTATTAGCATTACTATCATTTTCTTCAAGTTTTGTTCACTATTAACAACACTAATTTTTACTTCTTCTAAATGTGAAAAGAATAAACAAGAAGAAGATGAGTAAAAGAATGAGATGTCATCATTTTCTTGTTTGTAAAACTATCAATGTAACTTGCAAAATTAACAAACTATCTTTAATGTTGTCCAAAACAAAACAATATAGTTATAAAAAATAGTGAAGAATGAACCTGAAACTATGCCCTTGAAGACTAAAACAATACAATCATAAATGAAAAATATCAAAAATTTTACATCAAACTATAACAAATTACAATGAAATCAAAGAACTTGTAAGTTGGAAAACAAAAGTATAAGAGAAAGATATAAATTTTTATCATCACTACTATTCTCATCACATTATCAATATCACAACCAACATCTTTACTATCGACCTCCTTCCTCCTCCACTTGTCATCACCATCCTTGTCATTATCCTCATCACCACCACTATTGTTCTTATTGTCATTATTACCATCACCACTAGCAACATAACTACCATTTTTTCAAGTTTTTGTTCAATATTTACACCACCAATTTTTTACTTGTTCTAAATGTTAAAAAAAAAATGAACAAAAGGATGAGATACCATTGTGACTATTATGTTTTATTTGTAAAGCTATCAAAGCAACTTGCAAAAACAAAGACCAAAACAAAACAATATAGTTCAAGGGCACATAGTGAAGATTGAATCCGAAACTATACTCAGTTAAGACTAACGTGTTAATGTAAGTGAAAAATTTTGAAAATTAAAACTAAAATTATGATTAACAATAACTAAAATGAATGAAGAAGATTAAGATGAGCTGGAGATTTGAAGTTTTAGGACAGAGATTGAGACTGGAAAAATAAAATTTTTTTTTAGATGAAAAGGGTGAAGAGGAAGAAGATAAGAGTGGAGATTCAGGTTGAAGAAGAAGAAGATATTGGAAAGCAAAAGATGAAAGAATTATGCCATGAATAAGGGTAAAATGGACTTTTTTTCGTGTGGATGTGCACTGTGGACACATTAGTGGGCCAATGTGAAGGGCTTACAGGGACTAAATGAAAACTTGCCAATTTTATTAGATTGATTGGAAAAATTTTTTTGATTGGTTGATTCGAAATTTTATTTAGAAATAAAAACATATCCCCATCCACCACGTGCCAACATAAAAACATTGCAAGTTGAACTAGCCTGGATTATATTTTGGCTTTTGAGGTCTCCATCAAGTTCGGGCAATTACTAAAGTTACCCACCTATTTTTGCTGAGAAGTAAACAATAGGGTCCCGTTTAGTTTGAGATCAGAATCATGATCAGCCCATTTTAGAATTATTTTTTCTTGTAAAATTAATATTACTTATTTTACACTGTTATTAAATTAAATTTATTATAAAATATTAAATATTTTTTCGAACTTTAAATTATTAAAGCGTTAATAAAAAGATATTAGTTTACAAAAATGGTTTACTAATTTTGATCTTGATCCTGAGCCTGATTTCGAACCAAACGGTGCCTAATAGTTTCGAAATGAAAGACTGAAATTCTAGTGACATAAAGTATAAGCAAACAGAAAGGACATGCTAGTTTTACAAACGGTACAACACAACAGTAAGATCTTTCTTGTTGGCTAAAGGCAATTGCCAAGGGCCCCTTGTCCAATATTTCTTCAATCAGATGGTACAACGATGAAGACAACAACAATACAGAAATGTAGGACAACTGTTATAAAAGAGTAAAAATAAGTTAGGAAATTATTCTTCCATGACAAAACACACTGCACTACCACCAGACGATTTAGACATGGGTCTAGCATCCTGCCACTCCAGTGGAAATTTTGACAAATCACAAAACTGAGCAGAGTTTAACTTTGAGATGCCATAAGCCCGTGTCTCCGTATCAAACTTAAGAGCCATGCCCCCCACAACAAATAGACGTCTCTGAAACCCAACAAAACCAAAGCCAAAACGTTTCAGTGGTCGGCAGTGTTCTGGAAGAAAAACTGTAGGAACCACTCCCAGAATGTACCACATTTTAAGATCAGCATCAAGAGTCTCAACAGTCCCTTCATCATCAAGCATAGCATACAATCGATCATTCATAACTGTTGTATAGAATCGTGTCAACTTTGAGAATTGCTGAAAGTCGCTCACAATGTGCCATCTATTGTCAGCTGGATGGAAAATTATGTATGTATCTAGTCGAACATTATGACTTTGCCTACCAAAAACATGAAATTTCCCTTGATGCGATACACCAAAGCATTCAAACAGAGGGTATGGCATTGGAGGCAGGTCTTCCCATCTGCATTTCAGAACTTCTAAAATTGAAGGGAAATCTCTAGGAACAGTTTTATGAAAAGAATGTGAACTAATAACTTGGGAGATAATGAATATCAGAGGCCAACAGAAGTGATATGTGACTCAATAATAGAGGTTTGAAGGCCCAGATAAGCTGTGCAAATGCCAGAGCTTATTAACTTAAAAATGGAAAATCATTATGGTGCCCATTCTTTTTCATCTAGAGTCTTTTTTATAACCTGCCATTTGATAACTCACCTATAATTTAGATGTAACCTTCAAACTTCTATTTGTGGATAAACTCCAACATCAGTTCACACCATGATTCTTGCAGGATAATTCCAGTCATTAAGGAAGGCTGAATCAAATTTGCATTATGAATTTATGATTAAAGAGAAACACAATCAATAAAACAAGCTTCCCAGCTTAAGTTTCATTGGAGAGGTATGATGACAACATCTATTATATTTGTATGAGAATGATAAAAGATCTGTGCTTTCAGGCTTTCCTTATTTTCAATGCAAATGAATGGAACTGCAGTTTTTTTTTTTTTTTTTGATGAATAAAGTGAAACACAACAAAATTTTCCATTAAATGACACATTGTAGATATCCATAAGATATGGAACAGCAAAGAGAGTAAATGAGAAAATGGGTGATCTAATAACTTCAATTAGAGTAGAAGGATAAAATATCCCTTGATGAATCTCACCTATCTTTCAGTGGATCATAAACTTCAGCAGAAGTGAGCCCTCCAGTATCATTTAGGTTGCAACCCCCAGCCACATAAACATTGTTGAGAACAACGGCACATGCAAACTCAGTCCGTGGTGTACGCATACTTGATGCCTTGCTCCACATCTTGTTGAATGGATCGAAAAGCATCACATCATTGGTGGTGAAATGCTGATCAAATGAGCGAGTTGCATAAGAACCGCCAATCATGAGAAACTTCTTGCACAAACTAACACATGAGAATCCAAACTGATGACTGCAGTTTTGAATTGGCACACTGGGCAGAGGATGCCAACGATCCGCATCTGGATCATACGCGTCCCATTGGGTGATCCCTCCCTGAGCTGTTAAAGCAAACAACCAATTGCCGCACCATCCCTCCCTAGCTTTCAGACAAACATAGTCCTGGCTCCTGAGCGCATCTCTCCATCTCTTCGAAACACATTCAAGACCACCGTGATAACCATGCGAGATTCTTGCCAAGCATATTAGTGCCAAATCATCAGGCAACCCGGGAATTATAGCTTCGTATTCCCTGCACATACAAAGCTAGTATGAATCAATAACAATCTGCAGGATTCGAAACCATAACACGAACAACAACAACAACAACATCAACAGACAAACGTAAATGTATGTAAAACAAAAAATAAATGCGGAAATTGGGCATCTCATCAGCTCGAGAAGAACAAGCACAGAGAGAATCATATGCGTTTCTTCAAAATACAAATCCTGACAACGGTAATCAATCCCAAAGGCGATGATGCTTCATAATTCCCTTGGATCTATCCTGAAATTGGTGTAAATGACAAACAGCGAGCGCAGGAGGTGGGGAGATGAGCCGTAATTTTCCATATACATTTTGGGTTTTCAGAAAGTAAGAGGTCGAAAGAACAGATCAATCATATTGGTCGGGATGAGAGGAAATTCAAAAAATTCACGGATTGATTGGTAGAAAAAAAAATTGGGAGAAAAACAAAATCGCTCACCGGCTGTTGAGCGGAGATTCCATCGCCCGCCCTCCACAAAACAGAACGAGAGAGAAGCGCGAGGCGCAGATAAAAAAAAAAAAAATGAAACGAGAGGAAGCGTACAGATCCACGCAGACGAGTCGAAGAATCGTCTCGCTGGATTACACCCTATCTCACGCAATTTATTACTTCATCGCATAAAAACCCGTAAGTTTTGGCATTTGCAAAATATTGTTTATAATAACATATGATTTAATTTGAAATAAAAATCAGTATTTTTTAAAATTATTTTTTTATAAAATTAATATTACTTATTTTATATCTTTATTGAATTAAATTATTATAAAAAAAATTAAATAAAATTTTAAATTTCAAATTATTAGTGTATAAAAAAATATTAGTTTATAAAAGTGGTTCGTTAGTTTTGACTCTGATTCTAACTGTGATTTCAAATCAAACCATATCCAATCGATCTGAAATTTTTGAAAAACAGCCACAACCTTGTTTAAATAACAATGAACGTGAATTAGCTCCTATTTTATTATATGTTCCAATCTCTAGCTATAAAAGAGCAAGGAGCAAGCGCAAATTTGTGTTTTAATTTTCAACCAAGATTTATTATTGAAACCCTAAATCCCCTTCCATAGGTTGAAGATGACATTTTCCAGTAGTTTTTATGTAATTCTGTTAGAATTGTAAGGAGCTTAATGCAAATAAATCATTTGTGTCTTCACTGCTACAAATTAATGGGTGGAAGTAATGTCTCTTCTCACACAACAATATGTTACTATGCGAATAAGTGCAAGTTGCAACTCTCCTCAAAACCTCAAAGCAGAAGGTTGAATTTTAAACAATGTCTACATTATAAGGTTTGGAACTTGTTTAAGTTGGTGAAATTTTGCAATTAATAACATAGCAAATTTTTTTTAGCTAATGCAAGATTAGAGGAAAAAGGGTTGTGGGTGTTATAATAAAAGTTCAATAATATGAAAAATTATAATAAAATAAAATCAATAAAAAACTAATATTAGGCAAGACGATCTAAAAAAAATTTTTTTTTAGGATAGTATTTCTTCTATGTTGTTATAAATTGGTCTACATGAAACTATTCCGAGAATATAATGCCTAATATAAACATATGATTCACTCTACACTATAAGCCTATTCGAAAATCTAAATCGTTCAGAATCAATACTGAGAGTATAGAAGAGAAGTTTATTTGAATATCAACTATTATTTTGTTGTAACTTCTATTTATCTTATGTTATCTCAAGACTTATGAGAAATCTATATTTATAAACTACACATTCATTTATCAAATGATGATATTTTTAAATAATGCATCTTTTTCTAAAAAGACGAAAAGACACATCCCTCAATAATTTTAATTTAAAATAATTTACATGTAATTATTATTAGATAATAATAATTTTTTAATCAATGTCTCTCTTATTATTATTATTTAATAATAATAATAATAATAATAACAATAATAGTTAGATATATATGACAAATTTTTAAAATATTTTATGCCTCTCATAATTCTAAAACTATTACAAAAGCATGACCCCAAAAGGAATAATAATTTGTGCACTTGGCTATGCGCTTGTCTCTTTTAGCAAGTATTTTCAAAATTTTATCAATGATAATTGCAAAGGCAATCCCATCTCGTACTTACTTAAATAGATTCATCAAAAAATGTCCACAACTGTTTTATCACCGACATAAGTTATGAATCTATTAAGAATATTTAAATTCAACCTTTTCATTGTGAAATATAGTACAATGTGTATAAGACTTTATTTAGAAATAGATCTTGTCCTACTAGTTAAAGTTTATGGATTGAAAATGTCTACTTCTCACTGAATATTTCTCCGATAGATTTTTTTTTTAGATAAGGCAATCCATCATGTTCATGATTTACAATAATAATTAGCACTAATGTGATCGAGTAGATGCAAACAAGCTATCTATCAATCAATAGCAGTCTCATGCTCCTCAAACTTACTGTCTATTTTAAATAGAGATATTAATGGGATTTAACTAATATTTACCTCATCATAAATATTCTTTGAAAGAATCTTACATATGTTTAATATCTATATTTACCAAGCATTGTATTTTTGATATGATTATATCTTTTTTTTATTGATGCTTCCAAATTATCTTATAATTTTGTTGATTCATAAGTAGCTAGTGCATTTTTCGTACTCTTCAATATATAATGTATATTAAAATTGTATTTCATTGTGCTTCTAACTTATTGAATATTTTTATAAGTAATTATCATATATAAATCCAATTTTCACAGTAGTAATACTATATCATTAAAAAAAGAATAGCATAAATTTAGACTTTAAAAAATATAAATCCTCCATAAGTACACTATATTTATCTTAGGCCAATCAAAATTATTTTCAAGTAAATACTGATCGGTCAAAAATTTTATGGTCTAAATGTATAATCTCGATGACTAAAACTGAGAGATAAAAATAGATATTCAAAAATGGATCTAATGATTAAAAGAAAATATTATAAGCAATATGTAAATATCACTTATTTCTTTGGACTTTTCACTTGCATTTGATTGATAGCCCCATTATCTAAAATATATAATTTGAGAATTTAATTCTCATCTTCATCTCATTTTTTTATTATTGTATGTCCCCCATAGAGCTAATGCTTCCTGTACTAATAAACTCATTTAAGAAAATACTAATTATAATTTTAATAATTAAGAAGTTAAATAAGTAAGCATTCTTCTTCTAATTATTTTTGAATGGAACCTCCAAATGAAACCACATATACTTTGACCTTAACCTTTCATCAAAACACCTAGTGAAAAATCTAAATTCCAAACATATAACTATATGCTCTCCATAGTGAAAATTGCAAAATAAATTGTGATGGCAACTTCATACATCTTAAATAGGCACACAACAAACAAGTATTATGAAAATAAAAAAGATAAGCGTGTTACATTTCATTAATTAATTTCACTATTTGACTATCTCCATTTTAAGTTCTCCAAACTCATACTAATGGCTTGGATTTCTTATACCTCACTTAAATTAATAAATAAAATAACCATAATAAATAGATAAATAAATAATTTAGATTTAAATATCTGCAAATGAAAGTCTTGTTTGTTTGGCCTAAATACCACACATGCATGCATGCTTGTCATACTTGTAAGACACTTCTTTTGTCATATGTGTATCAATCAATTACATCTATTGCAAAATAAATCAATAAACTAATACGTAATAAATTAATAAATAATTCTTCAAAATCCCAATGTATTTTAATAATTATTGAATGTATTCTAAATAATACTATCCCAGAATTATTACAATAAAAATTTAAAAATATGAATAATTATTATAAAATAAAAAGAATAGAAGATAATATTAGGCAAGACGATATGAAGATAATTTTTTTCTAGCATGGTATTTCCTCCACAATGTTATAGATTAGTTTATAGAAAACTATCTCGAGTATACAATGCCTAACATAAATATATGGTTTGGTCTACACTCCGAATTTATGTAAAAGTCTGAATCATTCAAAGTCAATATTGAGAGCATAAGAGAAAAGTCTATTTGGATATTAACTATTACTTTGTTGTAACTTTTGTCTATCTTGTGTTATCTCAAGACTTATGAGGAATTTTATATTTATAGACTACACATCCATTTATAAAGTGATGCATCCAAATAATACATCTTTTTCCTAACTAAATATGCCCAATCAAAATGGAAAGACACATCCAAAGAAATATATCCCTTTGTAAATTTAATTTAAAATAATTTTTATGTAATTATTATTAGATAATAATATTATTTACAATAATGGGTTCTTCCAATGGATTGATAAGGCTAAATAATCAAATAATCACTTTAGACATGAAGTTCAAGATCTTGCAAAGTGAATCAATAGGAAGATGGACAGCCTAGATGAAACATTGGATGCCATTCATGGATACTTGATAAAGTTGTCACATAAGTTGGGGAACATGGATAAGCTACCTGATATGAATAAGACTTCATTGAAAAGCATGTACTGGTTTAGAGTAATTGAGTATTGGATTTTAATAGTTGTGGCTATAAAGTAATACTATATATGCAGACATTTAATTGTCCCTACTAACAAAATGAAGTTAAAACACAAAGATTTGACATGACAATAATCATCTTGAAGCAATCAATATTCAAAATATTACAATTCCTAGACATTACAACTGTGGCCAAATATGTTAACCAAATAGTTGTCTCATTCAATTTCCTGAATAAACTATGTTCCACAAAACATAGTTTAAATATCACAATTGAATCCAAAAATACAAAACATGTTTATAGGTTGCACAAAATATAGGCTTAAGCTTCCATCTAGGGATGGATCTACATGGCAAGGAGTGGGGGCAACTGCCTCCACTAAATTTTCGAAAACCCTTTAACCTTTTCTTAGATAAAA
Source organism: Trichopus zeylanicus subsp. travancoricus (assembly GCA_005019695.1). Classification (NCBI taxonomy): domain Eukaryota; kingdom Viridiplantae; phylum Streptophyta; class Magnoliopsida; order Dioscoreales; family Dioscoreaceae; genus Trichopus; species Trichopus zeylanicus. Next base: position 399,514 of record RXID01014424.1, read on the forward strand.
ATTTTGCCCCATTAAAATTATGCACGTGGGATGTGTATTGCTAAGGCTTTTGCCAAATCCTTTTCTTGATCTAACATCACAGTTAAAGAAGATGGCTCCATGTTTAGTACTTTAACAAGGAGTTGAATGAACCATGCCCAAGAGCGACCACTTTCACTTTCTACTACTACATAAGCAATGGAAGAAGCCATTGTTGCAATCTAGAGCCATAACTAGCAAGAGAATCTGAAGGTATTCACCTTTCGATTGATAATCGTCAAGTGCTATGAAAGACCAACACCCTTTCTTGAATCAAGTGACACAGCTACAATAAAAATAAACATTCTTAGCAATCTTTTCTTCTCATCAAATTCATACTTGACAACAAACTTTTGGTCTCTTCCTTTTATATCAACTTTAAATGAGGGTGCATAGTTGAAAGGCTCCTCAACAATTCCACAGATGATTGCAATAGCTTCATCAACAACTTATTATGCCTATGGTAGGGAATTGTGACCCCTAATTTCTCTTTTAATTTATCTTTGATCATATTATGTAATTTTGATGATATTTTTGCAACATTTTCAGCACATAATTAGTTTCCAAGTGTCATGAAGCCATGGAATTAAATGCCTTATTTATTTTGGGGCATGTATGTTCCTTTATCACAACTTCACTTTACAATGTTTTCCATTTGGCAACTTGGATGCATGGATGTACCAAGGGTAGTTTTCTTGTTGATAATAAGCAAAAACTCTAGATGGATCGAGGGTAGTTTTCTTGTTGATAACAAGCAAAAACTCTAGATGGATCATTCCTTTTGTAATGAAATTCAAAGTTCTTTTTGATGCAATGGACTCTCAAAGAAATTATAAATGCACATACAGCTTCAAATTGTGTACCTTTTCAATGTAAGGGTCATCAATGCTTCCCTCCAAGATCTCTCCCTCGTAGTCTTCAACATCATCAATTTCATAATCAGATTAAATGTTTGAGGATACCCTAGAGTGGTATTTCACTCATACAGAGTAGTTACCAACTTTATCTATCAATTCCTTCATCTTTAACTTCCTCAACAAAATCCTCTTCTTAATCACATTCCATTGGTACATTAGACCTAATTGAGCATATTTGAACCTTCTTGGATGCTTTATGCATCACAAGCATTCATACATAGTCCTCTTCTGCTTTCAATATATAATATTATATTAGTTTAAATTTTTGGACAACATATGCTAGTTGAAGAATTTTTTACATATTGTTTTAACTTAACCAAGCTTGTTCTCCCTAATTCCACTCTAAAATTCTTTTTCCTCTCACATTCACATTCAATTCTATTGGTTTTGGGAATTCTTTTCGAAACCCTACTATTTTGTATAATGATATCGATGATAGAAGCATTTCTCATGTATATATATATATATAGTACATGTTCAAAGCAATTATTTCCTAACCACCCAACTCATGCAAGTAAAGTTTGTCATAGATATATATATAATTAGAATCCAACCCCAAACCAAAACATAATGAAGCCTTGTATAAATTGTAACATAAACCTCAACATAAATGTCAATCTAAACCCTGGCTAACTATTATAACTACAAGTCCAAAACAATCTTTTTGTCTTCACCCAAAAACCAAACAAATGACTCAATCATTAGAAACCAAAACAATTAACCAAATCATTTTTATGTGTAAAGGTAAACTATCAACCCAAACCCAAATATTAAAATTGGTCAAAAGGTGACATAAACCAAAACTAAGTTTGATAGGCACCCATAGTTTGCCCTTTATATGTCAACCTAATAAGACCCATGTTAACTAGGCCATGGTACCTCAATACCTTATATATATTCTTTGCCCAAGTGGTAAGTAGCTCATATGGCATTTAAAAAGATAGGTTCCTACAATAGCAACCACTTCCTAAGATAGGATCCTGAATAGCAACCATTTCTTGTTCCTCTTCTTGTTATCTAACAAAATTTGTCAAACCATGATATAAAACATAAGGTGGATTTTCTCAAGTACCTCGGACTAACTCATCTAGGAACTATGATTGAGTTACCTTTAGAGACAAGGTCAAGTTACCTAGATAGCATAAGGAGGCAAGAACACTTAGATATCTCTATTTGAAAAAAAAAACCTCTTGCAAGCTACTACTCCATTATCTAAAAATTTGACTCAAGGGTGGAAGTTCAAGCACTGACTAGAGAGTTGAAGCATCATCCCTAGATGAATACTAGGTGGGGAATTTAATTTTGTTTTTTGGATGAAAGCGAAAGGACTCTCCTCGACCAAAACTAGGCGGAGACAAAATTTGATGCTTTTATTAAGATTTGCCTAAACACCTATCTTCAGGTAGTCTACCACAACCAAGTTGCCAAAAAAGTAGTGCATGGGAAAGCAAGTGATCGGGGGTGCATTAAAGCAGCTGGTGTCCTGGCAAGCTTCTTTTGGAAATGCTTCAACTCCTTGCCACCTAGCTACAAGAATCTTATTGGAACCTTGCTCTTGCTGGCAAAGTCCTAGCTAGCCAAAGATAGCACAAAAAAATAAAGACAACAAGCCAGTGTTCAAAGACAAGTTTGCTAAGCTAGTAGTAGATATTCATGCCCTAGCCCAGTTTATAAAGGCTAAGCAAAAATGACATGAATGCATGTGCCAACCTGTCAACACTTGTTATAATGTTAGATGTGATAAATTAATCTCACATCAGATATTGAATAGATAGGATCTAATATATGTAGTGAAAAAGACCCATATCCCATGAGCTTAAGCTTTTGGGATGGTTTGGTGTCCGTCCCACTATATTATTCCACTTTAACACTCTTTCAATTCCCCCCAACAAATGGTATTAGAGCTTCAGGTTCGAAGATATGCAAACTCTTAAGACCGAAATAACCATGATGGTGCGATTAAATTAAATCGCATGTTAGTTTTTCTTAAAAAATCAAAAGAATGAGACAAAAATCCGTTGGTATGGGTCACACGGTGGAACTAGTTAAGTAAAAGAGTTCTTGATTAATATTGTTAAAATTGATGTGGTCAAATCATACTCGAAGGGAGAGATTGTTATAATGTCAGGTGTGATAAATTAGTCCCATATCAGATATTGGATAGATAGGGTCCAATATATATAGTGAAAAAATCTCATATCCCATGAGCTTAACCTTTTGGGATGGTTTGGTGTACGGCCTACTATATTATTCCGTTTCGACACTCTTTCGGCTCTCCCAACAAACACCAACACAATTAGGGAATGCAAGTGAGCCTATTGGAAGAAGATCGAGATGGATAGCAAGCATCAAGAGACCATGCTAGCCATGATGATGATCAACATGCACAAGGTACTTAACTTAGCGTGGGAGCCAAGCTCTAGCTAATGCCTCAAAAATGACTATGAATCACTCATTGGAGCAAGTATGGAAACTACCAAGATGGCCACATGGAGTGCAGAGGATATCGAGAAGCACATTGCAGAAATGGGAGATAAAAGACTTTGAAGCTCAACAAAATCGAAAACGGCACCGAACAACATTATGAGTGCATGTAAAGTTAGGATCGATCACTTGGGATGGGTAAATGGGCAAATGATCTCAAGAAATAATCTTAAAGCAACAAATTAAATAACATTTTGTTTTAGTAAGTTTTCAAGTTATTATGGATTCATAACTTCTAATAGATGTAAATTCTTATTATTAATAATCTTAATAATTATTAAGAATCTCCTAAAATAAGAGACCTAGCTAATATAAGATAAAGACAATAAATAAAATTATATTTTATTATATTGTCTTTGAATCACTAGGCTTAATTAAGGGCACATCCTCACTCTATAATTTAAAAATATTTACATTAACAATAAAAGTAAAATAACTTGTAATTAGAAGGGATTTGAAAGACTTGGTACTCACTATTGTCTTGTTGCCATGCATTTTATTGAGTACAATGTGGCAGATGGACTTAGTGAAACTTGTTTGAGTGGACTGGATATTTGATTTAATCCTTGAAAGATATTAATAAGCTTGCTTGATTTTGGTACTATTGACTACTTCAACTTTTGTCAATTAACCCTATTAGGACTTGAAGTATCCCTAAAGATTTTCTATTTGTTATTGATTGACTTCTTTTAATCTTAATTCAAACTTGGTATATGGTTGATTGGCTAGAAGAGTATAAGGCCACCTTAGTTTGATTTGATTGAAAATAATGAAAGTGACTTTGGCTTATGGTAACCATCATTAATTTGATAATCAATGATTTTTAGCTTATTGTTGATTGAGTTTGAAATATTACTGATAGTTTTTTACTTGTTGTCTATTAACATTCTTCAAATACTGTATTTGACTGACTGACTGACCGAGTGCAAATTTACCTTGGCTTAATTTTGTTAGAAAAATAGTTAGCAATTTTGGCTTATACTAACTATTCTTATTTGGATTTGACTTGATTTGAACCTTGTTAAATTTTTTAGTTCAAGTTCTAGGCTTAATTGTGGTTCAAATTTAATTTAGTTTGAATATGATTTTATTTTGTACTTCATTTTAATTCAAGTATAGTTTATTCAAACTTGACTTAACTCAAACTTGGTTTGGGCTTTTCTTGGTCAATTTTGGCTAAAAGTAAATTTATTCAAAATTTAGTCAGAATAGAAGTTTGAACACTATTGAATTATAGGTCAAACATGATTCTTAATTAGATTTAAATCACAGTTGAATTTGATCAAAAATTGAGTCCAATTCAAACCCAAATTGTTAGAAAATTCAATCTCAAGCTAAATTAAGCCCAATGGATTGAGTGACCTAAATATTTAAACCAAAATTTGGTCGAAGTTCATAAAAAATTTGGGTTAAAATAAAAATAATAAAATTATTGTAAATAAATTCCTGAACTAAATAAATTTTTATAAATGGGTCTCTGAACGAATTTTTCTTATTAAGAAGTCCCCAAGATGAAAATTTTTGGGAAAAAATTCTTAACATTTTTTCAAATTACATATTAATTCCTGCAAGATCTAGGATTTATAAATACACACTTTCAAATTTCACATTTATAAATAATTTGCAAATAAAACTTTCTTAAAAAATGGCTTTTGGAAGTTTTGAAACTTTAAAAGTAGATCCTTATAGTTAATTTCACAAAAATGTCCTCAAATTCATGAAAATTATGAATTGGTCCTTGAAAAGGAAATTTTACAAATATGCTTTGTATTTTGTGGAGTTAATAGAGTGATATAATTTTCATGTAGAAAATCATCAAATACAACCAATCTTTTATCCACATCAACTAAAACAGAAAGTATACAATTAAAATAAATTAATAATTCAAAATTTAAATCTAAGTTGGCCTAATCTATTTTCCTTGATAGTTTACAATGATGCATTTGATTTAAGATCAAGATCAGACTCTAAGTTCAAAATTAATGAAACACTTTTATAAATTAATTTTTTTATCAAAATTAATTTTATAATAATTTAAAATCCGAAAATTTATTTAATTTTTTATAATAATTTAATTTAATAATAATATAAAATAAATAATATTAATTTTATAAAATAAAAAAATAATTCTGAAAAATAGGATCAAAACGTTGAACAGGGACAAAGGAGGAGGCCCGCACCCAGTCGGAGGCCACGGAGGTGCCAAGGGTAAACGGCCCCATGGAGGTACCCCAGCCGATAGACGTCACCATCTTCGAGTTTGCTTCCACCGCGACGTCTGGCGACCAGGTCACACCGGTCAGATACTACCCTACCACTGACAAACTCGAGCCCTGCTGCTAGGAGATCCGCCCGGCTGCCAGCTGTGCATGATCTGCTGCTGGCCTCCCTCCTCTGGCACTTGAGGGTATCCATGACGATCATCAGACCGAAGCTTCCTGCCTCTGCAAATGAAGCCGTGCTGCTCCCTCCTGATCTCATGAATCTAAGAAAGCGGAACCCGTTGTCCCTTCAAGTCCGCTCATCTCTCAGAGGAGTCCGTAGTGGGCCTCTGTCCCCTACGGCGTCTCCAGGTGCCTCAAGTGATCTAGCAAGTGTCGTGCCCTCGGCGTTCACATCAGCTTCGTTTGTCGTATCACCATGGACTCTTCTCCGAGATTCAGCTCAAGAAGGTGGAGGTCCGTAGCAACAGCTATCTCAACGTCTTCTCCTCCAACTGTGGCATCTCCAAGGAGAACGACATCGCCACCAAGTACAATGCCACTGCCACCGGCCCCGATGAGGAAACCTCCACCGCACCCTATTGGCCCTGCCCATTGCTATTCAAGCCCAAGCCGCTTGATGCTGCTCATTTTCGCTCGCCATCCACACGGAAATGCCAGACGCCCGGGCATGCTTCCACCCTTCGCCGCCGTCGGAGAAGAGGGCCGGATCCGACCATTCTCGGCCAGATCCGGCAGGGAGATGAAGGAGCCGGTGTCTAGTACCCCTCTCTCTATCACCTGCATCTTTGGCTCCCTCCAACTGCGCGAGCCTACCTCTATCCATCACCGCCGTCGGAGAACAGGGCCATATCCGGCTATATCTGATCTGATCCAGTAGTGAGGCTGGCAAGGAGAGGGTCAGTCTGGAAGAGAAGAGACGAACCGATTATGGCTGGAAAAGAAAGAGAAAACGGAGGAAAAGAGCCCCTGACGGAGATGATGAAATGGAGAGGAAGAACCGAGGAAGATGAAAGACGGAAAAGAAAGTAAAAGAAGTTAATAATAAAAAAAGGTTGAGGGGAAGCCGGCTGTAAGTAAAAAAATATATATATAAAGGAATTTTGAAAGTTGTTGGGGGAAAAAAAAAAAAGTAGAGTTTGCTTTAATATTATATATATATATATAAATTTTTGTGAGAGTAGTTAAATATGGCTCTTGTTATATCTCGAAGAGATTTATATTTTTTTTCACTACTCTATTTTATTGTGAAGCGTGTGAAGTTGAAAAGTTATATTCAATATTATTTTTAATACAATATTTTTTAGATAAATAATTTTTAAATTTTCTATCATGGTCATTACAAATTTTAAAAATTATATATCTTTTTTCAGTTTGAGTTTATTTGTAAAAATCAGTAAATATATTGAGATAATTATTTTTATGTACAAGTAATAAGATCCATGTAAATAATTATTAACTATTATAAAAGCATAATTCTTACCTCCTAAGCTAATAATCTCAATTGATCCAAACAAATTTAGGTGAAAAAATTGTAGCGGCCTTTTGATATAACAAATGATTTTAATTTGTGAGGGATCTTTACTTGCTTTCCCATTTGACATGCATCACATACTCAATTCTTGATAAATTTGTCTTTGGGTAGACCTCTCATTAACTCATTCTGTTTGATTTTAACTATAATATCTATACTTACATGTCTAAGCCTTTTATGTCAAAGTCATTCATTACTATCTAGAGACACAAAATACATCTCATTTTTCAAGTCATCTTGATCTATAGTATATACATTTTTATCTCGATGATCAACAAAAGCTACAATATTATCATTATTATATCTAATTATGCAAACTTTTAATTTAAATAGAATATGAAAACCTTTATCATATAGTTGACTAATAGAAAGTAAGTTATATTTGAGACCATTTACTAAGAGAATACTTTTAATTCAAGAGAATCCAATAGAAAATATTTTCAAGACCTATTATTTTTACCTCTACCATTATTCTCAAAAGTAACGTATCCTTCATTTTTTTAAGCTCTACAAATATAGATGAAATTTTTGGCATGTGCCTTAAATAACCCCTATCTAAAAATTATTTATCTCTTTGATTCTTGAAGTAGAAACATAACAAAAAATAATCAAGAATATTAGGATGAAACTCACTCTAAGTATGGGTTCATACAGTTAGAGAGTAAAATAATTACAATAATAAATTAAAAAACAATTAATGATAAATTAATGAGGAAAGTGGGTCCTACCTTTGGTTTAACTAGAAAAAACCCATATGAGTGTAGTAAGTTTAAAACTTATAGGCCATTTCTAACTAACTTATATTATTAAAGTGGAGGATGTTTTAAGAACCCAAACTAGTTTGGATTTCTTAGCTTTAGGAATCAACTCCTTAGGTACTCAAATTTATTTAAAAGAAGAATTTTTTTAATTGGGTAACTCAAGGAGACATATTTAAAAAGTAGTATTTAAAACCTTTACAAATTGGACTTAATACCTTTATATTTTGAAGAGGATATAAAGCCAAATTTGGATCTACTTAAAACATTCTTTTGATTTTTCAAAATCATATTCAAAGTAATATTTTCATAGAAGAAATTTTCTAGAGTCTTTTTTAAATCGGCATTTTCCTTTTGAAGCTTTTCAAAACTATTTTTGCAATTATAAGATATTTTATAGGATTTCAAAATAAGATTTTCTTTTTGAAGAAACTCAACCTCCTTTTCACAATCACAAAAATTTATAGATAATTTCAATGATTCAAAATCACTCTCAAGCAAATTCAACTTTTTCTTTAAAGAAGCATGTTTGCGAAGTAATCTTTCATATCTAGCATATAAATTCTCAAATACATCTTGTAATTCATCAAATCTTAAATTACATACCTTGTCCTTAATAGTCATGAGGTATAAGTTTGTAATTTTTTCGTCAGATGAGGCATCTTCACTCACTTTCTTTGAGTGGTCTCATGAGGTCACCATTGCCTTCTTCTTCTTTCCTTTGAATTTCTTTGATTGAGGATTGAGAGGACAAGTGCCTTGTTGGGGGAGTTAAAAAAGTGTCAAACAGAATCAATATAGCAGGTTGGATACCAAACCATCCAAAAACTTAAACTCATGGGATATGAGACTTTTTCACTATATATATTAAACTCTATCTATCTAATATCTGATGTGGGACTAATTTATTACACCTGACATTATAACAGTGTCTTTCATGTGTATAGGCTTCTTGTGCTTAAAATACATAGGCACATCCTCATCATTCTCATTGTTGTAGTTCTTCTCATTCTTTGTGGGTCTTCTTGATATATACCTCTTCTTTAAGGATTTCTTAGATTTTCTAGTGATGAGAGTCATTTTTTTATTGCTATTCTCGTCATGATCACTAGACTCTTTGGTCTTAAGAGCTATGCCTTTTTGTTACTTGCTTCATCATTCTCTTGGTTTCTGTCCTTTATAGTCATCTCATAAGTGATGAATGATCGCAAGAGTTCCTCTAATGATAATTTATTGAGATTCTTGGCCTCTTGAATCGCAGTCAGCTTAGGATTCTATGACTTTGAAACATCGCGTAAAATCTTTCTCACCATTTCATCATTAGTATATACCTTTCCAAAAAATTTAAGGTGTTAATAATATCCATAAAATGAGTAAATATTTTTATTATTGACTTATTAGTTTTTATTCTAAAAAGTTCATAATATGTTCACTTTAGACTCATTGACTTGTCTTGTACCCTGATGGGTAAGCTCAAGGCAATGCCAAATCTCATGAGCTATCTATCTCATATATGCTAATTTGATTAAATTTGTTAAGATTAAGGGCACAATAAAGAATGTTCATACCTTTTGTATTTAAAAAATTATTTTTATTATCTAATTCATTTCACTCTCCTCTAAGCTTAGAAACCCTCGTACTGTCAATTTCTTTGGTGGCTAGAATATACCCCTCTTTCATAATATGCAAAAGATTGTAGTCTATGGTCTTTATGAAAATCGTAACTTTAGACCTCTATTAATTGAAATGGGTATCACTAAAAAGAGGAGATTGAGTTGTGGATTGCTTTTCTTGGAGAGAGAAAATAGAGCATCAAGCTCTGATACTAATTGAAAGTACACAAACCACAAAGTAGAGGAGAGGGGTGAATTAGGTGTTTGAAAAATAATGGTATTTTTTAATAAAATTAAAAATAAATTAATCCATCAAAATATTTTCAAGCAAATCTCAACCAATCACAATATGCAATTAAGTAAATAGAATATAGAAAATATGCACTGCAATGTAACGTGATTTGGAGACTAACTACTCTTACTCTAAAGCTCTTACCTTGCTCTTGAGGACTTCAACTCCATTAGAGTGTCACTTCGTTAATGAAGCCAACCCTTTTATACCTTCTCTTATACCAACTGACAAGATAAATACTAATCTAGAGCTTGAGTCTCTCAACCATTCCAAACAACCTTTGAGTAAATTAAACTTGATTTCAGAGATAGAAAAATTAATTCTTTTGTCTCACTACAAGATCACTCAAAATAAGGATAAGGGATTTGAAGATTTGAAAGTTGAAAAATAAAGTTTAGAACTCTTGGAGACTAGAGGGCTATTGAGAACTTATTATCTCAAATAAAGTGCTCAAGAATGTGCAAAACATTATTCAAGAATAAGTCCCAAGCCCTTAAATACTAGTTGGTGAGAGCATAAGCCATTGAGCTATATTCTGTCACGTTCGGGGGTCCGAACAATAAAGGTTCAGCATCCGAAGCCTCTTAATGATTAAATTTAACTAGCTATTAGGTTAAAGGTTTGGATGTCCAGTCATAAAGTTCAAGTGTCCAAACAACATAGGTTCAGATGCTCGACTAATATACTAAGCATTTGAACTCTAAACATGAAAATTTCAGAAGTTGTAGTTTCCAAATCTTCAGTCATTCAATCTTGAGGTTTGGACATCCAAAGCGATTAATAATTTTGGACTTATTTCTGCTATATTTGGGCATCCGAACTATAAAATTTGGTTATCCGACGGTAACAAAAAACCATTATTTTATTATAACTTCAATTTTTATGTTCGACATTTTCTCAAACTATCTTTGGATAAATAATGAGCTGGTGAGGGCATTCAAAGATAGGTTGAATGTTAGCCAAAGCTCTAAGCTAAAAATTCAATTAACAAATCTCCAATTCAACAAAATAGGAAAAAGCTAAACTTAGTGAGCGTCTCTTGAGCCTTCTTCAAGCCATATTTGTTTCTTCAAATTTCATCCATTGATCTACCATCATGCCTCATCTTCAATGATTTCTTCATATTTATCCACACTTGAGACTTTCGAATGGGGTTGAACTTCGTTCCTTATATTGATTACTAGCTACAAAATGCTTAAGAAATAGATCAAATACAAAGTTTTATCTTGGGACTCCAATTCTTTCTCCAAGGCTTCATCTTAGGACTCTAGTTCTTTCTCTGAGGCTTGCATATTCTCATGCCACTCTTCTTCTCATGAATGTTTTCCATGCCTAGTTGCCTTAGTAGGGTGTGGTAGATGAGGTGCTCAATTTCAAACTTCAGACTTTGACACTCATCCGTATCATGGTTGTAGTATTGTTTGATACCTACAGTATTTAGAGGTATCTAGTATTCATGAGTTGCCTCAGTTTTCACAAATTTGTATTCCAAATTCACAAAGCTTTCCACTGATCCTGCTAAAAGGCTGGAGAACCACGCTTGTGTTGAGCATTAGAGGGTGGCCAAGAATGCCTTGCATATAGTGGCATCGGTAGCTTTATGCAGTATCATACTGTTCTTGAACAACCCAATGTGGTCCAATGAGTCCTTGGTCCCATAGTATGACTCCCATGGTGGTTATCGAAACTTGGGGGTATGGAGGCTTGACTTTGAGCTAAGGGCTCAGCATGCTCTTTGTGCTGCTTAGCGCTACTTACTACCATTCTAGACTTGGCTGAGCCTTAGAATCTTTTGTCCACTATTTTGGCAATGTGTTTCTCCATTTCTTTTACACTCCAATTAATACCTGTCTTGACAAATGGCTTTTAACTTTTATCAGAAGGTCAATTTGTGCTTGACCCTCTCATTGGGTTGAAGTTCCCCAAGCATGCCAATTTGCAGCTTGGCTCACATGACCTCTTAATTCCTACTCGTGTGACCTGTCTTCCTCTTAAGGACTCCTTTGCATTGCATAATCACCTAGGGGTTGGCAGATGGGTATGCACACCTATGTTGCCTAGGCCTGTGCTTTTACTAGTTGGGCAATGACTTAGGTCTCCACTAATAGTTATGCGAACATGCCCCTCAAGATGAGCTCTTCATTTCACCCCCTTACTCTAGTTCTAGCTGAATGAGGCATGGCTCTGGTGATGCTCTTATTGTTTAGAGATAAAGGTTTGAAGTGTCTTCTAAAGAAGCTTACTATGAAGCCACCTGCTCCAATATACCAGTTACTGCTTACTTCTTAAAATGCTGCTGTCATGGTATCATAGTTATCATCGATTATCTAGAGATGGATTTTCTAGTGGATCTTAATAAAAGTATTAAATAGTATGTGGAGGGCATCTAGGTCTAGTTGCAAGTCTTCGAGTTTTGTTGGTCCTCTCCAACAAATTCCAATCTGGACAGAAAACCAAATACTATTTATCTGGTGATCACCAGAAGAAGATACTCCAATGCTTAAGTCAGTATGTCATCATTTCTTAGCCCTTTTTGCTCAAATGGCACTAGGGTAATTTTTGGAGAGAATGATATGCAAGAGTTTTATTTGTAGAGGAAGAAGGAGTGAAAAATCCTTTAACTTAGTGCTATGGGCCATGTTTATAGGATAGTTTGTATAACTTGACTTGGCCTCATTGGGTAACCTATCATGGTTGGTGTGTGAGTTATTTAAGAGCATTTTGAAAATTTTGCTTGGAATTCCTTATCTTGATCTAACAAATTTTTTCATGTAATGAAAGGTGGAGTAGAAATCAGAGCAAGAGTTGGTGGTGTAGAGAATTAGTGGTGCAGAAATTTATCTACTAGTGCGTCACTAAGGCTATCCATTGCAGGGACAAAAGGAGTATGAAGAGTATTCAGACAATTTATCGAACGTGTGTTGGTGGCCTATTTTGACCGAATTATAGAACTCAACCTTCAAGATACTAGCAATGAAGCTTGACTCTTGACAACCGAATCATGGAGCTCATCTTTTAATAATTGAATTGTAGAGCTTATCTTGTGATGACCAAGTTGTAGAACTTAATTTTTAATGACCAAATTATGAGGCTCAGCGTCTGAGTTTTAAACTATAGGACTTAACTTTTTAGGGGGCGTTTGGAACGGGGTCAGGGTCAGGTTGACCCCGTCCTGACCAGATTATCTTCCAAACATTAAAAATTTGACTGCACTAACATTATTTTATTCATTTAAATTTTTACCAGATTTTGACTAAAATACCCTTACTTGATCTGAACCGTCGGATCTCGATCCAACGGTTCAGATCGAGGAACTATTCTGCCCCTTCAACCCAACACCCCCCCCCCCCCCCCCCCCCCCAACCCCCCTGCGACGCTGCCACAGCAAAGCTCCTTCCCTGCCGACGACACAACAGACGCCGCCCGACGAGCTCCGCGCGCGAGCTCGGCCGGCGAGGAAGATGAACAGTATTATGTCAACAGTACTCAACGGAGGGTATTTTTGTCCATAAAAAATTTTAACCATTTGTTAGCCAGATCAGTAATCAAATAGGATTTACTTGATCACATTAGCGTTTTACACTTTACTTCTTTCTTTAATCTTGATCTTGACCTTAACTCCGTTCCAAACGGGCCCTTAAAACCTTGTCAAGTCTAGTTGCAATTACGAGACTGACGACTCTAGTTTTGGGTCGATGTACTTTGCGATTTGTTATGAGATTTGATTCTAATTCAATATTTCTCTTTGAGATATTATACCTAAAAATGTTCAAATGTCTGTCCTGGTTAGCCAATCCCTTCTGCTTGAGGTGGCAGTTAATTCACCATGCACTTGAATAAATGGGCACATTTGATTTGACGCGCCTTCAATACATGAATAAATTCATAAAAGGAAGCAATGCGCTGGCCTCGGCTAACCACAGTAACCACAGGAAACCATGCATTGCGCTCCTCCTATATATTTACGTACGCGTTTAGCCAAGGACGACGGCATCTGGAACTGGAACGAAGACTGGGCAAGACATATTCGACAATTCGTCTCCTCCAACGACAATGGACAGCAGTGGTGAGCGCTCTCTAGCTTTCGGCGACGATCAGCAGATGGGCACCCGCAGACAAGGTGGTATTTGAGCACAGAATGCGGGACGAGGGAGCCATTGAGGTGGAATACTTCGACGGAGATGAAAGGTCACCGTGGCAGGTCAAGCAATCATGGGGCACCAAAACCTCACTGCATTCCGGCCAAGAGATCAGCATCAGTATGCCCGGTGGCATGACGATGGTGTATTCGGAACACAGATAGGACAAGGTTTGTCGGCCAAATCAAGCCGAGGGCGGATAGCGGAATGTATGGTCGTCCGTACAAGCAACGGATCCCAATTCCAACGTGGGGCACCTCCCCCGCTACATTTGTACCCTGATGATGATTATCATCTGATCCTGCTGCCGGTACTGCAGTAAACCAAATTAATTATCACAAATTTACCAATATCCAGAATCTTTATTATTGTTGTTATTACTCCAATACGTCTGCGTGCATTCCAATCTTTCAGACAGTCAAAAATCAGAAATGGCACAAAACTGTTAAATTTTTTCATTTTGAAATTTTCAGAAATTCTAAAATTAATAAGTATAGAACAAAAACTGAAATTGCATTACAGGCTGGTTTTGCATGCAAGACCCAAACAATTGTCACAGCAAAACCAAAATCATACTACAGACATTTCTGACATTCTAAACAATTGTCACTACAAGCAAAAAGAAGGCCAACATGAACAGAAGAGAAAAAAAGGAAAAAAACAAGAATGCTTTCGATCATTGGAAAAAAATGATACACTGCGAGGATACAAAACCCAACGCCCATGATGTCAAAAAATTTAACCTGATGATCTCCAAATCCTTCCTTCAAGGGAAATCACCATCACTGATACATCATCATGGTACTTGCGACGATCACCATGGGGAATGTCAAGCAACTCATGAAAATCCATTCCTGCATCAATGAGAAAAGGAAACCTTCATCTCAGTTAAAGCAGGGGTAACATACAAGCCACAAACCAGTGACTGCAAAAAGATATTCTCCAATCTATCATATAAACAAACCACAAAGGCGCCAATTCTTGGGTTTCATCGAAACTTTATGAACTAATAAAATTGATCAGACTTGAGGCATATAAGACAATTTATGATAAGCTACCGCCCTTTGATAGTTGATGAACTAAACTAATATGAAGGGTATTATTAATAACACTAAGTATCTCATTTTCTGGGTTAACAAAGCTGATATATGCTGACCATTCTTTTTAGCTGCTCGAAACAGTAGCTCAGCAATGAGGTATTGTGCTGGGTCTCCTTCAGGTACCTTCTCCATAAACCAGGCAACATGTGAAACCACCTCGTCATTGCTGAAGTACTGGTAAAGCCCATCGGAAGAAAGAACCAAAAAACGATCACCTGCACAAAGTTGGTGGTGGAGAACTGAAGGTTTGCAGCTAATATATGGTGAGGCTCCAATATAGTCAATCTGAAACATCTCCAGTAAGGCTTCGTTGAACTTGGGCTGAAAACACAGTTATATGTGAGACAACAGCTTCAAAGCAGATTTTATACAACAACAGCTTATCAGTCAATCCTGACAGTAGGAATTGGCATGCACTGTCAGAACCAACTGGGAGCATGTGAAAGAACCAGGAAAGAATCAATCTAGCTCAATCTCAATGTATCATAGCACAAAGAAACATCCTTCTAATTCCTATGTAGCTATGCCACTTGACAGCTTGAAAACTGTCAGGTACGAAAAATGAGGGTTCAATTAACAATGAAACATGTGTTGCAGATGACATGAAAGACAACATTTAGCATGTACTAAACAACTGAATTGCAAAACCATTCCAAAACATAGCATTGGTTGGCTTCAAAACAAGGTGATGCATCTCTGATCAATAGTCAGTTCACAAGGTGTCAAGAGAACAGCTTATTGCAAATCCTTACATTAGCTAGCAATATCAAGTTGAAAGAATGAACTGATCAAATATAATTTGAAATTTGTTATGTCCTTCCCTTGAGAAAGAATATCAAAATCAAGCTGAAAGAAGTTAGACAGGCTAGCAAATTCATACAACTTAATAAAAGCTAAAACAAGTTAACTAGGACACAATCAGCTCTCAAAACTAGTGATGGAAAGTTAGAATGTTTTCCATTACTGTGATGAAAATATAATTGCTTATCAAAATGCTAAACTATATGCACAGCGAAAGAAAAGCATAAAAAAAGGCCTAACTTGCATGCTAATTGACATCCATTTTGTAATCTCAAAGCACCTTTTTCAGAATAAAGGAAAAGGCAGATCCCAGGGAGTCAAAGAAGGCCAGAATGAAAAACTGACCTTCTTGAGAAACCCCGCACCAAATGCTCTTGTGATCTTCAACTGTCCTTTCACTCTATCATTAAAGACAGCTTGAGGATCGTTAAGATGTTCTGCTCTTATCCTCAAAACTTCCTGGAATTAGCCAAAAAGGTTAGATCAAGCAGAAAGATGCAATTATGTCTACAATTTATGCTAGAATATAATGAAAAAAATAGCACCAAAGCTGCATTTAACATTCAATTCTATTTAAACATGTATTGCAAGTTAAAAGAAGATAAAGCATCCAGCCATGAAATGCCAATAACACTCCATCAGGTGACAGTTCTTTAGTGCATACTTTTGTTGGTTACATTTACAATCTACTCTAATGAACACAATTTCTCGATTTATAAAATTTTCAGTTAGTATTATATGTAAAAAAAGAAATAAGAACACACAAGCAGAGCATGAGATAAGCCTGAAAAAGGAGAAAATTTCAGTTGGCATTCACTACCAATTTGAACCCAAGCAATGAATCTCAAAATAGCAATTGGCAGCTTATTGTGCTGAATATCAGTACATAGTAGTGTTTGTCCACCAATTTGATTCTTGATGCGCAAATCAAGAAATAAGTAAAAGAACTATGAATAAAAATATGCAACAAGAAAATCTTGGCTTGAGTACTCTGCCCATGAAAATGCCACATAAAATCATTGCTCTTGCATTTGCCTCTGCATGAGATAGATAAATCAAGCTTCAGACACTAGTCTATGAAGTAATTGGTGGTGGAAAATGATGTTGGCTGCAATATTTTGACAGCATATCATAGAGACAAAATGACAAATAGAAACTTGGATTATGTTGACCAGCATAGCACATGGGCATATCCATTTTCATATATTTAATTTGATCTTCTCATGATCCAAAATATTTATATTTTGGAACTATAGAAATAGATCAATGATGCATGTATTGCCATCCAACAATTGGTTTCACAGAACTGATATGATCCTTGATCGTCAACTAGTAGTAGTGCCCCTCATTCAACATGAAAATCCATAATCCGAGATGCTCTGCCAGAGAATTGATACTTCTTATAATCTCGGTTCCTATTTATCCCCTTCTATTTGAATCTAGGGTCGGGAGTCCAAGGCTATGCATCATAATCAACAGCCTCTTCAATTCTAAAAGAGATAGCCAGGGTGTACACCATTTGGAAAGAGTTTGCTTTATCATGAAGCTGCTTAATGGTTTGATTTTACATTCAGATCTGAAGTGCTGATTCTAAAAGAGAAGACAACATCAAAGTCTAGAGCCATGAAAATCCCAACAAAAGCCTTCACAAAAGGTCTAATATAAGGGGAACAGGGGGCTCTTCCTTGCCATACATAACAACAATGGTAAGTCTCTGTTAATACAAGCAAGATACATAGAATCCTTATTTGTAATTCAATGCATTTCATTTTCAGACCAAAGATATGTCAATTTCTTTAAGAAAGTGAAATTTTTAAGAGTTAGCATGGTGAATAGTCCCATGGTAACACTGATGCCAAATTTCATTCCCCAGCAGCACATGGAATTATGTTAATAATCATAAAAAATATAACAACTAATTCGCTACTCATATATAGACATGTGTAGTTTGAGCATCGTGGAAGGACGTATTGACCTGAAGATATTTAGGGGAAAAAATAAGTTCATTGACATTTCATACCTCTTCGATGCTGGTACTGTGATCAGCGGACAGCTGAGCAGCCCTCAACTTCAATTTGCATATGGAGATTTCTCTGTGCTTGTTGGTTTCACAGAATCGGGCATTAAGATTATGCATGGGAGACTCCTCGGAGATTCTGTCCAGCTCAAGACGAATATGAGACTCCCTAGACCTGTTTCGATGCCTCGGATCTTCATTTCCATGGTTTGAACCAGCACAATGGTCATTCACCCTGTCTTGGGCCAATATAACACGACTATCACCAAGGTTCATGACATATACATCTTGGTCCTTCATCAGCATAACAAGCACACAGGAGCCCATGAGTGCAAGTTCTGGATTTCTATCAAGTGAGCTTTCCACCATTTCCATGTAAGCTCCCTCTGTGGATTCAAGTGCCCTTGCCATTGCTTTCAAGACAGCATCATGATCCACAGGCCCTGATTTGCAATGTCTGATGGCCACTGATGGATTACATATTCTCTGATCCACACGGGGTTGATCTCTATGCCAGTCATAACTCCATGGAAAGAGCTTCTTACGCAATGATTTCTGCTTCCTATACATCCTTCGCAGCTTTGACCCAATTAGTGATCTAGTCATCATCTGCTTATGTCCCAAAACAGAAAAAGATGGTCCGGAGTGGTGCTTAGGAACTTCAGAGTCCTCTCTATGTACACCTTCATTTTCTCTCATGCTACGAGTCGCTTCTAAGCAACCATAATGTTCTTCTCCAATGCTTGCAGAGACTGAAACAAGTTCTGCTTCTGGCAAGCTTTGTCTGATGCACAGTTCTTCACTATAACAAGATTGCAAATCATATGAACTTATCCTTGTGCTTCCAAGCTCTGATACTGACTGAGCATCTTTTACATCATACTCTTCCATCAGCTCCATCTGAAGAAGCTCATAAAGGCGCTTGCTTTTCTTGTGTTGCCTGGTCGTTCTGCTTACTAAAGCATCCACACCCACACTATCAGGAGCACCCACCTGGTCTTCCCTCCTATCTTGACTGACCTCGGGAGCAGTTGTCAAGTGATCAGTAGTCATAGTTTGAGCTTTTTCCTCAACAATCTCATCAGCCAATACTGAGCTTGACAGTGTTCCCCTGTTGACAATGAATGTCTCTATGCAGTCTTCTTCAGTTGAGCAAACTGCTTGACTTCTTTGAAAGCAATGGTTTTCTAGAGACACTTCAGAAACCATACACTGTTTTCTAACATCATCATTGCTCAACTTAGAAGCACATTCATCTTCCTGGCAATCCAAAGGAGCCTCAACAGCATTTCTTTCAAGGATACCCGATGTGGATGTGCTCATTCCAGGCTTTTCTTCATAGTCCCATAGCAAACCTTGCAATTCCTTATCTATAGCTTTGTAAAGATTGGCCATTAGGAAATCCGGCGCATCTGGACCACTGAAACCATCATATATGCCGACGAACAGCCAGCCCTGCTCTTCAGATAAAACCACATGAACCCTGTCCTCGCCAGCCTTGCCATGAGCCCATTGCAAATTACGCGTGTTACTGTATTCCAGTTCAGATGGCCCAACGTCCAGGCGGTTTCTTGGAGCTTCAGGTCGAAACTTTGCTTCCTTGGGATGCCAAACAAATTTAGTCATCGGATGCATGAAGAAGCGTCGCACCCAACCGGGACCTGGTAGGCGGCTGGTGAAGGTCCGAGACAATGCACTTGTCATGGGTTTGCTCATGCTCCTAACAAGACGCCTGAGACCAACTCTTCTCCGGCCACAGGCAAGCGGGGCGGAGAAGTTACTCCGGTCCATGCTGTCCAGAGGTCCTGACATGAAAACCCCCTTCTCTAAAGGCCCTGACATAAATCCCACGCCTCTCTCCAGAGGGCCGGAAGCGAACCCTCTTTCTAAGGGCCCTGACATGAAGCCATTCAAGGGTCCAGACCCGCGAGGCACCGGCTGCAAAGGAACGGCAGCAAACGAAGCAGTGCTCTCAAACGATGCAGCAGGTTCCTGGGCATCGGCGAAAGACAGCATGTCAGGATTGACGGTGCGCGCAGTGGACGCATTGGCGCTGACGGACGCCCCTGAGATGGTTTTGAAGGTGGTTTCCGGGAGGTTCTTGATTGGTCTCTGCTGGGATACTGCAAAGTCTTCGACGGCTTCCTGCCTGAAAGAGCCACTATGCGTCTCGGAATCAAAGGTGCTGGAGTCGAGCGTGGTAAACCTCTCGGAGTTGGAGGGCGTGATAGCCGGAGAGTCGGGAATGACTGGCCGGACATAGCAGAAGGAATGGCCGAGGCCTTCATCCAGGGGCTCCAAAAACTCCAAATTTACCCCGTCCTTGCCATTGCCCGAAGGCACGAAGCAACCCACCACCCGAGAAGTGCTGTTCCCCATAACCGGCACCCCCTCCTTGCTTGGCCTTCTCACCACCGTTATGAGACAAACATCGGGGCGATGACGGCGGCGCTCATCGGAAGGATGCTGAACCGAGTGTGGAATGGAGGATGCCTGTGGCACAGAAGGAACACGGAGCTGGACACGGGCAAGGACAGCGAGAACCCAATCGACCTCCTCCCGACCCTGCAGCAGCTCTTTATCCGGTGATTTTGCATCCTATGAGCAGCAGCTCAGCAGAAGATTAACAGCAAATAGCAACTCTCCAAACAAGCAAAAACCAAACTTGAACCGACAAATCCGGTTCTTGTCACGAACGATTCCTTCCTCAGCAAATCGAGAGGGAGAGGGAAAAAAAAAAAAAAAGAGGAAAAAAAATGCAATAAATTACGCGAGAGCGGAACCCAAGTTCTGACCTTGAGAGGAGCGCGATGAGTACCTGGATCAAGCAACACAGCAACAGATCTAGAGCGAAGCCCACGGAGTCGACGGAGACTGCGGAGGAGAAAGAGGAGAGGAAAACGAGAAGCGTTGGATTTGACAGGAAAACAAATAGTATAGATATAAATAAATACCGCGGACTCGGAGAAAGGAGAAGGGGGAAAGAGATATCAAGGAAAAGCAACAAAAAAAGTGGGTTTTGGAGGGTGGCCAAGATGGGGATTTGATTTGAAGAGCGGAGAAAAAGGAAGAAGACGAAGAAGACGAAGAAGACGGTGTTGATGACGATGGGAGGGAGGTGGTGGGGATGAAGGAAATGGGGATTTTGTTCTGATCTGAGATGGCTACCGAGAAGAAGAAGGAGAAGAGTGAGCTGATCTCAGAGTAGAAGAGGATGAACGATGGATCCCAACATTATTTATTTATTTATTTATTTATTTATTTCAATTTTTTTTTGAGAGAGTTAGAGAGGGAGAAGGAGTATGAGATCGAGGGAGAATGAGAGAGAAGGGTCTCTTTCTTCGTGGGGTTTTCAAATGGTTTGGGAGGGTAAAATGGTGCTATAAATGGTCTTGAAAGTCCAAATGTGGGTTTTTTAGTTGTAAAGTTGTAGCAATTCATCTGCTTGTTTTCTTTTTTTCTAAATTTTTTTAATTAATGATTGGATTTGGTGGATATTATTATTATTTTTATCGTCTCAAGAGGAGCCAAATTTTAGTTAAAAGGAACCAAACGCCAGAACAAACTTGCTGCCCGGATGCCCCCCCCATCAACATCACATCACATCGCACCCATCATCATGGACATGGGGGATCGGATAGCAAGTAAAAACTAGAAGGGAGGATGTATGTATGTGAAGGGAAAGAGAGAAAGCATCAAAGTTAAGTCACGAAACAAGTTAGTAGCTGGGAAAGAATCTGCAGTGGACAGCGCATCATCTCGAATGTCGAGCCAGTCAGTCAGACTGGCATGTCGAGATTCTCACTTGTCAATCCATGGCTCGGAATGTCTGCGCTACACTACACTCGCCTCGCGAAAAGTGCATATGCTGCCTATTGTATATGTAGATTGTAGACACAGCATATAGGCCAGCCCACAACCGAGTCGTGTCTCCCGCGTCCAATCTAAGTCGCCTATCGCTACCCACCGTATAACAAGAAATTCAATTCGGTAGACGGAGGAGGTTACATGTCCAATTCGGACTGCTCATATCATTATCATAATTAGGAGTATTGTGCCCTTAACAGACCGGTTAATGAGGCTATTACATGATCTCCTTATGGTTGCGTGTCATACATAATAAACACCATGCGATGTGACCGAATAGAACAATGAGATGAGAAGGCATGATCGGCATGAAAGCATCCATCCAAAACATGGGAGAGCGCGGGGCCCACCGACGAAGACTAAACACAGCAGGCGCCCAAACCACGTCCGCTTTGACCAAAACCGAAAAAATACCATTCCTCGCACTGGCGGACTCAGAGAGAGAGAGAGAAGCAGCGAGAAAGGCAAAGGTCCTCGCTCCAAACCCCAAGACCCGTCTCATAATTTTTCTTCCATCAAAGGAGCTAATTTCCAAGCGGCTCCAGACAAATCAACCACCAATCTTTTTTATTATTATTATTATTTATAATATAATATACAAATAATTTTCTAGCGTGGACCAACAACTGGTCGCCCAACGCATCCCCACTGGTCTCTCCCTCTCTCTTTCCCGGCAAACAATCCAAGCCAACGCCCTGACTGATATTTGCCTTAGCATTTGCAGAAACACACCGCTTTTCCCTCCTCTTTCTTTTTCTTCTCTTCCTTCTCCGTTAGTTCAAATGAATAGCATTGTAAAAACTGATCTTTGAGAAAATTTTGACAGAACTTGATCACTGTTCTCATATTCACTCTTCTTACCGAGAGTGAGAATAGTATCTTAAGCTAAAAACAGTTTGCAAGTAATTTATTGACAGCTTCTTTTTGTGTGTATATATATATATATAGAAATGTAACATGAGGACCAACTCCGAGTCTAATTTGTGTTTGAAAACAAAACCCAATGCCAAGGCAAATGCAGTCTTTAACTCTTTAGCAACAAGAGGCTGTAAAGGCTCACTTGATTTGATTCCTGCGCACACCCTTCCAGGCCACTTAGCCATTTGAATAACAATCAGGGCCCTTCTTTTGGGTTCGGGTGGGACCAGCTCTGTGTGCAGCGTATCATGAGTCGCCAAGCACCTGCGCGCCTCCTTCTCGAAACTATAATATTTCCTTTGTTTTCTTTGTTTGCTGGTTTGTCTGGGTTGGATCTCTGGCTCACCAGGGCGACCCCGTTTGATGAAATGCTTGCTCGCTATTTATTTTATCTCTACGCTCAGTGTGAAGGGTTTCCTTTTCCTGTGGTCAGAGCTCACTCTGCATTTCAGAGTTTTTTTCACCTCACCCCCCTGTTCCATTCATGGCCATGACTGTGCCTGTTTGGACTCACAGTCATGTGCACGCGCAGATGCATGCGTTTCCGTTTGCCAATAGAACAAACAACTTTTCCCGAACGCAGAACTTGTTCGGAGTCTTCCGAGTCTACTGCTGCTGCCGCTGCTCCTATCAAGCAATGTGTCGCTTGTCA
The DNA here is from genome assembly GCA_005019695.1 of Trichopus zeylanicus subsp. travancoricus. Lineage (NCBI taxonomy): Eukaryota > Viridiplantae > Streptophyta > Magnoliopsida > Dioscoreales > Dioscoreaceae > Trichopus > Trichopus zeylanicus. The sequence continues at coordinate 422,846 of RXID01014424.1, forward strand.
CGGCGAGTTGTGAATGTCAACCTTGAAAGGGAGCGCGGCGAAATTCTTCAATGCCAAGATTTTGATTCTGGAATTATTGTTCGAGAAACCCCCGATGTATCCTGTTGGCACATTCGCTTTCGAGTCTAGCTGTCGTCGATCCTTATCGCCAGAATTTGTTTCGCTACCCGAAGAAAATCTATAGATGCTTTCTTCCTAAAAAAAAAAAAAAGAAACGAAAACAGATGTGGAGAAAAGGGCTCACGGGTCACGGGCGTCAGTCGTGCTCCCGCAAGTCAACGAGCGATGGATTTGGTGAAGAAATAACCGCGCAGATGTGTTAAACTACTCCAGCACGTTTTGGAGAATTGAATAGGCAAAGTAGGTGCACTTGTCCCCCCTGCAGCTGCAGCTACTGAATATACATGGTGAAGTTGAGAGAGACGGATGAGGACCACATGGAAGTTGACCCACTCTCAAATCATAATGCTTCAATGCAATGCAAGCCTGATCGCCGGTGTAATTTCTGCTCATATTGTGCAAGAACACAAACAAGTTTCACAAACTCTAGCACATTTCCAGCAAACTCAGATTTTCGAATACGGTAACAAGATTAAGAGAATCCCATTCCCAAAACACTGCAGAATATTACCCTTTCAACAAGAGCTTAATCATGAATCACTAGCGTTTTTATTTGAGTATAGACATACCGGCCAAAGACAGAGTATAGTTAGCCTGACTAGTTTATGCAAGAAGCTCCAGTTGCATCTATGGACTCCAGTCGGGCCTACTCATTTTCAAGGAATTCAACCCCAAGTCCGACCCGGCAGCCCTATGTGCTAATGAGCTTGAGACATTTTCAATTACTCTCGTTATTTTATGCCAACTTTGTTTGACTAATTGTTTACTGATAAACTCACTCAACCCGTGCCCATAATCATGATTAATAATATAAGATCAGGTAAAATTGGGGTACATCAATCACCACAAATCTAATTTGCAAGCATCCAATTGGTATGTACCAAAGGATATCTATTTCTAATCCCCAAAGAACAACAGACAAATACAAGGACCAGACTGCATCTAACAGTGAGGATACCTTCAAATCTTTCACAGATTAAATTTCCGGACATAAAGAGTGAATTTAGCACATTTTGCCTCCAATGACAATAGACAAGACACTAAAAAAAAAAAGAAGACAAAGCTTCTCGCTTGAAAAGTAAAAAAGACCAAGCCTTAGCTTTGAAATTCAGCTAATGGTTACTTTAAGCAAAAAGATATCAAAAGGTGATGGGCAATTCTCAGTCCAGATCAAAGATTTTTTGACCAGAGTTACCACCCAGTAAGTGACGAACACTATTCAGAAACAGAGAAATCAGTTTAAAAAAAATTCAATTTGCATTTGCACTCCACAAGCCCAGCCAGAACCCTGCTGTCCGATGTATCACTGACACATTAGAATAAGGATGATAAGCTGGGACCTGAAAAGCAGTGAAGCAAAGTGATTAAAGCATAAACACAGAAGGTGGGACAGAATCCAGATAAAGCATCTCATTGAAGAATTTAAGGAAGAAACAACCAACCCATGTGGCAAATCAATCATCAAGTGTTTCAGTGGAAGAGCTGAATCATCCTACAACTTTTGCTCCGGCTATCCAAAACGAAGATTCCACGTTAAAATATTTTCTTTAGTTCAGCATAGCAACTAAGAAGCGGCCAGCAAGCATCTCCACACAAATGAAGGCGATGCAGAAATATGCAATCATACCACAGCCTTGTGATTATCTCTGTGTTACTTAATATATTGACAAGGAAAGGCAAAACCAGCTTTCTCAATAATGCATTCTTTGATAGAAGAAAAAGAATGACAGAATGCTGGGATAAATTACCACACAGGAAGTGTGCCATTCACTCTTTGAGCCCCTTCACGGATACAAAGAAGGTTGGTTTTGACTTCACTACACAGTCTTCCTTCAAGCAAGCGTACAGGCAACCACAGCTTTGGCTCAACTTCCACTATATATGACAGAGTTGTCTTATATTCTTGTCCCAAAAAGGTTCCCTCTTCATCCATGCCATCAAACATCTGCACAACAATGCCAAAATCACATTTACCAAGGAAAAAAGTTATTAACTTTTTTAATTAAGAATTAAAACAAAGATATTTAACTTCTAAGCACCGCAAATGAATAGGAGCAAAATGCAGATGAAAAACCAGAATAGTTGGTAGTAAAAATTTCTTTTGTGATAGTTTTGAAACAAAAGCATGAGCATGGAGAGTTTTCATAGAGTGAAGGACATTGACAAGAATTCTAAATCATTAAAAGCAGTCAACCAAGGCCATCGAGAAAATCTGAAGTGCCTATATAACTTACACATGGCAAAACATTTATAAACAATCAGTCAACTAAAAATCACAATGATATTAACCCTTTTTGGTTGCTTGAGAAAACCCATATTTGGCTTAACCACAAGAATATCCCTCTTTTCTTCTTGAACCAAGAACTCAAAAATCACAATGAAGATATCTCGACAATATTTGTTTACAGAGCCAAGACTGCAGAGTTCCTCATTAGCCACAAAAAAACTTCTAAAGTTCTATATCAACGCCATGCCAGGAAGACTCTGCTAAGCAGTTCAGCTTTTCAATCATGTATTATATGGATTGGGGCATCATAAAAGTCTAACTTACAAGAACCCAGGCTGTTAACTATGCCTGACCCACTGAACAGGCAATGATGATAGCTGTAAAGAGTTCATCATCAAGCATGTTACTGTTATGCACATTTTCGTATTATTTTATGTTCTGAAAGGGCAACACGCTGCTATCCCCACTTCAGCATCCATAGTGGCCAAAAACTGTCCGTTGGACTGACATTGCCGAATGATGTAGTTGTGGAAGATTAACTTGCCTTACCATCTCCCAAATGTAATGCCAGTGTTGCTTAAAGTCAAAATATTAGAAAGATTATCCTCCCCAACCTTTGAGTGACTGCCTACACAGACAGCAAGGAAACTTACATATAGCTTCCTAACCAAATATTCAGTTCCTGATGTTTGGGACTATGGTTTACCATTTCAATTTTTTTGCTCGATTATATAATGGCAAAAGCAGCTTTTGTTCAAATTATAGGTGGTAAAAAATGTGAGCCATAAAACAAGATCTGGGAAGAAAACCTAAAAGTTCCAATCCTCCATGTATTAAAATATGATATATCTCTTCTCAGGAACGTAAAGGTAACTTCCCTACAAATACCCGAGACATTTTTCAAAAAACATCTTTAAAGTATTGATGTTAAAATTTAATTCCAAAATCCAATCCTATTTCCCACATAAGTATACATTTCATGTTGCAAAAGTACAGTAACATTCTGTATTTGCGGCCATCTGTAATACTTAACACATTCAGCATCACCTGAAACTTTAAAATTTAAATCCAAAATCCAATCCTATTTCCTACGTAAGTATACATTTCATGTTAATCAAGATGCACAGTAACATTCTGTATTTGTGACCATCTGTAATACTCAACACATTCAGCAACACCTGAAACCTTACTTTGTATTTTCACAGGATAATCATAAAATAACTCTTTCTAAGATAATTGCAGCTATTTTCAATGCCTTGAAACTAATTAGAGTCAGTGAGCAAGACATATTGCATTATGGTCCTAGGAGGAATGTGTTGACTCAAATAGGCATAGGATCCCGCTACGTGCAATGGCTCCTCTAGATTTGACAAACAAGAATGTTCAACTTGATTTACTCAATTGAAATGCATAAAACATAAAAGAGCACATATTTCATATAATCTTCATTCCAATTTGTAGGAAACAATTTAAGAAAAAACATGACCTAATTATAGGAAACTTACTTCCCTTCGATAGCTGAGTTTAAGATTTCCAATTAAAGTCAATAATATGGGCACTCACTCCACTTTGATGCCATGATATTGACTTTCTGGAGTGTTTTTCCATATAGTTCATCTTGAATGAATTAATTCAGATAGGAGACTATCCTACCAAGCATTTTTAGGTGCTTCATGTATTGTTCAATTTTCATCAATTTAATGATGTTAACAAAGTTAGTGAACTCTTGAAACATTGAAACCAGGGCTATTTGCAGACAAAACATAAGGATCATCATTTTTTATTTAGATGATACAGCATTAAATCAGTGAAAAACTGCTTGTACCATATGTGCAGGTATTAAGCAGGCAGAATAACCTGCTTACCTAAAAAAACCTTTTTTCCAAAGAGAGTTAGGACGACCATGAAACAAGAAAATGAGCAAAATAAGTTGTACGATTCTCTTTCTGTATTGTGCAAAAGAATGCGCATAGTTGTACCTGTTCCATCGACCATCGTCCTCGGAAAGTTTGGAAATCGCCTTCGACCATCCTGAACTCGATATCCCTCCTTGTGCCGCTTGGAATAGATTCAAGATTTCCTTCATAACAATCTATGACTCCATTTGCGTTGAATTTGAGCCCCAATGCCAGGTCCTGCTGCCCTACCAATTCTTTTTTTTTTCGCAATTATTTTGGGAATGAAGGCAAATATATTGGTCAAATGAACTTCTGGCAATGGTTTCTTCGCTTGTTGTGGAATAAGAAAAAGAAGAAAGGAAGAACCTGATCTTGGCCAAGCTGTTCTTCTTCTCAAGCAACTGGATGACGGCAAGACCAGGGATGAAGTCGGCGAGCCTCTCGTAGTCGGTGAGGACGGTCCAGACAGTGTGGAGGTCGGCGTCGACTCGCACACGGGCGTGGATACTCCGGCAATTCTTGTTCCTGGAGTTCTCGGTCTCGATCTCGAATCCGGAGGCAGCAGCGCCGTCGCCGTTGCCATCCTCACCGACTTGGGCATGGGCCGCGGCGGTAGGAGTAGAAGCGGAGAAGAGTGAAAGGAGGAGCCTCAACAAGCGAGTGAAGGAGGGGAAGGAGGGGAAGGAGTAGGGGCGTGGAGGAGAGAGATGACGACGACGATGAGTCCTTGGGGATGGGGAGGAGGGATGGTGATGATGATGAAAAAAAGAGAGGCAGCGGAAGAGAGGGAGGTGGACGACGGCCGGGACCTGGGCCTGCTGCACCATCTTCATCCTTTCTGCTCGAAGCGTTTCTGTTGATAGAGCGACTAGACCGTTCAGTCGGGCCGAAGCCCAACCTTGCACATTTCCACCGTGGTCTGGTTAATTAATCAATCTGCCCGATAAATTAGAATTGAATTTCTAGGATGAGTCTTTTTTTTTCCTAAAACTCCTAAAAATAGCTAAATAATTTTATTTTTTTATTTTTTATAATCATTATAATCTAATTTTAAATTTTTAATAGGATTTAAGGTATTTTGAGTCTAATTGATCTAAAAAAAGGTCAACTAGATTTTTACGTCTCAATTTGACAGATTTCGATTTGATATTGGTTCTGATTCGGGAGACTCCTCAAGATCGGATTCACTAGATTGCCCTTTCATCAGCATGCAAGAGGAAGAAAAGACTGTGACGAGAATCATTGGGAGCTTCTCCGACGACAGCCGCTTTAACGCTCAAGTTAAAAAAGATCTCGTCAAATTTATTTAGAGAGAAAGAGAGAGAAAAAGGTCCTCCATGATCTAGGGCTTCGTGATTTCGAGTTCTGATTATATTGAATTCTCCTTATTTGGTTGTCATCACTTTCGGATTTCATACTAATGATTTTCCTCCAAGATCCTTGTTCCTCTTGGTTTCCATGAATACTCAGGCATATCCATATATAAACCAGGCTCATCATACTTTCTTGTAGGCTTGGAGATGAGTGTGTGCAAGATGAGCTAGAATATCTCCAAACTAACTTGATCTTGGCAATGTCACCTCAGATGATGGCCTCAAGTCCGACGCTTCGGTTACCTTAGTGATTCAACCTGTAGGTTAGATCCCTATTTGTTTTTGGTTTGCCAATCTTTAGTAGTGCCCCCAACTCTAGGCATCAAGTTTGGGCAGCTTGGTGAGAGAAGTTTCTTTCTTTCTTTTTCACCAACTAAGCTACATTTTTGGGGCACCATTTTGAATTTTTGAGGTTCAAGCTACTTTTTCATCAAATCATGAGGGGCACTAGCCATCGTGACTCTTTGAGGCGAGTTGCCGATTCGTAGCTTTGTACCAGGCATAAGTTGCAAATGGACATGACTCTTAGGGAGATGGACCACTGTCTCATTGAATCATGCAGAATAATTAGGGTTTGTGTTTTCCCAAGGCCATAGCCTAGAGCCATTTCTGGGGATACTGAGACGATTTCTGATGCAGACACGTATTCCACATAATTAGTGTGGTGATCTCTACCTCCCACCTTTTAGGCTTTCTTGTTTCACATTGCTACGATTTGTCGATTTGGGGAAGGCTATTTAGGGGATCCTTTGTCCCTTTTATCTATTTTCGGCAATCTTCATGTCCTGTATCTTTCGTAACTCTTATTTTCTTTCCTTCTTAATTCGCTAAGTTTTTTTAAAATGATGTCCTCTTGCGCTCCTTCCTTCTCCAAAAAGGGGTCATCTTCTAACAAGGGACTTGTCACTCCATCGGTCCTTGTAGCTACAGCTCCATCTTCCAAGTTGGCCATGACTCTGATTGTTATTTTGAAGTCGGCAATGACCTCCACCAAAGTTCTTGACATTGGACGAGTTCCATGCTCTCCATAGCTGTTGTGACCTTTTAGGGACTTGCTTCTCCTATTGTCCCATCCTCTTCCATAGACATTAGTTCTAAGTTGCTGGTTGTTTCTGCACTGGTGGCTCCAAGTCCTAACAAGGAATTACCCTAGAATAAGTGTCATTTCTGATCCTTTTCAGCCATTATGGCTTTCCATTTTGAAGTGGGGCACCTTGTTTGACTTTTAAGAGTGGGATTTGATTTTATACTTTATTAGGTGTCCTTGAGGTAAGACTTTAGATTTTTGAATATATCCTTTGTGAGAAAAATCTTAAGGACCCAGTCAGCATGTTTGGCTTTTCAGATGGGACTGAGTTGGACCTATGGGAGTTTGAAGAGGAGAGCAAGAAATTGAGAGAGGAGTTTGAGTTTGAGTTTAATGACTTCTAGGAGATATTTGAGAATGGGTTTAAGTACCCTATAAATAACTTCACCTAGAATATCCTAGGAGACTGGGACCTCACCCCTAACAGATAGTACCTAATGCTATGAAATTTATCACCGCCTCTTGAAATCTAGCCTGGTCCAAAAGTTTCACCCCAACTATGAAAAATATTCGGGGATGCCTTCAAGGGTTGTCAGGATTCAAATTCTAGGGGTAGGTAGTGTTTTGCATCCAAAAAATAGTGTAGGTTATTTATCTCAAACTCTAATTTCATCCACTCTTGGAAAGACCATTTTCTAAGGATTTTTATAAGGGTAAACCATGGTCTTTCTTGTGGATAGGGTAATCCTTTCTCTTACCAAGCTGACCCAGAGATTTTCTCCAAAGTCCGCTATTTCCTAGTCTCTTGAGTAGATGAGGTTGAAGTAGATCCACCCCGGCATGATTCGACAAGTCTCATTTGTTGGAATATGATTTATTCATGGCTCAAAGAGTCAGTGCGCATTTTTGACCTTTGAGTCCTTAATTTTTTAGTTTCTTTCTCCTCAATCTAACTGGTGGTTCAATTTTGTGTAGGGTTGACTCATATCTCTTTCATAAATAAGTTTCTAAGGTAGCAAGTAGGTGCTCCTCGGGTGTCCCCTATTCTGCCATTTTGAAAGAGGTCTTCCAAAGTAGAAGGCAATGCTCCCCCTTAGGAGTCTATCCAAGGTCATGGAAAGAGGAGGCGAGAGAAGGGAGGAAACTGGTTTGTAGGTGGAGAGTAGAAAAGAAAGGGGTAGGTGATACCTCACCCTTTTGAATCCCTCACTTGAGTCAAATTTGCAGCATAGATGGCCCGAGCACCGAGCTCCTCTATCTCAAAGTCTACCGACTATGTGAAGAAGTCAATTATGACTTTCACACCTGTACCTCTTCCTCCCCTTATCAAAGCACGGGCGAGGTCCACCTCTAGGTGCTAAAGCACCTCAAGTAAGGAGACTGACATCAAGGAGTATTTGCTTAGGGATTTTGGGGATAGTGGGAATCCCCATAATGAGCAGCTCCCTGTAGACCAGGTCTTCATGAAGGGGACCCAGACTTGTGTTGATGTAAGTCATCTAAACTTCTTCTATCAATGTTGCTCCTTTTTTTCCAGTTTCGTTGGACCTTTGGCTCAGTTGTAGGCACTACAATTTTTTTAGTATATAGGTCAACATTTTTATGAGCCTCATAAGCAGATAACTTTTGAGAAGAATAAGGTTATTATGATTGAGAAGAATGTGAACCTCCTTTGTTCTCAACTTGAGTCACTCTAGCTCAACATTGGGAAGATGAAGAGGGAGGTAGAGGAGGAGAGAAATCCCCTCTAAGTAGAGTAAGATTCAGCTTTGACAAGGCTAAAAGAATTGGAGGATAGGAAGAAGGCAACACTGGTTCAAGCTAAGGATGAGGTGGTGGCTACATTTCACTAGAGCTGATAATGCATTAAGATTTTGAAGTTGATCAAGATGTAAGACATCCTTGATTTCAAGACTAGTGATGAGTATCTCTGGGAATGGGGCCTCCTCACTGCCAACTCCTTCTTCAAGGGTTATCTTTGTTGTAGGGATATGATAAAGCAAACTCACTGTAATCCTAACTTCAAGCCCGATGATCTTTGAGTGAAACTCTATGATGACTTGAGGATCTGCCACCTCAAGCGAGAATATGAGAAGATCATTGGAGGGAGATGAGAGCTAAGGAGCCTCGTGAAGCCCAGCCTCCAGCACCTGTTCATCCCAATGAGTCTACCAAGCCTTTAGCATCCTCCAGATGACCTCGCTTCACTTTCCATTTGTCTTCTTTGTAATAAGACCTTTTGTAATAGAGCCTCTTCTTGGATATAATCATTCTTTTAATAAAAAAAAAGAGGTTTTCTTCCTACTTGTGCTTTTGCTTTTGTAGTTCTAGCTTGTACCTTTCTTCCATTTGTCATTGTCTAAGCTTGCCTGGAGATTCATTAGCCTTTATTACATCCATGAGTAGTGTGCCATTTTATCCCTTTGCCTTGATGAAGATAACCTTCAAGTGACAAGTCATAGTTCGCCACTATAGCTGTTAGTTTCAAATTTCTTTCAAGTGGAGGTACTTTAGCTTGATATAGCTAGTACTTGTCCTTCCACCAAGATTGAACATGAGCTAAGAAAGTTACCTTACAAGGAAAAGGGGTCTGTTATGAGGGAAAACCTGAAAGACTAGAGTGCAACTTAAAAAAAAAGCTTTACACAAGAAACTTTCATCCTAGCAAGATTTTGAGCTCTTTATTCTTCGCTTATTGCCAAGGAATTATATTTTGGGTGAAACCGAGGTCTTATGTCTAGTGTAGAACTAAGGTTTTATGCTTGGCTTATTGCCAAGATCTTATGACTTGCTTATTGTCAAGATCACCTGGTATAGAACTGAGGTCTTATGCCTAGCTTATTGCCAAGGTCTTATTCTTCAGGTGTAACCAAGGTCTTATATCTCGGGTATAACTGAGATCTTATAGTAATTTTCTAGGGTATGACTTGTCAATATTTAAAGAGATAAGGGAGGTATAATTTATTCTAATATAAAACCTTCTAAGATTGTCTACATGTCATATTCTAGGGAGTTTCTTACCATTTGGGTATTTGGCTTTGAACATTCCTAACCCCACGACTTGAGAAATGTTGAATGAGTCCATCTAGTTTGGAGATAGTTTTTCTAAAACTCAGTCAATGAGTTTGGCTCACTAAAGTACCTAGTCACCTAGTTGTAGTTCTTGGCCTTGTACCCATGAATTCTGGTAGCCGGCCAATTGCCATTAGTACTCAATAATCCTAGTGTAAGCCTTTTCTTATACCTCTAGGATGAGGCCTTTCTTAGCTTAGGTGTTCACCTCATTTGTTTCGGGGTCATAAGTCTTAACTCATGGTGAAGTAAGATCAATTTCCATCGAAATGACAACTTCGACCCCATAATAGAGCATGAAAGGTGATTCCTCGATCTTCATCCAAGGTGTGGCTCAATAAGCCATAAGACATGTAGCAATTACTCGACCCAGAAACCTTTGGCTTTTTCAAGACGTTCTTTATGCCTAAAAGTCAAGTTTGATTAGTTATCTCAGCCAAGTAATTAGATTAGGGGTGTATCACCAAAGTGAACCTCTATTCTATTTAGAGGTTGCTGCAGTATTCCTTAAATCTTGAGTTGTCAAATTGCTTTTCGTTATTCGTAACTAGCACATGTGGTAGCCCAAACCAACAAATCATGCCTTACCATAGGAAGTCCTGAATCTTTCTCTTGGTGATCATAGCTAGGGGTTCAGCTTCTACCCATTTGGTAAAGTAGTTAATGGTGACCACTAAAAACTTCCCTTATCTTGACACCAACAGAAATGGACCTAAGATGTCCATCCCCCATTGGTCAAAAGGCCATACAGTTTGGGCCTACTAGAGATGAACTATCAAACTATGATGCAACGAGACATGTCTCTGACATTGTTCACACTTGGAGATGAATTGGGATGCTTGAAGGCCATGTTGGGCCAATGAACCATTTATTTGAGTAGATTTTGTAATCCAATTTTGAGTTTGAGTTTGACAAGAATTAGTGTTGGACTTTGAGTCTAATTTGTGATGGATGGGGTTCAATTTGAAATAAATGTGGCTTGAAACTTTAGGCCCAAATATTGAATCAAGCTGCGCTAGTCGGCCTATTCCCATGCACCAAGATTGACAATGTTCTCTTAATCGACTGGTTCCTCAATTGGTTGACCAATTCTAGTAAACCATGACCAACATGCCCTATCAGTTGACTGGTTCTTCAACTGGTCATCTGGCTTGGGTCGAGGTCTACAAAATAGGAAATAAATGTTCTCCAAATTCATCAAGAATGAACAAAATTTATAATCTTAGAATATATCAATCAAAGATCCAATTTTGAGAACAAAAGTCAAGAACATATACATAAAATCTCAAATTCGAATCAATTAATGATTTGATTTGAAGATCATTTCAACCTTATAAAAGAATGCAAAGACCAACATAAAGAGACATGAATTTTGGATGAATTATTGAATGGATTATTAGCATGAATTAGCATGAGAAAAAAGCATGAAAGTCAACACAAATCAAGGAGAAAGGAGATCGAGAGGGCATCATCAAGAAGGAGAAGTAAGTTCTCATCTCTTCTCCTATCTTTTCTCTTTGTTTCTCCTCTACCTTTCTATTCTTTCTTTGTTTCTCCTCTACCTTTCTCCTGTTGCTCCCTCACTGCATCACTACTGTGACTACCTACGGCCCCATCTCCATCACGGTGTCATTCTCATTAACTTGATAGTCTCAGACCTCGAGGCCCTCCATGGAAGTCTCTAAAGAGAAGAAGAGGAAAGATGAAGAAGAGGAAGAAACCACATGGACTGACAATAAAATAATAATAATAAAATTATAACTAAATTATATTCTCCTTCCATTGAACATGCTCCTATCAACTAACCTAGAGCTACCTTGCGGGCTTACTCAAAAGTCACCTCTAGCCTAGGTCTAGCCTGTGAGCTCGCTGAAGACATTCAATCTAGTGCTAGCTTGCAGACTCATCCGAAAGTCATTTGACCTAGGGCCAGCCTATGAGCATGCCCAAAAATAAACTCTAGTCTATGGTTAGCTTGTGAGTTTGTTCGAAAGTCATTTTGACCAAGGAATAGCTTGCAAGCTCACCCAAAAGTCAATTTAACTAAAGGCTAGCCCATGGACTCACCCAAAAGCCAATTGGGACTAAAGGCTAGCTTGCGGGTTCACCTGAATGTCTATTAAAACTAAAGGCAACCTGTGCACTCGCCTGAAGGTCTAAATAACTTAGGTCAACCTGTAGACTCACATAAAGTTATCATGAAAGTTTGAAGGCTCTCAAACCAAAATCAATGAATATAAGTTTATTAAAGTGACTCAATCACATTAAACTCAATCCAATTTGGCTAAACAAATAGATGAACCAAATGAACTTGAACAAAGCACCAAAAGAACCTAAATTGACACAAGAAATGGGCCAAAAATAGTTATCAATCATGTAGAAAATATTTTGCTGGTTGCTCGATCTCCCAAATTGGTCGACCAGTTTTGATAGATTGAGAAAAGACACCTTCTTTGTCGAGCGACCGATACCAGAATTGGTTGTCCAGTCTTGATAAGCCTAGAATGACACCCACTCAATTGGTTAATCGATATCCCAATCTTTTGTCCATTTTAGTTAAAAAATTGATGAACTAGGTTTAGATTCAACTCTAATCGAGTCAAGCTTTGATTGATCCAAACTTAGATTAATTTGGATTCAAATCAAGTTAATCTAGAACAGAAAGAAGTCTAAATTGAAATCAAACAATATTCAAACTAAATCATAACAAGTTTGAATAGAATTCCGATTGAGTTAAACAACATTTGATTTAAACCATCACTAGTTCAAATTAGACCTTGAATAACATTTAAACTAAACCACAACAAGTTCAAATCGAGTCATCTAAGTTCTATTTGAATCAAGCCACATTGGAATCAAATCAAAATAAATTCAAATTGAGTTCAAACCAAACCCAAATTGGGTCAAGTCAAATTTGAATCAAATCCCAACTAGGTCAAGTCAAGTTCAACTGGAACCCTAATCAAGTCAAATTGAACTTAAATTTAAATTCAAACCAAGTTCCAATCAAGTCTTAACTGGGTCAAGGGAAATTTGAGCCAAGTCTCAACCGAATTTGAATTAAATCCCAATCAGGTTAAACCAAGTTCAAACCAAACTCAAATTAGGTCAAGGCAAACTAAACCAAAAATCAGGTTAAACCTGAACCAAAACCAGGTCAAACCTAAACCAAAAATAAGTCAAACTTGAACTAGAAATTAGGTCAAACCAAAACCAAAACCATATTGAACCAAGTTGACTTAAACTTGAACCCAAGTTCATTAAGGTTCGAGCCCAAACCCATTAATAGTTTGAGCAAGTATCCATCAAGAACCCATCAAGGATAAAGGGTCTATCAAGGACCCATTAAAGGTTGATCCAACATCCATTAAGGATCCATCAAGAACCCAATTAGGGTTGAATCCAATATCTATCATGGATTCAATGGGAACCTAACTAGGGTAGGATCTAAGATCGATTAAAGTCAGTCAACAAAAAGCCCAAAGTAGTTGATGACACCCTAATACTAATCAATAATAAGTCAAGAAAGGTTGTTAATTAGTACATTAAAGATGATTAGTATGAGCCAAGGCTACTAATCATCCATTCAAATCAAATCAAACTGAAGGTAGGCTTTAAGTCACTCAATCAGTCAGCCAAATGCCTCATTCAAATGAAGTAAACTAGAAATACACTTAAATCCACTAACCACACTTCGAAGCTAAGCCAACTCAAAAGCCATTGGCAATACTTAATTAAGCCAACACCAAAAGCCATTGGCAATACTTCAAAATTAATCAACAACAAGTCAATAAAGACCATTAATTATCACATCAAAGATTATTAGTACAAGCCAAGGCCACTAATCATTCATTCAAATCAAATCAAACTAAGATAGGCTTGAACTCACTCAATTAGCCAGTCAAATGTCCTGTTCAAATGAAGTCAACCAATAATACACTTAAAGCCATTGGTCATACTTAAAAGCTATGCAAACTCAAAGCCATTAGTAGGCTTGAACCTAGATGCCTCATTCAAATGAAGTTAATTAGCAATATGCTTAAAGTCACTGACCACACTTCAAAACTAAGCCAACTCGAAAGCCATTGGCAACACTTAGCTAAGCCAATCCTAAAACTTGTCGACAATGCTTCAAAACTAATTGACAACAAGTTGGAAAGACCATTAATTATCACATCAAATATGATTAGTATAAGCCAAGGCTGCTAATTATCCATCCAAATCAAATCAAATCGAAGGTGGGCTTAAACTCAACCAAATGCCTTGTTCAAATGAAGCCAACCAACAATACACTTGAAGCCATCAGTCACACTTTAAAGCTAAGCTAAGACAGTCAGTCACACTTGTTAGCATGCCATCAACATCCGCTAAGGATCAAATCAAGATTCATCCGACTCAAGTTCCACTCGATCAAGCAAATGAGAGTGAGACAATAGCAAGCAACAATCTTCTTTTCTATTTCCTCTTTCTTATTTTTATACCTTCCATGATCATAAATTTAAATTTATTATAAAATGAGGGTATGCCCTTACTTAAATCATGTACCTTTTTCTTAAATTAATCAAATCATGCTTTCTTCTTTTGTTTTGTGTCTCTATTTTATTAGATAGGTTTTTCATTTTAGGGATCTTGGTCAAACTTAAATCATGTCGGAGTTTAATCAGAAATTTAGCTCAAATCATTGAAAAATTTGGATTTTAGTTAAGTTTAATCTAAATGGGCTGAGTGGGTTGGATTTTTGGACTAGAATTAGGTCCAAAATTTATCTAAAACTTAGACCAAAATGACAAAATGGAAGAATTTCATAAACAAGCCCTTGGATTGAATAAATCCTCATAAATGGGTCCCTAGCTAAATTTTTCTCACAAATAGATCCCTGAAATAAGAATTTTATAGAAAAGTCCAATAAAATCCTAAAATTATAAATTAATCCCGCAAAATTTAGGATTTACAAGTAAGCCCCAAAAGGTCGATAATTATGGTTTGGTTCTTGTGAAGTTCAGAATTCACAAATAAGGCCCTCTAAAAATTTTTTATTTATAAATAAGCCCTTGAAATTTTGCCTATTTACAAATGAGTCCCTCAAAAATTTTTATTTTTGAATAAATCCAAGTTTTATTCAAAAAGGGCCTTGAAAGTTTCACAACTTTATAAATAAGTTCTTTTTCTAAAAAATACTCTAAAAATTATAAAATTATAATTTACCTTAATTTTTGAAAAAAATTGCAAATATCCCATCTATAATTTTAATATTTGGGATGAGTACAATTTTCAAGATATCATTATCTACAACAGATAAATTTATGTATATCTCTTCACAAACTCATTCAAACTCTAAATAAACTCTATCCATATCTATCTACATCCACATCCATTATTTAAAATTAAAAAAAATTAATTTCAACCCAACTCTATCTCTTCATGAGCTTATAAAAAACTAGTAGAACCTTCAAAACAAAAAGAGAGTGAGAGAGAGAGATTAGAGACAAAGAGGAGGAGCTAACAACAATAGAGGAGAGAAAGAATAGAGAAGCCATCAAGAATTGGGGATTTGAAGTAAAATAAGGTGAGCTTCTACCTTTTCCTTTTCTTCTCTTATTGATCTTCTTGTTCCTTGTCTTCTTCTTCCATCAAACGGGTGGCCTTGTCTACTACTTCACTCAACCTTATCATCTCATGATGGCCTGTGCTACTACTTGTCTCCCAGTAAAGAGGTATTCCAATAGCTTGTAGCGGAGGTCTCTACCATGCTGATATCACCAGATGAAGCGGGTGTGGATGCATTCGCAGTGGCGCATCTGGCCCTTCGAAGAGACTAGGAACACCAATGGTCTGTGTTAGCTGCCCCTCCCTCACTTGGATGCGGTTAGCTAGAGCTCTGACACTCCAACAGCCTAGCTCTGATGTCAAACCCCCTCGTACTGGGAAGTTCATTGGCTCAACTCCCCATGGAAATGGAACGATTGGCTAGTAGTTCACCATACCCGATCTCACCCTGCCGTGTTTGCAGGAATGGCTACCTATCGCGCAGTGGCTTTCGCTGGCCCAGCCGTGTTCATAGGAGTGGCTGCCCATCTTGCTGTGGCTCACATTGGCCCCACCATGCCTATGTGACTACTTGCTTGCCTTGTTGTGGCCTGCTCTAGCAATGCTTTGTCAGCCTGGATCTCCCATGCCATTCTCACTTTTGTAATCCTATCCCGCTCCTCTGTCTCCTTCTTGCCGTCATTCCCTATAGGCCGAAGCTAGACTCAGCTAGAATTGGCTGAGATCAGCTATGAGTTTGAAGAGGACAAGGATCTATCAACCATTAGGGTTTGAAGATGTGGGAGAAGGAGGGAGGAGAAGAAGGGGGAGGGGGAACATAAAAAAAAAGCAAATAAAAAAAGTCTTGTTTTGCAAAAAAAAATCTGGCTCAAAATAAGGAAAAAAGGGGGTTTGTAGAAGAAGAAGAAAAGAAAAATATAAAAAAAATAATAACTTGTTATAAAGAAAAAAGCGGAAAATTTGGCAAACAAAAATATAAAAAGCTCTCGACAATACTACGACTACCAGTGGCCCTCGGTGATGGAAATGATGATGAAGATGGTGAAACCATGACCCAGCTACGGCCATCCGTGGCCCCTTGAAGATGGTGATAAAGATGGTGATGAAGATGACGAACCCATGACTCTACTGTGGCCACATGTGGCCCCATAAAGATGGCAGATCCCCATCACCACAAGCCAAGCTTCATGATCACATTCAACTAGCCTTTAGGCTCACATTTAGCTAGCATTTGGGCTTGCATCTAAGCTAGCCTTCGGGCTCTCATACAAGCTATCCTTCAGGCTCGCATTTGGTCAACCTTCGGGTTTGTACTCAGCCAGATTTTGAGCTCACACCCAGCCAACCTTTGGGCTCACGCTTAGCCAGTCTTTAGGCTCACATTTAACTAGCATTTGGGCTCACATCCAAGCCAGTCAAGTCAAAACTAAAAGGCAAACTCAAAATCAAACCAGAATCAAGATTGGTTGAGCTTGCATAAAAACCAAGTTGAACCAAATTGACTTTAACTTGAATCAAAGTTTATCAAGATCTAGACCTAGACTCAATAAAGGTCCAATACAAGGTTGAACTCGACTCAAGCTAAATGACATTAAACTCGAACCTGAATTAAATAGGGTCAAATCGAGTCCCATTGGGTGCATTGGGTCTTCAACAATACTCCATGGCTATGAACAAATGGGTGATGTTATCACTCTAACCTAAACTAGAATTAGTTTGAATAGAACTAAGTAAGGTTAAACTAAGTCTCATTAAGTGTGCTACAAAAGCACTTAGCCATACTTCAAAGCTATAGCCAACCCCCATAAGCCGTTGGTGATCCTACCAAATCAAAGAACTTAATTGCTGACTGCTCTAAGCTGTTGGTCACACTTTAAAGCTATATCCAACTCCATAAGCCATTGGTAATGCTATTAAATCAAAGAAATTAATCACCTATATGCTCTAAGATATTGGCCACATTTCAAGATTATACTCGACCCCCTAAGATATCAGTGATGCTACCAAATCAATGAAGTCAACCAACAATATGCTCCATACTATTAGCCACACTTCAAGCTAGCCAGCCCTAAAAGCAGTTGGTGATGCACTTTTCAAGCTAGCTAGCCTTAGAAGTAGATAGTGATACACTCTTCAAGATAGTCAACCCTATAAATAGTTGACAACATGCCCTTCAAGCTAGCCAACCCTATAAGCAGTTGGTGATGTGCTTTTCAATCTAGCCAGCCCTAGAAGCAGCTGATAATGCACTCTTCAAGCTAGACAACCCCACAAGTAGTTGACAATGCACCCTTTTACACTAGTCAACCCCACAAATAGTTGACAATGTGCCCTTCAAGCTAGCCAACCCCAGAAGTAGTTGGCGATGCATCTTCAAGCTATACCCAACTTTACAAGATGTTGGTAACGCTGCTCGAGACCAAAAAAGTTATTGCCTATGCCCTATGGGCTATGGAAACACTTCAACCAAAACTAATAAAGTTATTGCCTATGCCTTATTAGTTACGAAAATACTTCAAGATTAAATAGAGTTATCATCCACGTCTTATTAGCTAATGAAAACACTCCAA
The DNA here is from genome assembly GCA_005019695.1 of Trichopus zeylanicus subsp. travancoricus. Taxonomy (NCBI): domain Eukaryota; kingdom Viridiplantae; phylum Streptophyta; class Magnoliopsida; order Dioscoreales; family Dioscoreaceae; genus Trichopus; species Trichopus zeylanicus. The sequence continues at coordinate 440,680 of RXID01014424.1, forward strand.
CCCAAATAGAGTTATCACCCATGCCTTATCAGCTAACAAAAATACTCCAACCCAAACAGAGTTATCACTAATGCCTTATCGGCTAACAAAAATACTCCAAGCTAAATAAAATTATTGCCAATGCTCAAAGTCATTGGAAACACTTCAAATTTCTCTCATTCCTTTCTACGATTTGGGTCAGATGCCACATGGTCCAGCACAGGGGGGAGGGGGGAGGAGGCGGGGCAGCAACACACATCAAAGCTTCTTTTCCATCCTTTCTTTTTTACTTTTTTTATTTCTTTCATGTTTTCTATAATCTTATGTTGAACTTTATTGTAAAGTGAAGGTATACCCTTGCTTAAGGCATGTTTCATCTTTCGTAATTAATTAAATACTTTCTTCTTTTCTTTTTGTGTTTCTATTTTATTAGATAGGTTTCTTGATTTAGGAGGTTCCTAACAATTGTAGGCGGTAATTAACAACAATGACTTATCCTTATTGGAAGTCATATTCCCACAATACCTAATAGTGCATTGAAAATTAAAATAAACTTTGATTTGTGATTTGAGGTTGCTCCTTGGGGTCTTTGCTATTCTAGGTGATCAACTTCGATCCCACAAATTTTGTCACACCCAATAGGACATGACTTCTCCTCCAAGTGTAGAAACCTAGTTAATACGATAGAGATACTAATAAGGTAGAATTATAATTGAAGATTGATCAATTGTGTTCTCCTTTATAGAAGAAAGAATCAAATGGCAACAATGAATAATATCTCTGCCTAAGATAAAACATTATCTTGGGGGCAGGTTCAGTCATGTAGTTGCCTCAGTCAATGGTTGCTATGGAACCAACTAGAGTTCATATCAAGTTTAAGACCATCTCTGAGTTTTTCTAGTTCAAAAGGGCATCTACTATTGCACCAACTAAAGTGGTCAACATGCAGGACTTATCTTTTTCTTACCTTCCATCAAGGGGAAGGAAGCCCAATATCGTTATTCCTAATGAGCAAGGCTATTCAGATAAAGAGTCAAAAGTCATGCCTCAACCAACAAAGACGTCAGTCTTCTAGAGGTTATGACCAAAATGAAGCTTAATTTTCAGTTGCCTTCACCCAACTTCTCGTAGGAGGAAATCAAAAGCAAATCTAGACATAGGTATTGATGAAGAAGAGCTTATATTGGCTGTCACAAATAAAGAAAAAGCTACTATAATCTTTAGCCGACTTGAGAAGCCTACTCCTAGAATGAAGTTAGTTATTACTATCCCTACCTCTAACTTCTTTACTCCATTAAGCAAGTTAGAGAAGGGTAAGAATAAGTCACAGGAGGCTTAGTCTCATATTAAAACTATGGTAGAAGGGCGAATCTTCAATTAAAAGTACAAGGGTCACCATAAAGCTGCAACCCAGTATAATGGCTCACAAAAAGAGATCACCCACACTATTAGAGTTATTTATCACCATGACTCTAAAAGGGACCATGAACTTACACTCCAACCCACTAAATGCTGAAAGAAGGTTGTCCAAGTGAGGTTTACTAATGAAAGAAATCCAAGAGGAGAGGGCCTTTATAGACCATTCTTTGCTACCACATCGAAGAGAAGATGTGGCAACCTGCTCTATGAGTAGCTCTTGAATGAGACAACTTGAGGTCCACAAAAATGTAGGTCCTTCACAAGCACCTCCTCCAGTAAAGGATGCCCAATTCCCAATTTTAGAGATCCCTAAGAATATGAAACTCCCAGCATACATACAATAGTAGATATAATAAATGGTACCTACCCAATTGAACAAGGGAGTGAGACGGGCAGAGTAAAAGATGCTAACAAACCATACCCTAGCCATCAAAACCAAATGAAATATCCAAAAGGCTATACAGTATCTAATTTCAAACAATTCAATGGCTTGGGCAATCTTGAATAGCACATAGCTCATGTTGTGACTCTATATGGAGATTTAAGTAATAATCTCTCTTGTTACTTCGCCAATTTTCAACAAGTTTGACAGGAGTAGCATTCGAGTGGTATGCTAGCCTGCAACCAGAATTCATATATACTTGGGCACAGATCAAAGAGGCTTTCTGGATCAGGCTTGAAGGAATCAGTGATAAGATGACTATTGAAGACCTTCTCCTGACACCAAAACATAACAGTAACTTGATTTTGGACTATATCACACGGTAGAGAAATCTCAGCATTAAGTATGAATAACCCATGAGCCAATTTAAGATAGTAAATTTAGTCCTTGACAATATAAGAGGAGAATGGATGACACCCTATCTAAATGTCTCTTCCATCCATACCTTCCAAGACCTCATCATGCAAGTCAAGAAGCTGAACAAGATTGGCCTATCAACCTTATCTAGCTCACAAAGCTTCAAACCAAAAAAAGATAAGGTAAGGCATGGAAAATGTTCCAAAAATGTGAGAGCTACATTCACAGCAATTAAGCAAAAGAAACCTCTAAACCCTACTATGAATAAGGGTAATCCTAGAAGTCACTAGCACTTAGAGGAGATGGAGAAATGGAATAATCCAAGGATCTCCAACAAAGGCTCAGAAAGATTTCAAAAGGAAAAGAGTAGCTAAAATCTTCCAAGATGCACTGAAGTTAGACCTCCAATTGCCAGAATTTGAGATGCCAAGTGAGGCTAACAAAATAGATCATCCAAACTATTTCCCTTACCATAGAGTCTTGGGGCATACCATTGAAGACTGCTATGTATTCAAGAATTGGGTTGAGAAGCAATAACAGGAAAGCAAGCTGACTCTCTTGAAGGTAGCTCTATTGGAAAAACCCACCGAGCACACTAATTATATTATTGTGTTTGAGGATTATGAACCATGAGAACCTCTTTGGGGAAGAAGCATAATGTGCTCCTGAACAAAGGCACTTATGTAATATCTATATTTCAAAAAGGATTAAGAAATTTATGAAGAAAATAATTAGAAATCGTGGAGAGCCTGGCATGGTGATAAAGAAAGCCTTATCAAGACAAACTGCCTTACCTACTCAAAGCATCAAGAAGAAGAAGAATAAAAGTAAGAATAAGAAGTTAGTTCAGCCAACTGAATATGATGTCAAGAAATCGGTCATCCAAGAATACATCAATGATTTTGATGAATACGCTCAAGGAAAAAGGAGTCAAGTAACTGAAGAATTTCTTCTTGATGAACTTAAAGCTTTACTAGAAATCCCTGATGTAGGAAATGAAGAAAGTGAACTCCTAATTGTAACATGCTCTGCCATATTTACTATTGGAGGTTTACAACCAAGCCAAGCTCCACCCTGTTATTTTAGTGATGAGAAAGCTTAGGATGCAAGGCAAGAAGAAGTAAATAGATGCACTAGGAATTTTACTGATATAATGAGAGATCCCACAGGTCTTCTGGATAGTTGCTCTCGAGATGATTATCTTAGGAAGTAGTTCACTTGTGAGCATGACTATGACATACTCAAAATACAGCTAGATACTATGAAAGAGCTGGCTACAACTAACATGAGAATTGTTAGGGGACCAATGCAAATATTGAACACATACATGCAAGCTATGATTGCCCACATGGAAAGTATAACAAATATGACCACCATGCTCTATAAAGAACTCGATAGGATGGAAAAGGTCCTAGTAGAAAAGATGAAGCTATACAAAAGACCTCATAGGGGTAGTGAGACACCATCTACTGACCCTCCTCGAAATCAGGATGATTATTCATGCCACCTAGTCTAGAGACGGGTCAAGAAAGCTAGACACTATCAAAGAGAGTTAGCTAAGCCTATGACCTCTTGTTGCATGGTGACTCATACATTAGAAGTGACTAGGGGCAAGAGTCTTCTACTTTTTGTGACATGGTTAGCCTCATAAGTGACTCCAAAGATAAACCTTATTGGTCTCATGATGCTAGGTTTCAACTAAGGAGAGCAAACTAGGTACAACTCAGAGGTGGGAAGGTGCTACCCCCGAGACAAACTCCTATGCCTAGGGATAAGAATATCCCCAAGGATAAAGAAAAGGAAATTCAAATAAATGAGGGCATTGAGCCTTTGCAAGCTAAACTTGCACCTAACAGGGTGGAGTACAACATAGCAGTTCACCTCACAAAGATCCCTACTATGCTGAGTATGCTTGATGCCTTGATGATGCCATAAGAACTCAGGGATACACTAGTGCACATTTTGTAGAATTCAACTAACTATTAAGCATACTTTGTTGAAGAGAAGATGAAGGAGTCCTTGTATGCATGCCAAATTTCCGTCATCACCTTCACAAATGATGACTTGCTACCTAGAATAATAGACCATAATAGTCTATTATATATCACAGGGAATAATGATGGGATCAAGATTAATTACATCCTGATTGACCCAGGTTCCTCACTTAATTTGATGACTCTCCCAACTCTAAGAGCTCTAACTTTGGATGTGTGCCACCTATTGTCCATGATTATAACCATACAAGTGTTTAATCAAAATAGTCAAAGAGCTCTAGGAGCTATAACTATCCCTTTGAAAATAGGTGAATTGATGACAAATGACAAGTTTTATGTGATCAATACTAATGCAGCATACAAAGTGCTACTAGTGGCACTTAAGAATACAGATGCCACTTATCAAAGGGCCATTGCTCGAATCTTTGATGATCTCATACACCAATTAGTGGAATGTTATATGGATGACGTGGTAGTCAAAATTAAGTTTAAAGATAGGCATGTCCAAGACTTAAGAGTAATATTCAATTACCTTAGAAAATATAACTTAAAGATGAATCCTATGAAGTGCGCTTTTGAGGCATCATTAGGGAAATTCCTCGGCTCTGTTGTGAGATATTGAGGGATTAAAATTGATCCATCTAAGATTAAAGCTATCTTGGAAATGCCCCCACCTAGTAATTTAATGCAATTAAGGTTACTCCAAGGCTGACTTGCATATATAAGAAGATTTATTTCAAACCTCTCTAAAAAATACAAGCCTTTCTCCAAGTTGATGAAGAAGGACACTCCATTCATTTGGGATCAAGACTGCCAATAGTCCTTTGAAGAGATCAAGTAGTATCTTCTAAAGCCACCAGTCCTAGCAGCACCTCTGCTTGATAAACCCCTTATCCTCTACATGGAAGCAATGGAAGGATCTTTGGAGGCACTTCTTGCCCAAAATAATGAATAGGGTAAAAAGAATGTACTCTACTATCTAAGTAGAATGCTTGTTGGGGCAGAAAATAACTACTTCCCCATCGAAAAGTATTGTTTAGCACTCATATTTGTAGTCAAGAAGTTGAGACATTATTTACTTTCTCTTCAAATCATTTTTATTTCAAAAATTGATCTTATAAAGTACCTGATGACTAGGACTATACTCATTGGGAGGCTAGCAAAGTGGGCTTTAATTCCCTTGAAATATAACATCAAGTTCACCCCTTAATGGAGCATCATCCTTTGATGGAGCATCATCCATCGTACTAGAGATCAAGCCAAAGTTTCTATAAATCAAAGTAGGCATTGGACTCATTTATGTCACTCTAAATGTGGTCATTTTACGACTCCTATTACCTCTCTAAATCATGCACAAACAATGAAGTTGAATACGAGTCCCTAATTATAGAACTAGAAATGGCTCTCAATATGGGAATATCATGCCTACATTTTTTTGGTGATTCACAATTAGTTATTAGCCAAGTCCAAGGTAAATACAAAGTCCACTAATTTGAGCTCCTAAAGTATCGTGAAAAGGTATAAGAGCTCATAGCATAAATTCCTCATGTTCAAATTACTTAGGTTTTGGTCCATCAATGCAGAAGCTGACTCCTTAGCCAAACTAGCCAAGGCGCTAGCGATTCTAATCATAGTTCATAGTAGACAAGTGATGAACTCAGTCTTCAGCATCAAGCACGAGAAGACTGAATCTAAACTAATAGAAGAAGCCAGATATTGGAGAATACCATTCACCAACTATCTCTAAATTAGTAGAAGAAGTCACATATTGGAAAATACTATTCATCAACTACCTCAAAAGTGAAGACTGAATCTAAACTAGTAGAAGAAGCTACATATTGGAGAACACCATTCACCAACTACCTCAAAAGTGGAGAACTTCTAGAAGATAAATTTGTGCGGGCATAACTCAAAAAGAGGGTTGCATACTTTCTGATTATCAATAACACCCTTTATAGAAGATCCTTCGATTAATTACTTCTGCACTATCTCTTAGACAAAGAGGCCAAAGAAGTTATGTATGAAGTACATTTCAGAGTTTGTGAAGCCATTGATTGAGCCCAAAAATGATGAAAAATATTAAGCATATAGGTTACTATTGGCCTACAATGATAGGAGATTGCATCGAATACATAAGAAGATGTCACCTATGCCAAATTTATGGTGACTTCATCCACCACCACCCAAATCTTTTACATCCAATAGTGTCCTCATAGACATTTAGGGTATGGGATACATATGTCATTGGTCCAATTGAACCATCTTATTCTAGAGGCCATCGCTTTATATTAGCAACAACTGATTATTTCTCTTGGTGGGCTGAAACGATTCTATTGAATGAGGTAAAAGTGAAAACTGTTATGTGCTTCTTTAAGAAAATATTTTGTTCTAATTTGGTGTCCCTTGAAGGATCATCTTCGATAATGGACCATCTTTCAGAAGCTTCAAGGTGAGACACATTGCACATCATCACAAGATAGATTGGAGATATTCATCCATCTATAATGCGAGAGCCAACGCACTCGTTGAGACATTCAACAAGACCTCTCTAAGATCTTGAGGAAAGTTGCTGCTAGAAACAAGGACTGGTACCAAAAGCTTGCTAAGGCACTGTGGGCTTATCACACTACATATTAAACTCCTACCCAATCAACGCCATATGTATTAGTGTTCAAGATTGAGACAGTCTTGTCATTGAAAGTGCAAATTCCCTCTCTATGGATTGTTTTACAAGATAAAATCACAAGAGAAGATAATGTTCATTTTTGCCTTGATGAGCTAGACTCTTTGGACCAGACAAAACTTGCAACACAACAAAACTTGGAAATGTATTGAGCACAAATGGCTAGGGCTTACAACAAGATGGCTCAACTTAGGTCATTTTAGAAGAGAGAAATGGTCTTAGTTTTGAGAAGACCCATAATCCTAAATCAAAACAAGAAAGGCAAATTTGCACTTAATTGGAAAGACCCTTATGTCATCAAAAGGGTATTTGAAGGGAGATCCTACTAGTTGATTGATGATAAGGGGGAAAGGCCTATGCCACCAATCAATGGCCGATTTCTCAAAAGGTACTATGCGTAAGCTTTGAGGGCAGTACCACAACAACTATAACTCTGTATATTTTATCTATGATAGGATGTTTGACTTTCTCAAAAAGGAATACTTGGTCAACATGCACTCCATGTTTCTCGAGGAAAAACATGGACACAAAACTCTGTCCATCCTGCATGGTTATTGAGCCTGCATTTACATGGTATATTAAGTCTACTCTCATATGGTAAACCAAGTCCACATTTGCATGACAAACCAAGCTCACTTTCATATGGCAAACCAAGTCCACTTTCACGTGGCAAATCAAACCCACTTCCACATGGTAATCTAAGTTTACTTCCATGTGGCAACCTAAGTTTACTTCTTATGGCAAATTAAATCTATTTCTGTGTGGCAGATTAAGTCCATCATCGCATAGCAAATCAAGTTCACTCTTGTGTGAAAATTAGAACCTATATAGTCAACTCCTGAAATGTTGATGCAGGGTCAAATACTTGAAAATCGTTCGCAACCTCTCCTCTCACTAGAACTTGAGAAGAGACTGCAAAGGGAGGCAATTTATTTGAGATAATTTTTACCACAATTAAAATTAATTAAAATATAATTAGAATTAAGACATATGCCACTAAATTATGTCTCAAATGGGGGTCTCAATCAGACTTAAATTCGCTTGATTTTGATCAAAAATTAAGCTAAAATCATTGAGAAATTTGAGCTTTAGCTATGCCTAATCTAAATGGGTTGAGTGGGTTAGATTTTTGGACTAGAATTGGGCCAAAAATTTATCTAAAACTTGGGTCAAAATGACAAAATATAAAAATTTTATAAATAAGCCCCTAGATTGAATAAATCTTCATAAATGGGTCTCTTGCTGAATTTTACTCACAAATAGGTTCATCGAATAAAAATTTTATAGAAAAATCCAATGAAATCCTAAAATTACAAATTAACCTTGTAAAATTTAGGATTTGTGAATAAGCCCCTAAAAAATCGATAATTTTGGTTTGGTTCTTGTAAGTTTAGAATTCACAAATAACCCCCTTCAAAATTTTTTATTTATAAAGAAGCCCCTGAAATTTTGACTATTTATAAATAAGTCTCTCAAAATTTTTTATTTGCAGATAAGTTAAACTTTTATTCAAAAAGGACGTTGGAAGTTTAACAACTTTATAAATAAGTTTTTTTTGAGAAAAGTCCCCTAAAAATTATAAAATTATAATTCACCTCAATTTTTGAAAAAAATTTGCAAATATTCTCTCTATAATTTCAATGTTTGGGATGAGTACAACTTTCAAGATATCATTCTCTACGATAAATAGATTTACACATATCTCTTCACAAACTCATCCAAACCTTAGATAAACTATATCCATATCCATCTATACCTATATCCATTATTCATAAATCAAAAAAAAAAATTGATTTGAACCCAACTTTATCTCTTCACGAGCCTATAAAAGCTCATAGAACCTGCAAAACAAAAAAAGAGAGAGATTAGGGATGAAGGGGAGGAGATCAGCATAACAGAGGAGAGGAAGAACATAGAAGCCATAAGGAATTGGGGACTTGAAGTAAAATAAGGTAAGCTTCTACCTTTTCCTTTCCTTCTCTTACTGATCTTCCTATTCCTTTTCTTCTTCTTCCTCTGGAGGGGTGGCCCTATCTATAGCCTTGCTCTACCCTATCATTCAATGACAGCCTGTGCTACTGCCCACCTCCCAACGAAGAGGCATTCTAATAGCTCATAGCTGAGGTCTCCGCCATGTTGATACTGTTGGATGGAGCGGGTGTGGACACATTTGCAGCGACATGTCTTGCCCTCTAGGGAGACCAGGAACACCAATGGCCTTTGCTAGCCTAGACATGACTAGTTGGAGCTCAGGTGGCCTCACCTGCACATAGTGTCTGATCTCACTAGGCACGACTGCTTGGCTCGGAGCTAAGGCCCCCTTGTACTGGGAAGTTTGCTAGCTCAACTCCCCGTGGCCATGGAATGGCCAGGCAGTAGTTCACTAGACCTAACCTCGCCCCATCATGCCAGTGAGAAGGACTGCCCGCTTCGTTATGGCTCATGCCAGCCCTGTATGAGTGGCTACCCGCCTCACCGTGCCTTATGGTGGCCCAGCCATGCCGATGCGAGTGGTTGTGCTCCTTGCTGTGGCTACCGCTGGCCTCATTGTACCTATGCGAGTAGTTGCCTACCTTGCTAGGGCCTACTTTGGCGATGCTTTGCCAACCTAGATCTCCCGCATTGTTCTCAACTTTTGCAATCCCATCCCACTCCTCTGTCTCCTTGTTACCATCGCTCCCCGTAGGGTGGAGCCAGATTTGACCAGAATTAGCTGAGTTCGCCAGGAGTTTGAAGAGGATAAGGATCTGATAGCAATTATGGTTTGAAGATGTGGGAGAAGAAGGAGGAAGGAGAAGAGGGGGATGTAAAAAAAAGGAAAAAAGGGCTTGCTTTGAAAAAGAAATCTAGTCCAAAATAAGGAAAAAAAAGAAGGGGTTTGTAGAAGAAGAAGAAAAGAAAAATATATAAAAATGTAATAACTTGTTATAAAAAAAGGAGAAAATTTTAGCAAAAAATATTAAAAAAAGCTTTTAACAATATTGCGGCCACTTGCGGCCCTCAATGTTGAAGACAATGATGAAGACGACGAACCCGTGACCTAACTGCGGCCACCATGGCCCCTTGAAGATGGTGATAAAGGCGGTGATGAAGATGATGAACCCATGACTCTACTATGGCCACCTCTAATCCCTCGAAAATAACAAATCCTCATCCCCATAAGCCAGCCTTCGGGCTTGCATTTAGCCAACTTTCAGATTTGCACTTAGGTATCCTTTGGGCTCACATCTAAGCTAGCTTGTGGGCTCACATTCAGCCATCCTCTGGACTCTACTATGGCCACCTCTGATCCCTCGAAAATAGCAAATCCTTATCCCCACATGCCAGCCTTTGAGCTTGCATTTAGCTAACTTTCAGGCTTGCACTTAGGTATCCTTTGGGCTCACATCTAAGCTAGCCTGTAGGCTTACATTTAGCCATCCTTCAGGCTTGCATACAAGCTAGCCTTCGAGTCGCATCTAAGCCAGCCTTCAGACTCGCACTCAGCCAGCCTTTAGGCTTGCATGCAAGCAAGCCTTCAGGCTCGCACTCAACCAACTTTCAAGCTTACACCAAATTAGCCTTCGGGCTAGCACTCAGCTAACCTTTGGGCTCACATCTAAGCCAATCTTCGAGCTAACATCCCAGCCATACTTCGGGATCACACTCAGCCAGCCTTGGCTTCGCACCTAAGTTAGCCTTTGGGCTCACATCCAAGTCAACCGTCAAGCTCACACTCATCTAGCTTTCAAGCTAGCACCAACCTAACCTTTGGGCTCACACTCAGCCAGCTTTCGAGTTCACACCAAGCCAACCTTCAAGCTCACATCTCAACCAGCCTTTGAGCTCTCACTCAGCCAACCTTCGGGCTCGCCTTCAAGCCAGTTTTTTAGCTCACTTCTTAGGCAACCCTTGGGCCCACACTTAGTCAGTCTTTGGGCTCGAGTCTAGCTAGCCTTCGGTCTCACATCCAAGTCAGCTTTCAAGCTTGAACTTAGCTAGCCTTCAGGCTCACATCTAGCTAGCCTTTAGGCTCGCACCGAAGTCAACCTTCAAGCTCGCATCTAAGCTAGCCTTTGGGCTCGCTTTTCTATCAACCTTTAGGCTCACATCCAAGACAACACTCGAGGTCATACCCAAGCTAGCCTTCAAGATCACACCAAGCTAAGCTTCGAGCTTCCACTCAACTAGCCTTTGGGCTTGCATTCAACAAGCCTTTGAGCTCACATCTAAGCTAACATTCAGGATTGCACTTAGTTAGCCTTTGGGCTCGTACCAAGCCAGGCTTCAGGCTCGCATTCAGCCAGCCTTGGGGCTTGAATTTAGCCAGCCTTCAGACTAGCATGCAAGCCAGCTTTCAAGCTCAAACTTAGCAAGCCTTTGGTCTTACACCCAAGCCAGCCTTTGGGCTGACATCTTAGCCAACCCTTAGGCTCACGCTCAGCCAACCTTCAGGCTCACATCCAAGGCATCTTTTGAACTTGCTTCTTAGCTAGTTCTCGAGCTTGTACTTAACCAGCCTTTGGGCTTACTTTTAAACTAGCCTTTGGGCTCGTACTTAGCCAACCTTGAGGCTCTCATCTTAGCCAGTATTCGGTCTCGCAACCAAACTAGCGTTTGGGCTCACACCCAAGCCACCCTTCGGGCTCGCACTCAGCTAGCCTTTGGGCTCATGCTAAGCTAGCTTTTAGGCTCGTATCTTAGCCAATTTTCAAACTTGTACCTAATTAGCCCTCGGGTTCACACTAAATCGGCTTTCAAGCTTGTAAATTAAGCCAACCTTCTAGTTCACACATTTGAAATCAAACTATGGGTTTGACTAAAATCATCATAAATAGCCAAGGACCCTCAAATTAAATTGATTAAATTGAAGTAACTCAATAAAAAAACAGATAAAGGCCAAGCTAGCTTAAACTCGTACCTAATTAGCCCTCGGGTTCACACTAAGTCGGCTTTCAAGCTTGTAAATTAAGCCAACCTTCTAATTCACACATTTGAAATCAAACTATGGGTTTGACTAAAATCATCATAAATAGCCAAGGACCTTCAAATTAAATTGATTAAATTGAAGTAACTCAATAAAAAAACAGATAAAGGCCAAGCTAGCTTAAATAGACTTAAATTGATTAAATAAATAGACTAAAATCTAAATTGAGTTAATATAAACTTAGATTCGATCCTAGTCAGGGGTTAACTTAGAATCAAATTAGGATTTTTCTTACATTACTGCAATAAGAATTTTGTGGAAAAGTTTAATAAAATCCTAAAATTATAAATTTGTCTAGCAAAATTTAGGGTTTGAGAAAAACTTTTCAAAAGATCGATAATTATAATTTAATCCTTATGAAATACAAAATTTGTAAATAAATCCCTCCAAAATTTCTTATTTGCGTATAAACCTCTAGAATTTTAACTTTTCATAAATAAGTTCTTTAAAAAATTTTAATTTACGGATAAGTCCAAATTTTGTTTGAAAAGGATCATAGAAGTTTCAAAACTTTATAAATAAGTTTTTTTTATAAAATGACCCAAAAAATCTTTAAATTATAATTTAGTCTACTTTTTTAAAAAATTACAAAATAGCTCCCTTTATAAATTCAATATCCGAGACGAGTACAACTTTTAAATTATTGTTATTTACAATAACAAATACTCATCCATGTATTTTCACAGACTTATCCAATCTCAAATCATCCATATCCATATCAATCTACACAAATATCCATCATTCAAAAATTAAAAACAAAGATATTGAGTTCTCAACTTTGTCTCTTTAAACTCTATATAAACCCTGTTAGCACCTAATAAAAAAGAGAGATATCAGACATGAAGAAGAAGGAGAATGTGAGAGATCAAGAAACTATTAGAGGTGATTAGGAAGTTGAGAGGTGATCAGGAATTAGAAACTTAAAAAAAAAAAAACAAACAAGATAATTCTCTAACTTTTCTTTCCCACCAATCTTCTTCTCGTTCCAATTCTTTTTCCTCCGAACGAACCACAATTCTATCGCTACTGTGCACCACCACAGCACTGGTGACCTTGCACCCAGCTGCTCACCTTTGCTGCTATGCCGTTATATTCACACCTTGTCGCTGCCTACGCCACTCTACGCTGACTGGCAACCTCCTATGTGTCGGCTAGCCCCTCCTGTCAGCTTGAATCCACCAATACAGCTGCAGGCCTGCTCCCACACCTCAACTACCAATTCACCAACTAGACACCACTCATGTCATCCCCCAGCTGCTGGTGAGAGAGCTGCCCGTCTGCTGCTCCTGCCCTCCTGTCATCCTGGACTGCCATCATCTGCTCGAGCCATAGCCCACTGTGTGTCTGAGCTCTGGTGTGTCTAGAGGAGTCCTGCACCAGCTCAGCTCGCCCCACAATGCCTCTGAGCCCTGTGCAGCTGCCTCCCATGCACTGGCCATCACCCACGCCGGCCATAGTTGTCTCCGTGTGTGGCTTCCTGCCCTTTGCCTTCCGCCGGTTTGCACCGCTCCAAGCCTCGCCTCCACCACCTGACTTCCATGATAAGGCTGCTGTGCCTGCCACTATCACCACCCGATAGTCTCCTTCGCCCTATTGCCGAGAAGGCAGGCTGGGCCACTAGGGCCTGGTGGTGTTTTGAGAAGAAGAGAAGAAGAATTGGGGAAGAAGGTGATAAGAGAAAAAAATAAAATAAAAAAAGAGTTGTGGCCTGAAAAAAAAGAAAATTGAGCCAAAACAAAGAAAATGGAGAGAAGTTAATTTGCTAAAAAAAATAATAATGAAATAAAAGAATTTAGTAAAGGGTAGAAGGAACACATTGGGGTGAATTGTAGGAGAAAATTCAGATGAAGGAGAAAACTAGTTTGCTCCATGCTTGCGGATGCCCATGGCTTTATCTGTCTCCGCCATGTCCATGCCTGCATAATTGTCATCCCTATAATCGCAGTCATCTTTCAGGTTTTCATCTAAGCCAGTCTTTAGGCATGCAGTCCGCTAGTCTTCAGATTGACATTTAAGCCAATTTTCGAGCTCACATTCAGCCAACCTTTGGACTAGCATCTAAACTAGTTTTCAGACTTGCATCCAAACTTGTCTTCATACTTGCACTTAGCTAGCTTTTGGATTTGCATTTAGCTAACTTTTGGGCTTCCAACCAAGCTTGCTTTCAGCCTCGCACTTAATTAGCTTTGGGCTCACAATGAGGCTAGCCTTTAGGCTCACATTCAAGCCAATTTTTGGACTCACACTTAGCTAACCTTCGATCTTGCTATCATCTAGTCTTTGGGTTTGCATCCAAGCTAGCCTTTGGACTCACACTCAGTTACCCTTCTAGCATGCCCTCAGGTAGCTTTTAGGCTCATATCGAAGTCAGCCTTTAGACTTGCATTTAGCCAACCTTCAGACTCGTACTTATCTATCCTTCAAGCTCGCACACAACTAGCATTCGGGCTAACATTCAAGCTAGATTTTAAGCTCATACTTAGCTAGCCTATAGTTTAGCATCTAGACCAACCTTCCAGCTTACTCTCTGCTAGCCATTAGGCTTACATCCAAGTTAGTCTTTAGGCTCACACTCAGCTAGCCTTCGAGTTTGCTCTCAACTAGCCTTTGGGCCTACATCCAAGTTAGCCTTCAGGCTCGCACTCTGTTAACCTTCGAGCTCACATGTAGGGCAGTCTTTAGCCTTGCACTCCACCAACCTTCAGGCTCATATCTAAGCCAACCTTCCAACTCACACTTAGCCAGCCTTCAGGCTCACATTCAACCAACCTTTGGGTTCATATCTAACTAGCCTTTGGCTCACATCCAAACCAGCCTTCAAGTTCACACCCAACTAGCCTTCAGGTTTGTATTCAACTAACATTTGGGCTCGCATCTAGCCAGCCATTGGCCTCACATCCAAGCTAGCCTTTGAGTTCACACCTAACCAACCTTTGGGCTTATATCCAATTAACCTTTAGGCTCACATCTAGCTAGCCTTTGGTCTCGCATCCAAGCCAGCCTTCAGGCTCATACTCAACTAGCCTTCTGGCTTACACCCAAGTTAGCCTTCGAGCTTACATTTAACCAGTTTTTAGGCTCATACCCAATCAGCTCTCAGACTTACACTTCTATGTTAGCTTTTGAGCTTGTGAACTAAGCCAACCCTCGGGTTTATATATTTAAGGCCAACCCACAGGTTTACCCAAAAGTATCATACCAGTAATGAAATTTTTAAATTAAATTCAATTTGGATCAAACTAAGCTCGAATCAAATCCTAATTGTGTTGAATCAAGTTCCAATTGAATAGTGAAACTCAAAGTCAAACCAAAACCAGGCTAAGCTTGAACTGAAATGAAGTTGAACCAAATCAACTTGAACTTGAAAGTCCATCAAGATACAAACCCGAACCCATTAGTGGATGGGACAAGGATCCAATAAGAACATATTATGGTCAAATCTAAAATCCATTAAGATTCATTAAGAACCCATTAAGGGTTGAATCCAAAATTTATTAAAGCTCCATTAAGAATCCATTAAGGGTCAAATTCAAGATTCATTAAAGATCCATTAAGAAACCATTAGGACAAGGACATATGAAATCAAAAAAATAAAAGGAAAAAAGAAAAGCATATGCCACCCACCTGGCATTTGAACCAAAAAGTGCAAAAAATTAAAAAAATACAGAAAAAAATCAGAAAAATAATAAAAAAAACAAAAGAATAAAAAAATTAAGAAAAACTTTTTCAAAAGTTTGAGTCAATGTATCATGATTGACCATGCAAAAGATGCACTAACAGTTATTTCCCATCACACTAAAGACTCATTAGTTTAGCCCAAACCTACAAGAGTTCAAGTATTATTATCAATGGATCCTCATTGACAAACCCATCAACAATGTTTGTATCTCACTGTCAACAAACTCAAATCTCCAAACAACATCCCACTGTGAAGAAGTCACATCATCGGTCCCACAAAAGCAATGCCTTTGCCATAAAGAAGAGTGAAGCACAACAAAAATGACACTGATCTCACTCTACATAGAACATATTTTCCAAAACCTCCATTTAGGGAAGGTTAAAGTGGTCTGCAACCTCCCTTTATTAGGACTCTTTGATTCGAATGGTTGATTGGCAACTTTTTATTTATATTAAAAAACTTTTCCAGTTTTTAGAGTCACCATCATATGCATTTACCCCAATATGCATGCATTTTCCTCAAGATCCTTAGGTACTACAACAAAAATAGGCTAGCACTCAATCACTTGACATCCTATTGGGCAATCTCAAACATAAATATCTCATGGGAAGAGCAATGGGAAAGATCACATTAAAAGTCCTCAATACTATCCCCTAATCGCAAGAGGGTAAAGTATCCTTGGCATGTACTCATTAGCCCCCATTATTTAATCTAAACTACTCCTTGAAGGAATGGTAGAGGAAAATACTCCATTAAAAATCATTAAGCTATCTTTGAACTATGAGAGAGTATAGAAATATCGGCATGGTCCCATAACTTTTCACCTATCAGAATAGTCACAGGCAAATTTATGAGCCCCTAGAATGACCCAAAACCCCAATTAAATCAACTTATTTACCCATTTGAAGCAAAGAAATCAACTTGGAGAAAGCCAATCAGGTTAATTCTCAAAGACAGTTATCATTTTAACACTTGACTTCTCTTAACACCTCACAAATTGAGGGGTAGCTATACATATATGCCTTCTTTTTGGCCTTTCATTAATCTTCATCGTGCCATCTTAAGTCAACCCTTCTTATCATTTGAGCTTATTTTTGGACCTAAAAAACCCTTGCATGTTGAGCTGATTTTTTGTGTATCGTAAGTTGAAAATTCCTATAATTTGAGTTGAGGTTAGTTGTTAAAATATCTACTAACTCGAGTTGGAGTAATTACTATTTACAAGCTTAATATCCCAACCCTTTTACGCCAAGACCTAGCTGAACCCACTTGGAAATAAAGAAATATAATAAAAAATAATAAAATTAAATACGTATGTAATTGTATATGCTAGGACTCTAGTGTGGAATAAACCATTTGTCCGAAGATTGGCATATGGAATCATCCATATTGGCATATAGTACAATCCATATGCCTACAAGCTTGTGTACGAACTAACTTTGGTGGGTCCCACCATTCCCTCATCGAAATCTATAAACAAATATCTCCCATCAACATTTTTCTATGAATTAATCTCATCCATTAATTTTTATAAATGTGTAGCCATCAAATAACAAAAAAAAATTCCCAAAACACTCCAACTTGACCCAAACACAAGAAGCCCAATATCAGTGATCCAAAACTTTGAATTTTTAGCCAATTTGCATCATAGATGAGCCCAACAATTTAGTCCCACAGTGACTATCGGAATAATCTTGAACTTCTACTACACCTATATAAATAACCCTATTCCTCCCCTTAAAATCGTCAAGTCTTTATCGGCATCAAGCATTTGTAGGTCTCCAAAATTTTTTGGAGGTTGGATGTTGTTGAGAATTCACCACTTGGTTTATAAGGTCCATGAGATATTTGGGAGTGGTTGTGAGAGTCTTCTCACTATGCATAGGATATACCCACTCTAACAACTTCAATTTGCCTTCAAAGTACCTACTAGGAAAAATAGGAAACTTTTGCTAGTTTTAGAGTACAATATCAAATAAATTATAAAAAAATAAAGAAAGAAAAATTGGTGGAAGCTTACCCACCGTCTTAGCTAGAGAGAGCCGGAAGGGCTCTCCCTAACCCCTTTAAATTTCTTAAGTGATAAAACTATATGCTCATAATGATGATGAATTCTAGTCTATGGATCTAATCTAGGTGTAAAATAAAAAAAATGATGGGAGGAGAGAGAAGAAAAGAAAGAGGCTGGTGATACCGTGCAGCCCTTTGCATCTAATCATAAAGTACTCCTTCCCCATAATACCATCACTAGAGAGCATTCCCACCTCCTTGAGCTTAATCAAGATCATTGATCCAAGCTCTTTGGAGTTTATGGTCACTTTGAATGCAAGCTTTCCTATTGATCAATTGATATCTCTTGATGAAGACTTGATGATTTTCAAGGGAGGAACATGGCTATTAATATAGGTGTAGTATAGGTCCCAAATTTTTGGACAATCAATGTGACACTAATTTTTTGGGCTAATCTATAGGGTAAATTTAATTGAAAACTTAGATTCCTAGATCACTAATATTGGGCTACTAGGGGTTTGGGTTTAGTTGAAGTGTTTCAAAATTTTGGTGGGCTATTTGTGGGTGTGGGTCAATGGAAATCATAAGATGAGATTAATATGTAGTGAAAAGTCTATAAGAGAGATTTTTTCACTAATCTAGATGAGAGAAAGGTGAGCCCTCCTAGGTAATTGATATGCCATCTTGTTGGCATATGGATTGTACCATATGTATGAAAAAGCCCACTAGCTTATGGAACATTAATACGTATGGTTATTCCATACGCTAGGTTTCTAACGTATGGTTCATTCCATATGCTAGCTTGTGGATATTTCATTTCTTTTTCAATATTTCTTTATGCCTAAGTGAATTTGGCCAGTTTGGTGGTAAGGGGATTGAGATTTTCCTAGTTCAAGTCAATAGATACTTCAGCTGCTATCCTCTACTCAAATTGCTAGATCTTTTAACTAAGAATAATAGTGAAATTTAGCTCAAGGCAATAAGTAAATTTAGGTTGGACTGTAAGGAATTTTCATCTTATGATATAATGTAAATTTTCTTGAGATATAGAGGATCTTTGAGTTTAAATAATCAGCTCAACAATAAGAAGGGTTGGCTCAGGGTTGTGATGATGATTAATAAAAGGTTGAAAAGACAGATATCTACAATTGCCCCTCGGCGAGATAGAAAGAGAAATAAAGTATGAGTCAAGTTGTAAAATGATGATCATCTTTAAGGATTGACTTGGTAGGCTTTCTTCTCACTAGTTGGTTGGCATTAAATGGGTTGAGGCATTGATTTAATTGGGGCTATGGATTGATCGAGGGGCTCATAAGGTTGCTTGCGACCATTTTAGGAGGTAAGAAGTTATAGGAACATATTTTAGTTAATTTTACTTCATCAAGTTTAGGTATACTTGACAGTTTATTCTAATCAAATCAATTTAACTTAATTAATTTATTTAATTTAGCCAAACGGACCTAATTACAAGTTTGATTAAGCTAATTATTTAGTTTGATTTAATTTAAATGATTTGATTTGATTAATTTGAGAGCCCTTGTGCTGTCAATTAATCAAGTAACTTTTAGATGAGTTTGTGTATGCGTCCTTAGTTGATTTGAGGTTCAAATGAGTCCACAAGCTGACCTTGAGTCAATTGACTTTCAAGCAAGCTCATAGGCTAGCCTTGAGTAAATTGACACTTAGGTGGACCCATAAGCTGGCCTTGAGTTGATTGACTTTTAGGTGAGCTTGCATACTGGTCTTAAGTCAATTTGACTTTTAGGTGAGCTTATAGGTTGACACTAAGTCAACTTAACTTTCAAGCAATCCTTTAGGTTGTCCTTGAGTCGATTAGCTTTCAGGAAAACCCGAAGGCCAACCCTAGGATGATTGATGTTCAAACGAGATGTGGGTTGGACCTAGGTCGAGTGATGTTTGGGCGATACCATAGGCTTGCCTTAAGTTGAGTCATGTCCAAATGAGCCCATACACTAGACCTAAATTAAAAGACATTCATGTGAGCTTGCAGGCTAGCCTTATGTCGAATGACTTTTGGGTGAGCTCACGAACTGACCCTAACTTAGTAGAGGTAAAAAGAAAAAGAGTATTTATTTTTTCTTCTCCCTTTTTTTGTTTTTTTCTTCCTTCTTTTCTTCTCTTTTTTAATTCACTTTTTTAATTCACTTTTTTTATTCTTTTTCTTTATTTCTTTTTTTTTTTCGATTTTTCATTTTTCATTTTCTTTTGCAACAAGATCTCTTCTTTCTTTTCTACAAGTAAACTACTATAGGCAATTACAGAGGAGGCAATTTAGTCATTCGAACCTAAAGATTTGGGTGAGTAAACACTAGTAGTTGATCATGTAGGGGCAAGGTAGAGCATAATGGGAGGTTGGCATTAGTGGAAAGTGAGAGGTTGGTGGGTAGCTGGGCGATGATGGTGATTGCAACCCATGGAAGAAGGTGGCAAAACCACTTGGGCAGGGTCATCAGGAGATCCAATGAATGATAGTGGTGTCTTGGCTATGAGATAGCGGCTGCAATAGGTAGGAAAGCCACCTTGATGTGTGTAGAGAGTGATGTAGTTACCTGATCCATTGTGCAGCAATGGAGGAACTTCTTGTGGGTGATGTGCAACAGCAATTCTGACTATTGAACCTAATGGTTCAGATGCCTGAACATATGGATTTGGATGCTCAAACCTATGAATTTAGATGGTTTAATCTTAAAGTTTGGGTGTTCAAACTTTATTAAGAGGCAAAGGCAGAGATGGAGACAAACTCAAATAAAAACAAGGAAACGAGAAAAGGAGAAAGGACAAATAGTCTTAGAGGCAAAAGAGATGGAAGAATAAGGAACTCAAACTTACTTGTTTTCCTTTCTCTTTTATATTCAAACTTTGGCTTCCTCTTCCTCTACCCAATCTAATATGCTCCCTTTTCTCCTCCATTTTTTTCCTACAAGATTCTTAGGGTTTTTGTAAGAAATGAGTGGATTAGATTATCTTCTTTTAGAATTTTGAATTGTGGATACGAATGTTGATCTTTTCTTCAAGTTTTGAATATGAATAAATAGATGTGGATGAGATTTGTTTTTGTTTAAATGTGGATGAATATTTATATCATTTGTTTGTATTTAAAATTTGAAATTTGTACTTATTTGAGAATTCTCAAATTACAAGGGATATTTGCAAAAGTGGAAAATCCCAAGAATTTATTTGCAAATATAAACTTTTGAAGGGTCTTTTTGAAAATGATAGATTTTATGATTATAAATTTGTAATTATCCACATTTGAGGGGACTCTTTGTGAAATTTGAGGACCAATTTACGATTATCCACCTTTGAGTGAGATTTTTTGCAAAATATGGGGACCAATTGGTAATTTGAATTCTTTCATGGACATTTTTGTAAGGATTTTGCCTTGAGGACCTATCTGTAAAAGAAAAGTTTAGCCACAGGTCAATGTACTAAGGTTTTATTTCTCTTCTCATTTTGGTCTAGATTTTTAATATGTTTCTGATGTAGGACGCTCAAAGGAAGTTCAGAAATATCAAAAGGAGCTAATTCAGAAGTCAAGGGGTCATGATAAATGATTTGATTCACTCCTTTATTTAAACTTAGGATTTACCTTACTTAGTACCTTTTTATGTTTAAATTCTCTTCAGTATGATGTCTTAGGTCTTATTTTCGGATTCCACTAACCCAAGACTAATTTTGGGCTAAATCCTATTCAGTTTAGGACTTGGAAAGGATGAATCCTTATTTAGGATTTTATTTTCGTAGGTTAACTTATTTAGAACTTCTATCAACCCAATTAATGGGTTTAAGCTAAGTTGTATTCAGTTTAAGACTTGGGAAGCTAGAAACTTACTCAAATTGGACTTCTGGTATTTGTATAAATAGGCCTTGAGCCCTATGGATGGGTGAACAACTTTTATTCTCAATAAAGTTCTACTTTAGTGACTTTTCTCTCTTCCTAAGGAGTTTTTAACAGAGGCAATAGTATTTTCCTCGTCTACCACGCTTGTTGCTACGTCAATTCCGGAAACAATTTTCATCCAGATTTTAAGGCCACTCAACCCACATAGTCTGTGTTTAATTTGAGCCTAAATTTCATAATAAATCAAATCTGAGTTGAACTCAATTTGTGACCAAATTTGACCATGATGTAGGCCTAACTGAGGCTCATATTTGAGCTATAGTCCAATAGCATCCCAGATTCAACTCTTGTCAAAATTTGATCAGATTTACCTTGACCAAAATCACCAAAATAAAGTACTCCATTCATATCCTCTTTTCAAGTTTCTAACAAGAGAAGAGGGTGCAAATAATCTTCAGTTATCTAGTCCTAGTATCAATACTTCTTTTCGTAACTTATTTTACCCTTTGATGCCTCAGAAAATGCATTTTTCCCTGATGGTGGGATTCTAGTTTGCCATGTCAAAATAAACTTTAATTGCTACATGGGAGTGGACTATGTTAGCCACATGTAACTAGACTAGATTTTTCATGTCATAGTAGACTATATTCGTCACCTAAGAGTGAAACTATATTTGCTATGAGTAAGTAGACTAGATTTACCATATGGAAGTGAACTTGATTTGCCATGTATAAATGGAATGAGTTGGCCACTTGGGAGTGGATCTAATTTGCCACGTACAAGTGGAATTGATTCACCACATGTAAGTTAACCAAGTTTCCTACATGGGGTTTCATGTTTGTTTTTTGTCTTGAGAAGCATGGAGCACATACTTAGACTTGCCATTCTTCAAAAAAGTTGAAGACCAGATGTTCCTTTATGACAAAACATGCACATTTTTTCTTTCTTTTTCTTAGAGACCTATGCATAATAACTCTTTAGAAAATAGGTATTGATTGGTGGCATGGGCCTTCTATGTTTGTCATCAATCAATTGATAGGATTCCCTTCCAAATAACCTCTTGATGATGTCAAGTCCTTCCTAGTTCGGTTTAAATTTACCTTTCTTTCACTTTATGAAGATGAATGTTATCTTTGTTTCTAATTTCTTATTGCAGGGCAATCCTTAAAGAGGGAATTTGTACCTCTAATGGCAGGACTATATTGGTGTCAAACACCAATTCATATGGTGTTGATTTAGCAGGAGTTTAATATATAGTGCTGTAAGCCCATTGTACTTCAAAAATCTTTTGGTGCCAATCTCTTTTGTTCCTAGCAACAACCTTTCTTAGTATCTTTGAAAAGGTTTTGTTGAATGCCTCGACAAGGCCATTTACCCCTACATTGTAGATAGATGAATACCTCTAATTTATTATGTGATGATGTGTGAATCATCCCACTTTGAAGCTTTTAAATGATGGCCCATTCTTAGAAATGATTTTTTGAGGGACATTGAATTAGTATAGGATATGTTCCTGGAAGAAATGGATGATAGTATCGGGTTTTACTGATATTAATGGAATTATTTCTACCCACCAAGAGAAATACTCAGTTACTATTAATATGAAGCAGCAACCTTTGGAAGAAAGTGGCTCAATTGGGTCAACTATATCTGCTCGCAATACCTCAAATGGTCATGATAATTCTATAAGATGAAGAGGATTTCAGTGTTGATGAATGATGTCACCGTGAATTTGACCTAGGTGAGACTTTCTTGCATGTTCAATGAACTCTCTCATCATTGCTGTATAGTAATAGCTCATACGCTTGATTGTCATCATCATTTTAGCACCAGGCTGATCAGTTCTACAAACCTCCTATAAAGGGTGTCATTGATGAATGGGAAACATGTAACCCTCTTAAGTTGCACTCAGGCTAATTTGTTTTCTATGAGTTCACTATTTTGAAATAGTCGATGAATGGTATTCTCGAGTATGTTATCTCTTCTATTACTTTTGATTAAGCCTTTTCATGCTTGATGCTAAAAGTGGAGCTTATCACCTGTCTACTATGAATTGTGACTAGAATTTTTTTCTAATTAAGATCAACTAATGCATTGGTGCACTTAGCTATGGAGTCAACAACTTCTGTATTAATAGATTGAGGAACTTATTTAAAAAATGTGGGATTTTCCCCACAAGTTCTAGAGATTTTTCATAGTCTTTGACTAGTTTAAATTTATGAACTTTGAATCTACCTTCCACTTGACTAATGACCAACTGTGAATTGCCCAAGACATGTAGGCATAGGATCCATATGTTAAGGGCCATTTCCAACCCTACAATTAGAACTTCTATTCAGCTTCATTATTTGTACATGATTTTGAAATGAAATAGTAATATTGTAAGATGCCCCTATTTACTTGACAAATACAAGTTCAATACCCACTTTAATTTGTGAAAGCTTTGGGTTGATTCCTTGTTTGATGGATGATAACGTATCAAAGTATAGCTTCCAATAATGTTCTCCTTCCTTGACAAAATGGGTTTCTTTAATAAGGAGCTTACCATTAAGTGGAGAGTCATTCAACATTGGGGAGAAAATAAGCAAGTGCTTGTCCTTTAACTCCCTTTTGGGGAGTGAACTTGATATTATATTCTATGAAGATTAGGGCCCATTTAACTAGCCTTCCATTGAGTATAGGTATAGTCATTAAGCCATTGTTTGGTAACAAACTAAGAAAAAAATCCTAAGTATTATTTTTTACTGAAAGAAGTAATATTAATTATTTTAAACTACTTTTCAATTAAATTATTATAAAAAATTAATTGGCTTTCCAGACATTAAATTATTGTAAGGTCAATATTTTTAGAAAAGTACTAGTCTACAAAAGTGGTTCATTAGTCTTAGTCTTAGCCTTATCCTTAACCTTAATCTTAATCCATTATCAAATGCACCCTAAGTATTTTATAGGATTAACTCTTTATATTAAGTTGACCTGGTGAGAAAGCAAGTAATATCTGAGCTTTTGAACTGCAAATATAAGCACCAGATAATGTTTTTGATGAAAGAGTAATTTTTCTCTTCTATTAAAATAGTAGAGTGTATTTATTTTATCTTCTTCATTATTTTGGGCAAGAAATGCTGATAGGGACCCTTTAATTATATTTGTGTAGAGTGTTAAGGGCCAATCGAGCACGGGTGTTATCAGGATCAGTGGCTTCAAGAGATACTACTTAATTTCCTCAAAGACTTGCTGAGATTCTTCATCCCACACTAATGGAGCATTCTTTTTTATCAATTTAGAAAAGGGTTCACATTTTTTGGAGAGGTTCAAAATGAATCTCTTAATGCATGTGAGTCAGCCTTGGAATGATATTAATTTCTTTAACTTATTAGGTGGTGGCATATCCAAGATGGCTTTGAACTTAGGTGGATTAATTTCAATCTCTCGATACCTTACAATGAAGCCAAGAAATTTTCCTGATGATATACTGAAGGTATATTATATATGGTTCAACTTTAGGTTATATTTCCTATGCCAGTCAAAAATCACTCTTAGGCCTTGAATGTGCTTGTCTTTGACTTTGATCTTGACTACTGAATCATTGACATAACACTCGATCAATTGTGTATGAGATCATTGAAGATTTGGGTCATGTCTCTTTGGTAAGTGGCACCTACATTCTTAAGCCCAAAAGACATCATCTTATCATAATAAATTTCATTTGGAGTTTAAAAATCCATATATTTTCATCATCAAGATCCATCATGATCATTCCTAAAGGATAATGGCTCAAAATTAGCAATATTATCAATTATGATTTCCATAAATAGCAATGAAAATCATCTGATGAATATACTTTATTTAAGTCCCTATATTTCACAGAAATATTGATTTGGCCATTCTTTTTCTTGAATGGCATAGTACATGTCACCTATATGGTAATCCCCTTCTCTAATGATGCTTACTTCAATTAGTTTCTTTGTTTCTTCTATCACCTTTTGCTTTAGATTGAGTTTCATCTTCCTAGGTGCTTCTTTGACAAGTAAAGTTTTGGGATTGATTGCCAACTTATGCACTGTGACTTTAGGGGTCTAGTTCAGGCATTTCCCTATAATTCCATGAAAATTAGTCAATGTATTTTTTGAGCTATCTTTGAGCTCGGCTCGACTTTCCTTTGAGAGTTGTGTGCTAATGAAGGTTGGCCTAGGGTTCTCTTCTAAACCTAGGTTGATTTCCATTAGTTTAGTGACTATGGATTACCCCCATCTTCAAGTTTTGATAGAGCTTCTTATTATTTAAGGATCACCTCTTTACCAAGAAGGATATCATGTTGAATAGGGCTAGGCCACAGTTCTTCCTTTGGCACTGAAGGCATTTTGGTTGCATTGTGCCCCATCTTCACCTCCTAATAGAGATTTGCTGAGGACTTTGCCTTCTTGTAGTGTTTGAAAGACCATGTCTGGTATGATGCATACCATTTATTTGTCAAAAGGTCTCAAGGATGTTTTATTATCTTTGTTATTAGATAGAGACCCAATGGTGACCATAAGATATGTATGGATACTTGGAGTAATATAGCCTAGTGCCTTGGAATTCATATTACCTCCCCAGGGAATTTAGGCACACCCTTGGAGTGGGTCCCATAGATTTTTTGAGAAATAATTTCTTCTTTTGTTTGTTGAAGTCTACAACCAATTTTTTGATTATTTGATGAAGCTTGCTAAAAAATACTTAGATATAATGACTGATTGATAGTCACCATCATCTTCCAAATCTTCATTTTTTAGGATTTCATGTATGCTTGGGACATAGGGAACTACTCTGTAGAACAATATCTCTTTTTCTCCCTTATGTCCTAGAGAAGTATAAAAGGTTGTTAATTCCTCCACAACTTTGATCATTAGCTCATCTAATAGTTTAAGTAAGTCTTTTGGGACCTTTGTAACAAGGTGGGTACTTTGTTTTAGGCCTTTATTCTTGCTTCCATAAGAAAAGTAAATACCTAGGTAGAATGTATTGTTCCTCATCTTAAGGCGTTGTATCACTCCCTAGATGAATAGAGTCAAAGAACAAACTAGTGATCTTTTTCTTTAGTTGACTGATGGAAGTAGACCCTTTACTAGCATGTGATTTTTTAAATATCTCACATCATCATAGTATACTTTGTGAACATTAAAAGGACATACATCCCCATCAATCCAACTTTCTCCATGATCCTCAAAGTATTTGTGGTATTGATGCAAGATTGATGGTACTACTTTATTTTCATGCAGCCATGGCATCTCTAACAATGCCTTGTATGACGCATTTGAACTTAGCATCAGACTTTAATGTTCTCATCTTCAAAGGTATGGTTATGGCTCCAAGATCTCTTTGGCTATTTTTGTTAAACCCTTGGATAGTTATAATTTTAGCCGATAGGTGGCATACAACCAAAGTTAAAGTCTGTAAAGTATGGTGGGTTATAAAATTAATCGAGGAGTCTAGATTATTGAGGATATGATTGATTTTAATCCCATCACTATTTCCAGTAACATATAGTAGCATGTTGTGATCTGCCATCCTTGCTAGCAAGGCATCATTTGTGAAAGTGATAGTGGGAGTCCAATGAGCATATAGTAACTCCTTCATATTTTTCCTCAATGAAGTATGCCTGATAATCAGTTGGATTTTGCAAAATAAGTACTAACATATCTCTAAACTCCTGTGACATCATTAGGGCATCAAATACACTTTGCATGACAAAGGAAGTGAGCAACTATGTTGTACTCAACCATTTTGGGTACATGTTCAACTTGTGAAGCCTCTGCATCCTCATTTATTTTGATATTTTTTTCTTTGTCTTCGTCCTTAGAGATATTCTTGTCTCTAGGTATTGGGGATTATTTGGAGGGTAATACTTTACCACCATTGAGTTGTACTTGATTTTCATTCCTTAGTTAGAATTTAGTAACTTGGGATCAAATGGGCTCTTCTCAAAAGTCACTATCAAGATTGATTATATGATAGAAAGCATTGGATTCTTACCCCTATTTGATAGTTTTCTAGATGCCTTTGGAGGATATGGATAGTTGATAATCATCCTACTTAGCATTAGAATTAGGCACTTATGGTTTTCTAGTTAAGAGATCTTAGAAAATCCTTTGGTTAAATTTGACTACTTCATTAGTTGGCATCATCTGCTTGAGAATTTTGTATTTGGGCTATTTCTTTCATTGATGTTTGGATTGGCTTGATGCCAAAATTGGATGGGCACCATCATTAGGCTATTTGATCCTTTCCCAAAATGTCTACTTCTTCTTTTGGCAGTTACTAGTGTAGCGCCTCTCAAAGTGATCATAGAGCTATTCTGACTCAGACATAGAGTCAAATTGATTATCTGTGTCCTGTATATATAACTTGTCTAAAGTTTGTGAAAGGCATCCTTCCACAGCCTCTAGGGCTGGGACTTCACTAAATCTAATAAGTTGATCATTTGTTGTTAGGTCATTTGGTGGCAATTGAGCTGGTTGATTATTAATGTCTATGGTACTTGTATAAGTTACAACAGAACCAGATGGTTGTCCTTGAGAATATTTATCTTTCTTAATATGCTTCTAGCTCAGATGGTGTAAGTGGTCATCTTGTTCTCCAAGAAGGATTAATAGGTGGTTTAAGGTGGTTTATGCAAGGCCTTTTGTGTGCCTTTACCTTTTTCTCTACCATTATTTCCATCATTTTAATCTCTTTATTTAGGTGATATTTTGTAAAACAAAATTTGATCAAAATTTGGCTAGAATTGAAACTTGGATTCCACTAGATTATCGCTCAAATATGGGTTTCAATTGAACCTAAATCATGATCAAATCTGATAAAAAATTAAACTCAATTTAGACCTGAATTATTATAAAATTTGGATTTAAATTGAATTCAGCCCAAGTGAGCTAAATGGACACAAAATGTAGGCCAAACTTGGACCCAAAACTCACTAAAAATTTGGACTAAAACGAGAAAAAGGAATCTTTTATAAATAGGCAAAACTAAATACAACTTTTAAAAATAGGGCCTTCATTAAACTTTTCTTCTAAAAAAGTCTTGGGTTGAGAACTCTTACAAAAAGATTCATAAAAGTCTTTAACTTACAAATTAGTCCTCATATCATCTAGGATTTACGAAAGGGCTCTCTTAAAGGCGAAAAATTACAAATTGGTGAGCACAAAATCTAGGTTTTGCAAAAAGTCCCTTCAAAGATTAATAATTGTATATTAACCCCATAAAATATAGGGTTTGTAAAAAAAAACCTTCAAAAGTCTATATTTTCAAGTAAACCTTTGGATTTTTACTTTTTGTAAATAAACCCTCCAAAGATTTCTAGTTACAAATTAGTTCAATTTTTGTTATTTTGTAAATAAAATTTTACAAAAAGAACCAAACATGTCCTTATAGTTAATTTTGCAGAAAGATTCCTGAAATTTTCATAATTATAATTTAGCCCTTGGAGCAAAAAAGGCTTTGCAAATTAGAATGAAATCTTGATTGATCACCATCTTGATTGATCAAATTTTGAAACATGTCCTTATGAAACATGACCAAACATGTCCTTATGGTTAATTTCATTCACCTTTGCAAATTTTCATTCAAACAAGAGATCTCATTTACAACTTGAAATTCAAACAAGATGTTCATCCATATTCAAAGAATCAACTTGAGGATCTCGCCTTGTCTAAATTAAAAATATAGAAAATTGTCATCCGATATTTGATTCAAAATTTGAATGAAATCTTGATTGATCATCATCTTGGTTGCTATAAAAAGGACCTCTAATTCTGCAAATAAGGAGACGCACAAAGAGGAACTCAGGAGACTTGATCAAAGAGGAGAAGGCGAGCGACAAACAAGTCAAGTTGTAAACAAAGCAAAGGTGAAAAATCACTTAACCTTTTTATTTTTCTACTTGAACTTCTTATCCTCTGCCTTCCTCCTTGTCAGCTATAGGACCACCACCATCGCTCACTAAGGCTACCTAGTTCACATAACTCACACATTGCGACCTATCCTATTATATTGCATCATGGCTTGCGCTTTCTGATAGATTTTGGAAACCTTGAGGTTCGGACATCCAAACCTTTGCCTGCAACCAATTTGCTTCTCTTTATGATCATAGTCATCCATGACCTTGTATTGATATTGGCTCTAGATACCTCCTTATGCATTCCACACCTCTTGCCTATGGCTGCTGCCTTAGCCAAGCACAATAACTCCCTCTCCTCTACCTACAATGTCAACCACATGGCCACCTCTTCATTGCCAACCACATCAGAGGCCCATTGCTGCTCCTCATGCATCGCACCCTTCCATTGTTGCTACCAACAAGGGAGGGCCAAACCTGATTAGAGTTGGCTAGATTCAACCACAAGATGAAGAAGTTTGATTGAAAAAGAAGAAAAAGAAGATATGGATAGTGAAGAAAGAAGAAGAAGAAGATAAGTTGGGGAAAAGAATAGAAAAAATAGAGAAGTTGTGGCCAGATGTGGGGAGAAGAAGAAAAGAAAAAAGAGAGAAAGAAAGAAAGAAAGAAGAAAAGAAAAGTAGAAAATAAAGAAAATTTAGAAGAAAAAAAAGAAAGAGAATTTTTCTTCCTTTTTTATTTTACTTTTCTTCCCTCTACCTTGATTTGCACACCGACCACTAAGCCTGACCTAGAGATTCTTTTGGGAACTCGGCCACTATATTTTAGCCTAAGAGATTTATTTGAGAATTTGGCATTCATGTTTTGGTCTGAAGGATTTCTTTAGAAATCCCACCATCATATTTTGGCCTAAAAGATTCCTTTGAAAATTCAACCATAATGCCTAAGGCATTTCTTTGAAAATCTGATTGTCATATTTTGACCTAAGGGATTGCTTTGCGAACCTTACTACTGTATTTTGGCCTAAGTGATTCCTTTAGGAATTTGATTGCCACATTTTGGCCTAATGGATTTCTTTGAGAATACGACAGCCCTACTTTTGAACTAAGAGATTCTTTCGAGAACTTGACTACTATACTTTTGGCTTAAGAGATTTCTCTAGAAACTTGACCATCATACTTTAGCATAAGGGATTTCTTCAAAAATTTGACCATTGTATCTCTATTCTAAGAGATTTATTAAAAAAATTTGACCATCATATTTTGGCATGAGGGATTTCTTCAAAAACCTATCTACACATCAAACAAATTAAATAAAATTTATTAAAAACTAAAATCAAGTCTAAACCTGAACCAAAACTAACTCAAGTTCAAGCTTGAACCAAAAACGGATCAGGCCAAAGCCTAAACCAAAACCAAATTTAAATCAGGTTGAATCTAAACAAAAATCAAGTTGAAGCTGAACCAAAATCAAATTTAAACCTTAATCAAAATCAAAATCAATTCTAAACCTGAAACAAAACCAAATCAGATCCAAACCTAAATCAAAAACCAAAATCGAGTGTAAATCTGAATCAAAGCCAAATCAAGTCCAAACTTGACCAGAAGAAAGTCAACTAAACTAGAACTAAGTTGAACTTGAACCAGAACCCAAACAAGGGTCAAACATAAGTTGAATTTGAACCATTAATGGATCAAACCTCAAGCCATTTAAGGATTGAACCCAAACTCAATAAGGGTCCAATATGGGTCAAACCTGAACTCATTATGTGATCAAACCCAAATCCAATAAGGATCCAATATTGGTCTAATCAAAATTTGATAAGGGTCCAACATGGGTCATACTTTAACCCATTAAGGGTCCAACATGGGTTAAACTAAAATCCAATAAGGGTTGACTTCAGACATAGATCCAATTATGATCAAATCCAAAATTCATTTAGGATTCATCCAAGATTCAATAAATACCAAATCCAAAATTCATTAAGGATTGATCCAAGATTCAATAAGTATTGGATCCAAAGTTCATCATGGATCCAATAAATACCCAATAAAGGTCAAATAGGATATCCATCGAAAATACAACAAGAGCTCAATAAGGGTTAAACTAAGCACCAAAAAGGTTCAAGCATGAGTCTCAAACATGAGTCTCAATGAGACTTAAATTACAATTATATTTGACAACAAATTGAGCTCGATTTGGACCTAAATTCTTGGATAATTTGGGTTTAAGAAAAATTCAACTTATGTGGGCCGAGTGGGTCAGATATTTGGACAAAAATTAGGCTCAAGATTCATCAAAGGTAAGGGCTAAAACTATAATATTATTTTTTTTAAAATTGGTCCCTGAAGCAAATAAATCTTTCCAAAAAGATTCCTGGTCAAATTTTTGTTACAAATAAGCTTATTAGATGGAAATTTTAATGAAAAATTCACAAAAATCTTAAAAATTATAAATTAGCCCCTGCAAAATCTAAGGTTTGTGAATAAACCTCTCAAAAATTGATATTTACAATTTGATCTTTATAAAGTCTACGATTTGCAAATAAACCCTCAAAAATCTTTTATTTGCAAATAAAATCCTAAAATTTCTTTTTTTCTTAAATAAGCCCCTCAATGATTTTATTTATAAATAAATATAAATTTTATTATTTTATAAATTAAATCTTAAAAAAAAAGGAATTTGAAAGTTTTGAAACTTTACAAGGAGGTCTTTTTTATAAAAAAGCCCATGAAATATATAAAATTATGATTTAGTCTGAATTTTTTGAGAAATATTGCAAATAACACTCTTGTAATTCATTATCACAAGTAGGTACGATTTTTAATTTTTCTTTCTCATCAACAACAAACATATTGTATTTATTTATATCCAAATCAAAGCAATAGGGAGACAAAAGGGGAAGTGCAAAAGAAAAAAAAATAGTAAGCTTTGTTTCGTTTCAATCTGATTTTAATTTTGTTCGTCCATCTCATGCTCCTTTGTTTTCTCCTCCCCCCTCTCCTTATGAACTTCTGCTACACATTGCCACTCAAACCTCCACTACCTGTTCACTGCCATATCCTCGTCACCAAACCTTGCTCCTTTGCTGAATCAGTTGCTTCACCATATTTGGCCTCCTTAAGTGCCTCAATAGCCTTGTTGCTATCAGCCTGATCGTTGGCATGATCTTCTGGATCGTCACCAATTTCCTTTTCTACGCTTACAAGATTGGCATGAAGGGAAATGACACACTTTTCACCCCTCTGGATCGTCACCAATTTCCTTTTCTACGCTTACAAGATTGGCATGAAGGGAAAGGACACACTTTTCACCCCTCTAGGACCATTTGCAGAGGCACAACCACTCGGAGAAGATTGGGTTCAAACAATGGGTGTCGCAGTGCCACATCCCTGACCTCATTGAGTCTTGCATCACCAAGGTCTACAATAGCTTTTTCGACTATGACGACTCCTTCAAACTACTCTCACCTGGCTGCTCAAACCTCTCCACCTACTATGTTGACCTCATCAACACCCTCTACTCCTCACCGGAGCCTTGTGCATCATAATGTGCTATTCTCAGCCCATGCCTACACGCGGCCACTTGTGGACTAGTGCTGCATCTTGGGTGCTAGCTCTACCTCTCACGACCAAGAGTCATGC
Organism: Trichopus zeylanicus subsp. travancoricus; assembly: GCA_005019695.1. NCBI lineage: Eukaryota > Viridiplantae > Streptophyta > Magnoliopsida > Dioscoreales > Dioscoreaceae > Trichopus > Trichopus zeylanicus. The sequence goes on from RXID01014424.1 coordinate 473,588, forward strand.
TCCACTCATTGTCGTTGCTTACCCTTCCTACTAAGGATGCCACTTGCTTCCACCCACTAGCCATTAGCCTGCGTGCGCGCGGTCACCCGTGAATAGTTACCTACCATAAGAATGCTCACCACAAACTTTCATCTCCTCCTCTAGAGGTATGCCACCACCAAGGGATAGATTCAGCTAGAGATGACCAAACCTGACCATCTTCTCCTATGCCTGTCCTTCATCGCTTTATCACCACAGTTGAAGAGGGACCAGATTTGGCTAGATCTAGCCTGATTTGTTTGTAAGAAGGGGCTTAGGAGGACTAGCCATAAGAAGAGTTCAAGAAAGGAGAGAGGGAAATAGGGAAGGAGGAAGAAAAAAAAAGTAAAAAGAAAAGAAATAAAAGGGCTTGTTGTTGCCAACAAAAAAATTCAGACCTATTGTGAAAAGAGGGAAGAATACAAAAAAAATTGAAGAAAAAAATATTGCTCTAAAAAAATGTATTTATGGTGCCTTGGTTTCCAGGTTCTTGTCCACCAAATTATGGCTAGCCTACAAAGTTGGATGAAAGTCAATTTGGCTCAAAGCTAGCAGCGAGCCCATCTAAAAGTCAATTCGGCTTATTGCCAGCCTGCGAATTTGTCTAAAGTCAATTTAGACTCAACACCAGCTAGTGGATTGGCCCGAAAGCTAATTCAGACATAAGGTTAGTCTGTGGGTTTATCTAAAAGTTAATTTGAGTTAGGGCCAACTTATGGACTTGCTCAGAAGCTAATTTAGACTTATGGCCAACCTGCGGGCTTTCTAAAAGTCAAGTTATCTTAGGGCCAGCTTATGGGCTAACTCGAAAGCCAATTTAGACTAAAGGCTAGCCTGCAGACTTGCATAAAAGTTAATTCTACTAAAGGACAGCTTGTAAGCTCACCTAAAAGTCAAATTGGCTTAGGGTTGATCCACAAACTCACCCAAAGTCATTCTGAAAGATGGACAGCTCAAGAGCTTTCTAATTAATTAATCAAATCAATTGATATAAATTGATTAAAATAGTCAACTTAATCAAATTAAAGCTAGCTGATTCAATTAAATTAAGTACAATGATAAAGCTAAGTTAATTGGATAGATCATCAATTGGATCTAAATTAATTAAATAAATGGACTAAAACTTAAATTAAACTTGGTTTGAAGTCAAATTAAGTTAATCCAAGTCAAATTAGTTCACATTTAATCCCAATCGGGTTGAAATTGGGTCAACCTAAATCAAATTGGTTAACACCCAACCATAATCTATTTTAAATTGGGTCAACCTGAGTTAACTTGGATCATATTGAAGCCCAAATTGGGTTTAAATCAGGTCAACCTAGTTAAATTGGATTAGACCAAAATCCAACCTGGTCCTGGTCAAGTTAATTCAAAACAAATGATTTTAGATGCAACCCCAATCAAGTTCATGTTCAAATTAGGTAAACCTAATATCAATTCAAGTTTGAATTAACCCTAATCAGGTTAAACCGACTTCAAACCAAACCCTAATTGGGTTAAATCAAATTCAAACTAAACCTTAATTTGTCAACCAAGTTCAAACCAAACTAAACCCTAATTGGGTCAATCAAGTTTGAACCCAACCCTAATTGGTTTGAACTAAGTTTGAATTGAACCATTATTAGGTCAAACCAAACTTAAATTCAAAGAAAAAATAGTCAAACATAAACCAAAACCAGGTCGAACCTAAACTAAAATTTGGTTGAACTAGAACTAGAACTAGGTCAAATCTAAACTAAAATTGGGTCAAACTTAAACCAGAACCAGTTAAGCCTAAACCATAACGAGGTTAAACCTAAACCAGATCAAGTCGAGCTTGAACCAAAACTAGGTCGAACCTCAACCAGAATTAGGTCAAACTTGAACTAGAATTAGGTTAAACCAAAACCAAAATTTGGTCAAACCTAAACCAAAACCAACTTGAATTTGAACCTAAGTCCATTAAGGTTTGAGCACAAACCCATTAATGGGTTGAACCTAGATCTAATAAGAACCCATTAAAAGTTGGATCCAAGGTCCAATGAGGAGCCAATAAGAACCCAATTAGGGTTGGATCAAAGATCCATCAAGAATCCAACTAGAATCCAATTAGGATTAGATCCAAGAATCATCAAGGATCATATAAGAGCACATCAATGGTTAGATCCATGATCCCTTAAGGATCCAATAAGAACCCAATCAGGTCTAGATCCAAGATCATTATGGATTCATCAAGAATCCAATAGGGGACCAACAACTGGTCGAACCCAACTCAAACTAAGTCAAATCAAAATTAAATCGAAATCAAATTTTGAATATTGAATTGAAATCAAATTAGACTTAAGCTAAAATCAAGTTCTGAACAATGAACTGAGTCAAATTAAACTTGATTAAAATCAAGTTTTGAACATTGGAATGAATCAAATTAGAGTCGAATCAAAATTGAGTTTTGAACATTGAGCTGAATCAAATTAGACTTGATTGAAATCAGGTTATAAACATCAAATCGAATCAAATTAGACTTGATTGAAATCAAGTTCTAAATATTAAACTGAATCAAATTAGACTTGATCAAAATCAAGTTCTGAAGATTGCATTGAATAAAATTAGACTTCATGAAAATCAAGTTTTCAATATTGGACTGAATCAAATCAAACTTGATCAAAATCAAGATCTAAACTTTGAATTGAATCAAATCAAACTTGATCAAAATCAAGTTCTAAATATTTAATTGAATCAAATCAAGCTTGATCAAAATCAAGTTCTAAATATTGAAATGAATCAAATAAGACTTGAATCAAAATTGAGTTATGAATAATGAACTAAATCAAACTTGATCAAAATCAAGATCTAAACATTGAATTGAACTAGACTCGATCAAAATCAAGTTCTAAATATTTAATTGAATCAAATCAAGCTTGATCAAAATCAAGTTCTAAATATTGAAATGAATAAAATAAGACTTGAATCAAAATTGAGTTATGAATAATGAACTAAATCAAATCATACTTAAATAAAAATGAAGTCGAAAATTCAAATAGAACTGAATCATACTCAAACCAAAACCAAGATAGAGTTAAGTTAATTTCAAATCAATTGGGATTAGTTAACAGCAAGCTCAAAGAAATCAACAACACCTTAAATCTGAATCAACACAACCCAGGAAAGGTCATCAGTTATCAAATCAAGGATAATTAGCATAAGCTTGGGCCACTAATCAGTCCTTCAAATCAAAATAGAATTAAGGTAGGCTTGAACTCATTTAGTTAGTCAGCCAAATACCATGTTCAAAAGAAGTCAACCAACAACACACATAAAGTCATTGGTCACACTTCAAACTCAACCAACACAAGCATAAAAGCAATATTTGAAGGAAATCAATTAACAACAAGCATAAAGTCATCAGTCACACTTCAAGCTCAACCGACATAAGCTTAAAGTCATGGGTGATGCTTTAATTCTAATCAACAACAAGCTAAGAGAGGTCATCAATTATCAAATTAGAAATGACTAATATAGGCTAAGACCACTAATCATTTCCTTAAATCAAAGATAAAAAAAAGTCAACTAACAATAGGAACAAAGTTGACAGTAATACTTCAAATTTGAATGGAGTCAACTAACATAAGTCAAGGTAGCTAGCTATACCCTGAAGTCTAGTGAAGTTATCAACATTCACTAACAATCAAACTAAGCCCATCTGAGTCAAATTTCACTTGATCAAGTGCATGGGAGTGGGGCAACAATGGGCATCAAGCCTTTATTAGCTCTTATTTAAAGTGAGGTTATACTCCTATTTAAGCCATATACTCCTTTCTTAGCTTAATTAAATAATGCTTTCTTTATTCATGTCTCTATTTTATTAGCTTGGTTTTCTCACTTTAGGAGATTTCTGATAATTGTCAGAGTAATTAACAATCGGGGCTTGTACTTGTTGGAAGTTAAATTCTCATAACTCTTGATGCGCACTTAAACCACCCAAAATTTTCATTTGTTATTTCAAGATTGTATCTTAGGTCTCTAGCTATCTTAGGTGGTCGATCGTAGCTCCATAACAATGGATTAAATTGAACCAGACTTGAATCAAAGCCAAGTCAAGATCAGACCAATCTCAACTCAAGCAGAGTTATTCAAAAACAAGCACAAAGGCATTGATAATGCCTCAAGTACAATCAACAATAAGCCAAAAAGGTCATTGATCATTAAAAAATATAGTCAACAAAAATCAAAGCTACTAACTATTGCAAACCAAACTAAGGAAGGCTTGCACTCATTGGGTTGGTTAGCTAAATGTCATGTTCAAAGGATGCTAAATGGAAATAAGCATGAAGCCATCAGTAAACATCTCTAATCCAGAGATGAATTGACAATAAGTAAAAGGTCATCAATATTCTTTCGAACCAAAATGAATTTCAATAGGCATGCACATAGTCAATCAGTCAATCAAACGCCAAGTTCAAAACTAAGCTAATGGGAGTCAACTAACAACAAGTATAAAGCCAATGGTGACACTTTTCAAGGTCAAAAATGATAGTCAAAAATCGACATGGTGGGGGGGGGGGTGGAGGTGAAATAGGTCTTTTATAAATAATATGCAATTTGAGAATAGAAACCCAATTCACAATTGATTTGAAAAATTACGAGTCCACATGCAAAAGACAAAACACAAGTGCTTATAAAGTAAATGAGAAATGGAAATATGGAATCATGATTTCTTACATGATTTAGCAACCAACTATGCCTACTCTATAGTCCTTGCTTTGATCTTGAGGACTTCGACTCTCTACTAGAGTCATTTCTTAGTAGGTGAAGCCACCCCCTTTACAACCTTCACTTCCAAGCAAGTAAATGAGCATTTCTAATTAGGAGACTTGATCCTCTTACACTCCTAATAGTCTAAGAGTATTTACAATGATGAAAGACTAAAATATTTACACTCAAGCTATACGACAAGACCTCTCAATGGAGTATAAGGGCTTTTGAAAATTTAAAAGTTGAAGATCAAAGTTTAGAGCATTGGAGGCCAGTGGGCTAGTGGGAGCTTATATTCTTAATCAAGGATTGGTCAAGGGATGCAAAAGTTCTTTAGAGAATAAGCCCCAAGCTCCTAAATAACCATGGGAAGAGAACTAGCTATTACTGGTTGTTTACTGCAGTGTTCAACAGTTTGAACCATAAGGTTTCGGCATCTAAACCACTCCAATGGTCAAATTTAAGTAGACATTACAATAGATGTCCTAGTTTTAGGCATTCAATTCTTAGGTTTGGGCTTTTGAATAGGTAATGTTTGGGCAACGAACCCCATATTGGGCAACCAAAGCCAGAAAACCAAAAATTTTGAAGTTACAACTTTTGAACTTTGGACGCCCAGACCTATAGTTTGAGAGTCCAAAGTTGTCAGTAATCCCTAGAAGTTTTCTACTATGTTTATTCATTTGAACCCTGAAGATAAGGTGTCCAAAGTTTACAGAAAAATTTTAACTAGTTTACTGTAACTATAGTCCCCATTTGACATCAACTCATAATTGATAATGGACAAAATGATAGGCTACTGTAGGCATTCCAAGCTAAGTTTGAGTGTTTACCAAAGCTCTAAACTAAGAATTCAAAATACAAATCTTCTACTCCACTAAAATAAAAATAAAAATTCTAAACCTAGTGATCTGATTTGATCTCTTGAGCTATTTTTAAGTCATCTCCAATTTTTCAGGTCACATCCGTTGATCCACCATCATGCCTTATCTTCAAAGTTATTTTCAAGTCCATCTACATTTGAAACTTTTAAATGAGCTTCGCAACTAGTGACACATGTTCAAGATATGATCAAATACGAGGTTTGTTCATCATCAAAGCTACAATGGGCAACAACCTCCCTTTTCTGATGATGGCAACGCCTCACAAAAATAAAATCAATAATCTAGTTGATTAAAGAGATTTTAATAGTTTAAGTAATTTATCAACTATAACCATGTATAATATAAAAGTGAATCTTACACTACATAATAATTTTAGCAATTTCGGAATAAAAATATAAGACTCTCCATTACTATGATAACTCTCCCTATTCGAAACAATTTTGCCATGCCATTTTATGTCATTTTCTCCCCCTTTTGGCATCAATAAAAAAAGGTAGAAAAGCATAAAGTAATATAATAGGGACATGAGGAGTACAATACTACATAACCATAAATGTCCACATCTACAACAAGACACATAAGACCAAATAAAGATATCTCCATTAAGATCAAGGCCTCAACAACCAAAGCCACAAGATATACACATCCACATAACATAAATATCCACAATGATAGAAACCACATAGTCCAAAACACAAACAACCAAACATCCACAAATACCATCACCAAAATACAAAGCCAATTCAAAACTGTAAAAAGCACAAAACCATAAGATAGAAGCCCTATATGCTTGGCCATCGCCAAATCGATTTGTAAAAGCTGTCAGCATCCCCTCAAGGTGGTCTAGACACTCGATGGCTTGTTGAGTTCATGTAGTAGTTGTCCCCTCAAGTCTGATTAGCCCCTCAAGTAGCTCATCTAGCCATTTATCAATGGATCGATGTGAAGGTCTAGCATCCTTAGTGTCAATAATAGCACTAGCATCCTTGGCCACTCTAGTGGCACCTACAATAGTAGGGCCAACCTCTCGGGCTCAGCCTATGGTAGGTGGCTGATCTCGTGCCCATATAGTGTGATCATCTTGTTGCAAGTTAAACCCCATGCGATAAAGAGAGGATTTGGCGAAGGTCTAAGGAGTGGTATATCTATGGAGTGGACCTTGAGAGGTGGAAACTACCTCAAAATGATGTAAGATACAAGTGATGATGCTAGGATAGCCAATGAGGGTAGTGGAATGCATGACTTATTGTGTCACATGAGAAAGGATAATATTGGAAAAGTTAACCAGTCACCTAGTCAAAATACAACAGATCAAGTACAACACCATGTATGATACCTCATCATGATGCCCACCCTTTGAAAGGATAGTATAGGAAAGGATTTGGTGGATTACATAGGACTGAAGAGGGAGGTGGTTTGATGCCAGGGCCTTAGTAATGCACATTGCTTGTGCATGGTTCTCCTTAAAAACTCTCTAAATAGTCTCAAAAAATTCAAGGAGAAGGTTTGCATTTGACTATTATTGAGCAAAGATAACTTCTTCCTCTTTAATAAGAAGTCCTAAGATGAGTCCTAATATGTCCAAACCTATTATGATTGATGTGTCCCATAGTATGTAGTAAGGGTCATATGACCATAATCAAAAGAGATGTTTGAATAAAATATTTGCATGTCCTCCTCATTGTAGGTCTCACTAGAGCATACAAGGTCAAGCCACCCTTGGGCAGCAAATAGGGTGGATAGGTTCAAGAAAGCTAGTTCAATAAAATATATGATACAAGGTGGAATGATCATAAAACTAGCAAAATAATCATGATAATGAATAAAGTTGTTCAAAGAATGAAATTGTGGTCCTCAACAAAGGTTGAAGCTGAGGAATTCTTATGCTTGAATGTGAGGGTTTTGGTGTTGGCAGCCATGGATAATTCGAAGAATTGGAGGAGGAGGAAGGTGGAAATGAGGGGGAAAACACTAGAGGAGGCCCTTGGGATGCTGGAGGAGGCTGCTCGAGTCTTTGAAGGGCCACTAGAGAGGAGATTCGGCCAACAAGTGGAAGAAATTCAGGCATCCAACTAGAGTTTATAACCCATATCTATGCATTTGAGCACCCGTACTACCCTGTTCAGGTGTCCGAAGATAGCATGTAGAGAATAGAAATGCTAGAAACACATTCAACATCCAAACAACCCCATTCAGTCATTCAAAGCCACTACAAGCACTGGACTAACTTGGTCAGGTGTTCAAGATCAAAATCATGATGATTAAGCATCTAAACTTGATAGATAGTGAGAGAAACTTTACAAAATGAAACAAGTCAATCACTTTTCAGAAATACTAAATCAATTGAGTTAAGTTTCAAAAATCCAATCTTACAAAATGAAACAAGTCAATCACTTTTCAGAAATACTAAATCAATTCAGTTAAGTTTCAATAATCCAATCTGATTACAAATCGAGCACTACCATATCTCATCCAAAGGTTTTTTGAAAATGTCCTCAAGTTGATGATTTGTTCTGATAAAAATCAATGAAAAATACTTTTAGAAACATGATCATAAATAAAATAATATTGGATATCACTATGTTTTGAATGAGAATGTAGTACTGAATTTTTGGATAAACTAATAGCAATAGTATGGTCATAATAAATTGATACATTTAAAAACTCACAATTAAAATATTGAAGTATTTGCCTCATCCAAAGGATTTGTGAGTAAAAACACCTTGTAGTTACATATTCAGCTTCAATGGTAGAAAAAGCCATGAAATTTTATTTTTTGAGCTCCATGATATAAGAGTTTTCCCAAGAAATTAGCATATGCCACTTATGCTCTTTCTATCCACTCGACAACTGGTATAATCTACATGCATCATAGAATCTGACTAAATAATAGTAATCAACCATAGGATACAATAAGTCTAAATCTAGTGTGTCCTTGAGATATCTAAGTATATATTTCACAGTAATTAAATGAGATTTTCTAGGTGATGCTTGAAATCTAGAATATAAGCAAACACTAAATATTATATTAGGTCCACTTGTGGTAATATATAATAAACTACCAATCATACTTCTATAGTGATTTTCATCAATAATTTCACCATCATCATCTTTGTCTAACTTGGTTGAAGGGCACATCAGAGTTCCTATTGGCTTAGCTTCATCCATGCTGAACTTTTTGCTTAGTTCCTTGGTGTATTTAGCTTGGTTGATGAAAATTCTATCCTTTAATTTTCGCACTTGGAGTCCAAGGAAGAAATTTAGCTCTCCCATCATGCTTATCTCAAACTCCTCTTACATAGTATTTACAAATATCTCTGACGAATTATTATTAGTAGCACCAAATATAATATCATCAATATAAATTTGTACTACAAAGAAATGATTTTCTACTTTTACTACAAATAATGTGATGTCTATATAACCCCTTTGAAAATCCTTTGAAACTAAGAAAGAACTTATTTTTTCATACCAAGCTCTTGGATCTTGCTTAAAAGCATACAAAGTCTTTCTCAATCTAAAAATATGATTTGAGAATTCTGAGTCTTCAAATTTGGGAGGTTGTTTAATATAGACTTCCTCCTATAAAAAACATTCAAAAGCACTTTTAACATTCATTCGATAGAGTTTAAATCTTTTGAAAAATGAAAATGGAAGCAAAATCTGAATTGATTCTAAATGAGCTAGAGGTGCAAAGGTTTCATCAAAATTAAATCCCTCTATTTGGTTGAAACCTTGGGCCACTAATCGAGCCTTATTTCAAACTACAACACCTTTTCATCTAACTTGCTCCTATAGACTCATTTGGTACCAATTATTGGGTAATCATTTGGTCTTGGAACAAGCTCCCACACTTTATTTTGCTCAAATTGATTTAGTTCTTCTTACATAGTAAGAATCCAACTAGCATCCTTTTAAGCTTCATCAAGGTTTTTGGGTTTAATTTGACAAAGAAAATCAAAAGATTATATTTTATAGCATGTCTAATTCTCACCCTTTGATCAACATTACCAATGATTTGATCCACCAAATGATTCTTCTTGAATTTCCAAGCCTTGAGAAGTTCTTTATCTCCATTTTGTTCTTCTTGTTCATTCCATTCATCTTTCCTTTCGGATCTTTGCTTGGCTCATCCTCTTATTTCTCTTTAATTTTCAGCTCATCTAGTTTCTTGGAGATCTCTACATCATCATCAACAAATATTTTCTTTAATAGAGGGTAAGCTTCATTAAATACAACATTTATAGACTCTTTAAGAACCATAAAGGACTTGTTAAAGACACTATATACCTTTGAAGTAGTAGAATAACTAAGAAAAATACCTTCAAAAGTTTTTGAATCAAACTTAGATAAATGATCTTTTGTATTAAATAAAAAACATTTATGACCAAAAATATGAAAATATGTAATATTTGGCTTTTTCCCATTCCATAATTCAAATGGAGTTTTGTCAATAATTGAACTAATAGAAGCTCAATTCAAGATATAGCAAGTCATGTTAATGGCCTCTATGCAAAAATACTTGGGTAAGGAATACTCATTAAGCATGATCCTTGACATCTCCTTTTTGAAACTTCTTCTTCCTCTCAACAACTCCAGTTTGTTGTGGTGTGCATGAAGCCAAAAAGTTATGCTCATTGTCATTTTCTATCAATAGGCTTTGAAAGAATGATTTTTAAATTCACCACCATAATTATGACAAATTTTAGAAATCACATAATCCTTTCATTTTTAACTCTTTTACAAAATCTAACAAATGCATCAAAATAATTATTTGTATAAGAAATAAATAAAACCCATGAATATCTACAATAACACAAGCTTAATATTTACCTCCTAGACTTATATTCCCAATATGTCCAAACAAGTCTAGATGAAGAAGTTGTAGCAGTCTTGCTGAAGTTACCATTGCTTTCAGCTTGTGGGAGGTCTTCACTTGCTTTATCATTTGGCATGCATCACATATATGATCCTTGATGAACTTGCCTTTGGGTAGACTGCTCACTAGCTCTTTTTAGTTGATTTTGGCTAAGATATTCATGCTAGCATGCCCAAGTCTTCTATGCCAAAGCCACTCATTATCATCTTGAGCTACAAAGTACTTTATTTTTCAAGTCATGTTACTTAATAGTATAAATATTACCATTATGATAACTAATAAAGGCTACTACATCATCGACATTAAGTCTAACTATGTTTACACTTAAATAAAATGTGAAATCCTCTATCGCATAGTTGAATAATGGAGAACAAATTATGCCTAAGTCCCTCTACTAAAAGAGCATTTTTAATTAAACATGAGTCAATGGAAATACTACCAATACCTATAATTTTACCTCTACCATTACCCCCAAATGTGATTCCATTCTTTTTGTTTAACTCTATAAACATGGATGGATTCCCCACCATGTGCCTTGAGCAACCACTATGTAGGAACTATTTTTCTCTTTGATCCTTGGAGCAGAAGTATAGCTAGAATAATTAAGAATATTAAGATGGAACCTACCTTAAGTATGAGTCCATAAGGTTAGGGAGTAAAACAACAATGTATTAAAAACATGAATTAAGAATGCGATGTAAGATAAATTAATATAGAAAAGAAATGCTACATTTTTGGATTAACTAGAAAATGACCAAAAGAATATAGAAAATAAAATCTCATTGGCCACTTCTAGCTAACCTAAACTTCTCATGTGGAAAATGCTTTAAGAATCCAAACTAGTTTGGATTTCTTGGTTTTTGGGATCATTCCCTTAAATACTCAAATTTGTCTAAGAGAAAGGTTTCTCTTTATTAGACAACTAGTGGAGGCATGTCCACTTTGACAATAATAATTGCATTTTACAAAAGTAGACTTGGTTCCTTTTAATCTAGATGAGGAAATAAAATCAAGTCCCAATTTGTTTAGAATATTCCTTTGGCCTTTTTATATCATGTTTAAGATAGTATTGCCAATAAAGAAATTTTCAATCGTCCATTACAAGTCCAAATTCTATTTTTGAAGCTTATCAATACTAGTTTTGCAATTAGAAAAGACTAGATGTTTTTAAAACATGATTTTCCTTTTCAAGGTGATCCAAGTTGTTCTTGCACTCACAAGAATTAGTAGATGATTTTAAAGTAGCAATCTCATTTTTAAGTAAATGCAATTTATTTTCAAAGAAGAATGCTTCTGAAATAATTTTTTACATCTAGCAAATATAATAGGATCAAGAAAACTCTAGGTGGTTAAATAAAAAAAAAAAAGAGCATCAAGATTTGATACCAATTGATAGTAAAAAGCCAACCCAATATGGGGGAGAGGGTGAATTAGGATCGAGTAAACTTATGTAGTTAAACTCAAAAATAAGAACATCTAGCTTTGATACCAGTTGATAGTAAAAGACCAACCTAAGAGAGGAGGAGGAGGAGGAGGAGGAGGAGGAGGGAGAAGAAGAAGGGGAGGAGGGGGGGGGGGGGGGGTGCACCGGCGAATTAGATCTTTTAAAAATAATGTACAATTTGAGGCTAAAAAATCTAATTCACAATCCAATCTAAAAAATTCCAAGTCCACCATAAAGAGATGGACCATAAGTACTTATAAAGTAAATAAGAATAGGAAAGAAGGCACCATGATTTTTATGTGATTTGGTAACTAACCATACCTACTTATAGCCCTTGTCTTGATCTTAAGGACTTGGACTCTCCACTGGAGTCATCACTTTGGAGGTGAAGCCACCCCCTTTACAACCTTTACTTCCAACTGAGTGAATGAGCACTCCCAATTTGAAGCCTTGATCGTCTCACTCTCCTAATAGCCTAAGAGTATTTACAATGATGAAAGAACAAAATATTTATACTCAAGCCTCACTACAAGACCTCTTAATAGAGTAAAAGGGCTTTTGAAGATTTAAAAGTTGAAGATTAATGTTTAGAGTACTTGGAGGCTAGTGGGCTAGTGATAGCTAGTGTTCTCAATCAAGGATTGCTCAAAAGATGCAAAAATTCCTTAGAGTACATGCCCCAAGCCCTTAAATAACCGTTGGGGAGAGAATTAAATATTACTAGCTATTTTTTGTTGTGTTCAGGTGTTTGGACCCTAAGGTGGGGCATATAGACCACTGTAATGGTCAAATTTAACTAGTCATTACAATTGATATCACTGGTTAGGGTGCCTAAATAGGTAATATTCCAGTGATTGAACCATACTAGATGGCTAAAGATAGAAAACCTGAAGTCCTGAAGTTATAGTTTCTAAACTTTGAGTGTCTAAACTTGAGGTTCGGATGTCCAAAGCTATCAGTAATGCCTAGTATTTTTTTGCTATGTCTAGGCATCCAAACCCTAAAGTTTGGGAGTTTGAAGTTTACAAAAAGACCTTAACTAGTTCACTACAACTTTAATCCTCATTTGACATTAACTCATGAGTGATCTTGGAGAAGATGATAAGTGGGTGAAAGTATTCTAAGATGAGTTTGAGTATTAATGAAAGCTTTAAACTAAGAATTAAAAATGCAAATCTTTGACTCAACTAAAATGAAAATAAGAATTCTAAACCTAGTGAGCCAATTTAATCTCTTGAGTTTTCTTCAGGCCATCTCCAATTCTTCAAGTCACATCTATCGGTCCACTGTCACTCCTTATCTTCAAGGTTATCTTCAAGTCTATCTACACTTGAGACTTCCAAATAGGCTTGATCTTCATTTTGAGCTTGTCTTGGCTACACTATCAAGCACATGGGAGCAGGGTAGCAGAAAGCATGAAATTTTTTATTTTATGCTTTATGTTATATATATTTAAATTGTGAAGTGAGGGTATACCCTTGCTTAAGTCATGTAACTCTTTTTATTAGCTAGGTTTCTTACTTTATAAGATTCTTGATCATGATCAGGGTGATTAATAATAAGGACTTGTACTTATTAGAAGTTATGTTCCCACAATGCTTGATAGTGCATAAAATAAAATCAATTTGATTTGTTATTTTGATATTGCTTCTCGAGATCCTTTAGTTATCTAGAGTTGTCAATCATGGCTACACAAATTCTGGCATGTATTGGTGTACATTTTGCAAAATCCAACTAATTATTAGGCATACTTCACTAAGGAAAACACAAAGGAGTCATTATATGCTAATTGGACTTCCACCATTACTTTCACAAACAATGGCTTTCTACCAAGGATAGTAGACCACAAGAGGCCGTTATATGTGTTACTAGGAATAGTGATGGGATTAAAATCAATCATATCCATGCTGATTGAGACTTCTCATCAATTTGATGTTTGATACTTAGTTCTATGCAATCAACATTGATGCATCATACAAAGCACTATTAGGAAGGGTACGGGTATATGCAAAATAAAGTAGTGCCATCAACCTTACATTGATGTCTTGAATATTTTTAGGATTGTGGAGAATGTCAGATTGATGGGAATGTATATCCTTTTGATGTCCACAAAGTACAATATAATGATTTGAAATATTATCAAAGACACATGTTGATAAAGGGTTTGCTTCCATCAGTCAAGTAAAGAAAAGAATTTTTGTCTGATCTTCAGCCCTACTAATCTAGGGAGTGATACAGAGTCTTTAGATGAGAAAACTCATAATTCTACTTGGGTGGTTATTCTTGAAAGGAAGGCCATATTGATGGCCTAAAAGAAGGTACTCTACTTATTATGAATGTCCCAAAAGACTTACTTATGCCATTGGATGAGCTAAACACCAATGTCGTGAAAGAACTAACAACCTTTTACAATCCCCCATGACATAAGGGAGAAAAGGAGATATTGCTCCACAAAGTAATTTCCTATGACCTAAGCATATATGAAATCTCGAAAATTAAATATTCAAAATATAATGGTGACTATTAGCTAATAGTCATACCTAAATATTTTCAGACTAGCTTTATCCAATGCTTAAGAAGTCTAAATGTAGACTTCAACAAACAAAAGAGGAAGGCCACTTCTTCAAAAATATTTAGGACCCACTCTAAGGGTGTGCTTATATTCCAGGGGAGGACATAATAATTCCAAGGGACTAGACTATATTGCTTCAAGCATCCACACATATCTTATGATCATTGTTGGGTCACAATCTAATAACAAGGATGATCAAATATCCTTGATTCCTTCCAACATACAAATCATGTGCATCAAACCAGCCATGATCTTCCAAGAAAAACAAGAAGATAAAGTCCTCAATAAAGAAGCTCTATCAAAACCTAAAGATAGGAGATATGATATAGCCAAAATGGCTTCAGTGCCAAAGGAAGATCCTTTGCAAAGTCCTATTCAATATGATACTCTATTTGGTGAATAGGTTATCCTTAAACCAAAATATGCTCCTCCAAAACTCAAAGATTGGGGGCAATCCACAATCAATGAACTGATAGAAATCAACTTGGGTTCAAAATAGAACCCTAGCCTAATCTTCATTAGCACACAACTCTTGGAGGAAAGTTAAGCCCTACTCAAAGTAATGCTTGAAGAATACCTTGACTACTTTGCATGGAGCTACAAGAAAATGCCTGGGCTAGACCTTGAAGTCACATTCCATAAATTAGCTATTAATCTTAAAATTTCACCTGTTAAACAAGTAACTAGGAAGAGGAAACTAAGAAACTGATTGAAGCAGGCTTCATCAAAGAGAAAAAAATTTTATCTATATTGGATAGCAAACATTGTGCCAATAAATAAGAAGATTGGCCAAATCCATAATTGTGTTTATTATAGAGACTTAAATAACGTACGTCCAAAAGATAATTTTTATGGAAATCATAATTGACACAATGTTGCCAATTTTGAACTATTCTCCTTTATGGTGATAACTTTTGAAGATATAACCAAATCAAAATGGATTCCAACAATGAAAAACATACATTTATGTGGGATCAAAATTGACCACCCCACGTAGCGGAGACCTTGAGGAGCGATCTTGAATCACAAATCAAAAATTATTTTAATTTAAAGTGTGTTATCAGGTATTGTAGGAACATGACTTCCAATAGGTGCAAGCCCCTATTATTAATTACCCAATAATTATCAGAAATCTCCTAAAGTGAGAAACCTAGCTAATAAAATAGAGACATAAAAAAAGAAGAAGAAAGCATTCGATTAATTTTAAGAAATAATACATGGCTTAAGAAAGGGTATGCCCTCACTTTACAACAAATTTCAACATAAAATTATTGAAAGCATGAAAGAAGTAAAGAAAGAAAAAGAGTGGAGAAGAAGTTTTGATGTGTGCTGCTATCCTGCTCCTCCCTATGCTAGACCACGTGGCATTTGACTTGAATCATGGAAGGGAATAGAAGAAGTTTGAAGTGTTTTCATTAACCAATAAGATGTTAGCGATAACTTTATTTGGATTGGAGTGTTTTCACTAGCCAATAAAGTGTCAACAATAACTCCTTCGACATTGAAGTTTTCCATGGCCAACAAGGCAGAGGCAATAACTTCTTTGGTCTTGAAGTATTTCGATATCCAATAAGGTGTAGGCTATAACTTTTTTGTTTATTTACAAAGAATCTCCATAGCCGACAAGATGTAGGCCATAACTTCATTGCTTTTTTGTGCAAAGTGTTTCCATAGCTGATAAGGTATAGATAATAACTTCATTATTTTCTTTCATGAAGTGTTTCCATAGCTGTAAGGTATAGGTGATAACTTCATTGTTTGGGTATTATCACCAATGACTTATGAGGTTTGGTATAGTTTTGAGAATTGTATCATCAACTGCTTTTGGGGTTGACTAGCCTGAAAGTACACATTGCCAACAACTTCTGGGGTAGGCTAGCTTTTTTTTTGGGGGGGGGGGGGGTGCGTTGCTAACTACTTCTAGGGTTGGCTAGCTTGAAGGAGAACATTGTTAACTACTTCTGGGGTTATCAAGATTGAAGGGCACATTATCAACTACTTCTGGGGTTGAATAATTTGGAAGGTACATCATCAACTGCTTTTGAGGTTGACTAGCTTGAAGCATGGCCAATGATTTTGAGTACATTGTTGGTTGACTTCATTGATTTGGTAGTATCACCAATGGCATAGGGGGTTAGGTATAGTTTTGAAATATGGCCAACAACTTGAAGCATGTTGTTGATTAACTTCTTTAGTTTAATAGCATCATCAATAGCTTAAGGGATTGGGTATAGCTTTGGAAGATGCATCATCAATGGCTTCTGGGGTTGACTAGTTTCAAAGTGTGATCAATAATTTTGAGCGTATTGATAATTAACCTCTTTGATCTGATAGTGTCACCAACAACTTATGGAGTTGGATATAGCTTTGAAATATTGCTAAAGGCTTTTATAGCACATCCAATGAGACTCTGCTTTATCTTATTTAGTTCTATCTGAACTAATTTTGGTTTAGGTTGGGGTGGTAACATCATCTTTTGTTCATGGCCTCAGGGTATTCCCAAGGGTTTAGCACACCTAGTGCGACTCAGTTTGACCCTATTTAGTTTTGACAGGACTAACATAGTTTGAGTCTAAGTTTGGTTTCACTTAGCTTGAATTGAGTTCAATCTTGTGTTGGACCTTTGTCAAGTCTCGGTCTGCATCTTGATGGACTTCGGCTCAAATTCAAGTCAACTTAGTTTAACTTGGTTTCAATTCAAGGTCAGCCTGGCTTGATTCTAATTTGATTTTGAGTTTGTCATTTTAGTTTGGACTTGATTTAACCTAATTAGGATTTAATTTGAGCTTATTTTAATCTAGATTAGATTTGATTTGAACTCAACTTGATTTTAAATTAACCCATCTCAAGTTTTATTAAGGTTGATCTAAGTTTATTTGGTTTAGGTTAACCTAATTTGGATTTTTTGGAGTCTAGTTCAATTTGGGTTTTAGCTTATTTGTTTGACCAATTTAAGTCTATTTGTGCTAGCTTAGCCTTTGTTCATTTATTTTGATTGAGTCACCACACATTAATCAATTTGATTTGAGGGTCCTTGGCTATTTATAATAATTTTAGAGGGACCTATAGCCTAGTTTCAAATGTGTAAACCTGAAGGTTGCCTTAGTTTGCAAGATCGAAAGTTGGTTTAATGCGAGCCAGAGGGCTGACTAGGTGTGAGTTCAAAGATTGACTGAGATGCGAGCCTAAAAGTTGGTTAAGGTTTGAGTCAGAAGATTGGCTAGGTGTGAGCTCGAAGGCTGACTTAGATGTGAGCTTGAAGGCTGGTTGAATGTGAGTCCAAAGGTTGGCTTGGATAAGGGCTCAAAGGCTGGCTGAGTGTGAGTCTAAAAACTAGCTTAGATGCGAGCTCGGAGGTTGGTTGAGCATAAATCCAAAAGCTGGCTGGATGTAAGCTCAAAGGCTAGCTACGTAATAGCCTAAAGGCTAGCTAAGTGTAAGTCCAAAGGCTAGCTAAGTGTGAGCCTGAAGGTTGATATAGATGTGAGCCAAAAGGCTGACTTGGTTGTAAGCCTGAAGGTTGGCTTAGATGCAAGCCCAAAGGATAGTTTAGATGTCACCCTAAGGCTGGCTTAGTTGCAAGCTCGAAGGCTAGCTAGTGGTGAGAGGGATCCGCCATCTTTGAGGAGCCGCTGGTGACCACACAAGGTCATGGGTTCATTGTCTTCATCATCATCTTTGAGGGGTCACGAGTGGCCATGGGTAGGCCATGGTCTTGCAATCTTCATTACTATTTTTGAGGGGCCGCAGGTGGTTGTGAGCAGTGTCGAGGGTTCACCATCTTTGAAGGGCTGTGTATGGCTGCAATGTTGTCAAGAGTCTACCATCTTCAAAGGGTTACAAGTGGCTGCAATGTTAATGGAGTTCCATGGTCGTGCTAAGGACCGTAGGTGGCCATGATGTTGATGATGTTTCATTGAAAATCAAGATGAGAGAAGTTTGTCCTCCTTTTTCTCTTTTTTCAAACAAACTCTTCTTTTCTTTTTTTTGTTTGGGTGAATTTTTTCCTTTTTTTTACACAACAACCATTTTTATTTTTTGCTTATTTTTATTTCTATTTCTTCTTCTCCCTTAATCTTGAAATCCTTCTCCACTATTTTTGAGCCAGAGTTTTCTTTTTTTCTTACACAATGATATTTTATTTAATTTATTTTTTTCCTCTCTATTTCTTCTTTTTTCTCACCTAAATTACAATAAACCCTTGCTTTCTTCTCCACAATTGGGCTATGGTTTCCTGGCCTATTTTTTGGCAGATTCAACCTTCTCTCAGTTGAAATCGGTCATTCCTCCTGGTGGTGAGGTGGAGTAGTGTCCAAGGAGGTGGCGGCGAAGTGTGGGTGGGCTGAAGGCAGAGGCGGCTCGGCAGGCTAGAGGCAGAGGCGGTTCAGTAGGCTAGAGATGGGGGTGGCGATGGCCAGCACAGAAGATGGCTCATGGGCAGCTGTGCGGAGTTACGATGAGTGCTAGTGTAGGGTTCGGAGGGGCTGAAAGGGATTAGAGTGGATGGTGTTGTGGCAGCGAGCTTATCATCCTGGAGGCAGAGGGCAATAGTTCATCACGGATGTGGCCGAGTAGCTAGGCAAGGCACAGGCATAGCCATGCTTTAGCTGGCACGATAGGAAAGAATGGTAAGGGTGGAGGCAAAGGCCAAACAGGCTGTAGTAAGGTAGGAGGCTAGGCAAAGCTCATTAGAGGTAGAGGCCAAATTGGCTGCAACATGGGTGGAGGGTGCATGGTGGATTGTCAAGGTTTGTCTAATAAAGAGAAGCCATGAGGTAGGTTTGACCAAGGCAATAATGGCAGTGCAAAGTGGGATCACGGTGGGTCTAGCAGTGGCTTACGGTGAGGTAAGGGCCAGAGGTTCTACGAGTGTAGTTCGCTGTTGCCTGTACTTCTTTTACTTCTCATTCCTTGGCTTCCTCATCTCCAAACTATTATATTATCCATTCTTTTCTTTTAATTCATGGAACTCTCCTCTTTGATGCCTGTCTCTAGGATATGATCTCTTCTCTCTTTGTTTCCCTTTTTTGTAGGATTTTTAGGATTTTTATAGCCCACGAGTGGATCAGGTCATCTCCATTTAAAATTTTAAATTATGGACATGAATAATAATCTTTTGTTCAAATTTTGGATGTAAATAAATA
Organism: Trichopus zeylanicus subsp. travancoricus; assembly: GCA_005019695.1. Classification (NCBI taxonomy): domain Eukaryota; kingdom Viridiplantae; phylum Streptophyta; class Magnoliopsida; order Dioscoreales; family Dioscoreaceae; genus Trichopus; species Trichopus zeylanicus. The sequence continues at coordinate 493,260 of RXID01014424.1, forward strand.
GATGTTGATGAGATTTATGTTTGACTTTGGATAAGGATTTATTTGGATATGGATTTGTTTGAATAATAATTTATTTAGATGAGGATTTGTTTGGATAAGAATTTTTTTGTATAAGGATTTATTTGGATAAGGATTTGTTCAGATAAAATATATTCAGATTTAAAAAGATTTATTTAGATGAGAATTTATTTGGATTAAAGTTTGTTTGGATAAGAATTTATTTGGATATAGATTTGTTTGGATAAGGATTTATTTAGATGAGAATTTATTTGGATCAGGATTTATTTGGATAAGAATTTATTTCGATAAGAATTTGTTTGGATAAGGATTTTATTTCAATGAGAATTAGCTGTGGATAATGATTTATTGTTTGAATTGGTTATTGATGGATATGGATGTGACTAGATGAATGTTTATTTGCTACAGATAACAATGATTTTAAAAATTATAATTATTTTGGATATTGAATTTATAAGGGGTTATTTGCAAATTTTTTAAAAGAATTTAGACTAAATTAGAATTTTATAATTTTTTATTTTTTTTTACAAAAAAGACATAAAGTTTGAAACTTTTAGGGTTGGTCCTTTTTGAATAAATTTTGAAACTTTTGAATAAGAATTTATTTGGATACAGATTTGTTTGAATAAGGATTTATTTATATGAGAATTTATTTAGAGAAGGATTTTTTTGGATAAGAATTTATTTGGATATGATTTATTTGGATAAGGATTTATTTAGATAAAAATTTATTTGTATGAGAATTTTATTTCAATGAGAATTATCTATGGATAATGATTTATTGTTTGAATTGATTATTGATGGATATGGATGTGACTAGATGAATGTTTATTTGCTACAGATAACAATGATTTTACAAATTATACTTATTTTGGATATTGAATTTATAAGGGGCTATTTGCAAATTTTTTAAAAAAATTTAGACTAAATTATAATTCTATAAATTATAATTTTTTTACAAAAAGGACTTATAAATTTTGAAACTTTTATGATTGGTTCTTTTTGAATAAAATTTGAACTCATTCACAAATAAAATTTTTTGAGAAAATTATTTATAAAAAGTTAAAATTTTAGGGGTTTATTTATAAATATAAAATTTTGGAGGTATTTATTTGCAAATATGGGTTTCATAGGGACCAAATCATAATTATTGATTATTTGAGGAGTTTATTTGCAAATCCTAAATTTTGCGAGATTGATTTGTAATTTTAGGATTTTATTATATTTTTTAGCAAAATTATTATTCCAAGGACCTATTTATAAGAAAAATCTGATCAAGGATTTATTCATTAAGATTTATTTAATCCAAGAGCCAATTTACAAAATTCATATATTTTGTTATTTTGACCCAAGTTTTAGATGAATTTTGAGCTAAATTTTGGTCCCAAAATCTAGCCCACTCAGCCCATTTAAATTAGCTTAGTTGGAGCCCAAATTTCTCAATGATTCAAGTCCAAATTGAGCTTAGTTTTTAGTCAACCTCAGATGTAATTTAAGTCTAATTAAAACCCATATTTGAGCCATAATTTAGTAACCCACAAGTCTAAATTTTAATCATATTCCAATCAAATTTAATTAAAGCAAAAATCGCCTCAAACAATTTTAAACTCCAATTGGTATTTACTACTACAGGTTGATGCCTTTTGGGCTTAAGAACATGGGTGCCAATTATCAAAGGGCCATAGCTATAATTTTTGACGACCTCCTACACTAGCCGGTAAGTGTTATGTGGATAATTTGGTGGTCAAAACTAAAGTTAGGGACAAGAACATCTAGGACTTGATAGTGGTTTTTAAATGGCTTAGGAAATATAACCTAAAGATGAACCCTATGAAATGTGCCTTGGGGATATCATCAAGTAAGTTCCTTGGCTTTGTGGTTAGCCATTGTGGGATTGAAATTGATCCATCTAAAATCAAAACCATCTTTGATATGGCACCACCCAACAACTTAAAGTAATTAAAGTATTTTCAAGACCGTCTCACATATATAAGGAGATCCATTTTAAACCTCTCTAGTAAATAAAAACCCTTTTCCAAATTAATGAGATAGGATGCTTTATTTATCTGGGACCAACAACAATGCTAGAAAGCCTTTGAAGAGATTAAGTAGTATCTCATGAAGCCATCAATTTTGGTAACATCTATATCTAAAAGATCCTTAATCCTCTATACGGCTATAATAAAAGGGCCCCTGGGGGCACTTCACACCCAAAATAATGAACAAGGTAGAAAAATGTACTCAACTATTTGAGTAGAATCTTAGTAGGGGCAGAAAATAATTACTCTCCCATCGAAGAATACTATGTGGCATTCATATTTGTAGTTAAAAAGCTTAAACATTATTTGCTTTCTTACCAGGTAATTTTAATATCAAAAACGGATTCCATAAAATATTTAATAACTAGACTTGTACCTACAGAAGCACTAGCAACATAGGTCATAATCCTTATGAAGTAGGATATCAAGTTCACTATGCAAAAGGTAGTTAAAGGACAAGTGCTTGACAATTTTCTCATAGCTTACTCGATGCCAGATCAGTCACCACTAAGTTGCAAGCTTCTCAATGAAAAAACCCCTTTTATTGAAGAAGGGGTACCTTATTAGAAGCTATACTTTGATGGGGTATCATCTATCAACCCTGGAATTAGGTTGAAGCTTTTGCAAATTAAAGTAGGCATTAAACTTGTATTTTTCACTCCAAATTGGGGCATTTTATGATACTTCTACTCTCCCTCAAAACTATGTACAAATAACATAGGAGAATATGAAACCCTAATTATAGGGCTGAAAATGTCTCTTAACATGGGAATCTTGCACCTACATGTCTTTTGTGATATGCAGTTGGTCATCTACCAAGTGGAGGGAGTTTCAAAGTTCATAAATATGAGCTACCCAAATACTATAAGAAAGCCCAAGAATGCATGGGACAAATCCCATATGTTCAAATAATTAAAGTTTTTCGATGCGTTAATGTAGAGGTTGACTCCATAGCCTCAATTCGTTAATCCAAAAGTTGACACCATAGCCAAGTTATCTAAGACATTAGCCAATTCAAATCAAAGAAAAATTCTAATCATAGTTTGCAACAGACAGATAAGTTTAAGCTTTAGTAGCAAGCACGAGGAGGAGAAAGAGAGGAGATGAAAGATTAGAGAATACTATTCATCAACTATCTAAAAAATGGGGACCTCTTTGAAAATAAATTGGCTCGAGTACAACTCAGAAAGAGGGTTGCATACTTCCTGGTCATCAATAATAGCCTTTATAGGAGATCTTTTCATCAAATACTCCTATATTGCCTTTCAGACAAAGAAACAAAAGAAGTTATGTACAGAGCACACTCAAAGGTCTACGGAGCTTATCAATTAGACCCTAAAATAATAATGTAATCAAGTGTATAGCCTACTATTGGCCCATGATGGTAAAAGATTATTTCAAATATGCAAGAAAATGTCACTTCTGTCGAATTCACGTTGAGTTCATCCATCAACATCCAAACCCTCTTCATCCCATGGTATCATCATGGCCATTCAAGGTATGGGGGATGGATGTTATTAGCTCAATTAAGCCACATTCTTCCAAAGGTCACCATTTTATATTTGCAATGGCTAATTATTTTTCTTGGTGGGAAAAAGCAATCCCACTAAAAGAGGCAAAAGCTTATATTGTTATCCATTTCTTTTGAAAGCATATTTATACTAATTTTTTGTTTCACAATGAATCAATTTTGATAATAAGTCATCCTTTAAAAGCTTTAAGATGTGATGATTCATATATCATCACAAAATAGACTAGAGGTGTTCATCCATCTATAATGAAAAGAAAAATGGCCTTATTGAGGTACTCAACAAAACCTTGTCAATGATACTAAAGAGGTATTATGCATAAGCCTCTGAAAAAAGAAGAAGAAGAAGAAGAAGAAGAAGAAGAAGAAAGGTGTGTGTTTTGTTTTTGATGGAATTTCTGGTGTTTAACTTTCCCAAAGAATGGCTAGTCAAGTATACACTTCATGCTTCTCAAGGTGAAACACAAACAAAAACACCCATGTAGCAAATCTAGTCCACTTACATATGGCAAATCAAATCCACTCCTATGTAGCAAATCAAGTCCACTTACATGTGGTAAATATAGTCCACTCTCATGTGGCAAATATAGTTTGCTATCACATGAAAATCAAAGCCCATTTTCACATGGCAAACTGAAATCCTACCATCAACAAAAACATGTATTTTCTAAGGAATCAAAGAGGAAAAATGTAAGGATGCAAAGCATTGACACAAGGGCTATATACCTGAAAAATATTCGTGCCCTTTCCTCTCGTTAGAAATTCAAGAGGAGAATGTGAAGTGAGCACTTTTTTTAGGTGGTTTTTAGCCAAAGTAAATTTGATCAAAATTTAACAAGGGTCAAAGCTTCAATACCACTAGATAATAACTCGAATATGGATCTCAGTTGGATCAGAATCACGTTCAAATTTAACCAAAAACTAAAAACTTAATTTTGACTGGAATTGTTATAAACTTTGGGCTTAAATCAGATTCAGCGAAAGTGGGCTGAATGGGCCCAAACTATGGACCAAAATTAGGCCTAAAACTCGCTAAAAATCTAGGCCAAATTGAGGAAAAATAAACCTTTACAAATAGGTCCTTAAATCAAATAAAACTCTTACAAATAGGTATATAGTCAGATTTTTCTTACAAATAGGTTCTTGAATTGGGAGTTCTTATAAAAAGATTCACAAAAGCCTTGAAATTATAAATTGGTCCTCATATAATCTAGGGTTTATGGAAAGTCCCCCTCAAAAGTGAAAAATTGTAAATTGGTTATCAAAATATCTAAGGTTTACAAAGAGACCCCTTGAAGGTTGATAACTACATATTTACACCCATAAAATCTAGAATTTATAGAAAGGACCCTTGAAAAGTCTATCTGGAAATAAATCTTTGGAATTCTCGACTTTTTATAAATAAACCAAGAATTCTTTTACAAATAAGTTCAAATTTAATGCTTTTGTAAATTAAGTTGTGTAAAAAGGACCTTGGAAGTTTTAAAATAGTACAAACATGTCCTTATAGTCAATTTTATGGAAAGACCACTAAATTCTTCAAAATTATAATTTAGCCCCTAAAGCAAAAAAATGCTATGTAAATTGCCCCCTAAATTTTGTGATCTCATCCATATTTTGAAATTCAAATAAGATGTTTGTCCACAATCAAATATTCAAAATTTAAACGAGATTTTGATCCACAATCCCATCATTTGATATAAAAAGGACCTTTAGTTCTACAAAAAAGATGAGACACAAAGAGGAACTTAGGAGATTGGATCAAGGATCAAAGAGGAGAAGGTGAGACACAATCAAGTCTAGTTGCAAAAAAGGCAATGGTGAATGATCACTTATCTCTTTTGTATTTTGTTTGTTCTCCTTCCCCTTTGTCTTCTTATTTGTCACTTGCAAGACCACCACCATCGCTTACTGAGGCTACCTCACTTGCAGATCATTGTATAGCCCATTCTGCTACACCTTTCCCTCACCTCCATACAAAGTTCAAGCACTTGAACCCTCAAGTTTAATTTCTCAAATTCTCAAGTTTAGCCGCCTGAACCTCCACCTATGGCTAGTATGCTTCTATTCACAATCATAGCGATCGGTGACCCTATCCCATCCCTAGCTCTAACTACCTCCGAATGTGCTCCACACCTCCTACTCATGGCTATTGCCTTAGCCAAGCACCATGACTCCTCCCTCTCCTCCACCTACAACATCAACCACTTGGCCAACTCTTTATTGCAAACCACATCAAAGGCCCATTGTCGCTCCTTGTGCATTGCACTCTTCCACCAACACTACCATCAAAGGGGGACTAGATTTAGACTAGAGTTGGCTAGATTTAGCCATAGGATGGCAAGATTTGGTTGAGGAAGAAGAAGAAGAAGAGATGGGTGGTGGAGAAAGAAGAAGAAGAAGAAGAAAAGTTGAGGAAAGAAGAGAAACAAGATACAAAAGTTGTGGATAGTCATAGAGGGGAGAAGAAGGAAATAAAATGGGGGGAATGAAAAGAAGAAAGAACAAAAAATAAAAGTGAAAAAAAATAAAAGAAAATAAAAGAAAAATAAAAGAAAGACAAGTAAAGAAGGAAAAAAGAGAAGGAAGAAAAACAAGAGAATTTTTCTTCTTTTTATTTTACTTTCCCTCTACTTTGATTTGCTTATCAATTACCAAACTAGCTTAAAGGACTTTTTTGGGCATCTGACCATCATATTTTGGCCTAAGAAATTCTTTCAAAAAATAGACTATTATATTTTGGCCTAAGGGATTCTTCAAAAACCAGAATGTAGTATTTTAGTTTAAGAGATTCATTTAGGAATTGACTATTGTACTTTTACCATAAGGGATTCCCTTGGAAAATCAACCATCATATTTTGGCCCAAGAAATTTTTTTCAAAATCTGAACATCATATTTTGGCCAAAGAGTATCCTTTGGGAACCTGACTACTATACACTTGGCCTGAGAGATTCCTTTGGGAACCTAAATGGCATATTTCTTGCCTAAGAGAATCCTTTGACAACTTGATTACCGTACTTCTACCTGTGGGACTCTTGCAAGAACTTAACCATAAATCAAACAAGTAAAATGGAATTAGTTAAAATATGAATTAGGTCTAAACCTAAACTGAAACCAACTTAGGTTCAAGCTGAAACCAAAACCAAATTAGACTCAAGCCTGAACCAAAACCAAATTTAAATCAAGCAAAAGCTAAAGCAAAATTAGGTTGAACCTAAACCAAAAGTTAGGTTGGAGCTTGAACTAAAACTTGAATCAAGTCTAAATCTTAACCAAAATCAAAATTAAGTCTAAACGTGTACCAAAAATAAATTAGGTCCCAACTTGAATTGAAATAAAAATCGGGTCTAAAGCTGAATCAAAACCAAATCAGGTTCAAACCTAAGTTGAAAACAAATCTAAATCAAGTTAAACTAGAACTGGAACCAAGTCAAACCTTAACTAGAAGTAGGTCAAACTTGAACCAGAACCGGAACAAGGGTGCACATGGATTGAACTCAAACCCATGAAGGGATCAAGCCCAAATCCAATAAAAGTCCAACATGGGTCTTATCCAAACCTGATAAGAATCCAACATGGGTCAAAACTGAATCCATTAAGTGTCCAATATGTGTCGAACCCAAATCCAATAAGGATTAGATTCAGATAAAGGGTTTGGCTAAAATTCAAATCCAACAATGATCCAATAATGATCGGAATCGAAAACCATTAATGATTCATCCAAGAGCCAATAAGGATTTCATCCCAAGTCCATCAGGGATTCAATAAAGATCCAATAAAGATGAAATCAAAGATCATCAAGGATCCAACAAGAACCTAATAAGGGTTGAACTAAGATCCAATAAGGGTCTAATAAGGATCAAGTCAAAGATCCAATAAGGATCTTCTCCAAGAGCCAATAAGGATCAATTCCAAGATCCAATAAGGATCAAAATCAAAATTCAATAAGGATCATCCAATGAGGATCCTTTAAATAAGTCAAATATGACCTGAATTGAATCAAACTAGATTCAAACTGAAACTAAGTTTGAAAATCAAATCATATTGAACCATACTTGAACCAAAATCAAGTTTTAATTAGACCAAGCTCAAATCAAGTGGAGTTAGTCAACAACAAGCATAAAGTGGTTGACGTTGCCTCAAGCCTAATTGACAATAAACCAAAAATGTCATCAATTGTTAAATAAAAAATGGTTAGCATAAATGAAAGTTGTTGACCATTTCAAATCAAACTAATGTAGGCTTGTGCTCACTCAGTCAATTAGCCAAATTCCATATTCAAAGGATATTAATTGACAATAAGATTAAAGCCATCCATATATATCTCAAATCTAGAGATGAATTGACAACAAGAAAAAAAATCATCAATTATCTTTAGAATTAACCAAATTATAGGCAGGCTTGTACTCAGTCAATCAATCAACCAAATGCCAATTTCAAAACTAAATTGAAGGTAATCAACCAAAAATAAGTATAAAGTCACTGACAATACATCAAGATTAAATAAGATTAGCTAACATAAGCCAAAGTCATCGGTAATACTCCAAAGTCAAGAAAGGTTGTCAACATCCACTGAGGACCAAACCAAGCATCCATCATAGCCTAGTTTGAAATAGGTCATTTGCCACATTGCACGTGATTAAGCACACAAGAGCAGATCAATAGGAGAGCATGAAATTTTTTGTTTTGTGGCTTATGTTATAAATCATTTAAGTTATAAAGTGAGAGTAGACCCTAGTTTAAGCCACATAACTCTTTTTAAATTAATTATGTTATTTTTTTCTTCCTTTGTGTCTATATGTTATTAGCTAGGTTTCTTATTTTAGAAGGTTCTTGACAATTGTTAGAGTAATTAACAACAAGGGCTACTTGTTGTTGGAATGATGTTCCCACAATACATGATAGTGCATAAAATAAAATCTATTTGATTTGTTATTTTGAGGTTGCTTCTAGGATCCTTTAACTATCTTGGGTGGTCAATTGCATCTTCACATTATTCACAAAGCATGGTAGTTATATTTGACATGCTTTCCATATGGACAATCATGGCTTGCATGAATTCATTTGTTGCTTGAATTTATGACTTAACATACTTCATGTTAGTTATCGCTAGATCCTTTAGAGTGTTTAGTTGTAGCTTGGTCATGTCATAGTCATATTCATGGGCAAACCACCCTTTGACATAATTATCTTTGTAATATTCTGCTAGGAGACTTATGGGGATTTCCATTTCATTAGTTATAGGATCAATGAGTTTGTTTGCTTTTCCTCAACTTATAGTCTAAATGTCATCATTGTTATGATGATGAGATGATTCCAATGATTGGCTTGGTTGTGAGGTTTCAATAGCGATAATTGTAGCACATATTGCCACTTGGGGTTCTTCTCCATCTTAGTGTCAAAGTCTTTGAGTAAAGCTTTGTGTCCATCAAGAGGAATCCCTTCTAGATTACTTGATTTCTTTCTCTTTGGACATATTCTTCCAAGTTGTCAATGTACTTTTGGATGGCCAAATTATTGACCGTGTATGCCTCTAATTGGACTAGCTTCTTCCTCTTTTTATTCTTATTCTTTTTTTATGTTTGGGTAGGTAGGGAAGCTTGTTTTGATAGAGCTTTCTTGAAAACCATCCTAGGATTTTAATGGTTCTTTGCCATCTTCTTTGTTAGGATGTATGTTGTTCTCCTTCTTTGAAAAGGAGTCCAGCAAGTGGTTTATGTGCCTAAAACATAGTGATGTGATTAATGTATTTAGTAGGTATCTCAAATAAGGCTGATTGCAAGAGAGCTAACTTGCACTCTCAATATTGCTTTTTCATCCAACCCTTGAATACATAGCAGTCTTCAATGGTATGAACCAAGACAATATGATAAAGGCAATAATTTAGATGATCCTTTTTATTTGTTTCATTTGGCCTTTGCATTTTGACAATTGGAGGCCTAATTTTAGAGCATGTTGGAAGATTTTTCCTACTCTCTCTTTTGGAAGTGTATTTTTTCTTGAGCCTTTGTTGGAGGGTGTTGGATGGATGTACTTCCTCATCTCCTCCAAGAGTTGGTGATTTTCAAGGGTTATCTCCATGTATAGTGGGGTTTATAGGCTTCTTTTGTACATTTGTTGTGAATGAGGTTCTCACATTTTTAGAAGACTTCCCTTGTTTTGCCTTATCTTTTTTCTAGTTTGAGGTTTTGCAAACTAGCTAAGGCTAGTGGGCTAATCTTCTCTAACCTTTTGGCTTGTGTAATAAGGTATTGGAAAGTGTGAATAGAAGAATCACTTAGTTAGGGTGCCATCCAATCCTTTCTTATGTTATTAAGGACAAAGTTTACAACATCGAATTGGCTTACAGGTTGTTCACATCTAATTCTAAAGTTTCTCCATCACGCGATATAATCTGACATCAATTCATTATCATATTTTGCTGTGGAGATAAGGTTTGTAATGTTTACCTTGTCACTAACTACTTTGAACTAGATCCGAAAAGGTTCCTTCATTTGTGATTAGGTTATATAAATTTTGATTTCAAATTGGAAAGTCTTCCTTTATTTTTTGACTAGGTTTGTATAAATTTTGATTTCAAACTAGCATACCATTCAAATGCTACTCTTTTTAGGCTTTTTGAGAATTGGTGGAGGAAGAGTGAAGGGTTGTTGCTTGAACAGATCCTCAAAGGGCTATGTACATGACCCTTAATAGATCTTCATCCAAACCCTAGTTGTGTTCTCATTGGATCCTTAATGGATCTTGGTCAAACCCTTATTAGGCTCTTATTGGATCCTTAATGGATCTTGATTCAACCCTTGTTGGGTTCTTAACGGTTCCTTAATAGATCTTGGATCCAACTATTAATAGATCATTATTATAACCTTAATGGATCTTGATTCAGCCATTATAGGGTTCTTAATGGATTGTTAATGGATCTTGAATCCAACCTTTCATGGATCCTTATTGAGTTTGAGTTCAACCTTTATTGGATTTTTAATGGATCCTTAGTGGATCTTAGATTCAGCCCGCAGTGGATCCTTATTAAATCCTTCATGGATCTTGGATCAACCCTTATTGGGTCCTTAATGGATCCATAATTGGATCTTTGTTCAATCCTTGTTGGGTCCTTAATAGATCCTTGGTGGATCTTTGATCTGACCTCCATTGGATCTTTAATGGACCCTTAGTGGGTTTTGGATCCAATCCTTATTAGATGTTTAATGGATACTTTATGTATATTGGATCATATCCTTATTAGATCTTTGATGGATCCTTAATGGACTTTGGATTTGATCCTTATTGGATCCTTATTGGGTTTGGGTTTGACCCATGTTGGACCCTTGTTGGCTTTGGGTTTGATCCATTAATGGGCTTGTGTTCAAATCATGTTGGACCCTTATCAAGTTTGGGTTGAATCCCTTGATAGGAGCAGGTTTAACCCATGTTGGATCTTATCCAATTTGGGTTTGATCCCTTAATGGGTTTAGATTTGACGCATTTTCAAACCTTGTTAGGTTTAAGTTTGACCCTTTAATAGGTTCAAGTTTGCCCCATGTTTTGGTTTAGGTTCAACCAGGTTTTGGTTCAAGTTCAACCTAGTCCTTTTTCAAGTTTGATCTAATATGGTTTTGGTTCAACTTTGGATCATGTGGGATCAAAATTGATCATCCAAGATGGTGAAGACTCGGAAGAGTAATCTCAAAACAATAGATTAAATTTGTACAATGGTTTGAGTGTGTAATCAGGTGTTGTGAAAATATAACTTCCAATAGGTACAAATCCCTATTGTTAATTACATTGATAATTATCATGAACCTGCTAAAGTGAGAAACTTAGATAATAAAATAGAAACATAAAAGAAAAAAAGCATCATTTGATTGATTTAGGAGAGGGTATGTGGCTTAAGAAAGGGTATACTGTCACTTTATAATTTAATGAATTTAAATTCATAATCATGAAAGAATATAAAATAAAAAAGGAAGTGGGAATGTCTTGATGTACCCCGTTGCTTTGCTCCCCTACACTTGACTGCATGGAGTTTAACTTGAATGGATGTTTGGTTTGATCGTTGGTGGATATTAATTGCTTGACTTGATTTCAGGGTGTGTCTGATTACATTAGCTTGTGTCAATTGACCCTATTAAGGTCTGCTAGTTTGTGGCTAGTTAACCTCTTTTGAGTTGGTTTAGGTTTGAAGTGTGGCCTATGGCTTTGAGCGTGTTATCAATTAACTTTGTTTGATTTTTGATTTGATAATTGATAGCCTTATTTGCGTATTGTTGATTATGTTTGAGGTATTGTCAATGACTTTTTGGGTTGGCTTAGCCAACCATCACCAATGGTTTTTTGGGTTGGTTTAGCTTTGAAATGTCGTTGATAACTTTGAGTGTGTTGGTAGTTAATTTCTTTTGATAATCGACAATGTCATTGGCATGTTGTTGAGTAAGTTTGAGGCATTGCCAAGTGGGGTTGGCTTAGCTAATCATCACCAATGGCTTTTGCGATTGGTTTATCTCTAAAGTATGGTCAACAGATTTAAGCATGTTGTCAATTAACTTCTTTTGATTTGATAGCATCACCAATGGCTTATGGGATTGGGTTTAGCTAAGCATTACTAATGGGTTTTGGGTTAGCCTAGATTTGAAGTGTGGCTGATAGCTTTGAATGTATTGCAAATTAACTTCTTTTGATTTGATAGTGTCACGAATGGCTTATGGGGTTGGGTTTAGCTAAGCATCACCAACAGTTTTGGGAGTTGGCTTAGCTTTAAAGTGTCGCCAATAGCTTTGAGCATATTAACAATTAACTTCTTTTGATTTGATAGCACCACGAATGGCTTTTGGGATTGGGTATAGCTAAGCATTGCAAACTACTTTTGGGGTTGACTTAGCTTTGAGTGCAGCCAATAGCTTTGAGTGTATTGGCAATTAACTTCTTTTGATTTGATAGTGTCATTGATACCTTATGAGGTTGGGTTTCTCTAAGCATTGCTAATGGGTTTTGGGGTTGGCAATTAACTTTTGTTGATTTGATAGTGTCACCAACAGCTTATGGAGTTGGGATTATCTATGTGTCACCAACAGATTTTAGGGTTGTCTTAGCTTTCAAGTGTGGACAATAATTTTGAGCATATTGGCACTTAACTTCTATTGATTTGATACCGTGACCAATAGCTTATGGAGCTGTGTTTGGCTAAGAGTCGCCAATGGCTTTTGTGGTTGACTTAGCTTTGAAGTGTGACCAACAACGTTGAGTGTGTTAGCAATTAGTTTTCATTAATCTGATAGCATCATCAATAGCTTACCGGGTTGAGTTTAGCCAAGTGTGACCAACAACTTGTGGGGTTGGCATACCTTTGAAAGTGGCCCACAGCTTTGAGCTTTTTGGCAATTAACTTCTTTTGATTTGATAGCATGACCAATGGCTTATGGGGTTGGGTTTAGCTTTAAAGTGGTTTGACTTAATTTAGAATTTTATTTGAACTTGTTGTGATTTAGTTTGAATGTTGTTCGAAGGTCAATTCAAACTTATCATTGTTTAGTTTGAATGTTGTTTCAGTCAATCTATAGTTCTATTCGAACTTATTGTGATTTAGTTCAAATGTGTTTTAGAGTTTAATTTGAATTTGTTATGATTTTGTTTGAATATTTCTTAACTTAATTTAGAGTTCTATTTAAACTTGTTGTGATTTAGTTCAAATGTTGTTTGACTCTATTGGAGTTCAATTTGAATGTATTTTGATTCTATATTCACTTAATTTGAATATGAATTAATCTAGGTTTGGACCGATCAAAAGCTTGACCAGATTAAGCTCGAATCTGAACCCATATTATCAGTTTTCTCACCATTTCATCATTAACATATATTTTACCCAGAGATTTCAAAGTATTAATAATATCAGTAAAATGAGTAAATATTTTAGTAATATACTCATTTGGCTTTATCCTAAAGAGTTCATATTGGCTAACCAATATATTTACTTTCAATTCTCTTAGTTGACTACTAATCTCAAGGCAATCTAAATTTCAAGAGTCATTTCATAAATACTAATATAATTGAATTCATTTGGATTAAGAATGCAATGCAAAATATTCATAACTTTGGCATTCAAGGAATTATTTTTCTTACCAATCTCATTCCATTCACTTCTTGGTTTGGGAACTCTCACAGCATCATTTAAAATGGTGGATGGAGCATATCTCTCTTCCTCTATACACCACAAATCATAATCGGTGGCTTTAATAAAAATTATGAATATGTGATTTTCAATAATTGAAATGAGTGTCATTGAAAAGATGAGGTCTAATAGTGGATTATTTCTCTTGAAGAGATGGTAAAACACCAAAATTTGCCGTGAAAAATAGATTGAAAACTCTAAGATTTAAACCAAAAATAAGAGCATCGGGCTCTGATACTAATTGAAGGCTAAAGAAACCTAATTGGAGGAGTGAATTAGGTTTTTTTAAACCAGATATACAGTTTTCAATTTCAATGCTAATTTGATTCACAAACAAAAATCACACAAGTCTGCAAAGCAATAATAACGACAAGCTTATTCCTTGCTTCCAGCAAGGCTATGCAATAGTAAATCCCAAATTATGCTAAAAAAACACAATAATGATAAGTACTAAAATAGAGAGTGAGCAAGGAGAAGAGTGTGCTGCCATTTTACATGGTTTAATGACCAATCGCACCTATTCCATGCCCTTACCTTACTTTTGAGGACTTGAATCACTTCACCAATCATGTCACTTCATTGGTGAAGCTAACCCTATACAAGCCTTTCTCCAACCAAGTAAAAGACACTTCAACATTGGAGTTTTATCCCTCACACACTCCTATACACTCCTAACACCCAATGAGTATTTACAAGCCAAAATGAAGAAAATGATTTATGATTTTGCTTCTCCATGAAGTCTCTTGAGTTTTAGTACATGGACTAGAAGGCTTTAGGAAACTTCTTAACTCTCTCAAAAAATGATCAAAGATATAAAAGTCTTTTTAGAAACAAGCACCAAGCCCTTATATAGTTGTGAGGAAGAAAACTAGCCATCATGATTGCTATTTTTGCCATGCTGTGGCTCCCAAAACTAAAGTCCAGACATCTAAACCATTCCAGTAGTTGAATAAGACTAGCTGTTACAAGGTGATATCACATGTTCAGACGCCCAGAACACAGGTTTAGGCATCCAAACTCTCAACTTCGGGTGTTCAAAGTTGAGGATAGATAACTAAAGTTACAAATAACAAAGAGTAAAAATCTCCATATGAGAACTTTGAGCCACCAAAACCATAAGGTTTGGGTGACTGAATATGATAGAAAAATTGCATTAGGTTATCTTCAACTTAAATCACTTTGATACCAACTCAAAACTTATCTTGAATAAAAGGTAAGCCAGTGAAGGTATTCTAAGCTAAGTTAGGGTATCAACAATTTAAATGTTCAACTCAACTAAAGAAAAAATAAAATTCTAAACCTGGAGAGTCCAATGATTTCTTGAGCTATCTTCAAGCAATTCACATGTCTTCAAACCGGGTTCATTGAATCATCATCACACACCTTAGTCTTCATGTTCATCTTTATATCTATCTTCACGTTAAGGCTTCCGAATGGTCTTAAATATTAGTGCAACCTTGGCTACATTATAAGTAATAGAACTCAACAAATCATCAAATATAATTTAATCATCACTAGAGTCATGTGAGGCAATAGTGGTTGCATGTGCTTGCTTTCGAGTGTTGGGCCTAGCTCTACTGGTCTCCATCATCATGCCGATGTTGGTTGAACCCCAGCCTAAGTGCTTCTACTACTAAGACATTGCCAACCCACAATTATGCATTGGGCTAGAGCTTAGTCGTCTAATCCTCATTCAGGGAAGCTACATTAGGTCCTTATAGAAGACCTACACCCATACTTATGCCCTGAGCATAGTTGGTTAGAGCTTTAGTGGCCTCACCATCACCCTCACTTGGACCCCACTGATGTCACCCCACATGATAGTTGGTTACTCATGGTTGAAATATGTCCAAGGATGACGAGCTTCATCCATCACCCTAGCTTGATCACCATCAGCTACCCTGAGTGGGGTGGACTCCTTGCCATCAACTACCATCCATGGAAGAGGCTTTAGCAAGCCTGTGCCAATGCCTACTTCATTGTTGAGTTGCATAATTGTGAGCTGGTCCTCACTCAACCAAACATTGTGCTAGCTCATGCCATGTCCGCCACCACCTACTGTGTCACCATCCTAGCTCGAGCTACCAGCTCTTGACCTTGGTTGCGCCATCCCTATCTCACAGTGTGGGTTGCCACTGTCACCCACTACCGAGGGAGGCCAGATTTGGTCATGAAGTAGATGAAGATGAGGAGGAGATGGAACCTTTGCCATCCATTGAGTAGGTGAAGAAGAAATGAGAAGAAGACGAGTTCAGGGGAAGATGAAGAGGAAAAAAGAAAATAAAAAATAATAAAATAAAGTTGCAACAAAAAGGGGAAATTGCAGCAAGAAAAAAGAGAAAAAAATATTTTCCTCACCTCAATCTATGCACTTTCGGCTTCAGACTTGGGTTAGCTCACTGACTTGTCCGAAAGTTATTTAGACCTAGGGTTGGCTTACTGGCTCGCCTAAAAATCATTTCAATCAATGGATAACCTGAGAGTTTTCTAATCAATTAAATCAAATCTAAAAAAATAATTTGATTAAAATAAACTGATATAATTAGATTAAAATTAACCTAATTTTGGCAAAAGCTAATTAAGCTAAACTGACTTAATTTCAATGAACCATCTAATGGATCTAAATTGTTCAAATAAATTAATGGACTAAATATAAATTGAAATGGAGCCAAATTCAAATTGTGTTAACCAATCGGGTTCAAATTGTGTCCATATCAAATCAGCTCATACCCAAATTCTAATCAAGTTTAATTAGTTTAGACTTAACTCTAATCAGGTCTAAATTGGGTCAAAGTTGCTGGCCCTTATGGCAACCTTTGAGAGGGGTTTTGAAGAAAAAAAAATGCAAAATATGATCTTGAAAAATAAGATCAAACCCCAATAGTATTTTTCAAGATAATTCATCATTCAAGAATTCAAGCAATCTCATACATATTTCTCAATCACAAGTGCTATAAAAGTAATGCATAATAAGAAAAAGAATTCATTGTGTATTTTTCATGGTTCAGAGATCAACTGCCCCTGTTCCACAACCTTTCCCTTGATCTTGAGAACTTGGACTCTCCATTAGAGTAGTCACTTCTTGAGGCGAAGCCAAGCCTCTACACCAAACTCCAAACCAAAGTGTCACTTTTTTCGGGCCACACCCATACAATTCTTACTCTAACTGGCAAGAGACATTCCATCCTAGAGCCTATTGTACACTCACACTCCTAACATCTGGGAGTATTTACAAGTAAAAATATGAAAAAGATAATATATTTGAAGCTCACTATAAAGTTTCTCAAAATAAGAACAAGTGCAATTGAGGATTTGCTTGAGATTAGAAGATTAAGAGCATTATTTGGGCTAGAAGGCTTTGGGAGGAAGATACTTGCTCTCAGGATATTGAAAATTCATTCTCCCTCAGAGCAAAGAAGTCCCAAGCCTTTATATATCCATTGGAGTAGAAAATTAGACATTTGGGAATCACTTTTGGCTACTTGTGCCAAGTTTAGTTGTCCGAATCTCAAGGTTCGGTTGTCCAAATAGCTCCAACAGTCAAAATTAAACTAGCCGTTATATTAATGTCAAATGTTCAATCATCCGATGGTAAGGTACGAACATCCAAATATCACAAGTTCATGCATTCAACTAAAGCTCTGGCCGATTGAACTATAAGCATGAATTTCTTAGAAGTTACAGCTTCCAAACTTCAGATGTTTGATCCTGGGGTTTGGATGTTTGAAGCTGTTAAAAATTTCAGAGCTATTTTTATTACATTCAAGCATACGAATTATGAAGTTTGGGCACCTAAAGTTAACAGAGAAACTACTGTTCTTACTATAATTTTTGTTTCATGCTAGACATCATCTCAAACCAACCTTGGCTTAAATAATGAGCTGGTGAAGGCATTCCAAGATTTGTTTGAGTGCTAACCAAAGGATCTAAAAATGAATCCCAAAATAAATCCTTGACTCTACTAAAAAAATGAAAATCTAAACCTAATTGAGCCGAGCTTGATCTCTTGAGATTTTTCAAGCCATCTTCAATTTGTCAAGTTCCATTCATTGATCCATAATCATGCCTCATCTTCAAGTCCATCTACCCTTGAGGCTCTGAATAGCCTTGATCTCCATTTTGAACTTGACTTGGCAATTTGCTACACTTGCTGAAGATATCATCAAATATATGGTATGAGCATCATCAAAACTACAAAGGGTAACAAAAGTAAGTCTAAACTAAGCTCTAATTAGGTTAAACTAAGTTTGAACAAAACCCTAATTGGGTCAAACTAGGTTTGACACAAAACCTTATCAGGTCCAAACCTGAACTAAAACCAAATCAGACCCAAATGTGAACTAAAGCTAAATTAGGTCCAATTCTAAATTAAAACCAAATTAGATCTAAACCTAAACTAAAGCCAAATCAAGCCTAAACTTGAATCAAAATCAAATCACGCCAAAGTCTAAAACCCAAAACTAGATTAGGTCAAATCCAAATCATGAATTAAAATTGGGTCCAAAATAGGCTGAACTTAGACCAATTTGGTTCAAACCCAAACCCATTAAAAGGGATTGAACCCAAACCCAATTAGGGTCTAACATGGGTTGAACCCAAACCCATTAAGGGATCAAACTCAAACCCATTAAGGATCTAATAAGAACCTATTAAGGGATGGATCCAAGTTCCAATAAGAATCTAATAAGAATCTACTTAGGAGCCAAATTAGACTTGAAATAAAATTAAGTTTGAACATTGAATTGAATCAAATTAGATTTGAACTAAAATCAAGTCTGAACATCAAATTGAATCAAATCATACTTGAACCAAAACTGAGTTTGAATCAAATCAAGCTCAAATCAAAGAGAGTTAGTTGACAACAGGCATCAAAGCTATCGATAATGTCTTAAATTCAATCGACAATAAACTAAAAAAAGATTGTCAATTATCCAAGGTAGCTAGATTTTTTAACTTAACTAAGACAAGCTTGAACTTACTTATTCTGTCACTCAGACACCATGTTCGGAGGAAGTCAACTGATAATAAGCATAAAGCTTTAGTAACACTTAGAGCTTAACCAACACAAACATAAAAATCATTGGTGACTATTCAAACTTAGTCAACAATGTTTGATATGATTTTCACCACAATCAAATTTAAATAAAATATGATTAAAATTGAGACTTGTATGTCACTAAATTATGGCTCAAATTTGGGACTCAGTTAGACTTAAATTGTGTTTGCATTTGATCAAAAATTGAGTTTAATTTGGATCTAAATCATTGGAAAATTCTGACTTACACTAAGCCAGCCTTCGAGCTCGCACCCAGTCAGCTAGCCTTTGGGCTCACATCCAAGCCAACTTTCGGGCTCACATCTTAGCTAGCCTTCCAGCTCACACATAGTTGGCCTTCGGGCTTACACTTAGCCAGCCTTTGGGCTCATACTTAGCCAATTTTTGAGGTCGCACTCAATAAGCCTTCAGGTTCACACTCAACCAACCTTCAGGCTCACACTCAACTAACCTTCGGGCTCACAGCTTAGCCAGCGTTTAGGCTCGTATCGAAGCTAGTCTTCATACTAGCACCAAGTTAGACCTCAGGCTCACTCTAAGCCAACTTTCGAGCTTGCGAACTAAGCCAACTTCTGGGTTTGCATATTTAAAGCTAGGCTATAGGTTTGCCCAAAATTATCATAAACAATCAAGGACTCTCAAATCATATTGATTAATGTGAAGTAACCTAACCATAACAAATGAACAAAGGTGAAGCTAACTCAAAAGGACTTAAATTAATCGAGCTGGACTCCAAAAATCCAACTTTAAAATCAAGTTGCATTTGGATTGAGCTAAGTTCAAATCAAACCCTGACTAGCTCAAATCAAATCCAAACTAAGAAGGGTAAACTCAAAGTCAAATAAGAACCAAGCTAGGTTGATCTTGAACTAAAACCAAGTTGAATTGGATTGAGTTGATAAAGGTCCAACACAAGGTTGATCTTGGACTCAATAAAGGTCCAACACAAGGTTGAACTTGACTCAAGCTAAATAAAATCAAACTTGGACCTAAACTAAATAGGGCTAAACTGAGTCCTATTAAGTGTGTTGAATCATTAGTAATACTCCAAGGCTATGAACAAATGGGTGATATTGCTATCTTGACCTGAACCAAAATTAGTTGAATAGAACTAAATAAGGTCAAGCTAAGTCTCTCCAGGTGTGTTATAAAAGCCTTTAGTAATACTTTGATGCTAGTCAACCCTATAAGCTATTGATGATGCAACTACCAAGCTAAGCCAACCCAAAAGCATTGACAACACTTCAAATCAAACAAAATTAAGGTAGACTTAAACTCACTTAGTTAGTTAGGCATAACACCTTATTTAAATGAAGTTAATTGCTAACACATTCAAAAATGTTGGCCATACTTCCAAACTATACCCAACGCCTTAAGCCGTTGGTGTTGCTACAAAATCAAAAATTTTAATTGGCAACACACTCCAACCTGTCGGCTACACTTCAAAGCTATACCCAACCCCCTAAGCCATTGGTGACGCTACCAAATCAATGAAGTCAACCAATAATATATTCAAAGTTATTGGCTGGATATCAAGCTAGCTAACCCCAGAAGTAATTGATGGCATGCCCCTTCAAGCTATCCAACCCTAGAAGCAATTGGCAACGTATTATTCAAGCTAGCCAACCCCAAAAGTAGTTGGTGATGTTCCCTTTCAAGCTAGTCAATCCCAAAAGTAATTGATGATATAATTCTCAAAGTAATACCCCAACCTTATAAGTTGTTGGTGACACCACTACAAATAAATAAGTTATCACCTATACCTTATCTGCTATGAAAACACTTAAAAAATCAAAGAAGTTATCACCTATACGTTATTGACTATGGAAACACTTCAAGAAAAAACAAAGAAGTTATTACCTATGCCTTGTTGGTTATAGAAACACTCCAACTCCAAATGAAGTTATCGCCGACATTTGATTGGCTAATAAAAATACTTTAAATCATGAAGTTATCACCAATGCTCAAAGCTATTGGAAACACTTCGAATTTCTCCAATTTTCTTTCATGTCCCATCAGACGATGTCATCAATGCCTGCTTAAGACAGAGTCGATTTAGTTCAGACGCCACATGGTCTAGCGTAGGGTAAGAGGGACAACAATACACATCAAAGCTTCTTCTCCACTTTTTCTCTTTTTCTTTCTTCATTTCTTTTATATTTTCTATAATTCCATGTTGAAATTTATTGTAAAGTGAGAGTATGCCCTTGCTTAAGACATGTATCCTTTCTTAAATTAATTAAATAATTTCTTCTCTTCTTCTTTATGTCTCTATTTTATTAACTAGATTTCTTGCTTTAGAAGGTTCCTAACAATCATTGAGGTAATTAATAATAGGGGCTTGCACCTGTTAGAAGTTATGTTCCTACAACACTTGATATCGCACTTAAAATTAAAATAAATGTTGATTTGTGAGTCAAGGTCTCTCCCTGGGTCTCTGCTATCCTAGATAGTCAACTTTGATCCCACAGTACTAAGTCACAAAGGCCATCGATTATTAGGTAAAGGAAAACTATAAACTAAAGCTGCTAATCATTCTCTCAAATCTAACCGAACTAAGGTAGGCTTGAGCATACATAGTCAGTTAGCCGAAAGCCATGTTCAAAAAAAGTTAATCGTCAACAAGCAGAAAGTTGTTAGTAAAATTTCAAACCCTATTATGATTAACTGATATAAGTTGAGGTAGTTAGCGACACCTTAAAATTAAGCAAAGTTATCAACATCCACCAAGGATCAAATCAAGTACCCATTCGAGTCAAGCTTCACTCGATCAAGTGCATAGGAGTGTGACAGCGGTCAGCATCAAGTCTTTTTGACTTTCTCCTCATTTCATGTTATTTCATATTATGAATAGAAATTTTCTAAATTGTAAAATGAGGGTATGTCCTTACTTAAACCATGTACACTTCTTTAAAATAATCAAATTATGCTTTTTTTTTTACTTGTGTCTCTATTTTATTAGCTAGTTTTCTTATTTTAGAAGGCACCTTACAATTATCAAGGTAATTAACAACAAGACTTATGCTTGTTGAAAGTCTTGTTCCCACAATCCCTAATTGCACACTCAAATGCACCTAAATTTTATTTGTCATTTTGAGAATGCTTCTCGGGGTCCTTAGCTATTCCATGTGGTCGGTTGTGCCTCCACAAATTCTGCTGCCATTATGGGACATGACTTCTCTTTAAAGTCTATAAACTTGGCTAATACAATAGAGACAAATCAAAAGTATAGAAATTGAAAACTAATGATTGATTCATTATTTTCCATTACATGAATGGGAAGATGACATCATTAAATGATCCTCCTATCACAACTTGTACCTTCATCCTCATTGAAGGTTTTATCATATACTTTCCTCAACCAATGATCACTATAGGCTACAAAGTTGTGCCTAACTTCATCCAATTTATGCATGATGCTCCTTCTTTTACCAATAGTGTTACTACTCTTAGTGTTGTTATTGCTACTACTGTTATTGCTAATGCAAGGAAAGGAATGATTAGTGGGATGTTTGGTTAGCTCAAAGTTATCGATTCAAAACCAAAATTGGTTATTATAATCCCCACATCCAACTCTTTGATAACACCACAAGAGCCAAAGGAGAACAAATGAAAATCATATGTTCAATCTTCTTCTATTGAGAAAGGAGCAGCGTCATTTGCTACTACCAGAATGATTAATAGATGAATTACTAGACACAAGAAAAAGGATACTCATGCCAAACCTGTAGCATGGAAGAGTCAAATAGTTGTATGAGATTCAATCGGACAGAAAAAAAAGTAATAAAAAATAATCTGAATGAAAAAAATAAAAAATAAATAGGAATTATATTAGCCTATAATGGAACTTCTGGTCACACCGAAATTGACAAGTCAAATATGTAGTCCATACTTCTCGAGGCAAAACACAAAAACAAAAAAGGTAAAAAAAATTCACTAAAAGAAATGCAAAACAAAAAAAACTAAAACATTTCTCTCACTTTGCAAGTGAACTACTTTCTATCTCAAGGATAATATCTCTAAAAGTAAAAGGAAAATGTTTGAAAGTAAGGATGCCTGATGATGAAATATGGTGAATTTGAGGTCTCTACACTTCCTCCACCCATCTTCACCCTAAGTTAATTTTAGTAATGTAAGTTTGAAAATATGGTGACCAATTTCAAACTAATTAGAAATCTATTAAGAAAGTTGCTTTAAAGATAAAAGTGCAATAATTGAAAGATAGTCTCTAGGAATATCCTCCTAGAGGCAAAAGATCATCCCTAAATAGATAATAAAAAAAGATCTCAATTGAACAAATCTCATATGAAAAATTAAGCCAAGAGAGGTGAATTCAAAAAGTAAGAACTGATTGGCATCTATGAACCTACAAAACCTTGGATCCTCAAAAGAGAAATTAGATTGTTAAGTCAAGAAAAAAGGAAAGAAAGAAAGAAAGAAAGAGAAAAAGCAAAAAAGTAAAATGGGGAGAAATTTAGATCCTCTGCTAGAATTAGGCAAACTAAACCAACCTCAGCTTGATATATTATCGACCACGAATGGCCATCGAAAGAGTAAGTACGGGATGTCATTTAAAAATAAGTAAACCTTAAAAATTGAGGTCAAGAGGCATCTAGAGATCAAAGTCAAAGTCAAAAAATTAATGAACTAATAGGAATATGGTGAGAGCAAAAAATACCTCTGAAAATAATAGGTCCCTAAAGAAATTATTGTATTAGGAAAATGGTCAAAAGGGGAGGTTAATCAGAGACCTACCACATCCTAAGATAAATTATTCTTAAACTTCAAGAAGTTGAATCAAGTAAGAGGCCTTAATCAAAGATAGAAGAGTATATCACTTGTCTACTAAAATATTTTTAAAAAAAAATAAAAGAAAGAAATCTCTCAAAATTTTTCAGAAAGGAATAAAGTAATTAAGAAAATAAAATAAAGGAAAATAAACTAAAGAAAAAAATAACAATATAAGAAAATAAATACAAATACCTATGCTTTGTATCACAATCAAAGTATTTTAAAATCATCACTTCATAAATTACTTCTTTCGATGCTCATGAAGAAAACTAAAGATGAACTATTAGCCTGAGATACTATAGTTTGACAAGTATCGATCTAGTCATCTACTCACTAATCTAGCTGATTGCTGCAGCGTGCCCTATTCCAACATGCCAATGTGGTATTTAGAAAATGAGCCACATTAAAGTAGTAACTTTCCACTCTATTCTCTGCTTTATCTCTCTCTACATGATAAGAGATACCAAGGTGTGATATAGACTATAAGGTGAAGATTTAGGATTGCCTTAGGCTAACTCTCTAGCTAATCAGGTTTGAGCCACTTTGATTGGTTGGTCAAGTCAAACAACCATTATATGAATAAATTAAGACTGGGGGTAAATCTCTTCTTTTGGCCCCTAATTCTAAAATCACTCCAATATAAGTCGTGATCTCTTCTCTAGCCATTGTCCAGAGGCAATCCTCTCTGTTGGAGATACATGGCTCTAACCTATTGAAAAGATAAGGTGGAACTTCTTTTGATCTGAATTGGGCATTTTTCTCAAAAAACAAATGCCATACTTCTTTGCTATTACATGCAAAGATGAAAATGATACAAGAAATAGTTATAGTTAACGCATTTGAAAATATATGACATTTTTCTCCCAAAAGCACATGACAAGGGAAGGAGGCATATTTCCCTAGTGTCTACTATGAATGCTCAATCAACTATTAAATCCATCCTCTCATAAAAGAAAGTGAAAAAAAGTAAAGTAAAGTATTCTCTCATTTGAATGCTTAAGGAAAAAACAAATGGTGCTGAAATATTTGGAGTGAACAATTGATTCATTGGGCAAATACCAAGTAAGATTTTAATTCTCCCACCATCAAAAGATTATGAAAAAGGAAATCAAGTTTCCCTCATCAAATGCTCACAAAGGGGCATATAGTGGAGGTAAAAGTGCAAAACATAATTAAGGATTCTTTCCTTAATTCAAAATATTAGGGACAAGTAAAATTTTATTCCCCCAATTCTTGAAAAGAATATTATGAATGGGCAACTTAGGTATCTATTGTCATTACATTCCAAAGGTATGTTGCCCTTTATCCCATAATCAATAAGTCAAATAAAAGTCATAAAATTCTCGACTAAAATCTCAAATAGACCACTTAGTGGAGAAATCAAACATGTTGCCTATAAAATAAAGGAATAAAATAAACCATCTCCAATGCAATAAAATCAAGTCTTGTCATGTTCAAAATGGTGGAATCAAGTACTCCATCTCACAAGTGGTGAAACCAAAATATGCTACTTATGAAGAGATTAAACCAAATAGCTCACCTTTGAAAGTGGTAAAATAAAATACGCTATTTGTTAGGTGATAAAACTAATCATGTTAGGTCTAATATGGTGAAACTAAAGTAGAAACTTTCAAAATAAGCCAAATTAAAATCTTTTTTTTTTGGCGATCAAGCCTATATTTAAATGACAAATTAAGTTCACTCCCATATAGCAATTAAAACCCATGTTGTATGTCTAATCAAGCCCAAATTTACATGGTAAGCCAAGTTCACTCTCATATGAGAAATCTAGTCGCTTTCACATGGTGATTAATCTCACTTTTACGTGAAAATTCAAGTCTACTTTCATGCAACAAATTAAAGTCCATTTCATATGGTGATCTAGCCTATATTTCATTTACAAATTAAGTCCACTTCCATATGAAAAATTTAAGTCCATCTTACATGATAATCAAGTCTATATTTTACATATCAATTTAAGTCCACCTCCATGTGGTAATTAAAGTCTATTTCGTGTGGTAATCAAGTCTGTATTTAAATGACAAATTAAAGCCCATTTTGCATGGTGATAAAGCCCATATTTAAATAGTAAACTAAGTCTTCTTCCATGTAGCAAGTTAAAGTCTATCTTGTTTGATGATAAAGCTCGCATTTAAGTCACAAACCAAGCTCATTTCCATGTGGTGAAATAAAGTCCATTTTGCATGGCACATTAGGTCTATATTTACAAGATAAACTAAGCCCACTTCCATGTGAATTCAATCCACTTTGTGTAATTATCAAGCCTATTTTTATGTAGAGAATTCACTCCTATATGGCAAATCAACCCATTTTTATGTGGAGAATTAAAGCCCACTTCCAAATGGTAAATTAAAGTCATTTTGTGCGGCGATCAAGCTCGTATTTACATTGCAAATCAAGTCTACTTTTACATGGCAAATCAAGTCTATTCTTACATGGTAATTCAGGCCCACTCTCACATTACGAATCAACTCTACTCTCACGTGGCAAATTAAATCTACTCACAAGTGGCAAGTTAAGTTTACTCTTACATGGCAAATCAAGTCCACTCTCACATGGTAAATCAAATCCACTTTCATATAGTAAATTAAGTTCATACTTATGTGGCAAATTAAGTCTACTCTCACGTGACAGATCAAATCTACTTTTAGGTGACAAATCAAGTCCATTCTCATGAGTCAAATCAAATCTACTTTTACCTAATAAATTAAGTTTACTTTCACATGGCAAACTAAATCTATTTTGCATTGCAATCAAGCCTACATTTTCATGACAAACCAAGTCTACTTTAACATGGTAAGTCAAGTCCAATATCACATGGAGAATCAAGTACACTTTCATATGATGAATTAATTCCATTTTCATATGGCAAGTCAAGTCCACTCTCATCTGACAAATCAAGTTCACTTTCACATTGTAAGTTAAATCCACTTTCACATGGCAAGTCAACTCCACTTTCATGTGACAAGTCAAGTCCAATCTCATATGGTGAATCAAGTCCAATTTTATTTGGTGAATCAAGTCCACTTTTATGTGGTAAGTCAAGTCCACTCTCATGTGCAAATCAAGTCTACTTTCATATTGCAAGTTAAGTTCACTTTCATGTGGCAGATCAAGTATATTTTCATATGGCAAATCAAGTTTATTTTTGCATGGCAAATCAAGTCTACTTTCATATAGCAAATCAAATCCATTTTTACTTGGCAAATTAAGCCTACTGTCATATGGCAAATCAAGTCCACTTTCACATAGTAAACTAAGTCCATTTTGTGTAGCAATCAAGACAACTATTTGTGGCTATTCAAGTCCAATCTCACATGCCAAATCAAGTTTACTTTTACATAGCAAATCAAGTTTAATTTTATATAGTAAGTTAAGTCTACTCTCACATGGGAAATTAAGTCCACTATCACGTGGTAAATCAAATACACTTTCATGTGGCAAGTTCAATCCACTTCCATGTGGCAAATATAATTAACTCTCAAAATGTTGACATAAAGGGTGGTACTAGAAAATTATTCGGACCCTCTCCTCTCTTGAGAACTCATAAAGAGGATTCGAGGGGGTGTTTTATTTGGGTGGTTTTTTGTCAAAATCAAATTCAATAGGAATTTGACCAAAATCAAAGGTTGAATGCCATGAGATTATGGCCTAAATATGAGTCTCATTAGACCTAAATTATGGTTAAATTTGATTAAAAATTAGGTTTGGTTGGGACCTAAATTATTAAAAAATTTGGGCTCAAATTGAATTCAATCCAAATGGGCTGAGTGGGCCAGAGATTTGGACCAAAATTAGATCCAAATTTATCAAAAATTTGTGTCAAAATAAAAAATAATAAAATTTTTATAAATAAATCCTTACACTAAATAAATTTTTACTAATAGCTCCTTGAACTGATGTTTCTTATAAATAGGCTCTCGAGATAAATTTTTGTTGAAAAGGATCCGTAAAACTTTTCAAATAGCAAATTAATCCCCCACAAATCTAAAATTTATGAATAAATATCTTAAAAATCAATAATTGCTATAATCTTTAAAAATGTCTAGAATTTATAAATAAGCCCTTCAAAAATTTATATTCATACATAAATCTATAAAATTTCATCTTTGGAAATAAACCACCTATAAATGTATTTATAAATTTAAAAATAGTCTTCTTAAAGATTTTAATTTATAAATTAGTCCAAATTTAATTAAATTGTAAATGAAATTTTATAAAAAGGATCTTAAATTTTTTAAAACTTTACAAATAAGTCCTTAAGACCATTCTTTGCAAATAAGTTGCTGAATTTTTTAAAATTTCAAATTGGTCTTTGGCATAAAATTTTTGCAAATACCGCTATTTGGTGATTCTGTAAATAAGTATAAGTTTTGAATCACATCCAAATCTTCATCATAACATCTTATCCTAATCCAAATATAATCATAATCACATCCACATTCAAAATTCAAATATGTCATCTATAATTTAAAATAAAATTGGTCAAGATCAACTTGATCCAATCTCGACAAACTTATAAAAACCCCTCAGACTCGTGAAAGAGAAACAAGGCAATAGAAGATTAGAGAGAGAGAAGGATCAAGATGGAAGAAACCAACTAGAAGAGAAGAAAATCAACAAAGAGATGACATTTCTTTATCGTTTGTTTTTTCTTTCTATAATCATATTCTTCTTCAGCTCTGCCTTGCACCCTAGCTAACTTGCTCATCCTTGCCATGGCTTCATGTCTTGGTTTTCGAGTGCTGAGGCCTAGCTCCAGTGATCTCCATTGTTATACCAATGCTAGCTGAACTCCAAGCTCGAGCACCTCCATTGCTGAGAGGTGGCCAAACAATGTAAACTAATTAAGCTAAATTGTCTTGATTCGAATAAACTATCAAATGAACCTAAATCGATCAAATAAATTAATGGACTAAATTCAAATTAAAATGGACACAAATCCAAATCGTGTTAATAAATTGGATTTAAATTGGGTTAACCCATATCAAATTGGCTTAGACTTGTATCCTAATTAGGTTCAATTGGTTTAGACTCAACCATAATCGAGTTCAAATGGGTCAAATTAAGTTTGAATCAAACCCTAATTGGGTTAAATCAAATCTGAGCCAAACCTTAAATAGGTCAAACCAAGTTTGAATTAAACCCTAATCATATCCAAACCTGAACCAAAATCAAATGAGGCCCAAACCCAAAGCAAAGCTAAATCAAGCCTAAACCTAAACCAAAATTGAGAAAAGCTTGAGCCTGAGCCAAAATAAAATCAAGTCCAAGTTTGAACTCAAACTAGGATCAAGTCAAACTCAAATCATGAATAAAAATTAGGTCCAAGAAAAGCTAAACCCGAACCAACTTGCTTCAAACCCAAATCCATTAATGGATCAAACCCAAGCCTAATAAGGGTCAAACATAAGTCAAACTCAAACCCGTTAGGGGATAGAACTCAAATCCATTAAGGATCCAAGAAGAACCCATTAAGGGATGAATCTAAGATCCATTAAGCATCCAATAAGAATCCAATAAGGGGACAATAAGAACTTGATAAGATTTGAAGGGAGATCCAATAAGGATCAAGTTCAAGGTTCAATGGAGATCCATTAAATAGGCCAAATTTGACTCGAATCAAAACAAATCAGACTTGAATTGAGTGTGAATCGAATCAACCTCAAATCAAGTAGCATTAGTTGACAACAAGCATAAAAGCTGTTGACAACATCTAAAATTCAATCAGCAACAAACCAAAATAAAAGTCATTAATTATTAAATCAAAAATGGTTAGCATAAGCTAAGCCTACTAACCATTTCAAAGAAAACTAAGGTAGGCTTGACCTCACTTAGTTTGTTAGTCAAAGGCCATGTTTGAAGGAAGTCAACCAACTACACTCATAAAGCCATCAGTAACACTTTGAGTTAACCAATGCAAGCATAAAAGCCATTTGTGATGCTTCAACCTTAATGAACAACAAGCCAAAAAGGCTCTTGATTATTAAGTCAAGGACAATTAGCTTAACTTAAAGTTGCTAATCATTCTCTTAAATTAAACTGAACTAAGGTAGGCTTGAACTTGCTTAATCAGTTAGCGAAATGCCATGTTCAAAAAAATTCAACCAATAATAAGCAGAAAATAATTAATGGTACTTCAAACTCTAATAGGATCAATTGACACAAGTTAAAATAATCAGTCACACCTTGAAATTAAGCAAAGTCTGCTAAGGATCAAACCAAGCACCCATCTGAGTCAAGTTTCACTTGATCAAGTGCATAGCAGTGGGGCAGCAATGAGCATCAAATCTTTCTCACTTCCTTCCTCATTTCATGTTATTTCATATTATGAATTTAAATTCTTTAAATTGTAAAGTGCGAGTATGCCCTTTCTTAAATCATGTACTCTTCTTTAAATTAATCAAATTATGATTTTTTTTATTTGTGTCTCTATTTTATTAGTTAAATTTTATACTTTAGGAGGTACCAGATAATTATTAGGGTAATTAATAACAAGGGCTTGTGCTTGTTAGAAATCATGTTCCTGCAAACCCCAATTGCACACTTAAACCTACCTAAATTTCATTAATCACTTCAAGGTTGCTTCCTAGGATTCTTAGCTATCTTGAGTGGTCAATCGTGTCTCCACAACCTATAAAAGATAGAAGTGGTTCTACAAATGAAGCCACCTAGCACTATCAAAGACATGTTGAGGCTCACAAGTCACCTAGTGGCTTTGAAACATTTTCTATCTAGATCAGGAGAGAGTACTTGCCTTTTCTCAAGGCATTCAAATAGAGCTCCAATTTCAAATGGATGGAAGAATGCCAATGAGCCTTCAAGGACCTTAAATAATAGCTCTCTTAACCTCCTCTGCAAGTTAGGCTAGAACTAAATAAGCTTCTTTTCCTTTATGTAGCAACCTCTAAACAAGTAATTAGTTTGGTACTAATCAGTGACAGAAACACAAAATAACATCCCATATATTATGTGAGTCATTTGCTTATAAGGGAAAAAGTTTGGTACCCACCCTTAGAGAAGTTGGCCTATGTAGTGATCTTTGCAGCCTAGAAGCTTTGACCATACCTCAAAGTGCACTCGGTCATCATGCTCAAAAATCTTCCACTTTAATAGGTGTTGCAAAAGTCAGAGACCTCAAGAAGGTTACTCAAGTGGTCTATTGAGTTCAGCCAGTTCAATGTCACCTTTAAAGCTCAGAGGACTATCAAAGCCCAATCCCTAGTAAACTTTGTGATAGAGACTACTTCATTTGTGACTGGGACAAAATCCAAGCTATGGGAAGCTCAAGTGGATGACTCATCATGCAAATCAAGGAGGAGAATTAGCATCATGCTCATAAACCAAGATGGGAGAGTAGCAGAATACTTGGCTCGATTATAATTTCCAGCATCAAATAATGTCATAGAGTATGAAGCACTCCTAGTCAGCTTACAAGTGGAACTAGCAATCGAGGCTAAGTAATTAAAGGTATTTAGCAATTCCTAGCTTATATGCTTGCTATCAAAGGGGGAGTATGAAGTGTAAGATGCAACATCGATCCAATTTTTGGCCAAAGTGCAAAAAATCATTAGAAAATTATACCAAGTGGAAGTACTCCAAGTACAAAGAGATAGCAATATAGAGGCAGACGCCTTCACCCAACTTGCCTTGGCTTCCTCAAACCCACAACCAAAGGATATTTTTATGGAAAATCTCTAACAACCAAGCGACAACCCCACCATCACAGTAAAAACGTTGGATGAGGAACCACATTGGATGGATCCCATAATCAAATATCTGAAAGTAGGGCAGTTACTCGGAGAGCTAAAGGAAGATTAGAGATTTTAGAAGCTAGCACAAAATTTCATCCTGGTGGAGGAGATCCTGTATAAAAGATCATTTACCCAACCTCTTCTCCATTACTTAAGGCCTGTTGAATCAGAGTATGTTCTTTGTGAGGTACATGAAGGTATAAGGAGAAGTCATGGAGGTGGGTGGATGTTGGCTCAAAAGCTCCTAAGGTATGGGTATTATTTTTTAAATATTTTTTCCAAAGTAACTGAATTCATCTCAAGATATGAACAATGCCAAAAGCATGCCATGACATAAGTCTAACAGTTTGGCTTCAACAAACACAAATGTTCTAGCCCTTTGACCAATAGGGGATGGATATCATAAGTCAATTTTCACTAGCTTCTAGGCAAAGAAAATTTTTAGTGGTCGCCATTGACTACTTTATTAGGTAGGTAGAGGCTGAGCCTTTGGCTATAATCACTAAGGAAAAGATCCAAGAGATTTTTTAGAAGAATGTCACTGCTGATTTAGGATCCCAAGGATATTGGTCACCAATAATGAAAAGCAATTCAATAGCTCAAAGTTCAGAGAATACTGCACCAACATCCAAATCAAACAAAGATTCATCTTGGTGTCACATCCCAATCAAATGGTTTGGTCAAGGTAAAAAACCAAACTTTATTGACAAGGATATAAAAAGAACCTTGAGAAAGGAAGCTGAGCTTTGGTAGAAAATCTACCACATGTCCTGTGGTCATATCAAATCATCCCACGAACAACTATAGGGGAGTCACCATTCTTGCTAGCTTATGGAGTCAAAACTATTATACCTATCAAGATTGGCATCACTTCACTCTAGAGCAAAAGTTATGACACCAAATCAAATAACAAAAACCATCAAGCTGAAAAGGATCTCCTCCTTGAAGTCTAGGAAAAAGCAAGAGTGAGAGAAATGGAATACCAATGAAGTGTGGCTCCATACTACAACTCCCAAGTTCAAAGTCAGACACTGAAACTAAGTGATAGGGTACTTCTCCTTGTAGACCCTATTGATTGATGTTCGGAAAAATTATCCTCAAACTAGGAAGGATCCTACAAAATCAACCAAGTAGTGATTCTAGAAGCGTTCAAGCTTGAACACCCATACAGTAGAATATTATCGAGGACCTAGTTTGTCGATAACCTACAAAGTGTTCTATCTCTGAGTAAATTATGACCTTTTTCACTATATGAGAACTTATAATTTGCACTATCAAACAAATATTCCAAGGCAAAGATTGTTGAACACAAGACCTTAGCTCTAAGTTGCGAGCTTACCCAAGTCACAAGACCTTGGTTCTAGGTTATGCACCTAACCAAGCCACAAAGACCTCAGCTCTAAGTCAAGAACTTACTAAAGGCATAAGACCTCAACCCTAACTCAAGAACTTATTTGAGGTATAAGATCTCAGCTCTAAGCTATACATCTACTTGAGGTACAAGACATTGGCTGTAAGTTAAGAGCTTACTCAAGACACCAGTCTCAACTCTAGGCTATGTGTCTACCTAAGGCACAATACCTTAGCTCTAAGTCAAAAACCTACCCAAGTTATAAGATCTCAAGTCTAGGCTATGCATCTACCAGAGGCACAAGACCTTGGCTCTAAGTCGAGAACTTACCCAAGACAAAAGACCTCAGCACTAGGCTACGTGTCTACCTATAGCACAAGGCCTCCGCTATAAGTCAAGAGCTTACTGGAGATACAAGACCTCAGCTCTAGACCATGTGCCCACTTGAGGCATAAGACATTTGCTCTCAGTCAACAACTTACTTGAGGCACAAGACCTCAACTCTAGGCTACGCGACTACATAAGGCACAAGACCTTAGCACTAAGCCAAAAACTTACTAAAGGTACAAGATCTTTGCTCTTGGCTACATATCTACTTGAGGCACAAGACTTCTTCTCTAAGACAAAAACTTACTCGAAGCACCAAATCTAATCTTTAAGCTAAGTGTCTACCCAAGGCATTAGACCTTGGCTCTAAGTCAATAACTTACCTGAATCACAATACCTTAGCTCTAGGCCACACACCTACTTAATGTACAAGACCTCAACACTATTGCCCTTTGTAGTTTTCATGATGAACAAATATTATTTTCATCATATCTGGAGTATGTGTAGCTAGTAGCCAAGCCAAGCTCAAAATGAAGATCAAGCCTATTTAGAAGCCTCAAGTGTAAATAGACTTGAAGATGGCCTTGAAGATAAGGTGTGGTGGTAAATCAATGGACGAAACTTGAGGAATAGGAGATGGCTTGAAGAAAGCTTAATAGATCAAGTTGGCTCACTAGGTTTACAATTTTTTTTTATTTTAGTTGAGTCAAAGATTTATTTTTGATATAATTTATTTAGAACATTTGTCAAGTTTGATTTTGTAGGAAGCTCTTAATAAGGTTTGTCTAATAAAATTGGATGTCCACTTGGCTTAACAGGTGACAGACTTTGTCAGATAGAAGATTCAACCTTTTGATTCTAAGTAGAACCAAATAACTAACTAAGAAACTGAGTGATCGCCAAGACTAACATGTCAATTTTGGTAAACCACCAAGTAGGCAATCAATTTAGATTTTCTGCAAAACTAGTTGTAAAATTTCACCCTCAACTACTAGTTTCATTCCATAGACTATAAATAGACTAGGATGGGCTTTTCTAAACAATTTTTACATCTTCTAATTCTATCTTGAGAAGAGATTAAAGCCCTCCTATCCTTCTAGCCCCTGAAATGCTCTAAACTTTCAATTTCATATTAAATCTTCATTGCTCTTGAGCTCAAACATGAGAGACATTGTTGAGAGACATAATTATATTTTATTTTTATCTTATTTATTTGCAAACACTCCTAGGGTGTTATGAGTGTGTGAGGTACATAGCTCTAGTATAAGAGTTGAATCTTACGAGTTGGAGCAAGAGTTGTGTGGGGGTACCTTCACTCGAAGGAAGTGACACTTACAAGTTGTGAGTTGATATAAAGATTTGGCTTTGCTTCAAGAAGTGACAATTCTAGTGAATAGTTCAAGTCCTCAAGAGTGAGACAATGGCTATAGAGTAAGAGTGGTTGGTCTCCAAACTATCTAAATCACAGTGCATTCTTTTCTCTTCTCATTTTCTTATCAGCACTTATGATTTATTTCTTGCTTGTCGACTTGTGTTATTTTGTAGATTGAATTGTGAATTGGGTTTTAATTTCAAAAGTAGTTATCATTCTCATTGAAGCTAATTTCCCCTCCTCCTCCTTGTCCTCCTCCTCCTCCTCCTCTTAAGTTGCCAATTTAAGCCTTTAATTGGTGTTAGAGCCTCGTGTTCATACTTTTGGTTTAACAACCTCAAGTTTTTTTTATCAATTTTTATTATGGCAAAATTTGGTATTTTTCATTCTTTTAAAGAGGGCCAATCTATTTTTTTCCACCATATTTTGATGAAAATAATTTCAATCAATGAAAAATTTGTATTAAAGTTTTTATGAAAGGCATTAATTTTGAGAAGATGAACAAGATAAGAAGGGAAAAGCTTACAAAAAATGGCACGGATGACAACTCTAAGGATCAAAGATATCCACCTCTATTTTAGGACAAAGGATTATGAGAGTGAGGAGGATGGGGTACAAAATTACTTTGCTGAATTACTTTAATCATTTAATGAGTTGCATGCCAAATCTGAAAAATTATTTTTTAAGCATGTGTCTTTAAAGATAGAATTTTCATCAATTTCATGTAACCTTAAATCCTTGAAAATTGAGAATGATCATTTAATTTCAAGGAACTCATCTCTTGAAAGTAAACTTCATGCTTTGTAAAATAAGAATGAGTTATTGAGAAAGAGCATATATATAGTTTTACTTGCAATGTGAAGAAGCAATTTCAAATTTTTTTCATGCATGTTCTTCTCTAAAAAATTTGACTTGTCATTATGGCTCTTATGAGGATCATGTTCCTACTTGTTGCCCAATTAGAAGTAATATCAAACTCAAACAAGTTTGAGTACCAAAGAACATAATTCCAGAATTTATAGAATCCAAACAAGTTTTGGTTCCAAAATTCTATCTAATTTATGCTAATCTAATTTGCTAGGGATGACACTTTTCTTTAAATAAATATCTTTTATTCATTGTCTAGCTGGGTTAGTTTAACAAGGGTATTTCTACTTTTAATTACTTTCATATTTTTTTCCCCTTTTTGTTGATTCTAATTGTAATTACTCATGTTGTTCATGCTTGATTATACATTACTAATCTTTTGTGTAGAGATAGCTATATTATGCATTGTAGAAAATAAAGAGGAGATTTATATAGATAGAATCCCAACATGTTTCAAAGGTTACATAATTACTTGGGATAATCTTAAACCCTTCTACTTTTATTATCTTTCTATCAATGCAATTCTTCTCTTATGTATAAGTTTTAGTATCATTTTAGGGAATATGAATTATTTTTGTGATAGCTAATAGTTCTTGGAACTATTTTAGTTGAGGCTATATGTATTATAGATAGCGGGAGCATATATATGTGTATAATAATTTAAACTCCTTTTATGGTGATAAAATGTTTGCTTTGTATTTTTTTATAATTTCTATTTATAGATATATTTGCTCCATAGATTATGAAGAGAAAGTCAAATTGGATGACATTTCTATAAGCACCAAAGAGTAATTTAATCATATGAGGTAATCCAATCTCTCCCAATTCCTTTAACTTTCTTTCAATGCAATGATCTTCATATGATATTTCTTACTTAATATGCATTTTTTGAATATGATGCTACTAGTACCATAGGAAGGAGGAGTGCTCATTTGTGTTTTGATGATGTTTTAATGGGACCTCATGGATGTTAATGTCACTATCTTCTTATTATGTTCTCAAAATTCATGTTAGTCCACTTATATTCTCTATGGACTTATTCTTGTGTATTTTTGTAATCATCCATGTTGGATATATCATTTTGTTGATGCCAAAAGGAGAAGATAAATGACATGGATAAATTATGTTAAAAAGGGGCAGAAATGTTAGAGTAAGGGGGAGCATGCTATCATTTACTAAAATAATATTTTCATATGTATGCTCTTGTTGATACATGTGTTAAATAGGAGGAGAAATGTTAGAGTAAGGAGGAGCATGCTATCATTTACTAAAGTGATACTTTCATATGTATGCTCTTGTTGATACATGCGTTAAATAGAAGGAGAATTGTTAGAAGAACCAAATGACCGGTTGAGGAATCGAAAGACTGACAGAAAGTTTCTGGTAGTCCTGGTTCATCAGAACTGGATAACTGATTTGGGAACCAAATGACTGGAAAAACTAATCTACTAGTTTTGGTGACCAGAATTGGTCGATTGGTTATCCAAGAAGTTGACTAGTTTGGGTTTTTTGCACGACCAATAACTAATTTTTTGACCATTGGAGCAAAGTTAGTTGCAAAATTCCATCCTCAACCATTAGTTTTCCATCGACTATAAATAGGCTAGGATTTGTTTCTATAAACAAATTTTACATCTTCTAATTCTATTTTGAAAATAGATTAAAGCCCTCCTACTTCTAGCACTTGAAATGCTCTAAACTTCCAATTTCATATCAAATCTTCATCGCCCTTGAGCTTAAATTTGAGTGACATTGTAGAGAGGTATAATTGTATTTTATTTTCATTATCTTTATTAAACACTCCTAAGTTTTTAGGAGTGTGTGGGGGACATAACTTTGGTATAGCAGTTGAATTCTACCAGTTAAAGCAAGAGTTGTATGGGCGTGGCTTTACCTGAAGGAAGCAACACTCACGAGTTGTGAGTTGATGTAAAGACATGGATTTTCCTCAAGAAGCAACAATTCTAGTGAAGAGTTCAAGTTCTCAAGAGTGAGGTAAGGGCTATAGAGTAGGAGTAGTTGCTCTCTAGACCATAAATTGCTTTGCATTCTTTGCTCTTCTTATTTGCATTATAAGCACTCATGATTCATTTTCTTGCTTGTGAACTTGTGCTATTTTGGATATTGATCTGTGAATTGGGCAAAAGTACTTATCATTCTCATTGAACCTAATTCACACCTCCTCTTAAGTTGCCAATTTGGGCTTTCAAGCACTTGGTTACACGTTTAACAATGACATACATACTTGGTAGTAGACTAGATAACCATCTTAGGTACAAATGGAGTCGACTAAGGGAAAGAGTGTCTAGTAAGCAAAAGATTTCACTTACAAATTTGTTCCAATGCAACCTACTCTGAAAAGTGAATACAACATGTGCTAGCCCCTTATCCTAAGGTGAAACAAGCTTCTAATAATAAGACTAGAACAAGTTTTTAGCTCCCAAGAATTATGGATCCATTCTGAAACTTGTCTTGGGTGAAAACATTTTCATAAGTGATATAGGACATAAGTCACTACTAATTTCTTTCGTAGCAAAATCAGTGTTAACTTAGTGAGAAACCGAGTTAAAACTTCATTAAGAAACTTGGTTTGTAATCCGAGTTAAGACTGATTACCGAGTTAGCTTTTTGGGATCGACTTGACTTAAGTAAAGATCAATTTCTTATTAAGATCTTTATTCTGATTATTTGATTGGGTCACATCAAAATTTGCCAAATTATTGTTGCAATCAAAGAAATCTGAACCAAAGTAAACATTCACATAAAAAATAAAGCTCTTCAAAAGTGAGGTTCTTTTATTAGTATTTGACAAATTACAAGAAAAATAAAAAAAGAAGGGGTACATCTTCACTCCTTAGAGGAGGTCAAGTTGGAGCTATCTTTAGGGAGAGGATCACTTAAGATCAATTCTTCATACTCCCACTAGCCATCACCACCCCCAAACTCCTCTTCTTTGTCACTAAGCACTGACACCTCCCTCTAGCCCACCGGCCATTGACTCCTCCGCCTCGAGCTCGACCAACTACCGCCTTACCATGGGAGAAATAGTTGGATCCAGCCAAGGAATGGCTAGATCTGGGAGGAGAAGAGACCGAGACATCACAGCCCAATCGTGAGGAGAAAGTTTGGGGGAGAGGCACAGGTTTGGTGGGGAATGAGAAAGAATAGGGGAGAAGATGAGTATAAAAGGAAAGATAAAAAAATATTAAAAGAAATTTGTTGGCCCAAAAAAATAAAAAAATCCGGCCAAAAATGAAAAGGAGAAGAATTTCAAACTTGAAATAGAAGAGGAAGAAGAAAAAATAAAATAAAAAATAAAAAGTTGTTGTGTAAAGAAAAGTAAAAAAGAAAAAAAAAAGAAAATTCAGCAAAAAAGTAACAAAAAGAAAAGGATTTTCAACATCTTGGCCACCAATGGCCTTTGGCGTGACGATGGAACTCAACATCACCGCGGCCACCCGCAACCCCACTAAAAGACAACAAACTCTCAACATAGCTCGAAGATGGTAGATCCCCATCACCACTAACCAGCCTTCAAGCTCGCACTCAGCCAGCCTTCGGGCATGCACTCAACTAGCTTGCGGACTCACACTTAGCTAGGCTCTAGTATCACACTCGGCCAGGCTTTGGACTCGCACCCAGCAACCTTCTAGCTTGTACCTAGCCAGCCTTCAGGCTCACACCCAAGCTAGCATTTGGGCTCGCACTTATTCAACCTTCAAGCTCATACTTAGCTTTTAGGCTAATACTCAGCTAGCCTTCGGGCTCACACCTAGCCAGTGTTCATACTCTCACTGAGCTAGTATTTGAGCTCATACTTAGCTAGCCTTCAGGCTCACACTCATCCAGCCTTTGGGCTCACATGTAGCCAACCTTCAAGCTCGTACCTCAGCCAACCTTTAGGCTTGCACTTAGCTAGTCTTCGGACTCACATCCAATCAGCCCTTGGACTCACAATAAACTAACTTTCGAGCTTGCAAATTAAGCCAATCTTCAATTTTGTATATTTGAAGTGAGACTAAGGTCTTCAGGCTCGTACCTTAGCCAACCTTAAGGCTTGTACTTAGCTAGTCTTCAGACTCATACCCAATCAGCCCTTGGACTTTCATTAAACTAACTTTTTAGCTCACAAATTAAGCCAACCTTCAGTTTTATATATTTGAAGTTAGACTAGGGTCTGCCTAAAATCATCATAAATAGTCAAGGACCTAAAATCAAATTAATTAATATGAAGTAACTCAATCACTAAAAATAGACAAAGGCCAAGTTGATTCAAATAAACCTAAATTGTTCAAATAAATGGACTAAATCCCAAATTAAGCTAGACTCAAAGTCCTAATTGAGTTAATTTAAATCAAATTAGTTCAGGCCCAACCCTAATCAGGATCAAGTTGGGTCAATTCATAATCATCAATATTGAGCTAAGCTCAAAGTCAAACAAAAAACAAGCCAGTCTAAACTTGAACCAAAGTCTAGTAGACTTGAATTCGATAGAGGTCCAACACAAGCTCGACTCAAGCTAAATGAAATCAAACTTGAACCCAAACTATATTAGTCTTGATAGTACTAAATAAGATCAAACCGAGTCCCACTAGGTGTGTTGAATCCTAGATAATACTCTGAGGCCATGAACAATGGGTGATATTACCATTCTGACTTAAATCAAAATTGGTTTGAATAGAATTAAATAAGGTCAAATTGAGTCTCATTGAGTGTGCTACAAAAGCCTTTTAGCAATACTTCAAAACTATACCCAACCCCCCTAAGCTGTTGGTAATGCTACCAAATCAATGAAGTTAACTGACAATGAGCTCAAAGTCATTGGTCACACTTTCAAGTTAGTCAATCCTAGAAGTCATTGACAATGTAGTTTCCAAGCTAAGCCAATCCAAAAGTATTAGCAACACTTCAAATCAAACACAACTGAGATAGGCTTGAACTCACTTAATCAGTCAGCCACAATGCCTTATTTAAAAGAAGTTAATTGCCAATACACTCAAAGCTATTGACCAAACTTCAATGCTTATTGAACTCCATAAGCTGTTGGTGATCCTACGAAATAAAATAAGTTAACCACCAATGTGCTCAAGGCCATTGGTGATGCTACAAAATTAAAGACGTTAATCACCAATATGCTCAAAGCTGTTGGCCATACTTCCATACTATACCCAATCCCATAAGCCATTGATGATACTGCCAAACCAAAAAAGTTAATTGCTAACATGTTCCTAGCTGTCGACACACTTAATTGTTAAGCTATACCCAAACCTTTAAACCATTGGTAATGCTATCAAATCAATGGAGTCAACCAATAATATGTTCAAAGCCTTTGGTCATACTTCAAGTTAGTCAATCCCATAAGTATCTGACATGTTCCCTTTCATGCTAGTCAACCAAAGAAGTAGTTGGTGACATGCTTTGTAAGCTAGCCAACCCTAAAAGCAGTTGGCAACATGGTCTTCAAGCTAATCAACTATAAAAGCAATTGATGATGCATCCTTTCAAGCTAGTCAACCCCAAAAATAGTTGATGATGTGATTCTCAAAGCTATACCTATAAGGTATTGGTGACACTACCAAACTAAAAGGAGCTATTTTTTATGCCTTGTTAGGTATGAAAATGCTTCAAACAAAATTATCGTCTATGGCTTATTCACTATAGAAATACTTCAAGGTCAACGAAGTTATCAACTATGTCTTATTGGCTATGGAAACAC
Organism: Trichopus zeylanicus subsp. travancoricus; assembly: GCA_005019695.1. Classification (NCBI taxonomy): domain Eukaryota; kingdom Viridiplantae; phylum Streptophyta; class Magnoliopsida; order Dioscoreales; family Dioscoreaceae; genus Trichopus; species Trichopus zeylanicus. Next base: position 534,263 of record RXID01014424.1, read on the forward strand.
TTCAAGGTCAATAAAGTTATTGCCTATGTCTTGTGGACTAACAAAAATACTCAAACTCAAATTAAGTTATCGCCAATGCCTTATTGGCTAATGAAAACACTTCAAATCACGAAGTTATAACCAATGCTCAAAATTATTGGAAACGTTTCAAACTCCTCTAATTTTTGTTTGCGTCCCATCTGACTTTGCCATCAACACCTATCAAAGACCAAGTCAACTTGGGTCAAATGCCATGTGGTTCAACACAGGGGAGCGAGATAGCAACACATATCAAAACTTCTTCTCTACTCTTTCTTTTATTTATTTCCTTCATGTTTTCTATATTTTTAAATTGAAATTCATTATAAAGTGAGGACATACCCTTGCTTAAGCCATGCATCACTTTCACAAAATTAATAAATGCTTCCTTCTTTTTTTTGTGTCTCTATTTTATTAGCTAGGTTTTTTGCTTTAGGAAGCTCCCAACAATTATCAGGAAAATTAACAACAAGGGCTTGTACCTATTGGAAGTCAATATTCCTACAAAACCTAATAGCACACTTCAAATTAAAATAACATCTGATTTGTGATTCAAGGTTACTCCTCGAAGTCTCTGCTATATCAGATAATAAAGTTCAATCCCACAAATTCTAGCATGTCCAGTGGGATCTAACTTCTTCTCCAAGTGTGGGAACCTAGTTAATATGATAGAGACATTGATAAGGTAGAATTATGATTGAAGATTGATCAATTGTGTTCTCCTTTATAGAAAAAGGAATCAAGTGACAACAATGAAGAACATCTTCATCCCAAGATACACTATCATCCTATGAGCAAGTTTAGTTGTGCAATTATCTCAGTCAATGGTTTCTACAGAAGTAGCTAAAGTTCACATCAAGTTTGGGACCATCTCTAAGGTCATCCAGTTTAAGAGGGCACCTACTGCTGCACTAATTGAGGTTGTCATCATGTTAAATTAGCCTATTTTTCACCTTCCATTAAGGGGAAGGAGGCTCAATGTCAATATTCCTAACGAGAAAGGTTGTTTAGATAAAGAACTAGAAGCCATACCTCAACCAACAAGGATGTTAGTCTTCCAAAGACTAGGACCAAAGCGAAGCTCAGTCTTCATTCACCTTCATCCAGTGCCTCATTAAGGGCAATCAAAAGTGAATCCAGACATAGGCATCGATGAAGAAGAGATCATCTTGACTATCACAAGAAAAGGAAAAATTGTTGGAATCTTTAGTCAACTTGAGAAGCCTATTCCTCGAACAAAATTGGTATTACCATCCCTACCTCTAACTATTTTGCTCCATTATGAAATTTAGAATAGGGTAAAAGCAAACCACAGGGGGCATAGTCTTGCCTTAAACTATGGTAAAATGGTGAACCACTAAACAAAAATACAAGAATCATTGTATAGCTACAACCCATCACGAGGGCTCGCCAAAGGAGATCACCCACACTATCAAAGTTATTTCTCACCATGACACTAGAAGGGACCACGAGCCCGCACACCAACTGGCTAAACACTGAAGGGAGGTTGCTTGAGTGAGGTTTACAAATGAAGAAATCCAAGAGAAGAGGGCCCTTATAAACTAATCCTTACAACCATATCAAAGAGAGGGTGTGATGACCCACTCCATAAGTAGACTCCTGAAGGAGATGACTCGACTAATAAGAGAAGTTAGCCTCAATCCAAAGTCTAGACTTGATTCTTAGGATAGAAACTATCATCTTCTGATAGAAGCCTTGGTCATAACTGACAGCTCTAATCAAGAAGCGGTCATAGAAGCACTACACGAATAGTTGAGATAGCAAAGTAAAAAGAAAGGTGAACCTTAAAAGAAGGTCATGGAGTTCTTGGAAATGATGCTACAAATGAGCCAAAAACTCAATAAGTTAGAATAAACTCAGGAACCATTTCAAGCAGTAGAGGTGGTAGAAGTTGCATCTCCTATAGATGATGTCCATGAAAACGAAGGCTCTTTATAAGTACCTCATCTAGTAAAGGATACCCAGTCCCCAAATTCAAGGATTCCTAATAATATGGAACTCCCAACAAATATAGAACAATAGGTACAATGAATGGTAGCTACACAATTGAGACAAAGAAGTGAGACAGGAAGGGTAAATGATACTAACAAACTATACGCTAGCCATCATGATCAAGTACCATATCCCAAAGGCTATATAATGCCTAATTTCAAATAGTTAATGACTTGGGCTATCCTAAATGGCGCATAGCTCATTTTTGTGACTGTGTAGGGATTCAAGTAATAATCTCTCATTATTACTTTACCAATTTTCAGCAAGCTTGACAGGAGTAGCATTTGAGTGGTATGCTAGTCTACAATCAAAATTTGTACAAACTTGGGCACAAATGAAGGAGGCTTTCTGGATAAGTTTAGGAGGAGTTAGTGATAAGGTGACCATTGCAAACCTTATCTCAATACCAAAATATGACAATGAGTCAATTCTAGATTATATCACATGGTGGAGAAATCTCAGCATTGAGTGTGAACAACCTATGAGCTAGTTTGACGTAGTAAACCTAGTCCTCAGCAACATAAGTGGAGAATGATTGGCACCCTATCTGAGTGCCTCTTCTATCCATACCTTCCAAGACCTCATCATGCAAATCAATAAGCTGAAAAGATTTAGCCCACCAACCTTATCTAGTTCATAAAGCTTTAGACTAGAAAAGAATAAGGTAAAGCATGAAGAGTCTTCCAAAATTATGAGGGCTACACTCACAACAACTAAGCAATAGAAACCTCCAAACCCCACTATAAACAAGAGTAATCCTTAGAAGCCACCAACACTTGGAGAAAGAGAAGTGGAATGATCCAATGATCTCCAACAAAGGCTCAGAAAAAAAAAATCCTTTCAAAAGAGAAAGAGTAGGTAAAATCTTCCAAGATGTCTTGAAGTTAGGCCTCTAATTGCAAGAATCCAAAAGGCTAGATGAGGCCAACAAAACAAATAACCTAAACTATTATCCCTACCATTGGGTCAAGAAGTAATACCAAGAAGGTAAGCTAACTCTCTCAAAGGTTGCCCTATTAGAAACACCCACCAAACACATCAATCATATTACTGTGTTCAAGAATCATGAACCACTTGCTGAAATCCTTTTTGGAGAACAAGTAGAACATACCCTTGAACAAAGGCACTTATGGGATGTCTACATTTCAAAAAGACTAAAAAAACTAATGAAGAAGATTTCTAGAAATCCTGAAGAGCCTAGGATGGTGATAAAGAAAGCCTCATCAGAATAAACTACCCTATCTACTCAAGGCATTAATAACAGAAAGAATAGAAGCAAGAAGAAAAAGTTGGTTTAGCTAGATGAATATGATGTCAAGAAATTGGCCATCCAATAATACATTGATGCTTTGGATGAATATGTTTAGGGAGAAAAAAACCAAGTAACTCTTGAAGAATTCTTTCCTGACAAACTCAAAGCTTTACTAGAAAACCTTAATATAGAAGATGAAGGAAGTGAACTTTCGATGGCAACATGCTTTATCATATTTACCATCGGAGGTTTACAACCAAACCAATCCCCATCTTGTCATTTCAATGATGAGGAAGTTTAGGGTGCAAGGCAAGAAGAAGCAAGCAAGTTCATTGAGGATGACACTGATGAAATGAGAGATCCCAAAGTTCTCCCTAAACGCTACTCTTGAAATGACTATCTTAGAGAGTATGATTATGGCATGCTCAAGCTATAGCTAGATAATGTGAAAGAGGTAGCTATAACTAATATGAGATTTGTCAGGGGGCAAATGCAAATGTTGAACAAACATATGCAAGCTATGGCTGCAGATATGGAAAGTGTGACAAATACGACTATCATCCTCTGTGAGGAAGTTCAGAGGATGGAGAGAGTGCTAGTAGAAAAGACAAAGTCATGCAAAAGACCTCATAAGGGTGATGAGAAACCACTTATCGACCCTCCTTAGAATCAAAATGGCTACTCATACTATTTACTTTAGAGATGGGTCAAGAAAGCTAGACACTATTAAAGAGAGTTATCTAAGTCTATGACCTGTTATCACATGGTGACTTAAACATGCGATGTGAATGCCAACAAGCTACTATCCCAGCCTTCATTAGGTAATCTAAAAAATAATGTGCAACCCACTAGGTTTGGTGAAGTCCTAGTCCCAAAGTCTATGGAAGGATGTACTTTGCCAACTTTAGAGGAATTATGCATATAAGGCACGGACGAAAAATATGACTCTATGTTTGACTCTGAATAACTTTATTACTACTTTGAAAGACCTACATCACCAAGTGCCAAAGGAAGAAGCAGGAATTTTGGTAGAGGATCAAGTGAGCTAATACTAAAGCTCATTTTGCCTTGTGTCAAATCAATTTAAATATCCACAGTCAAGCCAATCTGAATATCCACGGAAGAAACATCCTAAATACAAAGTCCTGAAGAAGGTTATGCTAGCAAATGAAATAGAAGAGTTTATCCAGAGAGTTTCTAAAGACCTCTCTATGAGAAAACCCTACATGACTAATTCTGATATTGAATAGGAAGATTATCAGCCAGTCATATCCTCCAAGGATATTCAAGAAACTACTAATTAGGAGCAAGGGTCTACTATCTCCTTTTGTATGATTAGCCTCGAAAGTGATTTTGAAGATGAATCTTATTGGTCTCATGATGCCAATTTCAAATAAGGAGAGCAAACTAGGTACAACACCGAGGTGAAAAGGTGTTACCTTTGAGACAAGATCCAATGCCTAGGGACAAGAATATCCTAAGGATAAGGAAAAGAAAATTCAAATAAATGAGGGCATTGAGTCTTCACATGCTGAATCTGCACCCAAAAAAGTGGAATACAACATAACAGCCCACCTCAAGAGAATTCTTGCTGCATTGAGTGTTTTTGATGATGCCTTGATGAGGTCAGAAGAACTCAGGGATATGCTAGTGCAAATCTTGTAGAATCCGGCCAACTACTAAGCATATTTGGTTGAAGAGAAGATGAAGGAGTCTTTGTATGCATGGCAAATTTCCACCATCACCTTCACAAATGATGACCTACTATTTGAAATAACAGACCATAATAGACCATTATATGTTATAGGGAACAATAATGGGATCAAGATCAATTGCATCCTGGTTAACCCAGGTTTCTCAATCAATTTGAAAACTCTCCAGACTCTAAGAACTCTAACTTTGGATGTGTGCTACCTATCTTTCAAGATTATAACCTTACAAGGGTTTAATCAAAATAGCCAAAGAGCTCTAAGAGTTATAACTATCCCTCAAAAAGTAGACAAGTTGATGATAGATGCCAAGTTTTGTATGATCGATACCGAAGCGTCATACAAAGCACTACTAGGGAGGCCGTGGTTACATGAAAATAAAGTAGTGCCATCTATCCTACACCAATGTTTCAAATACTTTGAGGATGGTGAAGAACACTAAATTAATGGTGATATAGACGCTTTTGATGTTCAAGAGGTACATTAAGAGGTACATTATGATGATGTAAAATACTAGCAAAGATTTAATGCTGATAGATGGTTTACTTCCATTAGTCAAGTAAAATAAAAGATTGCTAGCCTGATCTTTGGTCCTCCTCACCTAGGAGGCAATTTTGTCCTAGAATCTTCAGATGAAGAAGCCCCGCAAGTCTACTTGGGTAGTTATACTTCTAACAAAGATGATGACAGAGATCAAACAAAAAATAATCTCCTTATTATTAATCCATTAGATGAGTTGAGAATCAACATCGTGAAAGAATTAATAACTTTCTATATTCTTCCATGGTGCAAAGGAGAAAAGAAAATACTATTTTACAAAGCAATCCCTTGTATTCTAAGCATACATGAAATCCTGGGGATTGAAGATCTAGCGGATGATGGTGATCATCAATTGGTGATTATGCCTAAATATTTCTCAGACCAGCTTCATCAGATAATCAGCAAATTTGTCTATAAACATCCTCAAACAAAGAGAGAGAGTCAATTCTTCAAGAATCTATGGGATCCACCCCGAGGATGTGCTTACGTTCCTAGAAGAGAAATAAGAACACCAAAGGACTAGACTATATTACTCCAAATGCCCACATGTGTCTTATAGTCACCATTGAACCTCTTTTCGATATATCAGGGTGACCAAATGATATCAATACCTTTTGACACATGTACCAAGGTTGCCTTAACTTTTCAAACATCATAATAAGGTGATATCTTTCGTGGAATTTCATCAGAACTAAGAGAAAGGGGGTATAATGCATCCAAAATGCCTATAGATGAACCTTCATCAAACCTCACTTAACATGATGACTAACTTGGTGAAGAGATCATCCTCAAACCAAGAGAAACTCCACCAGAACTTAAGGATGGGGGGAAGCCATAGTAGTTGAACTGATGGAGATCAACCTAAGCTCAGAGGAGGACCCCAATCTGACTTTCATTAGTACTTAAACTTTTAGAAGAAGACCAAACTTAGCTCAAAGCAGTGCTCCAAGAGTACATTGACTACTTTGCATGGAGCTATAAGGAGATGCCTAGACTAGTCCTGAAATTGTAGTCCATAATTTGGCCATCAATCTTGAGCTTCTACCTATTAAAAAGCACCTAGGAAGATGAAACTTGACCTAGAACAGAAGGTGATAGAAGAAACAAAGAAACTGATTGAAGTAGGCTTCATCAGAGAGGAAAAATACCCAGATTGAGTGGCAAGCATTGTACCAGTCAAGAAAAAGAATAGCCAAATCTACATTTATGTAGACTATAGGAACTTAAAGGTATGTAGACTTTCCATTACTAAATCTAGAATAGCCAAATCTAGAATAGCCAAATCTACATTTATGTAGACTTTCCATTACTAAAAATGAAAATTATAATTAACAAGATAGCTGACTTCAAGGTATTTTTTTTATAGATGATTTTTCAAGATATAACCAAATCAAGATATATCCTAATGATGAGAAACATATGGTCATTAGGACACCAATTGGCATTTACTGCTATAAGGTAATGCCCTTTGGGTTCAAGAATGCAAGCACCACTTATCAAGAAGCCATGACTCAAATCTTTGATGACCTCATATACCAGCTAGTGGAATGTTTTGTCAATGACTTGGTCATCAAAATTAAGTTCAAAGATAGGCATGTCCAAGACCAAAGAGTGATATTCAACCATCTTAGGAAATATAACTTAAAGATGAATTTTATCAAGTGCGCTTTTGGGGTATCATAAAAAAAAATCCTTAGGTTTGTTATCAGACATCAAGGAATTGAAATTGATCTATCTAATATCAAAGCTATCTTGGGTATGCCACCACCTAGCAACCTAGAGCAATTGAGGTCATTCCAAGGTTGACTTGCATACATAAGGAGATTCATTTCAAACCTTTAGAAAATGCAAGCATTTTTCCAAGTTGATGAAGAAAGACACTCCATTCATCTAGGATCAAGGCTATCAATAGGCCTTTGAAGAGATCAAGTAGTATCTCCTAAAGCCACCAGTCTTGGCCACACCTTTTCTTGATAAACCCTTAATCGCCTACACGGTGACAATGGAAGGATCCCCAGGACCACTTCTTGCCCTAAATAATGAAGAAGGTAAAAAAAATACACTCTACTATCTAAGTAGAATTCTAGTAGGGATAGAAAATAACTATTCTCCTATAAAAAAGCATTGCCTGGCACTCATATTCACAGTCAAGAAGATGAGACATTATTTTCTTTCTCATCAAGTCATTTTAATATCAAAGATTAATCCCATAAAGTACTTGCTGATTAGGCCCATACTCATTAGGAGGCTAGGCAATTGGGGTTTAATCCTCATGGAATACAATATCAAATTCACTCCCCTAAAGGAGGTTAAGGGGCAAGCCTTCTCCAATTTTCTCGCATCTTATCGAGTACAAGACAATTCTTCTCTGAATTGTGAGCTCCCTGATGAAGAACAAAGAAGGAGAACTTTATTGGAAGCTATACTTTGATGAAGCATCATCAATCAAGCCAAGGATCAGGCCAAAGCTTTTGCAAATCAAAGCAAGCATTGGACTCATTTATGTTACTTCAAATGAGGGCATTTTATGATATTCCTCTTCCCTCTCAAAATCACACACAAAAATAAAGCTGAATACAAGGTCCTAATTGGTTATCAGCCAAGTCCAAGATAAATATAAAGTCCATAGATTTGAGCTCCTGAAATACTATGAAAAGGCTTAAGAACTTATAAGGCAAATTTCTCGTGCTCAAATAACTAAGCTTTCTCGTTCCATTAATGCAGAAGTTGATTCATTACTAAATTAGCCAAGGCACTAGCTGACCCTGATCAATAAGGAATTTTAATCATAGTCCATAGTAGATAAGTAATGAGCTTAATCTTCAATATCAAGCACGAGAGGACTGGATCTAAATAAGTAGAAGAGGCCACAAATTGGAGAATACTATTCACCAACTACCTAAAAAGTGGAGAACTCTTAGAAGATTAATTTGCAAAGATACAACTCAGAAAGAGGGTCGCACTCTTTTTGCTTGTCAATGATACTCTTTATAGAAAATCCTTCAAATAAATACTTTTGCATTATCTCTCAGACAAAGAGGCCAAAGAAGTTATGTATGAAGTACATTCTGGAGTTTATGATGCTCATCAATCATGCCCAAAAATGATAATAAAGATTAACCACATGGGCTACTATTGGCCCACAATAGTAGAAGATTGTATCAAATATGTGAGAAGATGTCACCTATGCCAAATTCATAATGACTTTATTTATCAACACCCAAATCTTCTATATCCAATAGTGTCCTCATGGCAATTTGAGGTATAGGCTACAGACATCGTTGGACTAATCAAACCATCTTCTTCTAGAGGTCATCACTTCATACTAACAGCAACTGATTATTTCTCTTAGTGAGCCGAAACAATTTCATTGAAAGAGGTACAAATAGATGTTGTTATCCACTTCTTTCAAGAAAATAATTTGTATTGATTTGGTATTTCTTGAAGGATCATCTCTAATAATAGACCATCCTTTCGAAGCTTCAAAGTAGGATGATTCACACATTATCACAAGATAGACTAGAGATATTCATCCATCTATAATGCTAAAGCCAACGGGCTTGTTGAGGTATTTAACAAGACTCTCTCCAAGATCTTGGAGAAAATTATTGCCAGAAATAAAAAGATTGACACAAAAAGCTTGCTAAGGCATTGTGGGCCTATCTCACCACAAATTAAACTTCTACCTAATTAACACCATATGCATGAGTGTTCGGGACTAACGCAATCTTGCTACTAGAGGTGCAAATTTCATCTCTAAGGATTACATTGCAAGAAAAAATCACAAGAGAAAATAATATTTGTCTTCACCTCAATAAGCTAGACTCTTTGGACCAGATAAGGCTCATAGCATAACAAAACCGAAAAGTATATCGAGCACAAATAGCCAGGGCCTACAATAAGATGGTTTGGCTTAGGTTATTCTAGAAGGGAGAAATGGTTTAGTTTCAGGAAGACCCATAATCCTAAACTGAAATAAGAAAGACAAATTCTAGTCTAATTGGAAAGACTTATATTGTCGCAAAGCTATTTGAAGGGGGTTCCTACCAACTGATTGATGACATGGGGGAAAGGCCTATCCCACTAATCAATGGTCGATTCCTCAAAAGATATTATGCCTAAGCCTTGGGGATAATAATAATAATAATAATAATAAATATCTATGTTTTGTCTATGACAGAATGTCCAACTTTCTCAAAAGGGAATGCTTGGTCAAACATGCATTCCATATTTCTTGAGGCAAAAAATGGACATAAAATATCATCCATCTTATGTGGCCACTGAGCCCATATTTTATATGACAAATCAAGTCAACTTTCACGTGGCAAACCAAATCTACTTTCATGTGACAATTTAAGTCCACTTCTACGTGGCAACCTAAGTCTACTTTCACATGGCAACTCAAGTCCACTTTCACATGATAACCAAAGTCTACTTCTACATGGCAATCTAAGTCCACTTCCACATGGCAACTAGTCCATTTCCTGTAGTAAATTAAGTCTATTTCTATGTGGATACATGACAATCTAAGTCTACTCTTACATGACAATTTAAATCCATATAGTCAACTCCTAAAATATTGATGTAAGGGCAAATACTTGAAAATTATTCGTATCCTCTCCTCTCGCCAAAACTTAAAATGAGGCTGCAAAGGGAGCAATTTGTATGAGACTATTTTTGGCATAATCAAATTTGATTAAATTATATCTCAAATATGGGTCTCAGTCAGATTTAACTAGCATCCGAATTTGACTAAAAATTGAGTTTAATTTGGACTTGGATCATTGGGACATTGGGGCTCAAGTTAGGCCTAATCCAAATGAGTTAATTGGAATAGATTTTTGGACTAGAATTGAGCCCTAAATTCATCAAAAAGTTGGATCAAAATAACAAACTGGAAGAATTTTACAAATAGGCCATTGGATTAAATAAATCTACATAATTGGGTCCTTATCCATATTTTTCTTACAAATAGGTCTATGAAATAAGAATTTTATAGAAAAATCCAATAAAATTCTAAAATTACAAATCATTCTTGCAAAATTTAGGGCTTGTAAATAAATCTCTCAAAGAATTTATAATTATGATTTGGTCCTTATGAAATTTAGAATTTACAAATAAATCCCTCGAATTTTTTGCATTTATAAATATGCTTTTAGAATTTTAATCTTTTACAAATAAGTCCCTCACAAAATTTTTTTTATAAAAAAGTTTAAATTTTATTCAAAAAGACCTCAGGAAGTTTCAAAAACTTTATGGACAAGTTCTTTTTATAAGAAAACCCTTGGAGGTTATAAAACTACAATTTAATCTAATTTTACAAAAAAAAAGTCACAAATAACTCCATTATTAATTTGATATTCAAAGATCATATAATTTTTAAATCTTTGTCATCCATTGTCAACAAACTCTTTCAAAGAGTTATCCAATCCACAACAATGCAATCTGAACAAAACTCATTCAAAATAAATGAAAAAAAAAGCATCAATAAGATCTCGATTCGAAAATTTGAATAAAGTACATTCCAATCCAACTTAATCTCCTTGTTGCCTATAAAAAGGAGACCCCTTTTGAACCTGAAAAGAGAGGTGAAAGGGTCAAGATACCATATCGAAAAGGAGAGCACACCAAGTTAGAGGACAAACAAAGCAGAGAAAAGATAGGCTTTTTTTTTTCTTTTCTCTGCTAAACTTGTCCTTCTTCTTCCTGCTCCTTCCCTATGCCTATTCCCATACAGTTTCATGCAATGGCCATTGCCTCATTGATTCCACTGCCTTCACCCATGAGCTTCTTCCCTTTCCACTCAATCTCTACCCAAGAAGTCATGCGAGATGCTTCCCCTAAGTCCAAGTTGATGTCTGCAACCTAAGTCAAAGTCCAATGACTTGCTTCCACTTGCTTCTCCTACATGCCTTGACCTTGATCACCTATAGCCAAACCTTCTTCCATGGCCCCTTCTCCTCCACCATGATTGAAGAGATGGAGGAACCCATGAATCCGACTGACCCCAAAGGTTTGTGATCCAACCTGGCATCCACCCTGGCCTAGAGCACCAATGCCTCACTCCAACCGTTGAACGTCGCTGCCTCTGTCACCAGCCCTTTCCCGAAAGCTACCTATGAGCCATCGGCCATTGCCACTATCAATGTCCTCTTCTTTGTCACTGAGCATTGACACCTACCTCTAGCCTGACGGCCATTAATGCCTTGCTTCCCGCCAGGCCAACGGCCCAAAAAAATATTAAAAAATATTTAAAAAAACTTATTGGCCAAAAAGAAAAGGAGAAGGGTTGCAAGCTTGAAATATAAGAAGAAAGAAAATAAATAAAACAACTATAAAAAAAGTTGTCATGTAAAAAAAAAAAGAAAAAAAAGAAAATTTGGCAAAATAATTAACAAAAAAAGAAGGATTTTTAACATCGCGATCACCCACGGACTTTGGAATGATGATAGAACTTGACACCACCATGGCCACCCATGGTCCCACTTGAAGATGGTGGACTCTCGACACAGCCCATAGTCACTCATGGCCACTCGAAGATGATGGTCCCCATCATAAAAAGTCATCTTTTGGGCTCACACTCAGGCAATCATAAGAACAAACTGAGTTCCACTAGGTATTCTAAACCTTCGGTAATACTCTAAAGTCATGAACAATGGGTGATATTACCATCATGATCTGAACCAAAATTAGTTCAAATAAAACTAAATAAGATCAAAATGAGTCTCGCTAGGTGCACTACAAAAGCCTTTAGCAATACTTCAATGTTATACCAAATCTCCCAAACTATTGGTGATGCTACTAAATCAATGAAGTTAACCAATAATGTGCTCAAAGCCATTAGTCATGCTTTCAAGCTAGTCAACCCCAGAAGTTATTGATGATGCATCTTTCAAGCTAAGTCAACCCAAAAGCATTAGCAATGCTTTCAATCAAACCAAAGTAAGATAGGCTTAAACTCACTTAATCAGTCAATCATAATGCCTTATTCAAAAAATATTAATCATCAATATGCTCAAAGCTGTCAGCCATATTTCAAATCTATATCCAACTCCATAAGCTGTTGGTGATGCTACCAAATTAAAAAAAGTTAATCATCAATACGCTCAAAGTCATTGTCCATACTTTAAAGCTACATCCAATTCCATAAGTCATTGATGATGCTGCCAAATTAAAGAAGCTAATCACCAATATGATTATGTTATAATATCAGGTGTGATAAATTAGTCCCATATCAGATATTGGATAGATAGGGTCCAATATATATAGTGAAAAAGGCCCATATCCCATGATCTTAAGCTTTTGGGATGGTTTGGTGTCCAGCCCACCATATTATTCCGATTCGACACTCTTTCAGCTCCCTCAACAAATAGTATCGGAGATTTAGGTTTGAAGCTGTGCAAATTCTTAAGACCAAAATTACCGTGATGGTGCGACTGAATTGAGTTGTATGTTAGTTTCTCTTAAAAAATCAAAAGAATGAGACAAAAACCCGTTGGTATGGATCACACGGTGAAACTGGTCGAGTAAAAGAGTTCTTAATTAATACTGTTAAAATTGATGTAGTCAAATCACACTTGAAGGGGGAGATTGTTATAATGTCATGTGTGATAAATTGGTCCCACATTGGATATTGGATATATAGGGTCCAATATATATAGTGAAAAAGGATTGTATCCCATGAGCTTAAGCTTTTGGGATAGTTTGGTGTCCGGCCCACTATATTATTCCGCTCCGACACTCTTTCGGTATATCATTAACATAAAGAAGTAATATAATAAATGAGCTATTGGCATGCATATTAAAATAAACACAGCAATCATGTTTACAGTGGATGAAATCTTATCCCAGCATAAAACTGTCAAACCTTTTATATCATTGCCTTGGAGACTGTTTCAAACCAAAAAGTGATTTGTTCAACTTGCAAACAAAATTTTCCTTGCCTTCTTGGATGAACCCTTCAAGCTGTTGCATAAAAAATTATTCTTCTAATTCTCCATACAGAAAGACAGTTTTGACATCAAGCTATGCTAACTCAAGATTATGAAAAGCAACTAAAGCAAGTAGAAAACGAATAGATGTGTGTTTAACCACAGGAGAGAAATTTTCATTAAAGTCAACACCCTCCTTTTGTGAATACCCTTTTGCAAATAAACGGGCCTTGAATTTAACACCATCTATCTCAGAGAAATCCTCTTTCTTTCGAAATACCCACTTACAACCAATTGCTCTTTTACCTTCTGGTAATTTCACCAGATCCCAAGTATGATTCTTTTGAAGGGAATCCATCTCTTCATTCATAGTAGTTTGCTACTGAGAAGAATTCTTATCCTACACTGCTTCTTTATAGGAAGAAGGATCACCATTATCAGTAACTAAAGTAAAAGCTACCATATCTTCAAAACCATACCTTTCAGGTGGCTTTATTTTTCTTTGAGATCTTCAAAGTGGAGTCTTTTCAGAAACTTGATTCTTAAAATTTTCTTGAGAGTTGGGCATACCCTGAATATCTTCTTCTGAAGGAACTACATGCTCCATCTCCACTTGCATTATATTATTGGGACCTTTCTTGAGAGATTTTAACATAACACTTTCATCAAATACTATGCCTATCTCAATAATTATATTTGAAATAGTAGGATCTCACAAACGATAGCCTTTGACGCCTTTGGCATAATCCAAGAAAATACACTTTTTGGAACGTGCATCTAACTTATCCTTGACAACATGCACATAAGCAGGGCAACCAAAAATCTTTAAAGAAGAATAATTTACAGGTTGACCAGTCCATACCTCTTCAGGAGTCTTGCAATTAATGGCTATTTGAGGAGAGTGATTCACAATGAAGCATGCTGTATTGACTGCTTTTGCCCAAAAATCTTTATCAAGATTAGCTGTACTAAGCATACTACGTGCTTTCTCCAATAAGGTTTTATTCATCCTTTCAGCCACACCATTTTGTTGAGATTTTCCTGGGATGGTAAAGTGGCGTTTGATGCCTTCATCTTCACAGAATTTGAAAAACTCTGTTGATTTGTACTCTCCGCCATTATCACTTCTGAGGTATTTGATTTTTCTGCCAGTCCTTTTTTCAACTGAAGTTTTCCACCGTTTAAAAATAGAAAACACTTCGGCTTTATGATGCAAAAAATAAATCCACACTTTTTTGGAAAAATCATTAATAAAACTGACAAAATAACGAGCACCAAATTTTGATGGAATAGGAGAGCACCACACATCAAAATGAATATAATCAATTAAGCCTTTAGTGCAATGAGTACCGGTATTAAACTTTACCTTGGACTATTTACCATAGAGACAATGCTCGTAGAAATCCAATTTGCATGAGTTGAGGCGTTTCAGTAATTTTCTTTTGTTGAGCTCACTTAAACCTTGCTCACTCATATGACCGAGATGCATATGCCATAAGTGGGTCATATCAGAAGAAGAAGTCTAAAAAATTACTGCTCCACCTGTAACGGTTTTCCCTACTAACTCATACAAATTTTCATGCTTTAGGCCCTTCATCACTATCAATGAGTCTCTAGAAACCTTAAGAACTCCATCTTCAGCAGAATACTTATAACCAGTAGAATCCAAAGCACCCAAAGAGATCAAATTCTTTTTCAAATCAGGAACATGTCTAACATCAGTAAGAGTTCTAATAATATTATCAAACATCTTAATTTTGATTGTTTCAATTCCAACAGTTTGCATGGATTGTTATTACCCATCAAAACTAAACCACCATCATAAGACTTGTAGTTTGAAAACCAATCCTTATTAGGACACATGTGGTAAGAATAGCTAGAATCAAGAATCCAAATATCATGGTAACAATCAAAATTAAAACTAATAGAGAGAACATTACCAAAACCATCATCAAAACTCCCTTCAACAACTGATACTTGTTCTTTGGTTTGCTCTTTAGATTGAGATTCTCTTTCTTTCTTTACTTTGAGCTTCCAACACTCTTTAATTTCATGTCCCATCTTCTTACAATACTTGCAGTTTATTTCTTTGGATTTGGATCTAAAATGAGCTGTCCTTGATCTTTCTTTGGTACGACCTCTGACAATTAATGCTTCTGAGTGTGACACATCCCCTCCAATCTTTTTCAAATGTTCATTAGATAGAAGGACAGTAAAAATATCATCAAATTTCAAATCCTTTCCATACATAAGAGTAGTTTTAAAATTCTCAAGAGAAGGAGGTAAGGACGATAATAAAATAATTGCCTTGTCGTTATCTTCAATTTTAACATCAATGCTTAACAATTGAGAGACAAGTTTATTGAAAGCATTAAGATAATCAACTATATTCGTACCTTCTCTCATTCGAAAATTAAAGAGCTTCTACTTTAAGTAAACTCGATTTGATATATACTTACTCATATATTATTTCTTCAGCTTTTTTCATAACTCTAAAGGTGATGTTTCATCAAGAAACAGATAGAATACCTCATTGGTGAGACTGAGGATGATTGTGCTATGTGCACTAGCCTTCTAGTTTTTTCAGATACTTTCGGCGACATCTTCAGACTTGACGTCCTCCAATGTGTTTCTTAATCCTTGTTGAGTAAGAATTGCATGAACTCTTGCTTGCCAAATAGGAAATCCTTGCTTTCCATTGAATTTCTCTATATCGAATTTCGTAGCAGACATATTGAACCAAGCTCTGATACCACTTGTAGCGCAAAATATCAATATCCATCACAATTCACGTATAGAAGAAGAATAGAAAAGAGGAAAAGATAGCACACAAGAGATATATGTGTGAAGACGATCCAGAGAATATTGTATTGATGAGAAGAGAAAGAGAAGATTACAACGATGGAGACGAAACTCCAATATCACCAACTCTCACAAAAGACTAAGTAGTCTAACTGTCACAAGACGTCTTGAGAGTATTGATCTATATGTCTCTCTCTCGCTCTATATTGAAACTATTACATCAATGGAGTATTTATAGATGTGGCCTAACTGTGTTTGAATCAAAGTAGAAGATTGACTCAAATAAGACTTCTACTAATTTAAATCTTCTAGTAGAAGATAAATCTAGATAAGGATTAGGCCCACTAAATAACTTTCTAATATAATTAAGACTCTCTACAAAATCTGGATTTGAGACACAATTAAGCCAACATGATGAAAGCTGTTGGTCATATTTCAAAGTTATACCCAACCGCACAAGTAATTGGTGACACTGTCAAATTAAAGAAGTTAATCGCCAACATGCTCTAAGTTGTCGGCCACACTTTGAAGTTATACTCAACTCCATAAGCTATTGGTAATGCTACAAAATCAATGAAGTCAACCAATAATACACTCAAAGTTGTTGACCATACTTTAAGCTAATTAACCCCAGAAGTAGTTGACGACAAGACCTTTCAAGCTAACCAACCCCAAAACTAGTTGGTGACACATTCTTCAAGCTAGCCAACCCAAAAGTAGTTGGCAACATGATCTTCAAGCTAGTCAATTCCAAAAGCAGTTGATGACTCACACTTTCAAGCTAGTCAATCCTAAAAATAGTTGACAATATAATTCTTAAAACTATACCCAACCTTATAAGTTGTTGGTGATGCTACCAAATCAAAAAAAATTATCGCTTATGTCTTATTGGCAATGAAAATACTTCAAATGAAATTATCGCCTATGTCTTATTAGCTATAAAAATACTTCAAAGTCAATAAAGTTATCACCTATACCTTATTCACTATGAAAATACTTCAAGTCAATGAAATTATTGCCTATGTCTTATTAGTTAATAGAAACACTACAACCCAAATGAAGTTATTGCTGATATCTTATTGGCTAATGAAAATACTTTAAATTATAAAACTATTGTCAATGCTTAAAGTTATTGAAAAACTTCAAACTCATCTTATTTTCTTTTGCGTCCCATCTGATGATGTCATCAACACCTGCCAAAGACCGAGTCAATTTGGGTTAGATGCCATCTTGTCCAACGCAGGGAAGCAATCCAGTAGCACACATCAAAGTATTTTTCCACTCATTCTTTTCTTTATTTCTTTCATATTTTTTATAATTTTAGTTGAAATTTATTCTAAAGTGAGGGTATACCCTTACTTAAGTTATGCATTCCTTTGTCAAAATTAAGCAAATATATTTTTCTTTTCTTTTTTATGTCTTTATAGTATTAACTAGGTTTCTCACTTTAGAAAATTTTTTATAATTATCGAAGTAATTAATAATAGAGGCTTGTGCCTATTAGAAGTCAATATTCTCATAATACTTGATAGTGCATCTCAAATTAAAATAAAATATACTCCGAAATCTACACTATTTTGAGTGGTCAATTTTGATTCCACAAGGGTGATGCTGAGGATGGGGAATTGGAAGTCTTGCCCCCTTTAGTCTTGCCTATTGGAGCAGGACCCTCCCGCTCCTCGCCAACCACCCAGACGGAAGACGTGGGATGAGACACCACCTATTTTCACCTCTTCCTCTCCTCCCAATCAATGCCTAGCCTACTACCCTCTTTGATATGGACTTTCCACTTAAGAGACACCTTGACTATCGAGCTGGGAGATGAAGACCCACCCTCGTCAGAGTTGTGCTTCTTCGTTGGAGGAGTTGGGGAAGCGGCTCGAGGAGTCCCAACCTTCTTCTTCAAGATTTTGTTCGTAAATGAGCTAGAACCTAAAACTTCGAAGAAACGAGATCATAAAGGAAGGAACACATTACCTCAAAATCACCATCTCAAAAAAGAGAAAACCATGATGATTGCATATGATTTATTGAGGTGGCAACTCAATTTCCAAAGTGATATATTAACTTGGTTAAGGCCAAACTAACTCTACACCCAAAATCAGGGAATTGTTATTCAGAATTGAGGAGCACTAATAATACACTGAACTAGATTTCCCAAGCCAAAAAACTAAAGTCAGGGTTCAAAAATCAAGCCACCTTTAGAAATAAATGAGGTCTCAAAACGAACTCATTTCTAGGTCACTTGGAAAATCGGTGAGTCCAACAAAGAGCCATTCCAAGGTGAATCATTAAACTAGGTGATCTTGGTAAATCAGTAGCTCAATTAGTGATATGAGAAACTTTGAGTATCTTCTAGAATGCTATCCCGAAGGATCCGTAATTCTTAGCAGTTAGTTACGAACAATTTGATAGATATCACAATTGAGATTAGAGAATTTCAAATATATTAAATCACCTCTATACACTATAAATAATTAAAGTATTTGTTTGGTTAATTTTTTTTAAATTTACTCGTTATTTTTTTATTACGACTTACTTAGACATTAAAATAGTCGCTATTAGAGAGTTTTCATTAGTTTTCTTCTCGCATATTGATGAAAAGATAATTTAAGAGATGTAATCTTGGAGAGCTTTTCTGTTATAATGTTAAGTGTGATAAATTAGTTTCATATCGAATATTGGATAAATAAGGTTTAATATATATACTGAAAAAATCTCATATCCTATGAACTTAAGCTTTTGGGATGGTTTAATATCTAGTTCGCTATATTATTCCGCTTCGACACTCTTTCGCCTCCCCTAATACCTTTCCAACTGAAATTAATGGTAAATCTCGCATCCATGACAAAAATAAAGACATTGGGGCATTTGAAATAAAGACATTGGAGCATCCATCAATACCGAAAAACAAGCAGAGGAAGGCCAAATTATGCCATCCTATAGAGGAAAAGAGCTTCAAAAGAACGCTCAGAAAAACCCTAGCACTAGAAAACCCAAAATGTTTCTGTAAAGAACCATCTAGAAAACGAGGGGTTCGAAACTCAGATCAACATTGCGAGCCAACGAAGCCGGCTCCGGATCCAACACAAATGTAACTCAAATGTAAATCGCAGGCTTGCTGAATCGGTTACGATAGTCTGACACTCTCTCTTTAAAGTGGATATAGACAAAAGTATGGGGATTGTTTCAGAATTCTGACCGTGCATCCCATTCTCATGGTCAGTTGGGGCCAGTAGGAGAAGAAAAATCGATTAGCTAAGAGAACCAAATGACGATTTTGTCTAGAGGAAGTAGTGTAATAATTCTGAGGTATGTGCAATTGTGTGTTTGTTACTGCGATGCCACAACGTTGGCTAAATGCATAACGCTTTGACTAGTAGCGTATTACAAATGTCGCTTGAAATTTTCTGTTTTCACTGTCATTGCCCAGGGCAAAATAGCAAATTCGGCCTCGGTGCCTTGCGACAGCAATAAGTCCCTTCTCTCTGTTCAAAAGAAAAATAAAAAAGGTGTTCTCGGCCCTAACCATGACGTTCCAACAGCTCGTCGAGAGCCATTTAATCAATGTTTCAAACCCATCAACTCAGCATTTTCTTTTACGCAGCTAATCTTCCTCTGGACCATCTTCAATCAGCTTCAACTTCAGTAGGTTGCCTGCTGCTTTAGTCTTTATCCACCAACTTCTGATCCCAACTTTGTGTCAGCAGCCACAACTCTTTTATCTATTTATTTCATAATAATTCAATGCAATTATATCGCATATATTTAATTGTTAATCAAGAATACATGTTTTCTTCCAATAAATATGATACCATGTTTGGGAATAGCCGAATAGGAAGAGGCTGACCTCGTTTTCTTTGATTTCCTGACATTACTTGGTTTTGAAGGTCTTTATGTTCATAACTTAACTCTCACATCACATATCCTCCTCATCCTTCTTCTCTTTCAATCCTTTGTGAAGGTTGCGTTGCATCCTCCAACTTCAACCACCCCTTTGGCCCATTGTCTCCAACACAGATCCTCCCATTCCTCGTTATAAAATCTCCCCACCTGGGTCATCTCCTTCCCATCCATATTCCACTCCCCTCCTTTTCTTCTACATACAAACTTCGCCAAGGGAAAGAAAAACCCAAGCATCAACATATCAAGATGCGCAGTCTGTCCCTCTTGGCTTTCCTCCTCATCCTCTCTCCGATTCTTGCCGATCCTGACTTGCTCCAAGACCTATGTGTTGCCGAACTCAATTCGAGTAAGCAAATTCTCACAAACCCATCTCATCTACACACTTCTGTCTGATGTATTCTTTAATGTGCACGTCCTCGGTTTTCATTCATTTTTGTCCACTGCTGCTGTCTAAGAAAATCAAAATGTGCAGCGGTGAAGGTGAATGGGTTTGTATGCAAGCCAGAGACCGCTGTGAACGAGGCCGACTTCTTCTTCGCCGGCCTGGCCAACCCGGGCCCCACGAACAACACCATGGGCTCCCTTGTCACCGTTGCCAATGTAGAGAAGATCCCTGGCCTTAACACGCTCGGAGTCTCCATGGCCCGCATTGATTATGCCCCCGACGGCCTCAACCCGCCACACACCCATCCTCGGGCCACCGAGATGATCTTCGTCCTCTATGGCACTCTTCATGTTGGTTTCATCACCACCACGAACAAGCTCATCTCGAAGACCATCTCAAAAGGTGACATCTTCATCTTCCCCAGGGGCCTCGTCCACTTCCAGAAGAACACCGGCCATGTCCCCGCAGCAGTGATCGCGGCATTCAACAGCCAGCTCCCAGGGACGCAGGCCATCGCTGCCACGCTCTTTACTTCCACCCCAGCAGTGCCGGATGACGTTCTGACCAAGGCCTTCCAGGTCGGCACCAAGGAGGTGGAGAAGATCAAGTCCAAGCTGGCTCCCAAGAAATAAGTGCCAATAACAAGTAAACCGTTTGATTTCGTTTCTGTTTTTTTTCTACTGAGCTTTGCCAACAAGCGATGTAATAAGAGCGATCATAGCTCCTGCCTCTGTTTGTTGTGTTATTTTGGTCTTTCTTGCCATCATCAATTGCTCATTATCGTGCAGCTAAAAACTGAACATCATCCATCTTCTTTTCGCTTTTATCTTACCTTTTCCCTTCTTTTCTGTCTACCTATGAATCGGAGGAGACTCAGAATAAGCCACCAATATCAACAGCCGTGCACGCCGATCGCAGATCACAAACAGGTACAAACAGTAATTAAAGAGAAGCAGCCATCAAGTTGCTAATGAAAATTTGAAAATTTCTTTAACAGCTGATCAGAAATATCCTCCCGATATTTTGTTGAAAGAAGAAGCCCTCACCACAACAACGATATTACCACAAATTCAAGTACTATTATTGCCAATCTAAGTGAGGATTAATGGTTGGCAACCTTTACATATTTGAGTGACAAGAGGAGTCCCTGGCTTCTTGGAACCTAATGCAAACAACCAGATTCCCCATGTTTCTGCTTTTTCCTGTTCTTTTTTTTTATTTATGGCGATGTCCAGAGCAGGTACCACCAACGTCACTTGAGCATCAAGGAATCCCAATCCAGCTATTATTGTTATACTTTATTTAAAACTAAGGTTTAAGCCAATTGATATGCTGATTGATGGTAATTATATTTTTGCAATTGAACGCGTCGATAATAACTAAGTGGACCATTCCATTGACCGCTGTACTCAAGGGGGACCGTCTTCCATCAGTTCTCTACCCTTTTCCGGGTACGACTGGTGGGGAAGTTTTGCTGTAGGTGCGGAGTGCTCCAATTATGGTGCAATTCTCCTTTTAAGATTTAGGTATGCTTCTTGCCTGATATTGGCTTAAAGCAAATGCTTGAGGATGTCTTCCAACTCTTCCACACTACAAAAAACCTTTTGAAGCTTCCTCCTACAACTCCTAATAAAATATTGCTTCTTCCTCTAATCCATGTTACGTCGACTATTCCACCATTACTTTCTCCCCTCGTCATTTTTGCACTCTTAAGAACATAAAGCATTTATTACTATGATCTTCCCTGGAAAAAGACATGCAAGGTGCACTTGAAAATATATGGCTAAAAGAATGCTTATGCTGGCTAATTATCCTAGATTTTTGTTTTTTTTTTTCACTTGGATGAATAATAATCAAGATGCCTCAAATAAGTATTGAATCCGCTGTCGTTTGTAATCAAATGAAATCCCACGTCCTCTCTCGTCAACATCAGAGAAAGCCACCTCACAATCGTTTAATCATAAACACTATGATATCCTCTCCATTCAATTGCCATTCGCCATTCATCAAAAATTTCACCTTCGAGAAACTTGAAGAATTGACAAGAAGAGAACCCATATTTTCTTGAGGAATAAAGCTATTGAGTTTGGATATTTTAAAATCAAATTAGAGTTTAAGTTAGACTAAAAATTCAAAATTAAATCTGGATTTACAATTGATTTTAAATACCTATTACATAATATTAAGAGTTATAATTCATAAGGTTTAGTGTATTATTGTGGTAACTAGAAAGAAATAAAATAAAAAGACTAAAGAGAAGAAAGAAAAAAAAGAGTATCGGCTCTCATGTATTGATTTTTTTAATTTTTTCTAATGGTCTTTTATAGTGCTCTATCAAAAATTGTTTCTTAAGATTAAGGAGTTATCGAAACTTAGTAAAAAATTTAATTGAAAAAAAAAGGTGATGTCTTCCTTATAAATTCTTGTAAAATTTATTAATAGCGGACCTTTTGCTCTCTTCGTGAACATACCTTGATTTTGGTTGAACTACTTATTTTATTGTATTTCTTCTTATTTTTTTGCTTTATGTTTTATTATTTTTGGTTTCTTATATTATTTGTAAATAATGTGATTCGTGAATTTTTTGTTATAAATCAAAATATAATGACAAAGTTTCTTTTCGAAGTGGAGAAGGTCAACCACAAAATAAACTTTACTTTATGTCAGAAGAAGATGAAAGCAATTTCATTTACCACAGTCGAGAGAAAACCTTAGAGGGTAAAGAAAAGAAGTTGATCGAGACAAGTAATGATGATTAGAAGTGAGTAGATCAAAAGGCATTGAATGTAATTATTCTAAGCTTGACAGATAATATTTTGTACAATGTCATCAAAAAGGAGATGACGATGGATATCTAGATAAATCTCAAGAAGTTGTACACTTTGATAATCCTCATTAGTAAATTCTACCTAAAATAACAATTGTACAGATTACATATAAATAACAATACAATTATATTACATCATATAAATACCTTCTATTAGATTACCAACGATTTAATAAAAGTTAATGTGAAGTTTGTAGAGCACGAAAAAGCGTTGATTGTCATAATATTTCTTATTATTTCATATGATTATATAGTGACCACAATTCTCAATAATAAAAAAATTCTCAAGATGAATGACGTGACGACTAGCCTACTTTTTAATGAAATAAGAATAAAATCTAATATTAATATTGAGATTAGTAAAAGATTAGTAATTCATAGAAGGAGAAGATCGATAAAATATGGAGAAAGCGGACAATGGTCTAAATCAAAATCAAAAGTAAAAGTACAATATTATTCATATAAGAACTATGACCACATCAGACAACATTATCCAAAGATTGAGAATAGTCTTTGAATATGGCAAATGCAATGATGAGTGATAATACTAAGAATAGTGTGAATAAATTCATTCTTTTGGTATCTACAGAAATTAGCATTTTTTGTGAGAGAATTTTAGACTCAAGTATCTCTTACCATATTTACTCAAGTAAGAATTAGTTTATTTTTTATGAGTAGAATAAGAAGGAAGGTGTTATTCAATTGGGCGATAATCCGACCTATAAGATTGCCATTATAAGAATAAGTATAATCCAGCTATTTGATGAAGTGATTTGCACTCTAATTCAAGTAAGATATGTCTTCGAAATGTGACAGAATCTTATTTCGTTTGATGCATTAGACTCAAAATGTTGTAATTATTCAGCGAAAAATAAAGTCATAATGGTGACACAAAATATTAAAATTTTAATGAAAGGAAAGAATATAGAAATATTTACCGATTGATAGAAAATATCGTTATAGGTAGAGTTGAAATGACTGCAGTGATAAGAAGAAAGCATGATACTTTGATTGATTCGGTGGGAATAGGCGTTCTTCCAAATTTACTTTTGTCATAGTAACAAACACTAGTTTTTCAAAATATTTTTAGAAATATAAGGCTGTAGAACGAATTTGAAATTGGCGTAAGTTTGCATCTTATAATTAGCTAAATAAGTTAGTACCTTAAGAAGAAGGGTTAAATTAGAGATGATAGCTAAAACTTGGTGATAATGGCATATCAAAGTTTAAGTTAAGGTGAAGATTATTGAGTTTGAATATCTCAAACTCAAATTAGAATTTGGGTAAAGGTAGAAATGTAAAAAATTTAGATTTGTATATGATTTTAAATATCTATTATGCAATATTAAGAATTGGAACAAACTAAAATTTAGACTCAATATTGTTGTATAGATATTCTAAAAATATATAGAGTTTAGTATTGTGCTTTAGTGAGTTAGAAACACATTAAGAGAGGAATAAAGAGAATACGGAGAAAAAAAAAGAGAAGGTATAAGTCCTAATTTTGGGTGGTCTCTCATTGTGTGCTGCTAGTATTTTTCTTAAATGTGAATATGCCGCCGAAACTTGGTAAAAATCTAATTGGAGAAAAAAGAGTGATGTCGTTTTTGTATACTCCTCTAAAATATGTCGATAATGGATTTCTCGCTCCCACAAAATGTAATCCAATTTTAGATAAAATACATATTTCACTATATTTTTTTATTTTTTGTTTTGTTTTACCTTACTTCTTATTTTTTATATTATTTATATATAACATAATTTTTAAGCCTTTTTTTGGGAGCCACAACATAAAATATGATCACCAAAAACGATCAGCAGTGTAACATCTAAAATAGTATCCACAATCTAGAAAAACAAAAGAAATATTGAGTTGGTCTAGACTCCAGTCAAATCGGGTGAAAAACACAGTACTTCATGAAATTTAGCCATCCTAAAAGAGAAGCTGGAAAATATTACCCCTCATTCACCAGCTTAAAGTTTTGCAACCATTAAGTGATGGATGTATGACTACGAACAAAACAAAGCATTACCTGGGAAGTTCTTTCACTCAGCTCACATAAAGGTTAGCTATGATGCGAAAAAGTGGAAAACAATTTATAAGGCATTATATTAGTTGTTTATCCAAATATTTTGAGAGTAAACTCTGATGTACAAATATAAAAAGGGTTTTCCAATGTTTGCGAATTTTTGATCTAAACATTGTAACCAAATTTGTTATCCATTTATCAGGTGGGAGACATGAACCCTTATTTTTCATCTGAGACCAAGCTGATCAGAAGTACCTAAAGAAAGCTCTAATATAATAAGTATTAGTGACAGTTAAAATATTAATCACTATTACTTCGCACAACAGGGTATTAGTTACAGTTGAACTTTGAATGAAAAAACAATTGAAGTAACGTATAATACTTTAAAACAATAAACCACAGTTGACGAGGGAGAGCAACATAAATAATACTACATGTTATAATCACTTATGGTATGTTCCCTGGTTGATTCCAATTCAAATCCAACTAGCATACATGGATCCTCTTTAAAAAAAGAAAACCATTAACTCAAACTCCTTTAAGTAGTCTTGATTTTCTATAGCTGTTAAATTTGTTCTCATTGATTCCTGTAGTTGAAGACGGTCTTCATTCGTGACCAAATTGCAATAATTGAATTGCTACATACTGAATTAACTGTATCCGAATGCGGAAAATCAAAATCATTGAAAGGATAATTTTCATCAAGAAGCCATCGATACACGAGCGAAAATAGAATCATATAAGGAATGTACATGAAGGGAATACAGAAACAAGAAACAAGAGCCGACGAAAAGCAGCAAAACATGTTGTAAAGCTTACTCCTTGATGTTCTCAACCAGCGACTCCAGGACTGCAGACTTGGGATTGACCATAGGCGGCCCCTTATCCCTCCGCTCGAGCTCGTCCAACCTGAAGGTGAGGAGCTTGTCCCAATTCCCACCCTCGAACAGAACCCCGGCCTTGCCGTCCGTGACCCTCTGCACGATCCCGGTGTACATGTAAAACGGATTCTTGGGGTTGCTGACGATGACAATCATGCCGGGCATCAAGAGCGGCAGCTGGGGCGGTTCCGGCTTGGAGCCTGCGAACTGTATTTCCTGCTCCCGGTCAGTTGACTTTGTTGGAGGTGGGTTCTCTTGGATGAATCGCTGGAGTCCCTTCTCTCCTCCTGGGAAGCCGCCGGTGAGGCCGAGCATCTCCTTCTCGAAGGCATCCGCGCCCATTTTGAAGGAAGCTGAGAGCGGAGGAGAGGGCTGAGTGATCCGGGTTGGGGATGGGGCAATATCATCTGCCTTGCCGATGGCCCTCTTGAGCTCCTTCTGGACGCCGACTTCTCCATCGCAGAGGCCGCGTCCGCCCAAGAGCTCGGAGAGGTCGAACTTGGCGGAAGGCGAGAAGAAGTTGGTTCTACGCGAGTGGGTCCTGTAGCGGAGGAACGAGGACGAGGGTTTATGGCAACGAAAGAGTGGGTTCCGAAAGGTCTGAAGAGGAGGAGGAAGCAGAGCCGCCATTTGGGAGAGATGATATTCACCGGGTTTGTCACTCGATCGAGCGGGCAGGAGCTGAGAATGACCAAAAAAACAGAAGCAGCAAAACAAGGAAGAGAGAACTTGAGCCACAAACTGTGTACACGTGGCAGAACTGGAGCTGCGCTAGTGGGCCTAGTCTTATCGTAATGCCAGGGCCTGAGGGCTCGCAGTGGTCCGACTCGAGTCGCGCACACTTTCTGGAGTCAATTGTTCCATCCATGTCACGCAAGTAATCACACAAATTGAGAGCGATTATGAGCAAGCTGGGTTTTTGTTCCAAAATTAAATTTACATACATGCTTCTGAGAAAAATCAAATTTAACCATTTTCAAGAGGTTTTTGTTCTCTTTTATTTATTATTTTATTACTTTTGTCTTTTGTATGTTGTAACCTCAAATTCACTCCCAAATAGAGACAAATGAATTTGTTAGAATTATTGAATGATTAGAGAAAATAGATAGTTAATCCTATTTTATCTCTTATTGTCTTTTTTTAGGTATTCTCAAAAATTTTGATGATGTTGATTGTGCCGAGATAATCTTAATTATTTATTTTGGGATTAACAACGTATGTACATATTTTTAAGATTTGCACACCTGACATACAAAGCACATGATAACTTTGGGGGATTCGTAGACTCAGCTTCACCAAGAGTGAGATATTCTTTCTTTACAATCCCATGGCTCGTTTCCACTTGTTTCTGCAAGAGAAATAATAAAATTCTATTAGGTTCCTATATGTAGAATCTAATTTAAAATAATAAAAATTATAAAATAAATTAATGAGAGTTTATCAGTGGTCTCTGCGGGAAGGGATCAAGGATCTCTCCTTTATCCCCTTTAAGTTTTGCTAAATGTTAGGTGAGTTGCGTTTGTTGATCTTTTAGGATTTATAGATAATAAATTTTGACATAATTTTTAGAGAAATAAAAAAGTGGGATGAGAATGATGGATGAAAGAGAAAAAGATTAAGAAAAGAATGATCATGTTGATGCTTCTTAAACTCTTCGCTTCCTCGAAAATCCTCACCGGAAACCAATAGGAAAATTTCAAGTTGACAGGACACTTTCTTTGGACTTTTGCTCAAAGAGCATGGAAAATCCATTGCCAAAACACTCTTAAAATTATACACAATTTTTGAGAATTCTTGATGATTTTTAGATTCATAGTGCATGTCAAATTTCACAGAAAGGTCATTATATTGTAGATACCCACATTCCATACCATTTCAAGCTCATTTGTTTGACTTGTTGCCAAGCCGATTGACTATTTTATTTGATTTGGGTTTTAAAGTTATTTCAAGATTTCAAGGTTTAATTTATAAAATCAAAGTTTTCCACGAGTTCCAGCATTTGAATTGAAACTTTATGAACTTTAATCACAAAAATCTGATTTTTGTGGACTTTTGTATAAATTATCTCTTTGCAAGGATTTATTTACGAAATATTAGCTTTTGAAAATTTTTCTACAAAAGAATTTGGTTTTTTACCACCTTCTAGAAGCTTTATCAACCTCTCTACAAAGTTAAAAATTTCAAAGAATTTTTTATAAAATTGTAGATAGATTGATTTATTAAATTGATTGATTGACCAGGTTACAAATTTAAAGTATTTTTTAGCAATTAGTTAAACATTTGGACTAAAATCGATATCAATTTAATATTTGGAATGCAGGGTCCTTGGTGTCTTCCAAGCGGATGTCAGGCCTTGGCATCCATGCTGGTTGGACACCAACAAGCTAGTGTCCCACCCAGTTATGGACACTAGGGTAGATGGTGTCCATCCCAAGTGGATGTTATGTTCCTACGGTCCACTCACTTGTGACACCATTGTTCCTGACATCTACCACATGTAGGATGCCAAGTGTTCCTAGTGTGTTCTCCCTGTGGGCACCTATATAAACCCTCGCATTCTTTAGTGAAACAGGATCCAATAGTCATATAGAGCTTGCCCAAATTTCTATGAGTGTTTTCCCAAAAGTTCTTTGCAATCTTCTTTAGCTATGTCTAGTGGCAGCCTTGAGGTGTTGATGAATACATTGAGCCTATCAAGTAAGCAACTTGTACAAGGTGATCTTACCAAGGATCAACTATCAAATCTTTTCATAAAACTACTTACTAAAAAGTTCCCACATGTCATTGTCCTACTAGTGATTGATATCCATCTTCTGATAGTAGTGTTGTATTCTAGTTTCAAGGAACTAAAATTCTATCTTTGTGATGAGGTGGAGGACCCTAACCATCAGATCCCTAGTTTCCACTTTAATGTGGAGGCTTATAGATGAAATGAATCGATAATGATTTGTACCTTCCAAATATGTTTGAATCTAGCCATGCTAACTTGCTTCATCATCCCCCACATGAGAAATTGTAGTCTTTGGAGGGCATCTTCATAGTTGTTCAACAATAATAAATCTACTAGATGGCACATACACGAAGCATAATTGAACTTATGATGGAGTATACATAAGGGAAACTTTTATCAACAACACATATCATTGGAGAGAGAAAGCCATGTAATTACTATCCCATTAACAAAAAAAATAGCACAGCAGCCTAATTAGTAAGAACACCCTTCATTATCCTAAAACTAGTTTATTGCACATTTATTCTTTTAAAATCATATACTAAAAAGTCTATGTGTGAGGGAAGTTCATAAAAGAAAACACCAATTAGGTGGATAAAAGATTCTAGAAGAAGACAAGACAAACATCAACTAAGTAATTTGTGGGGGACAAAAAGCTTAACTCAACAATGTTTCAGCATCAAAATCCGGTTGTGGGTTCATGGAGGAGAAATTAGAATCTAAGTATTTTGTAGCAAAAACATTTTGGAAATATGGTTTTATTGCAGATAAATCTCTGAAATATATAATTATATATATATGTCCTTGAATATCACAAAATTGTAAACAAGTCTGATTTGAAATATTAAAACACTTTTTCTCAAAAATAAAAATGAAAGATGTAAGCCCAAGAGGCAACCCAAGACGGAGAAGAATTCAATTTTAAAAAGAGTAATTGCAAGTTTTGAGAGAATAAGAACTAAAGTCACTCTACAATCCACAAACAAATCAAGTCTCAATTTTATCTATTAATAAATAATCAGTGACAAATGAGAATGGGCAATACATGTAATCACAAATAATCAATTGACAAATATACAAGTAATAAAAAAGATTTAGGATAGAGCACTGTAACCTTTACATGGTTTGGCGATCAACTATAGCTACTTCACGATTCTTTCCTTGATCTTGAGGATTTCAATCACTCTATAAGTGATATCATTTCTTGAGGTAAAACCAAGCCTTTATATCAACTTGCAACTTATGAATGTCAATTTCTTTAGGTAAAGCCAATCCTGTATAAATCCTCATGCAATCATAAATAGCAGTCTACAAGAGCTACTTCCTCTCAATACTTTTCCAAAATATAGAAGAGAACTTAAATCTAACCTAACAATCTAGGAGAATTATAATGAAAGGAATTAGAAAGTTACAAGGAACTCAAAATTAATAATAAGGGTACCTTGAGGATATAAAAATTAAAGCTAATTAGGGCTCTTGTTTGAGTCTAGAAGGCTTTGAAAGCTTAAATCTTATTCTAAGAATGTTAAAGTCTACTTATCCCTGAGTAAAAAAGTCTCAAGTCTTTTTATAAATGTTAGAGCAAAAATATAGCTGTTGGGAAACACCCCTGGTTTTCTTTGTTAAGTTTGAATGATCAAATTCATATCTAAATTTGTTCCAACAGTCAAAAAATTAGCCATTATGATATGTTCTCATGTGTTTAGATAACTAAACTCTAAGTTCGAACAATCAAACATCACAATTCAGACAACCACATTATATATTTTGGACAACTAGATTTGCTTGATAGATAACTTGTTCTTTATCTCCTAAGTTCAGATGGTCAAACTCCCTTCTTAAGATGATCGAACCTAAAACAAAAATATAGTTTATTCCTATATTACAAATCATGGTTAAATGAAAATTTGACATTTCATTAATTAACTTGGACTAATGTAAAATAGGTTGATGAGGGAATTTCTAAGTTACTTAAGATGCCAAAAAAAGAGCACTAAGAATTTAACTATCAAATTCTCGACTTGATATGAAAAAGCTAAACCTAGTCAATTGGAGTTGATACCATATCTTGAGTATTCATGAATTCACAATTTGATCTTCAATCTTCATCGTTAAATTATCATCTTCACAAAGACTAATTTAACTAGTTCATCTTCAAGATTGAGCATTCATGAGCTTCAATGAATGTTGCTAATATTTGAAGCTTATTATCCAACAAACTTGTTAAACTCTAGTTTAATCATCATCAAAATCAAAAAGTTAGTGAAAGGCAATTGAAACATGTGATAACTAATTAGAGCTTGGAGATTATGTAGATAAACCCTCAAAAATTGTGAAAATCATATAAAAGTCTATATCACAAAAAATGAGTCAACCAACTTAGTTCAGTGTCACACTAGGGGGTTCAAAGAACACAAAATGATTGACATCTATAGCTGCCGCTTCCTTAATGAGTTGCTGAGAGAAATGAAGTGTGAGTCAAGAGTAAAAATAATAGCTGCCTTTGAGAATAGACTTGATGAACTTTTTTTGATTAGTTTGTTAGCTTCAAAATGATTTGAGAAGTTGATTAATCAAATAGGAGGGCCATGAATCAGTTCAAAGGCTCATAAGCTTGCCTGCAACCTTTCAGGAGGTAAGAATTTAGGAAATAAATTGAGAATACTGTGGTCTCTCATGGTTTAAGGATAGATTTGGGAAATTCTAGTAGAACCTTTCATGCTACTACTCTTGTGAGGATGTAGTTTGGATGAAGTAAAATAGGCTAATGGGGACAAATCAAGAATATAATACCTCTCTTGTAATCTAGGGTTAGTTTTGAGGGTTTTTTGTGGAACCTTTCTCGCCACTATTTTTATAATAAGGTAGTCAGGTTTGAAGTTTCTCAACTAGCCAAGATCAAAAGATCAAGTGGTTAAGTTCTAGCTTATTTTTATTTGAGTGTCTAAGGGTCAAGAAGAAGATACATGCATGCTGGGGATAATGCAATATGATGATGGCTCTAAGAATATAAAGTTTTGAGAGAAAACATAGGTTGTTGTCAATCTCTGATTTGGTCAGGGGGAGTTCTTTCAAAGAAGGGCGACTAGTGATGACCTTGAATTTTTCTAAGTGGAGGTTTTGAAATTATCCCTGAAGTAGAATGAAGATAATGCCACTTTTGTTATGGTGACCAACTTTCTTCCTTGGTGGAGTGAGGCCAATGCTCTTGTAGTTATTGATGACAATGGGGCTGGGGAGTTGGTAATCCTAGTAACTCACTTGAAGCCTTTTTAGCAAAAAAGGACAATCTACTAGAGCCTCTTCCTTCCCAAGGTCAAGGTTATTGGGGCCTTTTCCTATGAGTTTCCCTTTTTGGTAGATCTGATTTTAGCTTTGTTCCTTTTATTGGAAATCCAAACATAGGTTCAGTATGTGCTCCCTTCTGCTATATAATGAGGGGTTCATGGGGCTCCTTTCTTCACAACTTTTCAGCTAGGGCTTTGTGTGGATGACTTTTGTTAAGCTAAATTTGACTAAAATTTGACCATAATCGAAAGTAGAATGTCATTGGACTATAGCTCAAATATAGGTTTCTATTGGACCTGAATTGCTATTAAATTTGATTAGAATTTTAGCATGATTCATACCTAAATTATTATGAAATTTGGGCTCAAATTAAATTCATTCCAAGTGAACTGAGCAGGCCCAAAATTTAGACAAAAAATTAGGCTAAAACGAGCAAATAATAAAACTTTTACAAATATGTTGTCAGGTTGAAAATTCTTATAAAAGGCTCATAAGTCTTCAAATTATAAATTAATCCTCACATAATTTTACAAAAAGCCTCTCAAAGGCTGATAATTATATATTAACCTTCACAAAATTTAGAATTTATAAAAAACACTCTTGAAAAGTCTACATTTGCAAGTAAATCTTTATAATTTTTCATCTTTCAGAAATAAATTCTACAAAGACTTTTATTTATAAATTAGTCTAAATTTTATTATTTATAAATTAAATTTTACAAAGAAAATCTGGGAAGTTTTAAAAATTTTATAAATAGATTCTCATGGCCAATTCTACAAAATGGCCCTTGAATTCATGAAAATAAGAAATTTGTAAATAATCTCCCGTATTATGTGATATCATAAAATAATACAAAATTTTGAAATCTTATAAGTTTCATCCAAATTGTCATCAAATTTAAGTAAAGATCTCTTCCTCATCCAAAGTAAAATAGAAACAAATCTCATCCATAAATATTTATCCATATTTAAAATTTAAACAAAAGATCGTCATCCACATTCATAATTCAAAATTTTAATTGGAGATGATTTAGTACATTTGTGGGGTATAAAAACCCTAAAAATCCTGCAAAACAAAAAAGGAAGATAATATGAAGAAGATTAGAAAGAGAAGAAAGAGTGATGAATGAAAAGAAATGAATCAAAGATCAACACTGAAAATTACAAGAGAAAAGGAAGATTCAAACTTCTCTTTTTTGTTTCTTTGAAGCTCTCTATCTCCTTCTCTTTTCTTTCTACAAGTGCAGAACCCCTGCTCATTGCTGCCTTGCGACTCTGCTGCACGTTGCTAGCTGGATCACAACGTGTCCCAACTAGAACAAGGCTAGTTCCAATAGGAACATAGCCAGTTTTGGCCTGAGTTTCAGGCCAGACTTCCACTCATCTCTGCTGTACCCGAGACTTCCTGCATGGACCTGTGCGCTGGCCATCATCTAACTGCTTGTAGGAGGCTTCACCATGCATCCACCACCACTCTTCGGTTGGCTTGTGCCTCAAACCGTCATCTCTGGTAGCCTACCGACCACTTGCAACCCAGGCTGCTACCACCAGTAGTCTCCAGCTACCTTGTTCATGCGCGATCATTCTCACACCTGTGCTCTGGACCTACTCGTGGCACGCCCTGTAGCCACTCAAAGGTAGCCCTACTGCCACCTCTAAGCCACTGGAGAAGGCGTAGCTTTGTCCCATGCCTACTGCCTCCTCACCGACCTCCCAACATTGTCTCTTCACCTGCTCTCATGCCTCCCTGCAGCAGTCGCCTTGTAACTCACAGTTGTCGAGCAGTTGCTTGCTGTCATGGCACACAACTGCCTTTGCAGCCCCCTGTAGTAGATGTCATCCTGCTTGCATCTCCTGCGTGGCTGGAGACCTGCTGCAACTTGCCAACCTTCTCGTGGTAGCACTGCATCACCTTGCAGCAGCTGCCCCGCCAAGCCATGGGTACCAGGTAGCCAGCTAGCATCATGCTGCTCAGTCGCTTCTGCAGCCTGCAACCCTAGCTGCCACATTGTTGCAACCGCCACGTTACCAATCTGCTAGACACCGACAAAAGATCTGGCTAACTCTAGCCAATGAAGATGATGGTGGAGTTCATCCATGGGATAAAGAAGAAGGAGAAAAAAAAGTTAGAAAACAAAAAATAATTGGCATTTTTTTTGACATTTAGTAAATAGGGATAATAATATAGTTCCGAAAATTTTTAGTACTTTTTAAATATCAGAAAATCTTTTTTCGATATTTTACTGGGCGTTTCAAAAAAGCCGGCAAAAAAAGATTTTACGGGCATTTTATAACTGCCTAGATTTTTCCCAATGTTTGACATAGAAATGCCAGGACTACTCCTAGCATTTCTACTTGAAATGTTGGGAAATTTTTTCTGTTTTCCCATTGAAACACCGAGAAAGTTTCCCGACATTTCATATGGAAACCTTCCCGGTGTTTCATATAGAAATGTCAAGAAAGTTCCTAGCATTTCAAAACAAAGACCGAAAAACTTTCCCGGTGTTCTAATATGCTGCTAATAAAATGCTACTAATATGCTCAAAGATAGAAAATATTGAAAACTAAAATCTTAACATATATATTGTATTAACATAGTAGTCCGAAAGTTACAAGTTATTGACAATGTACATATAGAGTCCTCACAAAATAACATGCATGCAAAGCACAAATTAAATGAATAATCATAGTCGCAATATATTTAACTCTTTCATATATAACTGTAGATTCTGGACTAACTCTGACTTTCCTATAAAAATAAGTAATATTTGTAATGCATAAGATAAAAATATATATTGTATTGTAGGTTTGGACAATTATCTCATAAGGTAATGAAGAAGCAGATGGATCTCCTCTAGAGCTCACCCATGTACTACATCCTTAATTGGTTCCACATTGATTTGTTGTGTCCGAAGTCTGTATATTTTCATACATATATTACGTCGTGTGAAATAATAATATATATAAAAAAGTTAAATTAAATAATAATAAATAAGTTAAGGTAAATAATAGTATATAAATATCATGAAGGCAATAAATAGTGTGTTCAGCACCAAGACGAGCTTCTAAGGTTACAAAGGCACTCTGCATTCTAGCTATAGTCTCCTGAAGAGCACCAACATGTGCATCTACTTATTTTTATTCTCATGCATTTATAAGCACATCTACTTCAAAGGCTGTATAACAGCATCCACCATGGCCCCCTTTGGAAGTACTCCAAGATACTTGTGTAGATGTGAGTCCCAATCTGAAAGTTTATAATCAATCATGTCTCTCATTGCCTATATTTTGATATAAATCTCATTTTGAACTATAATATTCAATTAAGAATCTTCTGGTAGTACTTGTCATAATTGTTTTTGTCCCTATAGGTAGTCAAAGATGTAGGCAGATAAGTCATGAATAAAATAAGAAAATACTTTATAGAAATATTCTCACTATTACTTATGTGGATGCCCTATCAACTAATTATTTATCCTTTTTTGTGTAAGAAGCCAAAATACCTCAAGATTTGATAGCTTAGATCCAAACTGCTTCTCCAACTATGAAAAGTGTAATGGGAGACAAATTCGAAGATATATTATATAAGAACATATAATATTATATATAAATTTCATGTAGAATAATTAATATACCTCGACTATCATATTGGTGTATTCTTTGTGACTTAGAGAATGACCCATGTTTTATTTTTCAAGATCTTTTATTTTCTCGATTTTTTTCCTAAAAAAACAAAAATATCATACTTGCCTTAATAGCTTAATACATATGATATTTAAAAAAGTAAAAAAAAAGAGATAATAGATACCCAAACATCAGAGCTCTACCAATATGCCACTAGAAGAGGCCATTGGTTCGACTCAACCCTAGATGAAATGTAAAGAATGGCAAGTTAACTCCGATTGGTTCTTGAATGGTACAAAATATATTCTCTTCACATCCACTTTCCAATCTCGTCATCTCTTGCCCAACAATTATATTATCGATTTTAATCCTCCTCTAGGTTTGTATTTGCCTATAAAGTGAAATACCAATTTATTAATATATATACAAATAAATAAATAGAAGAAATTTATACTATGGTAGAAATTTTATTTTGATATCTTCCCAAATCCTCTATTTATTCGCTTTTGGCATTGCTCGTCAATCAGTGTAAGTCAATGGTAATTTGTTACCATCTTTTGCTATGATACCTAGTAGAGTAGTGAGTTTTGACAAATTAGGACCGATGGTTTGGCCATATTGGTTACTAGTTAATTTCAACCTGTATCCCTCTGTGCCCCGAACACAAATAGGATTGCTAGGTCCACATTGCTTAGTAGAAGTTGCAACAATTGAACATGAAAAAGCAATATGCATAAATATAGATATGTAGCTCTCAATGGATTTCAATTTAATGAAAGAATAAATGTTCAAACCTTCTACATGGTTCTCCATTCCATGGTCTATCTCTTAGTTCTCCATTCTATGGCGTAAGAAAGACATACTATCTCCACTAGGATCTGAGTTTGAACCACCACTTGATAAGAAGTAAGTCTCTAATACTGATTCCTCTGTGCACATATTGTGAAGGGCGGCCTAGACAATCCCAATTGACCTATAAATCAGTACAATAAAATATTTGACATATTAAATAACAATATAAACAATACAACATGATATATACATATTAATATAGAAACATAAGAAATTCCACTAATCCTCATATTATGACTCATTTTCAGCGGACATAAAATCATTATCATTAGTATCAATGTCATGATCATCACTATTTGCAAAGAAGCTATCTTCCTAGTCAGTTTTAGATTCATCACTAACAAATTTATTTTCTTTATTTTCCTCTATACTCAGCTACATTGAATCTAAAAGAACATCAATAAGTAGACCTTCAATGTCACATTCCTCAAGTTGTTAAGTGCAGTATGATTTTGCCATTAGGTCTTTATTGTCTGTAACAACTGAATCCTCATCTAGTGTACCAATGACTCCTTTGGAGTCATCTCCACAAATATATGCCATTTGCATTGTGTTGGATCTTGTACATAAAATACCGATGAGCTTGGCGAGGTAGAATATACGGCTCCTTGAAATGCCTATTGTACTTGTACATCAAGTGGTTAAAATGTACCAATTTGAAACTAAACTCATCTGTCTTTGTACTAACTTTATTGTCTACCCAATCACACCTAAATAATACATATTTAAGGTTTTTTATTTTGTACTGCAGCTCAATAATGTTAGTTATGACCCTATAAAATATGGCATCTTCAAATAAAGAGTGCATATCCTCTCTGCTTGAGAACCTTCTCATTATTGCTTTTAAGACGATGTCACTATTTTGTGTTTGTTGATTCATCTTGTGAGTTTTTGTGTGAAACCTAAATCCATTAATGAGGTATCTTGAATATCTTTTTGCCCACTTGTCTGGTTTGGTAGCTAACAAAGAGATCTCATTTGGTACATATACTGCACTGTCACTTCTTTCTAAATTGGCAATCTAGAAATATGAATCATTGATTATTTTAATATATTCTAACAATGAATCCATAAAAGAGGAGTACGTAATATGTGCTTGCATGATCTTTAAACCATTTGGGGAATATTTCATTATGAATTTCGTCTCTTTCAAATTTTCATCCTTTACATCACATCTACCTTTATTGTTTAGAAGTGTACCCAACAATATCAACAAAACATAAACATATGCTGATTAAGTAAGACTAGAAATATTATGATGAGTAGTCACAAACCATTACTTGCGATATGTTTTGACCATGTCAAGATTGGAAAGCACATAACGATGTACCTGG
The DNA here is from genome assembly GCA_005019695.1 of Trichopus zeylanicus subsp. travancoricus. Taxonomy (NCBI): domain Eukaryota; kingdom Viridiplantae; phylum Streptophyta; class Magnoliopsida; order Dioscoreales; family Dioscoreaceae; genus Trichopus; species Trichopus zeylanicus. The sequence goes on from RXID01014424.1 coordinate 572,385, forward strand.
GTCCATGCAACTTCATATAGGTAATAAACCTAATGCAATGACCTTATTGGTCATCCAATTGTAAATTTAGACTCACCCTTATGATTCCTAGAGTATAATAAAATCTGGTCTAAAACTCATTCAGATACATTGTGCAAAATATCATATATTCTTTAGCTAAATATCTCTCTACTATTGGTCCCTCTGGATGAACCCGATTTCACATGTAATTCTTGTGCCTCAAAAGGTACCTGATGTATATGATAACTTATGTTAGATCATGAGTAGATATATATTGTTATTTATTATTCAATGCATTTACAGAGTTATCAAAGATCACCTCTCTATAGGATACATAGAGCGATATTGCACAGGGCTAACTATTATTGTCTCCTCCACCAAATGGTCAAGTAGATGTTCCATAACATCAAAGATTGAAGTAGAAAAATTTGTTCCAGCTGACATAAAGCAATGATAATCCTTTGTTACAACTCATTAAAGTCAGAATGTCATCCATCTTTCGCATATAGTTGCTTGAAGATACTAGTAATTTTAATAAGTATCTTAGCTATAGTTTTCGAAAGAAAAATTATGACTGTGATTGGCAATAACTATTGTATAAGTATATGACAATCATGACTTTTTAAGCTCGATATCATCTGATCATTCAAATTCATGCATCTTGAAATATTTGATGCATACTCATCAGGTGTCTTGACATTCTTCAAAATATTGAGAAATATATCCTTTTTTTATTTGCTCATGGTAAATAAAATTGAGGGCAAGTAAGTTTTGCAATCTCTTTCCTATGGGTGGAATCCTTTTCTTGTGCCAATAGCTTTCAGATCTAACTTTGTATTTAGATTATCTTTTGATTTTGGCATTTTCAAGAATGTCTACAATACATTAGGGAGAAAATTTTTCTCAATATACATGACATCAAGATTATGTAAGATTTGCAAAATGCTCTAGTATAGCAAGTCAAAGAATACACTTATATTTTTCAAATTGCTCTTACACCTCACCGCGTCACCTGTAGCTCCTCCTATCTTTCTTCTATTTTGAGTTCACAAGTCATTTACCACACTAATTGCCTCCTTTAGTATATCCTCTCTAGGGTGCTGGAGGGAGGAAGACCTCACTTGTACATCCCATTGAATGATGACTTATTTTGTTGAAACTTATGATCTGTTGACAAAAATTATCGATGACACATATAGCAAAACTTACAACCACACTTTAACCAATAATAGCATTTATTTTTTGCACATACTAGACAAGCCTTCTGTCCTTTGGTCATATAACTAGACAAATATGCATATACTTTAACCAATAATAGTGTATGTTCTTCGCAAATACTGGATAAGCCTTCTATTCTCTAGTCATATAATCAGACAAATATGCATATACAGGAAAATCACTAATAGTCCACATCACTATTGCACACATATAAAACATCTTCTTTCTACTAGCATCATATGTTGGCACACTTGATTCTCATAATTCTTTTAGTTTTTCTATCAATAGTTGTAAATATACATCTATATCATTTTCTAGCCCCCTCAATCCCTTGATAAGAATGGATAGGATGAATGACATTGCTTAATATATAACCACAGAGGTAAGTTGTTGGAAATTATAATAATGGGTCATGTGATGTATGATATGTTTATTATTTTGGAGGGATTGAACCCATCTAAAGCTAACCCTAGTTCTATATTATGATAATCCATTGCAAAATTAGGATACTTATTATCAAAATCCTTCCAAGTTATGCTATTCGCTAGATGTCAAAGTGATCTATCTGCTTATTCAACCCTTAGCATGCCCCCCCCCGTGCCTGGCCCCCCACTCCTCAAAACTCCACCCTTAGGTGGCTTTTTGGGCTTTTAATTGGTATTAATGCTTGATGATCTTATTTTTGTTTAATCAACTAGAGTTTTCGATCCATTTCTAATTTTAATGGCAAACTTTGGTATTTCTACATCTCTCTAAGAAGGGCAATCCAAAATGTGACCTCTACTTTTTTTTGGTACTTATTTTAATTATTTGAGGTCTTGAATTAGAATTTTTATTAAAGCCATGGACTATGATCTTTGGCACATTATGAAAGAGGGGTATACTCCACTCAATAAACTAATTAATGGTGTGAGAGTTCCAATACCCAGTGTTGAGTGGGATGATTTGGATAAGAAAAATGATTCCTTGAATGCAAAACAATGAACATCTTTTATTGTGCTTTTGATCTAAATGAGTTTAGCCAGATTAATATTTATGAGATGGCTTATTAGATTTAGCGTTGCCTTGATGTTACCCATGTGTGTACAAGATAGGTCAAGAAATCTAAAGTGGACATATTGGTTAATCAATATGTAGTTTTTAGAATGAAGTCTAATAAGTCGACAACTAAAATATTTACTTATTTTATTGATATCATTAATACCTTAAAATCTCTTGGAAAAACTTACACAAATGATGAAAAGGTGAGAAAGATCTTAAGGTGTCTTCCTAGGTCATGGGATCCCAAGGTGATCACGATTCAAGAGGCAAAGGATCTCAACAACTTATCTTTAGAGGAACTCTTGGGGTCACTCATCACCCATAAGAAGACTATAAAGGATTGGAGACATGAGGATAATGAAGATAGTAATAAGAAAAGCATGCTCTTAAGGCTAAGGAGTCTAGTGATGATAATGAGAAAGATAGCGACATGGAAATGGATCTCATCACTAGGAAATTCAAGAAATTCCTAAAGAAAAAGCACATGCCAAGGAAACCTATAAGGAATGAAAAGAGCTACGATATTGAGGAAGATGAGATCTACTCATGTGTTTCAAATGCAAGAAGCTGGGACATATGAAAGCAAATTGCCCTCTCAACCCTCAATTGAAAATGTTCAAAGGAAAGAAAAATGGAAATGGTGGCAATATGGGACAACATGAAGGAAGATAGTGAAAATGCCTCCTCCGATGAAGAAATTACAAAGTTGTGCCTCATGGCTATCAAGGATTATGTATGTGATTTATCATTTAAAAAATTACAAGATACATTTGAAGATTTATATGCTATATATGAAAGATTACTTCTCAAGTATACTTTCTTAAAAAATAAATTAAATTTACTTAAGAATGACTTTGATTCATTAAGATCTTCTACAAAGTATTGTGATTGCTAAAAGGAGATTGAGCTTCTTCAAAAGGAAAACCTTGTTTCAAAATTCTCTAAAATATCTTGTGATTATAAAAGAAGTTTTGATAAGCTTCAAAAAGAAAATGCAAGTTTGAAAAAAGGACTAGAAAACTTTTTTCACAGAAATACTACTTTAAATAGTAATTGCTTCAGACACATGACAGGAAATCCATCTATATTTTTAGAACCAAAAGAAAACGATTGATAATATATCACATTCTGGGATAATGGTAGAGGTAAAATAATAGGTATTGGAAAATTTTCAATTGGATCTTTAATTAAAAATATTCTTTTAGTGGAAGGTCTTAAACAGAATTTATTTTCTATTAGTTAACTATGCGATAAAGGTTTTCATATTCTATTTAAATCAAAACTTTATATTGTTAGATATAATAATGATTATGTTGTAGCCTTTGTTGGCCATCGAGATGGAAATGTATACATTATTGATCAAGATGACTTAAGAAATGAAAAGTGCTTTGTAGTTCAAGATAGTAATGGATGGGTTGATATAGAAGGCTTGGACATGCAAGCATGGATACTATTGCTAAAGTCAACTGGAAGGAGCAAATGAGAGATCTGCCCAAGGAAAAATACATCAAGGACAGAGTATGTGACACATGCCAAATGAAAAAGTAACTGAAGACCTCCCACAAATCCAAAACATTGGTTACATTAATGAGGCCACTACAACTTCTTCATGTATACTTGTTTGGACCAATTGGGACTACAAGTCTAGGAGGTAAAAATTATGACTTTTTGATAGTTAATGATTACTCTAGATTTAACTAGGTATTGTTCGTTGCACATTAAAATGATTATTTTAATGCATTTATTGATCTTTACAAATAAATTTAAAATGAAAAGGGATACATGATTTCTAAAAATTGTAGTGACCATGGTAGACAATTTAAGAATAATTTATTTAAAAAATATTATATTAAAAATGATATTGAGCATAATTTTTTTGCTCCTCACACACTACAACAAAATAGTATTGTTGAGAGGAAGAACAGATCTATTCAAGAAATGGCTAGGATCATACTTAACAAATACTCTTTACCTAAATATTTTTGGGCCGAGGCCATTACCATAGCATGCTATATCTCTAATCAAGTTTCTCTTTGCCCAATTCTTGAAAAGACACTATTTGAGTTGTGGAATGACAAGAAGCCAAGTATTGAATACTTTCATGTCTTTGGATGCAAATGTTTTACAATCAATACAAAAATTTTATCCAAAAATTTTTGAAGGTATTTTTCTTGGCTACTCTACTACCTCCATGGCATATATTATCTTTAACAAATATTTCATATTTGTTGAAAAATTTATAAATATTGTATTTGATGAAGCTAATGCTCTATTAGAGAAAAAGTCTATTGATGATGATATAGATATCTCTAAGAAATTAGATGAGATACAACTCAAGCAAAAAGAGGAGGGTGAGTTAAGCAAAGGTTCAAAAGATGAGGATGATAGAGATAAAGGGGACCAACAAGAAGAACAAAATGGGATAAAGAACTTTTCAAGGCATGACAATTCACAAAGAATTATGTAGAAGAATCAAGTCATTAGTAATGTTGATCAAGGGGTAAAAACTTGACATGCTATTAAATATAATCTTCATCATATTGCTTTTATTTCTCAAATTGAACCTAAAAACCTTTGTGAATCTCAAAAGAATAAAAGTTAAATTCTTGCTATCCAAGAAGAATGAAATTAATTTTAGCAGAATCAAGTTTGGGGACTTGTTTCTAGACTAAATGACTGCACAGTTATTGGCACCTAGTAGGTCTATAGGAACAAGTTAGATGAACATGGTGTTGTGGTTATAAACAAGTTATTGGCTCATTTGGAATCAATTTGTATTTTGCTTACTTTTACATATTTTAAAGTTTTCAAACTATTTCAAATAGATGTAAAAAGTACTTTTTTAATGGCTTTTTATCTGAAGAAGTTTATGTTGAATGGCTTTTTATCTGAAGAAGTTTATGTTGAACAATCTTCTAGATTTGAGATTTAAAATTTTCAAACCGTGTCTTAAAATTGAAGAATACACTATATGTCCTTAAGCAAGCTCGAAGAGTTTGGTATGAGAGACTAAGTTCCTTCTTGTTTTCAAATGATTTTACAAAGGGTTGTATAGATACCACATTAGTTCTATTGAAAAAGTATAATGATTTGTAAGTAGTGCAAATTTATATTGATGATATTATTTTCAGTTATTCTAATGTGAAACTTTGTCAGATGTTTGCAAGAACAATGCTAGAATAATTTGAGATAAGTATGGTGGGAGAACCTAACTTCTTTCTTAGACAACAAGTCAAACAACTCAAAAATGAAATCTCCATAAGCCAATGCAAGTATGCATAAGAATTGCTCAAGAAGTTCCATAGAGGAAGATGGTGAGAAGGTCGAAGAAAAGTGGCATAGAGGTATAATTGATAGTCTATTATATTTAACTGCAAGTAGACTAGATATCATGTTTTGCGTATGTATGTGTGCTAAATTTCAAGCATCACCTAGGAAATCAGACCTAATGGCTGTAAAATGTATATTTAGGTATCTTAAGGGCACACTAGATTTATCTTTATGGTTTCTAAGAGATGACTATTTTGATTTAATCAATTTTTGTGATACAGATTATGTAGGGTATCATGTGCACAGGAAGAGCAATAGTGGCACTTGTCAATTTCTTGGTAAAGCTCTAGTTTTATGGAGCTCCAAAAAATTAATTTTGTGGCTTTTTCTACTACCAAGACTGAATATATGGCCGACAGAGGTTGTTGCACTTAAGTCTTATGGATGCGACCAAGACAATGTGATTTTGGATATGATTTTATAGGAATTTTGATCTTTTTGGGATAACACTAGTGCTATCAATCTCTTAGAAAATCCAATTTTGCATTCCCATTTCAAGAACATTGATATTCGACATCATTTATTGCATGATCATGTTTTGAAAAAGAATATTTCATTGGATTTGATCGTCAACATGCTAATATTTTCACAAAACCTCAAGACGAATCTCAGTTTATTTTACTTACAAAAAAAAATTAAGCATTTTATTGATTGATTAACTCCATTTTCATTTTGAAATTTTCCAAGGAATGTGGTTTTTCTCTGAACCAATCATTCGATCTTTGTATCAATCAACTAGTTATCCTAAGGAATAGAAGAACTTGTTCTATTGATTGCCAGTTCCTATACCATTCAATAGATTCACATAGAATTTGTTTGCCTAAACTCTTAACTGAATGATTGGTTTAGGAAGCGGTCGATTGGTTCATGAAAATCTAGTGCGATTTCAAGTTAAAAACCCTAGTGGCTGTCCATTTTCCCTTATCTTTGCTCATGCACAGTGGCTCCTAGTGACTTCTCCAAATGTTTCAATAGCAGTTTCAAAGAATCCACGACCATCTTGCTAGGTTCAGCCCTTCCCCCTTGATTCTCCTCTATCCCTTGCCCCGATTTCTCTTTTTCACCTCCAATAGCTTCAAGGTTCAAACATGATGCTTCCAAGAGGAGGAAAGCTAATGGACCTTCATCTTCCATAGGTAATCCTACCTTTCCTCTAGAATTTTTATCACTTGATAACTTTACTCACTTTCAAACTAAATTTTCATCCTCACAAATTTTTATTCCTTACACAATTGATTTTGATGACTTTCTAGCTTTAAATCTTTGACCCCTCTTTGATACTCAAGGGTGCACATCTATTCTACATGACCATGGCACCTATAATGATTATAATGTCCATGTTTTCTATGCTAATGCCACTTTTGATGAATCTAGTCACATCCTTGACACATGTTATGGAGAAAAACACATGTCCCTTAGCATTATAGTACTTGGATCCATCCTTAGTATACCTATCGATAGGGAGTGACTATTTCTCACTTGAAAATGATCTGACCAACTTTTTTCATAATAGTTAGTTGTTGAAACCATCTTTAATGGAAATTGGGATGATGCCATACAAAAGCTACAGTCAAAGCTACTCCCACCTTAAGCCTATGTGATCCACCAGCTTCTACCCTACACCCTCCTTCTAAAGGGTGGGCATTGAGATGAGGTATCCTTTATGGAGATGTATCTCCTTTTTTCCATTCTAGCTAGGCATAGGAAGTATTTACCCTATTTTATCCTTCACCATATGGCCCAGTATCTTAGATAAACTCACTCTACGCTTGGCTTCCTTGAAATCATTACCAAAATCCTTAGGAACTTTTGGGCTTCTATTCCTCAATGTAATCTCTCACTGTACTATAGCTTCACTTCCTTTAATTCCTTTTCCTGCTTCACTCTCTATTGAATGGGCTTTAGTGAGCGCAATGGCCTTTGGGTTTGTGGGTTTGCCAAAAATGTAAAGTAGGGAGATAAGGTAGAGATCGATGTCATGGAGCACAACCAAGGCATAGGACACAATTCAAACTATGCTAAGTCTTCACCTACCATATCTTCGGGCTTCATATTAGATTTCCCAAAAAGGGGACAAATATATAAATGGAGAAATATCTTAGATCCATATTATGCTCTATCCATATACATGTTCTGCATTTGTGTATCTACATGAGCTTACATGCTCTGATATGTATTGTGCTTTAAATTTTAAGTATTCTTTATTTTTGGAGTTTATCATCATCAAAAAGGAGGAGATTATTGTTATTTCTAGTTTTGATGATAAGCAAACTATCTTAATGCATATTTGAGTTGTATTTTAGCCAAAGTACATTAAAGCTTTCAAGAGAAAGTTTGAAAGCTTCAAAGAAAATGAAGCACATGGTGGATCAGTGAGTGTGGCTTGAAGAGATTAGAAGATGGCTTGAGGAGGCTTGAAGGTGTCTACAACAACTTGAAGATTTGTGAATGATATAGACAAAGCCAAAACAACTCAAGAACGTGACATCGACTAGGTCTAGATTTTCTTTTATTTCTAGTTGAGTCAAAAATTTGCTTTGAGATTAATCATTTGGAGCATTTTGTCCTTTTGAGTTCTGCAAGAAGTGCTTGACAAAGCTTTTCTAATGGAATAGGACATTTGCTTGGCTTAGCGGATGACTGGTTGTGTTAGATAAAAGATTCAAATCTTCTGACTTTCATAAAACTAGATGATTGCTTCATGAATTGGACATCTAATTATTCAGCGGGAGATACAAGTTTTGATTTTTACCAAAGTTGGATGCCTAGTTTAGAACTAGACTCCCGACTGTGGATTCCAATTCTGATTTTCTATCAAAACCAAATAATTAGTTTCGAATTAGATGACCAGCTAGGGAGATTTCCCAATTCTAGTAGACCAGAATTAGTTGGTCGGGCTAGGGAGATTTCCTAGTTCTAGTAGACCAGAATTAGTCGGTCGGTTGTCCAAGTGATTGATTGATTTGGTTTTTCTGCATGACCAATGGCTAGTTTTTTTATCGTTGGAGCAAAGCTAGCTGTAGGATTTCACCCCCAACAAGTAGTTTTGATCCAAAATATATAAATAGGTTAGGATAAGCTTCTCTAAATTGATTTACAACTTCTATATCTTAATGAAAAAGAGATCAAAATCCTTCTAGCTCTCTAGCCACAAAAGTGGTCTAAACCTTCAAACCTCAAGCCAAATTTTCATTGCCCTTTTACTCAATCTTGAGAGAAGTTGTGAGCTTAAAATATATTAACTTCATACATTTTCCACTTGTAATTCACTCCTAGCTTATTTGTAGTGGTTAAGGGACTCAAGCTTCAATTTGAAGGACACCTTGTTGGTTGGAGCAAGATCAAGTGTAAGAGGTAAGCTTCACCAATGAACCGATACTCATAGAGATGAAGTCCTCAAGAGTGAGGTAAGGATTATGGAGTAGGAGTAGTTGGCCTCTAAATCATGTTATATTATGGTTCATTTGTTTATCACTTGATTTACATTATTGCACTTGTAGTTGATGGAAATTTGCGTGAAATTGCTTTGTTAATTTGAATTGGATTTTCATTTTATTGAAAATTACCATTTTTCTCTCAACACCTAATTCACACACCCCCTCCCCCCACTTCCCTATGAGGTGGTTTTCTATTCTTTCTTCTGGGCTTTCAACACTCAAGTAGGGTGCTATCCAATCTCTTTTTTTGTTGCTAAGTACTAAATTTGTAGCCTCAAATTGACTTATTAGTTGTTCACATTTGATGTTCAGGTTTCTCCATCTATTGATGTAGCACAATACTAATTCATTATCATGTTTTTATCTCGAGACAAGGTCTAGAATTGTTACCTTATTACTAGTTCCCCCAAATGTGGCCCAAAAGGTTACTTTCATTTGTTAAAATGTTTCTATTGAACGACAACAAATTAGTATACTACTCAAATGCTACTCTACTTTAACTTACCACAAATTGTTGCAACAACATTGAAGGATTGTTACTTGAATCTCCTCCCAAGGTTATAACATGAGCTATATGTTGTTCAAGGTTATCAATATCATTAAATCGTTTGAATTTGGATACTAAATGCCCCTTGGGATAGGGCACATGATCATGGTGATTTGGGTATGACTAATCTACCTTATTTATTTTACCTTTGACATTTCCCTATCTTAATTGAGTTGTAACCAATTGTTGTATTGGTTGTTGTATGTATTCTAGTAACTCTATGTTATCATGGATCCCTTAGATTGGTGATTGGGCATCTCTTATTGGTGGTGATTGTGCTTTTGAAAGGCATGCACCTTCATTGGTTTCATTTATAGTCAGCCTCAAGATTAAAAGAAGTCAATCAACAACAAGTAGAAAACTAAAAATAACATTGTGAGATGGAGCATTGTGTGGGATCAGAATAGGTAGCGTGGGAGGGCAGAGACCCTAGGGAAAGAACTCGATGCACAAATCAAAGTATATTTAATTTAAGTACACTATTAGGTATTATGAAAATATTAACTTCCAACATGCACATGTTCATGTTGTAAATTAACTCGACAATTATCAAGAGCCTCCTAAAATAAGAAACTAGCTAATAAAATAGAGATACAAAAAGGACAAAAAGAAAGTATTATTTAATTGGTATGAGAAATAATACATGACTTAAGGAATGATATACCATCACTTTACAATGAATTTCAGCATAAAATTATAAAAAATATGACAATAAGAAGAAAAGGGAGGAGTGGAAAATAAATTCTGATAGACACTGCTACCCCACTCTTGTGCATTGGACTATGTGACATCTAACTCAAATAGGTCTTGACTAGATTCTCGGCAAATATCGATGTCATCATCTAGTGGGATATAGAAGACAGTGGGAGAATTTTGAAGTGTTTCCAATGGATTTGAGCATTGGAGATAACTTGGTTGGATGGCATTGCTAGAAGCTTGTTAGGATTAAAGTGTTTTTGATAACTTTGAGCTTTGGAGATAACTTCTTAAGCTGAAGTATTTTCATAGCCAATGAGGTGTGGGTGATGATTTGGTTTGGTTAAAGTGTTCCCATATCCAATAAGGCATAGACGATAACTTCGTTGGGTTGGAGTATTTTCATTAGCTAGAAAGACGTTGAAGATAATTTCATAAGTTTGAAGTATTTCCATTAGCCAATAAGGTGTTGGAGATAACTTCATTTGAGTTGGAGTGTTTTTTATCAGCCAATAAGGCATTTGTGATTACTGCATGAGTTTGAAGTATTTTTATTATCCAATAAGGCATTGAAGATCACTTTATTTAAGTTAGAGTGTTTCTATTAGCCAATAAGGTGTTGGCAATAACTCCATGAATTTAAAATATTTTTGTTAACCAATAAGACATCGGAGATAACTTTATTTGGGTTGGAGTATTTCTATTAGCTAATAAGGCATTGATGATAACTCCATAGTTTGAAATATTTTCATATCCAATAAGGCATAGATGATAACTTCATTGATTTTGAAGTGTTCCAATAGCCAATAAGGCATATGTCATAACTTTATTAATTTTGAAGTGTTTCCATAGCCAATGAGGTGTAGGTGATAACTTTGTTCATTTTGAAGTATTTTCAAAGCCAATGACATTTTTTTGCTTTTTGTCAATTAGAATTTAGGGTATTGTTGATGACTCTGGCTTATTGTCAACTAATTCAATTAATTTAAAATTGACTATCAATTTTGGTTTAATCCTGGTTCAATTTTTAGATTCAAACTTGGTTTTAATTTAAGTCTGAGTTACTTCAATATTTAGAATTTGACCTTGACTTAAGTCTAATTTGATTCAATTCAATACCCAAAATTTGATTTGGATCAAGTTTAATTTGATTAAGTTCAATGTTTAGAACTTGACTTTGAATCAAGTCTAATTTAATTTAATTTGATGTTCAAAAGTTGATTTGGATCTAGTTTGATTTGATTTAGTTCAATATCTAGGACTCAATTTTGATTTGAGTCTGATTTGATTTAATTTAATTTTCAAAAATTGATTTAGATCAGTTTGATTTGATTCAAGTCGATGTTCACAACTTAATTTCAATCAAGTATGATTTGATTCAATTTAATTATCAAAACTTAATCAGGATTATATTTATTTTGATTTAGTTCAATGTTTAGAACTCAATTTCAATTTGTGTTTGATTTGAGTCAATTCAAGTCAGGTTCGCCCTTGTTTTTGTTCAAGCTTGAATTTGGATTTAATTTGACCTAAGTAGGCTCTGGTTTGAACTCAACTTGACCTAATTAGAATTTGGATTTTAGTTTAATTTCACTCAATTAGGGTTCATTTAAATTTATTTTAACTTGATTGATGTTGGCGTTGACCTAATTAGGGTTTAACTCAAACTTGATTTAACTCAGTTAGTGTTTGGTTCAAATTTTGGTCTGATTTCAAGTTGTCCTAATTTGGATCTGACTATTTGACTTAGATTAACTTAATTTTGATTTGTGCTCAATTCAATTTAAGCTTTAGTTTATCTATTTAATAAATTAATTTAATTTGATTTAGTAGAGTTGGCTTAATTTTGTGATTGAATCAATTAATTTAATTGATTTATGCAAATCAATTTTAATTAATTTAGATTGAGAGCTCTCAAGCTGTCATAATGATTTCAAGTGAGTCCATGGGCTGACCTTAAATCGTATTAGGATTTTGGTAAGACTGCAGCCTAGCCTTGAGTTGATTCAATATTTTGGTGAGCCTGTGTGCTAGCCTTAGCTTGTATAAATAAATGGCAAGCCTGCAAGCTGACCTTATTTTAAATAGACATTTAGCAAACTCACATGCTCGTCGTAGTGCGAATAGATATTTAGTAAGCCCACAGACTAGCTATAGTCCATATAGACATATGACAAGCTCACTGGCTGGCCTTAATCTGAATAGATGTTCAATAAGCCTACGAGTTGGCCTTAGTCGAATACATGCAAGCGAGCCTATAGGCTAGCCTTAGTTTGAATAGATGTCAAGTGAACCTGCAAGTTAGCCTTAGTCCAAATAAATATTTGGCGGGCTCGCGAGTTGGCTTAGCCCAAATAGACATATGGAGAGCTCGTAGGCTAGCCTTAGTGTGAATAGACATTCGGTGAGCCTAGAGGCTAGATTTAGTACAAATAGACACTTGGCAAGCCCCCAAGCTAGTCTTACTCCAAATAGATGTACTGCGAGTCTGTAGGATGGCCTTAGTCCAAATAGATGTTTGGTGAGTCTACAAACTAGCTTTAGTCTGAATAGATATATATTGAGCTTGTAGGCTAGCCTTAGTTTGAATAGACATACAACAAGCCCATAGGTGGGCCTTAGTTTGAATAGATGTTCAATGAGCTAATAAGCTAACCTTAGTTCAAATGGATGTATAGTGAGCCTGTAGGCTAGTTCTAATCTGAATAGATGTTCGGTGAGCCCGAATGCTAGCCTTGAGTCTAAATAGATATTTTACGAGCTTGCAAGCTAGCCTTAGTCTAAATAATTGTATAGAAAGCCCACAGACTAGCCTAAGTCTAGATAGATGTTTGGTGAACCTACAGGTTGGCCTTAGTTTGAATGGACGTTCAGCAAGCCTACAAGCTAACATTAGTCTAGACAAATGCTTGATGAGCTCGCTGGCTAGCCTTAGTCTGAAGAGACATTCGTATTGCCCTTTATAATTTTGATAATGAACAAACTTTGTATTTGATTTATTTCTTAAGTATTGTATAGGTACTCATCAAGCCCAATTCAAAATGAAGTTCAAGCCTTTTCAAATGTCTCAAGTGTAGATAAGTATGAAGATATCATTAAAGACAAGGCATGATGGAGGACCAATGGATGGAACTTAAGGAAACAAAGTTGGCTTGAAGAATATTCAAGAGACAGCTCATTAGGTTTAGCTTTTCTTTATTTTGTTAAGTCAAAGATTTGTTGATTGAATTCTTGGCTTATAGCTTTGGCTAACACTCAAAATGAAGTTCAAGCCTTTTCAAATGTCTCAAGTGTAGATAAGTATGAAGATATCATTAAAGACAAGGCATGATGGAGGACCAATGGATGGAACTTAAAGAAACAAAGTTGGCTTGAAGAATATTCAAGAGACAGCTCATTAGGTTTAGCTTTTCTTTATTTTGTTAAGTCAAAGATTTGTTGATTGAATTCTTGGCTTATAGCTTTGGCTAACACTCAACTTACCTTTGAATACCTTCATCAGCCCATTATTTATCCAAGGTTAGCTTGAGAAGATGCCAAACATGAAAAACTGAAGTTACAGTAAAATAGTAGCTTTTTTGTCTGTTAGATTTGGATGTCCAACAGGATTGTTTGGACACTTGAGCAAAGCAAAAATGGCTCTAGAAGTTAATGATACCTTTAGATGCCTGAATCTCAAGATTAGACACTTGAAGATTTGGAAGTTGTAACTTCTAAAATTTCATGTACAGGGTTTAGATACCCAGTAGATTGGTCAGACATCCAAAATTGTGCTATTTAGACACCTGTGTGCTATGATGGATGTTTGAACATGTGACATCATCCTCAACTGCTAGTAAAATTTGAATCTTGGGAGGCTTCAAACTTCTGAATCTTTATGGTTCAAACATCCGAATGCGGCAAAGCACAGCTCAATGGCTAGTGCTCTCACCAACTAGCATTTAACAACTTGTAACTTATTCTTTGACAAATTTGTAGATTATTGAGCAATTATCGTCTAAGATAATGAATTCTCAATAGCCCTCTAGCCCCCAAGAGCTATAATCCTTGCACTTCAACTTACAAATCATCAAAGCCCTTGTTCTCATTTTAAGTGATATTGTATAGAGGCAAAAGAGCTAGATTTCATCTTTATGATAAAGTGTAAATGCTCCAAGGCTGTTTGGAGTAGTTGAGAGACTTAAGCATTGGTTGGGAGCTCATCTTGTTAGTTGGTGTAAGAAGACTAGGAAGGGATTGGCTTCATTGACAAAGTGACACACTGGTGAAGTGTTAAAGTTCTCAAGGACAAGGCAAAGGCCATGGAGTACGAGTGGTTAGCATCTGAACCACGTTACATCATGGTGCACACTTTCTTTACTCGATTTACTTACTTGCAATTGAGTTTGATTGAGATTTACTTGAAATTGCTTTTGCTAGATTGAATTGATTTTTATTGCTTGAAAAAGGTGCCATTATTTTCAAAAACCTATTTCACCCCCATCTTGGGTAGATTTTGTACTTTCAATTTGTATCAGAGTTTGGTGCTCTCATTTTTCGGTTTAACTACCTTGAGTTTTTGATCCAATTTCAATGATCAATTTTGATCTTTCTCCCTCTCTCCAAGAAGGGCAAACCACAACTAGACCTCCTCTCTTTAATGGTACCCATTCTAATTATTGGAGGTCTAGGATTAGAATCTTCATCAAAACCATAGACTATGATTTTTGTCATATTGTAGAGAAAAGGTGTACTCCACCCACCAAAGAAAGTAATGTTATGATGGTCTCCAAACCTAGAGGAGAGTGAAATGACTTAGATAACAAAAATAATTTCTTGAATGCTAAAGTCATAAGCATTCTTTATTTTGCTCTTAATATGAACGAGTTTAACTACATTAGTATATATGAGATGACTCATGAGATTTGACATTGGCTTGAAGTTACTCATAAGGGTACAAGATAAGTCATAGAGTCAAAAGTGAATATATTGGTTAATCAATATGAGCTTTTAAGAATAAAATCGAATGAGTCGATAACTCAAATATTTACTCATTTATAGATATTATAAATACCTTAAAATCTCTTGGAAAGGTTTATAATAATGATGAAATAGTGAGAAAGATTTTAAGGTGCCTTCCAAAATCATGGAATCCTAAGATGACCACAATTTAAGAGACGAAGGACCTTAACAAGTTGCCTCTAGAGGAACTCTGAGGGTCATTCAACACTCGTGATATGACTATGAAGAATAGGAGACAAAAGGATGATGAAGAGAATAAGAAGAAAGGCATTGCTCTCAAGGCAAAAGAGTCTATTGATGATGAGGAAGATAGTGATGAAGAAATGACTATCATCACTAGGAAGTTTAAGAAGTTCCTAAAGAAGAGACACATACCATGAAGACCTCCAAGGAATGAAAACAGCTACAATGATGAAGAATATGAGAATGTGCCCACATGCTTTAAGTGCAAAAAGCTTGGACACTTGAAAGCCAATTTCTCGCTCAACCCTCAATTAAAGAAATTCAAAGGGAAGAAAAGAAGGCAATGGTAGCAACTTGGGACAATTCATAAGAAGAAAATGGAGCTATCACATCCAATGAAGAGATTGCCAACATGTGTCATATGGCTATTGAGAACGAGTTATGTGATTTAAAATCTGATGAATTACAAGATGCTTTTAAAAATTTATATGCTAGATATAAGCAATTACTTCAAAAGCATGCCTCTTTGGAAAACAAGTTAAAACTACTCAAAAGTGATTTTGAATATTTGAAATCCTCTAAAAATATTTGTGATTATAAAAGGGAGATTGAGGTTCTTCAAAAATAAAATCTTGTTTTAAAAATCCTCCAAAGTTTCATGTGATTGCCAAAAGAGTCTTGAAAAGCTTCAAAAGAAAAATGGAGATTCGAACAAGACTAGAAAATTCTTTTCCATGGAAATTCTACTTCAAATATGATTTTGAAAAGTCAAAAGAATGTTTTAAGTAGATCCAGAATTGGTTTTATATCTTTTTCTAAATCTAAAGGTACCAACCCCACTTTTGTAAAGGCTTCTAATTCCACATCTTCAAAATTTATGTGTAATTATTGTAGCAAAAATGGACACATCTCCACAAGTTGCCCAATTAAAAGAAATATTTTTCTTCAACAAATTTGGATGACTAAGGGGATGATTCCTAAAGCCAAGGAATCCAAACAAGTATGGGTTCCAAAAAACATCCTCCCCTTGACAAGTATGAGCTAGTTAGATGTGGCCCACGAGCTTTATACTTGCTATTCCTATGGCCAATTCTAATCCAAAGGATTCACCTTGTTTACTAGCTCTTCATTCATTACATTTATTGTTAACCTATTGTTGTAATTTATTTTTTTTACCCTCTAACCCCTTGGACCCTTACTTAAAGTAGGTTCCAATCCAATGTTCTTTATTGTGTTTAGTTATGCTTCCACTCCAAGGATCAAAGAGATAAATGGTTTCTAGATAGTGATTGCTCAAGGCACATGACAGGGAATCCGCCCATATTTATAGAGCTAAAAGAAAAGGATGAAGAATACATCACTTTTGGGGATAATGGTAGAGATAAAATCATAGGTATTAGAAATGTTTTAATTGGATCCTCTTTAATTAAAAATATTCTTTTGGTAGAAGGTCTCAAGCATAACCTACCTTCCATTAGTCAACTATGTGACAAAGGTCTTCATGTTCTTTTTAATCAAAAGTTTGCATAGTTAGATATGATGATGATAATGTTGTAGCCCTTGTTGGTCATCGAGATGAAAATATTTATATTATTAACCAAGATGACTTAAAAAATGAGAAGTATTTTGTATCTCAAGATGACAATAGAGTGCTTTGGTATAGAAAGCTTGAACATGCAAGCATGCATGATATAGCTCAAGTCTATTGGAAGGAGCTAGTGAGACGTCTACCCAAAGGCAAATTCATCATGGATCGAGTATGTGATGTTTGCCAAATGTGAAAAAAAGTGAAAACCTTCAACAAATTCAAAATATTTGTCACATCAACAAGGTAGCTAAACTCCTACACCTAGATTTGTTTGGACCAATTGGGACTACAAGTCTCAGATATAAGAATCATGCTTCTATAATAGTTGATGATTACTCTAGATTTACATGGATTTTTTTTCTTGCACATAAATATGATTCTTTCAATTCATTTGTTGATCTTTGTAAATGATTTCAAAATAAACATGGTTACATGATTTCAAAAATTTGTATTGACCATAGAGGAGAATTTGAAAATCATTAGTTTGAAAATTATTACATTGAAAATGGTATTGAGCATAACTTCTCCACTTTACACACTCCATAACAAAATAGAGTAGTAGAATGGAAGAATAGATATTTTCAAGAAATGGCAAGAGTCATGATTAATGAGTTCTCTCTACCCAAATCATTTTGGGTGTAGGCCATTAACATGACATGTTATATCTTGAATCAAGTTTCTATTTGTCTAATTCTTAACAAGACTTCATTTGAATTATGGAATCAAAAGAAGCCAAATATTGTATGTTTTTTATGTTTTTAGTTGCAAATGCTTTATCTTAAATACAAAAGATCATTTATCTAAAGTTGATTAAAAAACATTCGAAGGTATTTTTCTTGGCTACTTTACTACATCAAAGACATATAGAGTCTTCAACAAGTCCTCTATTGTTGTGAAAAATCTATTAATATCATATTTGATAAAACTAATCCTCCATTGGATATGAAGCTTATTGATGATGATATAAATATCTCCAAGAAATTAGATAAGATGTAACTCAAGGAAAATAAAGCGGGTGACGCAAGCCAAGGTTCAAGGGATGAGCATGACAAAGATGAAGGGGATCAACAAAAGAGCAAGGTGGAGATAAGGAGCTACCCAAGGAATGGAAATTTCAAAAGAGTCATTCAGAGGATCAAATCATCAGTAATATTGATCAAGGGATAAAAACTAAACTTTCCATTAAATACAATCTTCATACAATTACTTTTTTTTTTGAAGTTGAACCCAAAAGTCATGATGAAATTGAAAAGGATGAAAGTTAGATTCTTTCTTTGCAAGAAAAATACAATCAATATGAGTAGAATCAAGTTTGCAAACTTATTCCAAAACCAAATGATTACCAATTATTGGTACCAAATGGGTCTTTAGGAATAAGTTAGATGAAATTGTTATCATGATTTGAAACAAGGCTAGATTAGTGGCTAAGAATTTCAACCAAGTTGAGGTTATTGATTTTGAAGAAACCTTTGTGCCAATAGCATATTTGAAATTCATTCATATTTTACTTGCCTTTGCATATTTAAATTGCTTCAAACTATTTCAAATGGATTTCAAAAGTATTTTTCTAAATGGCTTCCTATCTAAAGAAGTTTACATTGAACAATCATCTAGTTTTGAAGATTTGCAATTTCCAAACTATATTTTAAAATTGAATATACTAGATGGTCTTAAGCAAGCTCTAAGAGCTTAGTATGAGACAGTAAGTTCCTTCTTAATTTCAACTGGTCTTACTCGAGGTTGTGTAGACACCCCAATATTTTTATTAAAAAACATAATTATTTATTAGTAGTATAAATTTATTTAGATGATATTATATTTGGTGCTACTAACGAAAATCTTTGTGAGATATTTACATGCAGTATGACAAAGGCATTACAAATGAGCATGATAGGGGAATTGAATTTCTTTCGTAGATTCCAAGTGCAACAAATGAAGAATGAGATTTTCATCAACCATACCAAGTACACTAAAGAACTACTTAAGAAGTTCAATATGGATGAAGCTAAGATAATAGGAATTCTAATGAGTCCTTCAACCAAGTAGGACAAAGATGAAAATGATGAAAAGGTTGATGAAAAGCATTGTAGAGATATCATTAGTACCTTATTATATCTTACTGCTAGTAGACCTGACATAATATTTTGTGTCTACTTGTGTGCTAGATTTCAAGCATCTCCTAGAAAATTATATCTAATTATCATGAAATGCATACTTAGATATCTTAAGGGCATAGGGTTTATGGTATACTAGAAATGATTGTTTTAACTTAATTAGATTTTGCAATACGGGTTATGCCGGATGTCATGTTGATAGAAAGTACATCAGTAGTATAAGCTAGTTTTTTGAAAAATCTCTAGTTTCATAGAGTTCCAAGAAACAAAAATTTGTGATTCTTTCTACCACCGAGGCCAAATATGTTTCCGCAGAGTGTTATTGTTCTCAAATTCTTTAGATAAGACAAATACTCCAAGATTTTAATTGTAAGTTTTCCAATATACTCATTTATTGTGATAATACTAGTGCTGTTAGTCTATCCAAAAATTTGGTACTACATTCATGTCCAAAATATGTTGACATTCACCAATATTTAACTCAAGATCATGTTTCAAAAGGAGATATTTCTTTGTTTTTCATTAATACTGATCAATAACTTGTAGTCATTTTCATAAAACCTTTGGATGAGACACATTTTAGTTCAATTTGAGATAAAATTAGTGTTTTGCAAATTACTTGACCTAATGAAGATTATTTTTAAGTTTTTCCTACTAGCTGATAAATCCTCACAGCCTGTCAAGTTTGAACATCCAACATAGTCTATTTTGGTTGTCAAAACACTGCACAGTTTCATCATCTCAGCTTAAAATTCTTCATTCACCCAAAATAGTAATCAGACATCTGAAGAAGACCTTTTTAGATGCCAACCTAGTAATCGAATGACCAATCGCACAAGTGCTCTCTACTATAGTAACTTTAGACACTCAAACCATAATATTCGGACATTCGAATATGAGATCTTGACTTAAAACTCTAGCTGACTGCCATTTTTCCCCCAAATCTCTTTATGTGATCTGTCTCCCTAGGTACTCTAATGACTCCAGGTGGCTTCTCCCTGCTCCCAAGATTCCTACACATAAGCAAGGCTTTAGCCTCTAACATCCTCCCTCTTAAATCCTACGTCATTTACCAACTCATCCCTACACCTTCCTTTCGAAGGGTGAGCATCGTGATGAAATTTCCTATCTTTAGCTCTTCATGATTTACTGTATCCTGACTTGGCGCTTGGTTAACTTTCCTTACATTATTCTACATCACATGGATGAGTACATTCTTTACTCCTCCACCATTCTTGGCTGCCCTAGTATTATCACTTGTATCTTCCACCATTTTAGGGTAGGCTCCACCTCTTAGGGTCCTCTTGATCAATACACCTCTCCGCAAAGTTTCACTTGTGCCACTCTTTGTCGTACCAGGTTCAGCCCACAAGAAGATGATGACTTTGTCTAGGCCCAAGACTAGGCACATGCCCTTAGCCAAGTCCGAGAGGTCGCTCCCACTGTTGGTAGCACCATGGATGCAGATGCTGAGGTTGAAGCTAGTTCCAAGGATGCAAATGTTGAGGTTGGTGCTCCTTTTGGTCATGCGAATGTTGGCTCTTCATGCCATTCGGTTGATCAACGGCTAGATAAGCAAACTGAGTAGCTAGATTGCTTCGAAGGGCTAGTCATCACTAGCACCCAGTAGATCTTGGAGTGTTTTGATTATCTTTAGGGGATGTTGGGCATGCACATGTACCATTCTGGGTAGGGGCTGAGCTCTTAGTGTTGTTATGTCTTCCTTTGTGTCCTTGTATGACTTGTGCTTTGAACATGTGGTTTTTATGATGTTTATTAGCTTTGTGGATGCTAGATGGCTTAGGGATCGTGTTTGTATTTTGAAGCTGACTCTATGTTTATGGACTATTTGTATCCTTTTGGTTCTTAACTTAATGTATATGGATGTGGGTTTTGGTGTTATGCTATGGCTTTAGACTCTATTTTGTCATTGCCTACATTATGGGTGCTCATTATGATTATGGCATATTGTTGCTCCTTGTGGCTATTGCATCTGTCTCCCTGTCCTTTATATTTACCCTTTTTGTTTATGTCAAAAGGGGGAGAGCATGTTGATAGGAGGAGTATGTTATAGTGAGGGGGAGTCCATGTTCAAACTCAAACTCCTTATGCATGACTCTAGTTATGTTAAAATAATTCAAATATCAAAAATTTCTTTAACAAATTAGATTATGTATTTTATATTTCTTAGAATTTATCATCATTAAAAAGGGAGAGATTATTGTCCTATATAGTTTTGATGATGAACAAACTTTGTATTTGATCTATTTTTTGAGCATTGTGTAGGTAGTAATCAAGCCAAACTTGGAATTTAGTTCAAGTCTGTTTGGACATCTCAAGCATGGATCAGTATAAAGACATCATTAAAAATGAGGTATGATGGAAAAATAATAGACGGAACTTGAAGAAACAATGTTGGCTTGAAGAAGACTTAAGAGACGGTTCATTAGGTTTAACTTTTTCATATTTTGTTATCTTGGCTTAGAGTTTTGTCTAACACAATCTATCTTTGGATACCATTACTACCTTATTATTTATTCAAGGTTAGCTTGAGAAAATATCAAATATGAAAAATTGAAGCTACAGTAAAACAATAGTCTTTCTATCTATTAGATTCAAATGTCTAAATAAGACTGTTCGGATGCTTGCTTGAAGTGATACACTACTTAAGTGTTATAATTCTCAAAAGTAAGGCAAGGATCGTGGAGTAGAAGTAGTTGGTCTCTGAACCACATTATATCACAGTATACACTTCCTTTACTTTATTTACTTACTTGTGATTGAGTTTGATTGAGATTTACTTGAAATTGATTTTGTTTGATTAAATTGATTTTAATTGCTTGCAAAAGGTATCATTATCTTCAAAAATCTAATTCACTCTCTATCTTAGGTAAATTTTGTACTTTCAGTTCATTGAGTTTGCGGACTAACTTTAATCCAAATAAATATTTAGATAGTCTATGGGTTAGTCTTAGTCTAAATAGCTTTCGGCTGAACCCACATGGTGGCCTTGGGTTGATGGAAATATATATATTATATATATATATAGATATATATTTATTATATATAGCCCAAACCTTCTTCTTGGCTGAACCCTACCGAATCTAGCTTGATTCAGCCATAGCTGACAATGGGAGGCGACGGGGGCCACTAGGAGGCAACAATGGCGGCGAAAAGGTGACCGGTGAGCTGCCGGAGTGGACTTGCACGGGCGAAAGTGGAGCCATGGTGAGGTCAAAGTATGCTATGGTAAGGTGGACAGATGGTTGGAGGAGCTAGATGGTAGTGGGCAGATGCAGGTGAGCTCCAAGCAGTGCAGGTGTGAGCAAATTGGTGTGGTTGGGCCACTAGGCAGATTAGCATAGCTGCAACCATCACGAGTGCAAGTGGAGCTTTGGAGAGCACAAACTGAGCCAGTTCGCCGGTGGCACGGGTGGGAAGACGTCCGTGTGATCTAAGGGAGCAGCGGTACGTCATGGCTGGCATGACTGGCACAACAAGTAGCCACCAACGACTCGCAGTTTAGGCTGGCTGGCTAGGGTTCCAGTGAGGAGGAGGGATGTCCTTATGGAGGTAATCGTGGTCAAGGAAGAAGTTTTGAGGGATGTGACGGCACGCATGGTGAGGTACCAGCTAGCGTGGTTAAGCCTCGGGCTAGCAAACGGTGGACCTCAGACAGGCGCATGCTAGTGCAGTGGAGCTCATGGGTAGGAGGCAAGCTACTCAGGCGGCAGAGGGAGGAGTCTGGGCTAGCAGGCAGGCGGCTTGGGCCACCTGGCCAGCTGGAGTTTAGGCAGCACGAACCAAGATGGTTGTGGCCTGGCTCGTCAGTGATGACTGCGGATGTGGAGGGAGCGCAGTGGCAGGCCGGTTGGCCTGTGGTGAAGGATGCCATGGCAGCCGGTGGTGGAGCGAGGAGGTTGGCATTGATGCACGGGCGTAAGGTCGGCCTGCTCTATTTTTCTTTTCTTTAACGGATCTCTATCTTTTCCCTATTTTTTGTTGATTTTGTGAGTTTTCTTACAGGGTTAAGAGGATTTAAAATTAAATCATTGATTTATTTGATTTTGAAATTTTGTTACATTATCATTTACAGTCAAATTAGATTTTCATTTCCTTTATTGGTATGTAATCCCGTTAATTAAGATTTATTTATTTATGAAGAGATTTAAAATTATACCATTTTTAGATATTGAATTTTCAGGGGGATATTTATAATTTTTTGAGAAAATTTGGACCATAATTGTATTTTATAAATTTCATGGTTCCTTTTGTAAGAAAATTCTGGTGATGGCCTATTTGTAAAATTTATTTAGTCTAGGTACTAATTTGTAAATATTTTATATTTTTTTTTATTTTCGTTCAAATGTTTGATGAATTTTGTAATTAATTTTGGTTTAAATATTCAGCTCATTCAGTCCACTTGAGCTAAATTTAACTTGAACTCGAATTTCTTAATAATTTAAATCCAAATTGAATCAAGTTTTGATCGAATTGATCGTGATCTAGATCCACTTTAGACATACATTTGAGTTATAATATAATGACTTTTAAGTTTCAATTATAGTTATATTTTGACCAAATTTGATCTTGGCAAAAATGATCTCAAACACATTGTTAGACAAAAGTAGTCAATAATACCTAGAAATAAAGAAAAGTTATCAGCGTCCATTAACAATCAAACCAAGCACTCATCCAAGTCAAGTTTAAATAGATCATCTACTACATTGCACTTGATCAAGCACATGGAATAGGGCAGGAGGTAAGCATGAATTTTTTTATTTCTTTTATTATAAATCATTTAAATTGTAAAGTGAAGATATACCTAGTATAAGCTATGTAATCCTAAAATATAAATTTATTTTTCTATTTTATTAGTTAGGTTTTCTTACTTTAAGAGGTTCTTGATAATTATCGTCCTAATTAATAATAGGAGCTTATGTCAGTTGGAAGTCATGTTTCCACTAGGTGATGTCTCTTTGTCGGTAAAGTCAATGCCATGCACACCTTACTCAAACTAAGTAAGAGATACTCTAATATCAGAGCCTTGTCCCTCACATACTTTTAAAAATCTACGAGTATTTACAAACCAAAAATGGAGAAAAAGTTTACAAATTTACCTTACTACAAGAGTATCTTAAGTTTGAGTACAACAGTATGAAGGTATGAAAGTAAAACTTAGATTTAGAGATCCTGTGAAGTTAGATAGCTTGAAGAAGCTTGTTATCTCGCTTAATGATGATCAAGGATGTAAACATTTTAATAGAAATCAGCTTCATGCTCTTAAATACATACTGAGGAGAAAACTAGCCATTACAGAATCACCCATGCTATTTTCTACTAAATTCAAATGCCCGAAACTAATGTTTGATCATTTGAACAATTCCAGCAGTCAAAAAAATCTAGCCATTATAAGATGATGTCACATGTTCAAGCACCTAGAACAAATGTTGGGATATCTAAACCCTCGACTTTAGGCATCTAAACCAGAGGATGGACAACCAAAGACGGTAAATTTTAGAAAATAGGAACTAATATATGTTAGCTTTGGGCATCCGCACCATAAGGTTCGGGTGACCGAAGTTCCCGATAAAACCCTATAAGGTTTTTTTTTATTATTTGGATATTCAAACCATAAGGTCTAGACAACCAATGTTGACAGAAAATTACATAAGATTCATCTACAACTTCAACCTCTTGACACAAACTCAAACTTAACTTGGATAAGGAGTAAGTCAATGAAGGCATTCCAATTTAAACTAGGCTAACAAACACGAGCTCTAAAAACACAAATTCCATAAATCAAATTTATAACTCAACTAAACATGATGAAAGTATAAACCTATAGAATCAAACTAATTTTTTAGCCATCTTCAATCCATCAATAAATCTTCAAGACACGTTTATAGATTCACCATCACATCCCAATCTATATGTTTATCTTCATATTGATCTTCAATTTGAGCCTTCCAAATGGTCTTGTGCTTCATTTCAACCTTGGTTAATCTACAAGCAATATAACTCAACAAACTACCAAATACAATTTACTCATCATCAAAATTGCTTAGGGCAATAATCTCCCCCTTTTGATGATGAAAAACCCTACAAAAGAGTAGTCATTAATGGTAATTGTAAATTATGAACCATAACTACAATAGGCATGTGTATTAAATATAAGAATAAAAGTGCATATAACATGTATATCTCAATACCAAACTCAAAATTCACATAAGAAAACTTACTTTCTCTCACCCTTTTGACATCAACAAAATGGGATGGAAATAGGATACATGAAAGCATACACACTATAAATATCCTAATACATCATGAAAAATATAAAGATTACAGCATAGCTTCTTGAATATGAGCCATAAAAAAGGAATATAAGTAAAAAACAATAGCTATAAATGGGATAGATAGATCCAAAACCAAGTCCACAACTAAAATATAGAAAATGTCAAGAATAAGTCAAATACAATATAAACCAAGATAGTCGCACATAAAGTTGTAAACACAAATTGAAACTCCAAAGAACAAAATTAGGACCAAAAAAAGACATTCAAAACATAAAACACTACTATCCACTAGGACCAACAATAAAATGATCTAGAATCGAGTGCATTATCTCCTCACGATGGCCTATACACTCAATCTAGGTAGTAGTTAGCTCAGCAACACATTGGGAGGAGGAAGTGGCTATCCCCTCAACCCAAAGCAGTTATCTAGAGAGCTCCTCGAATCTCCAATTAGTTGATGGGTGACAAGGACCAGCAACACCAATAGCTCCCCCTAACATTAAGGCATCATCAGCTTCATTAGCATGAGTACACCCTCATACTCCACTAGGTGTGAAGCACAACCTCTAACCTATCTGTCATTTCATATACTAAATCCCATTTAGAACAAGGATGCTTGGGTGAAGGTTTATGGTGGAGAATATTTAATGAAGGGACCTTGTCATGGTGTGTATGCCTCGAAGTGATGAATAATCATGGAAATGACACTTGAATACCCTGATGTAGAAGTGGAGTGGAAAATAGATTGTGCTATATGTTGGAGAATGACACAGTGAAGGTTGATCAAGCATCCAATAAGAAGATAATGAATGAGATATGACTCCATGTGAGAAACCTCATAATGATGCCCACACTTTAAAAGGATAGTGTAGATAAGGATTTGGTGGAGAACATAGGATCTAATGAGTAGAAGGTTAGTAACCAACTTCATCATAGCCTCTGCAAAGTTCTCCACAAATACCATTTAGAAAACCTCTAGATATTCAAGGGTAATGTCCACATTAGATCATTTTTGGGGAAGAGTAACCTTCTCCCCTCTAGTAAGAAGAGTCAAAATATAGCAAGAGTATCCAAATCAATAGCCATCATACAGTTACCATAATGAGTAGTGAGGATTGTGCGAGTTTAATCAAATGATGCATTGGAATAAAAAATGTGCACATCATCCTCATTATACAATTCACAGTCAGTTACTAAAGATAACCATCCTTTTGCAATAAAAAGAGTGGTAAAATTGAGAAAATCTATTTGCCTAAAATCAACAAGTCTAGGAGGTATAACTCTAGATGGGTCATATCAATCTCTAGATGAGGCATATCAATCTTTAAAGTGATTAAAACAGGCAAGAGAATGGAATTGGCAAGGAAAATTGAGTTCCTCACTAGAGGTGATGCCAACAATCTTCTTCCTCCTACTTGCCATGATCTTCATCCTTGGAGCCATGAATCCACGGAAACAAAACAATAAAATTTGAGAGAGGGATAGGAGGATAGCATGGGGCTTCACTTTGATGGTAGAAATAGCTGGAATTTTATTCGTTGAAACTAAGTAAAATGAAAGTTTTACCAACAAATTGGCATATTCCACTAGTACCCTTCTGATCCACACAATACCCAATGTAATTTGCATCATAAAATCCAATCAAATCAAAATAATCAACTGCAGGATGCCACAAACCTAAATCTAGTATACTCTTACGATAGTTAAGTATATATTTTATGACAACTAGATGTGATTTCCTAGGTAAGTCTTGGGATCTAGCACATAAATAAAAACTAAACATAATGTAATGTCCATTAATGATAAGATAAAGTAAACTATCAAACCTACCTCTATAACACTTTTCATCAACCTTTTCATCATCTTCATCTTTATCCAATTTAGTTGAAGAGCTCATTGGAGTTCCTATTGGTTTAACTTCATGCATGTTAAATTTCTTTTTTTTGTACTTGGCTTGGTTGATGAATATTTTGTCTTTTAATTATTGCACTTGGAGTCCAAATAAGAATTTCAACTCCCCCATTATACTCATATTCAACTCCCCTTGCATAGTATTTGCAAATATCTCATACAATTTTTCATTTATGGAAGCAAAAATAATATCATTCATATATATTTTTATTGCTAAGAAATCATTACCAACTTTTAAAAGAAATAATGTGATGTTAATACGTCCACTTTTAAAATATTTTGTTATCAAGAAAGAACCTAGCCTCTCATACCAAACTCTTGGATCTTGCTTTAAACCATATAAAGCTTTTCTTAAGTTGACAATATAATTTGAAAATTTTGAATCTTTAAATCTACGAGATTATTTAACATAAACTTATTTGTACAAAAACCATCCAGAAAAGCACTTTTGACATTCATTTAAAATAATTTAAAATTTTTAAAGTGTGCGAAAGCAAGTAAAATTTGAATGAATTTCAAACATGCAATTGGTGCAAAAGTCACACCATAATCAAATTCTTCTACTTATTTGAAACCTTGGGCCACTAATCTAGACTTCTTTTCAACCATGATACTCTTTGTATCTTACTTGTTCCTATAGATCCATTGGATACTAATAATTGGGTAGTCACTTGATTTTAGAATATGCTCTCAAACTTGATTCTACTTAAACTAATTTAGTTTTTCTTATGTATCAAGAATTTAACTTATATCTTTTTGAGCTTTGCCAAAGTTTTTATGCTCAACTTATGAAAGAAAAGCAATATAATGAAGATTGTATTTAACAGTTTAACATGTCTTTGCCCCTTCTTCAATGTTACCTATGAAGGCCCACTAACAGCAACTGAAGAGAGAGAGGGAGATATAAGTTTTTGCCAAATCTAACCCCGATCCTATCCATAAGCAATTATAATAATAGAATTCTCAACACAATCGATTCAATATAATAGAGTTCATATAAAGAATAGATGAATGGAGAGAGTACAAATCGATATATGTAGTTCGATGACTAACCGTGTATACTCCATGACCCTTACCTCAATCATGAGGACCTTAATCACTCCACTAGTAATATTGCCTCTTGAGGAAAAGACAAACCTTTACAATCCTTTACTCCAACTAAGAAATGTTACTCCATACCAAAGCTTACTCTCTTACACTCTTCTAACACCTAAAAGAATACTCCATGCTCTCTTAACAACCTAGGAGAGTCATAATCATAATAATTGATAAAAATAAAAGATATCTCACAAAAAAGAACCTCTCAAAGATTAAATACAATGGTACTGAGGATTTGAAAGTTAAAATCAATTTGAGTTCTTATTGAGGATAGATAGTTTGGAGAACTTGATTCTTGCTCTAAAGTTATTGAAGGTTTGTTCTCCTATCAAGCAAAAAAGTCTCAAGCTATTTTATAACTATTAGAAGAAAAATCAAGCTATCAGGAACCACCTCGAGCTATTTTTGCTAAGTTTGAGTGACTAAACTAATGACCAAAATTATTTCAACGGTCAAAAAACTAGTTATTCAGTTTCAATCTCAAGTATTTGATCCACTGAACATACTAGTTCGAGCGACCAAACCTCTAAGTTTGGACAACTAAACTCAGAATTTAGACTACTAAAGATTGTAGAAATAGAAACTGAAATCTTTTGTTTAATAAGTTCGGGCAACCGAACGTTACAGAAAAACTTGCTAAAGTTTTATGCAACTTCAATTTAACTTGAATAAAGATAAGATAAGTTGGTAAAAGCATATCCAAGTTAAATGAGGTGTCAATCTACATCTCAAATAAATTAACAACTACATCCTCAACTCAACATAAATAAAAAGCTAAAACTATGAGTTTGAAGTTGATCTTCCAATATGAGCATCTTTAAGCTTTGATTTTGGTCTTCAAATTATCATTCTTTTTATCTTCATGTCATCATATTTATTATTCAACAAACTTTATTTTGAGACTCAATCCTTTTTGAGTTCAAATGATCATTGCTAAACCTAAAGTTTATCATAACTAAACAAATTTGTTATCCTCTAGTTTGATCATCATTGAAATTCAAAGGACAACAATGTCTAAGTTTTCATGATGACAAACTATGCATAGTAAATATGCTAAAATATAAGAAAAAAGTAACAACACATGCTTTTAACAAAATTAACTTAAACGTAATCGAGTTTAACAAGTCATCTAACTATGCATATTGTTCTCTCCATTTTGACATCATCATAAAAGTTAGTCTCCGTAAATAAATGCATTACAAAGAACATGGATCAAAGAGACACAATAGTAAAATTTCAATTTTAACTTCGCTAATATCATGCATCATCAAATATGAAAATTTTGAAAAAAATGAGCAAAGTATATGGATAATTACCCTCAAATAGGTTCACAATATTGAATTACCAAAATCCAAACAAATCAACAATAAGAATAGACAATCAAGACTCCCCCAAACTATATTCATAGATAGGGTAAATATTTTTTTGTCAACATGAATATATAATACAAAAGAATATAAAGCATACATGTTGATTAACCTTTCAGAATAAAGGAGTTTAAAAGATTATACACGTCAGATATATGCTCCTTCTATTTATAATACACATAACTTCAATTGAGTGGGTACTAAAACACTATTGCATATTCTCAAGCAATGTATATTCTCTATAAAAATAATGATATTTCTCCATAAGAGCGTTGCATTGATAGACAAGCTAATAGAAGTTAAAAGGGTTTAAAATTATCCTAAGTAATTATGTAATTAAAATTATTTCAAGTAATTATGTAATCTTTAAAACATCATGGGATGCCATCCATATAAATTTTCTCTTCATTTTCTATACAAATCAATATGACTATCTTTCCACAAGAGATTATTAATAACATAGGATATCTTTAAAATATATGATCAAGTATAAACATCACGACAAATTGCAAGTGAAATCAACACTAAAAAAGCAAAAAAAAAACATTTGAAAGTAATTAAAAGTAAAAACACCCTACTTAAATTAAGCTAGCTAAACACCTAACCATTTAAAGGAAGGTGTCATCTCTAATTAATAAGATTAGTTTTAAGTTTTGGAGTATCTTGGAACCATTGATTGGATTCTAACAAATATTGGAATCAAGTTTTTGGTACCAAACTTTTTTAAAGTTAATATTCTTTCTAATTGGACAACAAGTATAGACATAACCATTAAAAGATCAATAATAACAAGTTAAATTATGTGAAGAAGAAAAACTTCTCATTTTATTAAATATGAAATTTAATTTCAAGATATGAGTTTTTTTTTAAAATCAAATGATTGTTTTTAACTTTTTAAGATTAAAGTTACATAAAATTGATAAAAAAATTTTATTCACTACAACAAATTGGGGCTAAAGTATTGCTACTTATCTGGCGATAGAAAAATTCTGCAAATAACAAAAACATAAAATCGGCACTAATAACTAAGCATTGATAATAACTAGTCATAACAAAAACATAAACGACATTAAGTTAGCGCTGCCTATGATGCACTATTGTGGATGCTAATGACTTAACGGCGGCATTAACCAGTCATTACAAATACATAGGTGGCGTTGAGTAATTTAGTGCTGTCTATGGTGGGCTATTGTCAGACTCTTAATGACTTAGCACCGGTATACAATTTTAAAAAACCCGACGCTCCCAGTACGTGCCTCCCGTAGTATTGCTAAAATAAAAAATCCACCCCTTTCTTCTCCGGTGATCTCAAGCAAGACGTCCACCGCCTTTGGCCCACCAACGCAGGTCCTACGCGCCGCCACGCCTTCCAGCTCACTGTCGGCTTGAGGTCTGCCTCTGGCTCTAGGCTGCCGACACCTCCAGCTCTAGCCACCGTCTAGCTCGCCAGGGGGTTGAAGTCACCGCCATCCGTAGGTCACCGTTGTCTCCTCACTACCTTTAGTTCATTCTCAATCTCCAGATTCGATGTGTTGGAGATTAATTTTTTTTTTTTTGGGATATATTAATTTGGTTTTTCAGCAAGAATGCTTGCTTGATTGGTGCAATTGGAATTCCATCGTTTATCAACAGATTCTTTCGTGAAAATAGTTTTGAAGGATAAGTACTGAATTGCTTCTGCATTGTTGCTTATGAACGGATGTAATTTTTCCTGTTTCTTATATTGAATGCAATTCCTTAGAAACTGGCACTTGAATGTAGTGGAAATTTTTTCAAAACTTTTTATGATATTCTATGGTTTGGCTGATTGTTTTTATTGTCCACCATGTCATTTATTCCGTTTTCTTCTTTTGAGTGAAGAGTTTTCTTTTCTATATTTCCATTTTATTCAGTGTCATCCAGATTTCAATGTGGAGCGAAAACGCATTTTGTCCATGTCCTTTCTCTTGTGCCTGCTAAGTGTTGTTGGGTCTCTAATGCTTGATTCGATAAAACATGTTCTCTTTTTCTTTGAGATTGATAAAACATGTACAGAATTAACATCTTTATCTAGCATTAGTTTCCACGACTTGTTTTAAGTGATATTTGCATTATTTTTTGAACTTAATTTCTGTGTCGGCTGATTTGTGTTGAATGACTTCTCCACAATCAAATCAAAATTTTATCAAATGTTCTAAGCAATAGAGGAAGAGCCATGTCCACAAACAAAACAAGGTGATGAGATAAGAACTGAACTAAAAGGATTAGGAGAGAAGTGCATTTGGTTGCTGGGAAAGAGCAAGACGTGGCAGTGGTCAAGGCCCAAGGAATCATAGTTTGAGGTTTTCTTGGGGCAGATAAGATTGGACACACGCTCGGGGTTTGGCCAAATGACAGTGATACTGCACAATGAGAGAGTGATAGAGAGAAAGAGAGCTGGTTCTGTAATTTTGTAACAGTAGCTGTTGCCTGCACGCGAAGTGCCACTGCATTCAATGTTTCCTACTGAAACAAGATTTTTTTTTCTCGCTGATGTTTCTATGCTATGCTGTGATTTTCTTATGGAAGTTGTTGATAGAGTCTAGTTCACCACCGGTTTCAATCTAAGAGCTTTTTTAAAATTTCAATTTACTAGGTTAACTTTCTCCCAACTTGCAATATGAAGATGCGGTTAAGAAAATCACAAGTTTTTCATCGGTGGTCACTCTGATATTCAAGTTAGATTAGCACTCACTAATAAAAATGAAATGTAAAGTTGGACATTACCCCTTATCTCTTCAGAGAATGAAATGGTTTGGTGTATTAGAATCTCATGATTTCGGACTGCAATCTTGCCACATTTTGCATATTGAATAATTACAAATAGACTATCTTTTGATGTTAACTTTCAAAAATAAATATAGATTACATCCTCTGATTATTTGGTCTTTAACATAGCTCGGTGGAGAGGTTTCCACAGCTCGGTGGAGAGAGCTTTCCATAGTTCCGTGGAGAGAGCTTCCTATAGCTCGGTGTAGTAAGCTTTCTATAGCTTGTAATCAAGACAAATTTTGGTTCTTATTGGTCCTTTGACTCAAATGATTTACCTCACTCTTATGCTGTTGGACCAAGGCTATTGAGCCGATGTCATTGAATCGAGACCACCGAACCAATGTCACTGAACAGAAGTCACCAAACTCATTGAGGTCACCAAACCATCACTTGCATATCTATATAAACACACACACATGCACACACACACACACACATGTATATACTCAAAGATGGATTTATTTTTGGGACTTTAGCTAACCCCATCAACGGTTTAGCTCAAGAGACGATATTGGATTTTTGACTTGAAAAATTTAACTCGGTGTATTATCAGTACCCTCAACTCTAAACACTAATTCATGGACTCAGTTGACAGAGTTTAATTAAGGTGTATAATCCAGATTCTTCTTGAACTAAGTTTTACACTAAGTCAATAGTTGTGCCAATATTCCACTTGGTCAAGCCCGTAGCTTGACCTCAAACTATATTTTCTCCAAGGCAGGTCCGTAATATGGAGCTAGGTCTTTGTACCTCAGGTTAGCGCCTCGTGTGAAGCCATGGTCTTGTGTGATTAGGATAAAACCAAGGTCTTTTATATCTCGAGTGAAACTGAGCTCTTCTATGCCTTTGGTGAAATTGAGGCCTTTTGTATCTTGGGTAAAACTTAGGTATTTTATGCCTTGGGGGAAACTGAGGTCTTCTGTGGCTTGGGTAAAACTCAGGTCTTTTATCTCTCGAGTGAAATTGAGATCTTCTATGCCTCGGGTGAAACCGAGATTTTCTATGCCTTAGATAAAACTAAGGTATTTTATGTTTCAAGTGAAACTGAGGTCTTCTATGCCTCTGATAAAATCAATGTCTTTTATGCCTCAGTTGAAATTGAGCTCCTTTATGCCTCGGGTGAAACTAAGATCTGTGCCTTGGGTAAAACTAAGGTTTTTTATGCCTCGGGTGAAATTGAGGTCTTTTGTGCCTTGGGTAAAACAAAATTTTTTTATGTCTCGAGTGAAACCAGTCTTCTATGCCTCTAATGAAATTGAGGACTTTTATGCCTTTGGTGAGCCTCAAGTGAAATCGAGGTCTTATCTGCTATAGGTGAAATTGTGGTCTTTTGTGTCTTTAATAAAATCAAGATTTTTTATGCCTTGGGTGAAACTAATATCTTTTGTACCTCAGGTGAAACCTCGGATGAAACCAAGGTCTTTTATGCCTCAGGTGAAAATGAGATGTTATGTGTCTTGGGTGGAACCGTGGTCTTTGTGCTTGGCTTTGAGCCTTGGGTAGGACCGAGGGTTTTTTGGCTAAAGAGCCAATACCTGCTTGAAAAGTTGAGGCACTTGATTGGTCACTTTGTTCCACAAAGCTAGGGTTTTTGATGGTTGAAGAGCCAATACTTGGTTGAAAAAGTTGAGGCTTTTGGTTAAATACTTAGACCATAGAACCATGATTTTTTGGATGGCTAAAGAGCCAATACCTAACTGAAAAGCCGAGGCACCTAGTTGCATACTTAGATCACAAAATCAGATTTTTAATGTCTTCCCTCTGAACTAATTTTTGGCCATTGTATTGACAAATTTTCAATAGATAAAAGAGTCAATTTTTTATTTAGAGAGAAAATAAGAAACCTTCTCATGTTGTTTCAGAGGTAGAGTTTTTTCAAGACAATCCTCATGGGTTTTCTTTAGGTTACTATGTTTCTTTAGCTTGGATGCCTCCCCTGATGAATTACTTGAGATGACCTTCATTGATGAGCCTTTTAATCTCATATTTGAAGTATTAGCATTCTTGGGTGTCATGGCCATGGCTCCAATGGAAATGACAATACTTGGACTTATATTGTTTGTTAGAGGGAAGACACTTATATTGTTTGTTGACAACACTTTAGCCCTTTGGTTACTCAAGGGTGCTTATGCTTGGAATTTAGTTCAGTGCTTTTGTTGTTAAGTTCTCTATTTCTTATGCTCAGGCAATTTAATCTCTTAGCAATCTTTATTCGGCTTCCCATTTCCCTTTGATTCTCTTTTGGCTAAAATTATCTCTTCAACATAAATTTGTTCTCTAGTCTATTGGATAAATTTGGCCAACTTTAAGGAGGTCGACATGCCATCTGGCATATCCCATTAATTGTTGCAGGAAGAACCATTGAGCTATCTACTTCAGTTACATCGAGTCTAGCTCTATTGAACCGAGTGTGGGGTTTTCTCCTTCCTTCTATTGTAAAGTTGGAAGTGTGGAGGGGTCTTTCCACTGAGACACCAATGAGATGAACTGCTCTATGAATCTATAACCTAGGTCATTAAAGCAAGTAATGGAATATCTCGAGAGACTAGAATACCAAGTTCAGGCTGGTCCTTGTAGCATCATTGGGACTGTCTTGCACATGGTTGAGTCTCATGCTACTTGTAGGATCATTGCATTTTGAAATGTATTAACATGATCTATTAGATCCTTTGTGCCATCATACACCTTGTAAGAAGGTTGTTGAAACTTTGGTTGTACAAGAGAGCACACCACCTCAGGAATTAGAGGGGGGTCATATCTACCATGATGTATATGATTCGATGTTGTCTATAGTTCTCAGCTTGACTGTGAGATGAACTCCCTCGGGTTTCCATATGTAGCTCTATCCAAAGCCCAGCTAACATGTGTGCGGTATGTAACCTCATCAACTAGGTCATATGTAGGATCATACCTATCATAGCCTCTAGAGGCTTGATACTGAAGGGGAGCTACGGCTGATGGATCACCAAGAGCTTGGTCATGTTGTCCACCAAGGTTTGTATGGCTTTCAACTTGGTGCCATGCCTCATATTGTGCATTCTAGTGTGGCATCTCGGTTTAAAGCTTGAACTTGAGTTGGAACTTGTTGCTGAGTGCCATAGAGTGGGAGATTATGCACCTTTTAGACTTGGTTCTACATTTTCTGAGCCTGTAGGTTCTTTATAGCTTGTACTTGGACCTCAAGCAACTGGATCATTTGTTGAAAAATTATAGCCAAGGTTTGAAACTCTTGTTGACTTACCAAGTTGGAGGGTCCAGGGGGTACCTCAGGTACTGTCAGCAAAAGGGCTACTCGAGGCTGCCATGGCAGCTAAATTGCTGAGTTGGCATGTTGAGTTGATCAACTTAGCTCAATAGATGAGTTACGTGATTCTATCAGTGCCATAACTATCTACCCCTCGAGTGGGTTCTTTGATGATAATGGTCTTGCTGCTCGAGGTGGCATCCTCGAATGATCATCAAAGAACTCTTAGATCAATGAGGAAGAGAAGCAAAACAAATTTTAATGAAAGTACCACTGTTGATGGAGCCCAGTTCGCCATCAGCTTCTATCCAAGAGCCTACTTGAGATCTTAATATGCTATGCCTTCTTCCTTCCAACCTACAACAAGAAGATACCATGAAGGAGACTGTTGGGAGCTTTTTGATGACGGTTGCTACAATGCTTAAGTTAGACTAGCACTCAATAATAGAAATGGAATGTGAAGTTGATTATTAGCCTTTACCTCTTTGAAGACTGTGCTATTTATAAGGCATGAAATGGTTCGGTCTATCTTAGGTTACAATCTTGCCAAATTTCACATAGTGGATAGTTATGAAACCTAGATCTTTCGAGATTGACTTCCAAAAATGAATATGGATTACATCCGCTAATTAGTTTGTTTTATCATAGCTCGGTGGAGAGCTTCTCACAGTTTGATGGAGAGCTTCTCATAACTCAATGGAGAGCTTCCTATAGCTTAGTGGAGAGATTCTCGAGAGATTCCTATAGCTTAGTGGAGAGATTTTGATCAAGTCTAATTTGAGTCAGTTCAATGTTCAGAATTAGATTTTGGTTCGAGTCTAATTTGACTCAGTTTAATGTTCAATTTGATTCAATTTTAATTGGATTCAATTTGAAATTCAGAACTTGATTTCCATCGAGTTTGATTGGATTTAGTTCAATGTTTAGAACTTGATTTCGATTCAAATTTGATTTAATTCAATTCAATATTTGGAACTTGATTTCAATCAAGTCTGATTTGATCCAATTTGATGTTCATAACTTGATTTTGATTCAAATCTGATTTGATTTAATTCAATGTTCAAAACTTGACTTTGATCAATTTTGATTTGATTTAATTTTATGCTCAAAACATGATTTTGATCCTGTTTGATTTGATTTAGTTTAATGTTCAAAACTTAATTTTGATCAAGTCTGATTTGATTCAATTTGAGTTAGGTTCAGGCTTATGTGGCATTCTTATTGAGCCACGGGCTCGGTCCTTAATAGATATTGGATGGAGCCCTTGTTAGATTCTTATTAGATCTTTGATAGATCTTAGGTCAACCCTTATTAGGTCCTTGATGAATCTTTGATGGATCATGGATCCAACCCTGATTGGGTCTTGTTTGATCATTAATAAATCTTGGATCCAACCCTGATTGAATTCTTATTGGATCCTTAGAAGATCATGGATACAACCCTAATTTGGTCTTATTAGATCCTTAATAGATCTTTGATCCTACCCTAATTGGGTTCTTATTAAATCCTTAGTGAATTTTGGACCAACCCTTAATAGGTCCTTATTGGATCCTTAATAGATCTTGGTCCAACCTTAATTGGATTCTTATTGGATCCTTAATGGATCTTGGATCCAACTCTTATTGGGTTCACATTGGATCCTTATTGGACTATGGATTCAATCCTTATTGGGTTCTTATTTGATCTTGAATGGATCTTGTATTCAACCGTTATTAGGTTCTTATTCTATCCTTAATGGATCATGGATCCAACCATGATTGAGTCTCATTGGATCCTTAATGAATCTAGGATCCAATCATAATTAGATTCTTATTGGATCCTTAATGGATCTTAGATATAATCCCTATTAGGCTTTTGTTGGATCTACATTTAACCCATTAATTAGTTTGGATTTGACCCATGTTAGATCCTTGTTGGATTTCGGTTTGAACCTTAATCGACTTTCGTTCAAATTCAAGTTAGTTTTGATTTAAATTCAACCTCGTTCTAGTTCTAGTTCTACCCAATTCTAGTTTAGGTTCAACCTCGTTCTAATTTAGGTTCGACTTGATTTTGGTTCTGATTTGGCCTAGTTTTGGTTTAGGTTTGACCTAGTTTTGATTCAATTCAAACTTCGTGTCACCCAATTAGGGTTGGTTTGAGCCTGATTTGACTAATTAGGGTTTAGATCGAACTTGGTTCGATCCAATTAGGGTTGGTTCAAAGTTAGTTTGAACTTAATTTGATCCAATTAAGATTTAGTTTGAACTTAGTTTGACCTAATTAAGGTTCAATTTGAACTTGGTTTGACCCAATTAGGATTTGATTCAAACTTAATTTAACCTAATTAGGATTGATTTGAATGTGATTTGATTTCAGGTTGACCTGATTTGAACCCGATTAGGATTAAGTCATTGGATTAACCCAATGAGGATCAAATTAGGTTTAGGCATGATCCAATTGAGTGATATTGACCTAATTTGAACTAATTTGATTCAGGTTGATCCGATTTGAACCTAATTTTGTTTTAACCTTATTTGATTTGGATTAACTCAATTTGGATTCAAGTCCAATTTAAGTTAAGTTTTAGTTCATTCATTTGATTAATTTTGGTTCATTTAGTAGTTCATTCAAGTCAAATTAATTTAATCCATTTTTTAAATTTGACCAAATTAGTTTAGTTTAAATCAAGTCAATCATTTAATCGATTTATTTTAATCGATTTGATTAATTTGATTAGAAAGCCTTCAAGCTATCAATTGATTAGAATAACTTTGGGTGAGCCTGCGGTTGACCCTGAGTCAATTTGACTTTCAAATAAGTCCGCAAATAGGCTTTTAGTCAATTTGATTTTCAAGTGAGCCTACAGGTTGGACTTTAATTTGAATTGGCCTTCAAGTAAATCCACAGCTTGGCCTTGACTTTAAATTGACTTTCAAGCGAACTTGCAGGATAGTCTTAAGTTGAAATTGGCTTTTGGATGACATGTAGCCTAGCCCTAAACTAAATTGACTTTTAAACAAGCTCGTAGGATAATCCTAAATCAAAATTAATTTTTGAACAAGCTCATAGGCTGATCCTAAATCAGAATTGATTTTCAAACTAGCTCACGTGGTAGTTCTAAATCAGTTTGCTTAGGCATGCAAATTGAGGCATTTTTTAGCAACATATCTTTTGTATTTTTCTCTTCATCTCGACAATGGCCAGATTTCTTCTTTCCTTTTGTTTAAAATGCCAAATTCCCTTTTTATTAGTTTATCCTTTTTTTGAAAACCTTTCTTCTCTTGGCCTTCTTCCCCCTTCTCCCATTTCTTGTTCACTGGAGAAAGGGCCAACCCCTTACCTTCAACTTTGTAATGTGGCAAGGGTGCTAGTTTGGGTAGGCGAGAAGGCCGGGCCAGCATGTGGGGAGGTGGTTGCGAACTGGAGCACGGGTGGCAGTGAGCGGCTCAAGCCGGCGGATGTGGTAAAGGGGCAGTGAAGGGGTGGAGCTTGTAGGGAAATTGCAAGTCAAGCTTTACTAGTGAGAGGTAGAGCAGGATTGGTGATGGTCAGCTCAAGTCCCATTGTAGGAGAGAAGGCCGAGAGAGTCCGGCTATGAGCTTGAGAGGTTGGCTAGCGAGGCTGTGGCGAAGTGCGAATGAGGTCAACCAATGAGCAGGGCTGGGGGCCAATCCATGGGGAGCAAGACGAGTGCAGTTTGGAGGAGGTGCTCGGGAATCCTCATACATAATAGTGCAGCAAAAAAAGAAGAGAGCAAGTGGAAGAATAAAGAAAACTTGAAGAGTAAAGCTAAGTATACTAACTTTCTTCATGTTTATGTTTATGTTTATGTTTCTGATCTCTCCTTCTCGTTGATCTTAACGGAGTTTATATAGGAATTAGAGAGATCAAATTGGAGCTAATCTCAACCTCTTTTGTTTGAGTTTTTGAATGTATTTTATTCGGATTAGATAAGGATTTGCTAGTTGTAGATGAGAGAATTTTAAAAAATGTACTCACTTTGGATATTGAATTCACAAGGGGTTATTTATAATTTTTTTTCAAAAAATTAGACCAAATTATAATTTTATAAATTTTAAAGGTCTTTTTTTTGAAAAAGACCTATTTATAAAGTTTTAAAATATTCAAAGTCTTTTTTATAAGATTTTATTTATAAAATTAATAAATTTGGACTCATTTATAAATAAAAATCTTCAAAGAGACTATTTATAAAAAATAAAAATTTTAGAAATTTATTTGCCAATATAGAATCTTTAAGATGTTTATTCACAAACTCTAGATTATATAGGGATTGATTTGTAATTTTAGGATTTTATGACATTTTTTTTTACAAAATTTTCATTTTAGAAACTTATTCATAAGAAAAATTTAGTCAAGGATTTTTATAAGAATTTATTCAATCCACATACCTATTTGTAAAATTTTTATAGTTTTTATTTTAGTCCATTTTTTAATGATGAATTTTGAGCCTAATTTTAGTCTAAATATATGTCCTATTCAACTCACTTGTGCTAAATTTAGTTTGAACTCAAATTTTTTTAGCAATTTGAGTCCAAATAAAGTTTAATTTTCGATCAAATTTAATCAAAATTTAAGCCTAATTGAGAGCACTTTTAAGCCATAATTTAGTGGTGTTCAAATCTCCATTCTAACTAAATTTTGATTAGATTTAATTGTATTAAAATTGATTGAAACAAAGTGAAATTATTTTCTTTTTGAATGTAGCATGCTTGAGAAGTAACTTTTCATGCCCTAAATATAAATCATCAAAAGTTTCTCAAAATTTCTCAAAGGATGAATCATATTCCTCATCCTCAATAGCCATGAGACATAAATTTGTAACTTCTCCATAGGATGAGACTTCTTTACTTTCAACCTCCAAGTCATCCCAAGTAGCCATTATTGTCTTCTTTTTCTTTTCTTTGAATTTTTTTGATTGAGAGTAGAGAGGCTAATTAGCTTTAATATGTCCAGATTTCTTGCACTTGAAACATATGGGCACATCATAATCTTTATTATTATTGTTACTCTTCTCATTCTTCTTAGGTCTCCTTGGCATTTGGTTTTTTTAAAGAAATTCCTTGAATCTTCTAGCAACTGTTATTTCCTCATCACTATCTTTCCTATCATCTTCACTTGATTCTTTGGCCGTGAGTGCTATATTTTCTTTTCTTTTTATCATCATCATTCTCTTGAAACTAATCATTCATGATTATCCCATGGGTGACAAGTAATCCCAAATGCTCCTCCAAAAGTAGTGTGTTGAGATTTTTAGCCTCTTGAATAGCGGTCATTTTTGGATCGTATGATCTAAAAGACATCTTAAAATCTTTTTATTATTTCATTGTTAGTATACATTTTATTAAGATATTTCAAGTATTAATAATATCAGTAAAATCAATACATATCTCAGTCATAGACTCATTTAACTTGATAAAGTGTTCATATTGGCTAAATAGTATGTTTACTTTTGATTCTCTTATTTTCTGAGTTCACTCATGGGTAACATCAAGTTAATGCCAAATTTCATGAGACACCTTATAAACACTAATATGATTGAATTCCATTAAACCAAGAGCATAATACAAAATTTTTTTAGCTTTGGCATTTTATAGTGTCATGTGTGATGGATTTTTCACACATCGAATATTGGATAAATAAAGTCTAATATATATAGTGGAGAGACTCATATCATATTAGCTTAGATTTTTATGATAGTTTGGTGTCTGGCCTACTATATTGACCCATTTTGATACTTTTTGACGCTCCCAATAAGTAGTCTCAGATCTTTAGGTTTGAACCTATGCAAACTCTTTAAGACTAGAATTATCATGATGATGATGCGATTAAGTTCAATTACACGATAGTCTCACTCAAAGTTAGATATGGACACAAGTCCCATTTGCAAATAGTGCGCACTAATTTGATGGTCGATGACGTGATTAAGTCACATGTTAGTTTCAAACTCGGATTGGAGTAGAGATGATGTCCTTTCATAGGAGGTGCAGGACTTAATTGACATAATATTAGGTATGATTAACTAAGTGCTAGTTTTGGACTCAAAAATTAAGTCAAATGGAGATCGTGTACCAAGTAGTGAATCTCTAGATGCTACTTTTGGAGAGGGAGATTGTTGGCTAGCATTAGATAGTTATCTAGTAGCATTGATTGGAATTGGTTTAATAGAGAATTCTTGATTAAGAATGATAAAATTAATGTAATCAGATCACACTTGAAAGGAAGATTGTTATTATGTCAAGTGTAATGAATAATCCTATCTCGATTATTTGATAAATAGAGTTTAATATATATAATGGAAAGCCTCATATCCCATCAATCTAGGTGTTTGGGATGGTTTGATGTTTAGCCCACTATATTGATGTGGTTTGACACTCTTTAACTCCCCCTAACATTGGCAATCAAATAATTATTTTTTTATTAATCCTATTCCACTCATCTTTTTATTTGGAAATCCTCACACCATCAATTAATTTGATAGATAGAGTATACTACTCTTCCAATAAATGCCATAAGTCATAATTAATAATAACTTTAATGAAAATGTGAATACAAGATCTCCAATCATTAAAATGAGTACCATTGAAAATCAATGATCGAGTAGTGGATTATCCTTCTTGGAGAGAAGGTGAAGCAGTAAAATTTGCCATGAGAACTAGATCAAAAACTTAAGATTGTTAAATAAAAAATATGAGAACCTAGCTATAAAATGAATTGAAGTCCCAAAAAAAAATTAAGAGGAGGGGTGAATTAGGTTTTAAGAATGATAAATAATTTTATTCAAACCAAATTTGATCTACAAATCAAAATCTCACAAGTTTACATTCACAAGTATCAATCACCATAAGTGAAAAATAAAAATAAGGAGAAAAATACACTACTATTTACATGGTTTCGTGACCAATTGCACCAATTCCATGGCCCTTGTCTCACTCTTGAAAACTTGAATCACTCCACTAGATAAAGTTACTTTATTGGTGAATCCAACCTTGTACACACCTTGTTCTAACTAAGCAAGAGATATTCCAACATCGGATGCTTATCCCTTACAAACTTCTAAATCCATAAGAGTATTTACAAACCAAAAATAGATAACAAGATTTATAAATTTGTCTTACTGCAAGAGTCTCACAAGTTTGAGTACAATGGCATAAAGATTTAAAAATAAAATAAAGATTTAGAGCTCTTGTGAGGCTAGAGGGATTAAAGAAGCTTTTTTTTTTTATCTCTTTTAAAGATGATCAAAGATGTAAAAGTTTTGATAGAAACTAGCCTCAAGCCTTTAGA
This sequence comes from Trichopus zeylanicus subsp. travancoricus, assembly GCA_005019695.1. Taxonomy (NCBI): domain Eukaryota; kingdom Viridiplantae; phylum Streptophyta; class Magnoliopsida; order Dioscoreales; family Dioscoreaceae; genus Trichopus; species Trichopus zeylanicus. Next base: position 615,533 of record RXID01014424.1, read on the forward strand.
TACCTGTTAGAGAGAAAACTAGCCATTATTGAATCACCCAGGCTATTTTCTACAAAGTTCAGGTGCTCAAAATTAATGTTTCATAGTACAAATGACTCTTAACAGTCAAAAATATCTAGTCATTATAAGATGGTCACTTATTTGGGCATTTGGAACATATGTTTAGATGTCTGGACTCTCGACTTCGAGGGCCTAAAAAAGAGGATGAACAACTGAAGACTATGGTTTGGGTACTTTTTGTCAAGCCCAATTTGATAAAAATCAAACTAAAATTGAAGATTGGATGCCATTGGACTATAGCTCAAATATAGATTTTAGTTAGACCAAATTTGCTGTCGAATTTAATCACAATATTAGCTCAATTTAGATCTTAATTATTGTAGAATTTGTGCTCAAATTAAGTTTAGCATTAGTGGATTGAATGGTTCCAATGTTTGGATCAAAATTGAGCCCAAAACTCTTTAATAATCTAGGCCAAAATAAGAGAAATAAAACTTTATAAATAAGTTTATGCACAAAATAAAACTCTTATAAATAAATCTCTGGTGAGATTTTTCTCTTACTAGTGGGTCTCTGTATAGAAATACCTTTACGGATAGGTCCCAATATTAAATACATCTTTATAAATAACTCTTTGACTGGATAAAACCTTTACCAAAAAAGTCCTTGTGTTAAAAATTCTAACAAAAAGTTTCACTGGAAGTCTTAATACAAATTGGATCTCATAAAATCTAGGATTTACAAAAATATCCCTCAAAGGTTGATAATTACAAATTAGTCTTTACAAAATATAGAGTTTGTAAAAATATCTTTAAAAGTTTATATTTACAAATAAATCCCTGGGATCTTTCACTTTTTATAAATAAACCCTCCAAGAAATATTAATTACAAACTTAATGTTTAATAAATTTATAAATAAAACCTTCATAGATTTTTATTTACAAACCAATCTAAATTTTATTATTTTATGAATAAAATTTTATAAAGAAGAATTTGAAATTTTTAAACTTTACAAATAAGTTCTCAGGGTCAATTTTATAGAAAGATCACTAGACTTTTCAAATTTATAATTTATTCCCTAAAGCAAATAACTTTGCAAATAAACACCTATAAATCACAAATTCAAGAGTAAATATGAAATTCAAATCTCAACATATCTCTGCACATTTAAAACATAAAAGCAAATCATATCCATTCATCCAACTCCATACAAATAAATTGTTTTATTTACATAGCATACATCTAAATGAATTTTATTCAAAATTATAAATAAATCGATAAGATTCGATCCTCTGAGTAACTATCAAAGAGCCACAAAACACACACAACAAGAAGAGAGAAAAGATTAGAGAAGAGAATGACAAGGAGGAGGAGATTAGAAACAGAAGAAGCTCAACCAATGAATTGTATGTCGTATGCATTGCTCAACAAAACTGGCCTAAAAGATTCCTTCAGGAATCCTACCACCATATTTTGGCCTAAAAGATTTCTTATGAAATCTAACTACCATACTTTGACCTAGGAGACTCCTTCAAAAATCTGGCTACCTTATTTCTCCCCTAAGGAATTCCTTTGAAAATTCAACTATCATATTTTAGACTAAGGGATTTCCTCAAAAACTCAACCATTATATTTTGGCCAATTTTCTTTTAGAACCTAACCACTTTATTTTGTTCTAAGGAATTTCTTTGGGAACTCGATTATCATATTTTGGCCTAAAGGATTCCTTCTAGAACCATACTATCGTATTTCAAGTGTAAAAAATTCCTTCAAAAATCTGACCATCGCATTTTTGAACTAAGGGATTCTTTTGAGAACCCAACCACTGTATTTTTGGCCTAAGAGATTCCTTCATGATCGAAACCGTCGTATTTTTAGACTAAGAAATTCCTTCAAAAATCTAATCATTGTATTTTTAGCCTAAGGAATTCGTTCAAAATTTTGACCTCTACATTCCTAAGGGATTTCTTCGAGAACATGAACACCATATTCTAGCCTAAAAGATTCTTCAGAAATCTTACTATTGTATTTTATCCTAAGAAATTTCTTTAGAAATTTTACAGTAGTATTTCTAGTCTAAGGGATTTTTTTTGGGAATCTGATTACCTGTTTTAGCCTAAGAGATTTGTTTGGGAACCTGACCACCATTTTTTGGTCTAAGTGATTTTTTCAAAAATGCAATCATTATATTTTTTTTTTGCCTAAGAGATTCCTTCAGCAACCTAATTACTATATTTCTAGCCAAGGTGATTCTTTTAGGAACTTGACTACAAATTGAATTAATCAAATAAAATTAATTAAAATCAAATCAGGTCTAAACCTAAACCAAAACCAAATCGGGTCCAAACTTGAACCAAATTAAAATCAGGTTCAACTTGAGCTAATAACAAAATTAGGTCCAAACTTGAACCAAGTCCAAATCATGCCCAAACCTAAATTAGAACCAAGTTAAATCTAAACCAGAACTAGGTCAAACCTAAATGAAAACTAAGATAAACCTAAATCAAAACTAGATCAAATATGAACCAATGCCAGAATTGAATAAGGACCAACATGGGTTGAACCCAAACCTATTAAAGGATCAAACCCATACCCAATAAGGGTCCACTATAGGTAAAACCAAAATACAATAAGGGTTAAATTCAAACTCGAATCTTTTAAGGATCCATTAAGGGTTGGGTTCAAAATCAATTAAGGATCCAACATGGGTCAAACTCAAACACCATAAGTATCAAACTCAAACTTATTAAGGGTTTAGAAAGGGGTCAAACCAAAACCCATCAAGGGTCCAACGTGAGTCAAACTCAAGCCCATTAAGAGATCGTATCCCAACATAATAAGGGTCCAACATGGATCAAACTCCAATAATGGTTGACTCCAAGCTCAAATCTAAATCCAACAAAGATTCATTAAGGATCAAACAAGAACCCAATAAAGGTTGAATCCAAGATCCAACAAGAATCAAGTTAATCAAATAAGGATCCAATAAGCATCAAATTCAAAATCTAATAAAGATTAACTCTAGGATCCAATAAGGATCAAATCTAGGATCGACTAAGGATCAAATCCATGATCTAATAAAGATCAAGTCCAAGATCCAATAAGGATAAAGTCCAAGATCCAACAAGGATTAAGTCTAAGATTCATTAAGCGTCAAGTCTAAAGCACAATAAATATCCATTAAGAGTTCAAACTTAAACCCATCAAGCATCCATTAAGGAACCAATAATTCTGATAGACCTATTTGTGGTGAATCTTTATATCTCCTAGCAACGACAAGTTACAAACTCTATCCAAACATATTAATGGTCAAATTCAGATTTGATAAGGATCCAATATAGGGACAAATCTGAACAAAGTCAATATAAATTAGACTTGAACTAAAATCAATTTTGAATGTTGAATTAAATCAAGTTAGACTTGATTCAAAACCAAGTCTTAATATTGAGTTGAATCAAATCAAATATAACATTAAGCTTGAATTGAACCAAATCAAAATCCAATGGAGTTAGTTGACAATAAGCACAAACCTATCGACAATAACTCAAGCCCAACTAACAACAAACTAAAAATGTAGTTCATAGTTAAATCAAAGATGGTTAGCATAAGCCAAAGTTGCTAAGAATTTTCTCATTTCAAACCAAACTAAGGTTGGTTTGCACTCAGTTAGTCAATAAGCTAATCATTGAGTTCAAAGGATGTTAATTGACAATAAGCACAAAGCTATCTTTAACATTTCAAATCTAAACATAAATTGACAACAAGTAAAACGTAGTCAATTATGTTTAAAATCAAACCAACTAAGGTAGGCTTGCACTGAGTTAGTCAGTTAGGCAAATGCCATGTTCAAAGAAAACTCACTAACACTTGCATAAAGCAATCAATGATCTTTTAAATCTAATTGACAACAAACTAAAAAGTTATCTATTATCAAATAAAAAATAATTAGTGATGATACATCGAAGTGAACTAGTTGGGTCAAAGAGTTAATAAGAACCAAACCCTAGATTAGTCACAAGCCAACACATACAAGGTGAAGAATCACCTTGTGATTGAGCTGTAGAGAGCACTTGACACACAGGCCACAAGAGGCCTGACTTATTTCAATATCGAGGCATAAAGATCTTGGTATCCTCGAGCGAAGCAATTACACTAACTATCCATTGATCTCAGATGTCTTGGCATAAGCATACCAGAGTCTAGATCATTACGGAATCCTATCCTAAAGGAAAACTAGACAAACCCAAGATCTATGGTAATCTATCATAAGTAATCTGGAAAGATTACTCCCCATAAATCGTGCGATTTGAATACGCTCCATAACCTACAAAATATGCCCATCTGTAAAATAATGAGGACTAATGCATCCCTCCTGTTAACAATAGACTCTATGTGCCCATAATTGACTTGAGTATCGAAATGGCCACGACCGGAGAGTTTTTGGCTGTCCTCCTTTTTTTTTCTTCTGTTGCATAATAGCAAAAGAGTGGTCTAGCAAATCAATCTCAAGGAGCCTCTTAAACCAAAATGGTGGTGAACTGAGCTCTATCAATAAATTGGTGCTTCCATTGTGATCTGCTCTACTTTTCCTTTTGGCTAATTAGAGAGATCTTCCATAATCTTTCAACAATGCCACCCAAGGCGATACGACCCTCATCATGAAGAATTTGCCTGGGGGATAGATGGCTCCCACATCAATGACTTCCTATAATTCATCAAATAGTCCAAGTGTACTTGTTCAACAAGCCAGCTCAGCACCTAGGCCACCCCCACATCCTCATGGTACCCAACAAAATGGTACCTGAGGTACCTCCAGGGTCTACTAATCTAATGAGCTGGTAGAAGTTTCAAAACTTGGCCACTATCATACAGCATATAAGATGACTGTTGGAGGTTTAAGCATAGACTATGTAGATATTGCAAATTAAACAACAATAAAACTCAGCTAGGACCCAAGGTGCTACACCGAACCAAACACATGAGCCATAGCATCACATTGCAAGATAGCCTCACCTTAGTATGCAGCAACACCCAAGCTACGATGACCTATCAGTTGTGTTTTCCATTTGGCACCACTCCTCAAGGGACTAAGGTGGGTGCAACCCCCACCTGTGATCCAGCTAGTGATTCCTACAATGCCCCATGGGAGGATATGGCATATGCAACTCATGAGAGATCTAGGGCCCCAAGCCATCCGAGCCACATAAGATATGAAACTCCTCTAATCCCTGAAATTGAATCCTCTCCCTTTAGCCAAAGTTCCAATAGCCCTATATGAGACATATGATGGTTTAAAAGACCTAACAAATTATATTAACACATTTTAGAATGCACAATTTACAAGACATATGAGACTCCACTATGTGCAAGGTATTTCCTATGAAACTGTAGGGCCTAGCTTGATCTTGGTACACCAAGCTTCCAAAATATTCAATTACTTGTTTTGATGATTTAGTAGACAAGTTCATAAAATACTTTGTCTCACTGGTACCATCGTGAAAAGACCCCTCAACACTATTAACACTAAAGCAGAAGTAGAGTGAGAGCCTTAGGGAGTATTTGGCTCACTTCAATAAGGCATTATTAGAAGTGACTGAGTTGGACAACTCCATTACCCTTGCTGCTGATATTAATGGAATTCAACAATCTCGGGTGCCTATGAAATGGCTTACCGACCCCCAAAAATTCTAGTAAAGTTTATCCAACTAGTCAAAGAGCACATTGATGATGAAGAGGTCATTTTGACAAAGAAGAAATTTAAGACTAACATCAAGCAAAAGAAAGAGACTTAGGAAGACAAAACCCGCAAACCCGAAAAGCAGAGAACTAGACAAAGGAGCATCAACATAAGCTCCAAGCTAAAACACCACTGAATAACTCTAGGATCAAAGTTCTAGCAAAAATTGAGTATTGAGAATTTCTACAAATGCCTTAGCCCATCTGAATAGCTTGCAAAATCTCGATAACATTAGGTGTTATCATTTCCACCGAGAGCACAATTATGACACTGAGAAATATAGACACCTCAAAGATGAGATAAAACAACTCATTAGAGAGGGGCACCTTGGGCAATTTGTACGCTGAGGTGCACAAGCCAAAGGAGCTCACACACAGCAATACCAACCATGAACCTCTCCTCAAAGGAATTACTCCTGGATTTGCAAAATCCACCTTTGAAGGGCAATCTCAACATGAACCTAAGATGCCCACCAACTTAGAGTGAAGCCTCGACATCCACCCCTAAATGCCAAGCCATTACTAAAGGACACGAAGAAGAGAAGGTAGAAACACAAAGACAAAATTGTGAGCCTGAGCATTGAGATATTGTCTTTTCAATAAAGAATTTGGAGGGAATTTCAAGTCTACATAATGATGCATTGGTTATCTCAGCAACTCTATATGACTATTGACACAATGTATCATGGTAGATATAGAAAGCTCAGGAAACATTTTGTTCACCCAGGTATATAACTAAATGAAAACTGAGGAAAAACTAGAGCCATACATAGGGACCCTCACTAGATTTATGGAAAATTTGGTGACCCCAATTGGCATGATCAACTTACTCGTCATAGTCAGAGAGGATCCCAGGAGCACCCTAATCAAATCAAAGTTCATGGTGGTTTGAACATACTCCACTGATAATGTGATATTGGATTGACCAGCGCTCAATTAACTCCAAGTAGTAATTTCTACTTTTCGTCTAATCATGAGATTTTTATCTAAACTTGGTATAGATGAAGCAAGGGGGGGTGCAAAGCTTGACAAAGTAGTGCAAAATAGCTTACTAGTAGCTCATGAACCTTGTTGTCAACAAGAGTACTGGAAGAATCCTAAAACTAGAAGCAAATACTATAGAACCGCTAAGCATCAAGCTAGGTGAGTTCTTACAGAAAAGCCAAAATATCTTTGCTTGGTCCTCTAAAGATTTGCTTGCCATTCATCCCTCCGTGGCATAGCACGAGATTGTTGTAGTACAGAATTACAAGCCAATCAAGTAGAAAAGGGGGCATTTCACCCTTGAATGATCAAAGGCCATCACAGAGAAGGTAAGAAAATTTCTTAGTACAAGGCTCATCAAGGAAGTTCATTACCCTGATTGGTTAACAAATGTGGTAATAGTAAAGAAGTCCAATAGTACATGGAGAATATGCATTGACTTCTCTTACTTAAACAAAGCTTGTGCAAAAGACGATTATCATCTACCAAAGATAAACCAGCTAGTGGACTCCACTTCAAACTATCAACTCTTGAGCTTTTTGGATGCATTCTTGGGCGATCCCTAGGTTCAAATGCACCCTAAAAATGAAAAGAAAATTACTTTCATCACATATTAGGGCACCTTCTGTTACTTTGTGATACCTTTTGGGCTTAAGAACACCAGAGTAACATACCAAAGAATGGAGAATAAAATCTTACAGCATCAACTCGGAAGGAATATGGAGGCATTTGTGGATGACAAGCTCGTAAAGAGTCTCCATATTGAAGGACACTTGAATGATCTAAAAGAAACCTTTAACACACTTTAAAAGTTTAAAATGCAGCTAAATACAAAAACGAGTGCTTTTGGGGTAGGCTTGGGAAAAATTCATCAGCTACCGATTGATATCCTAACTTAACTTGGAATACCTTCACCAGTTTAGCATTTATTCAAGATAAGTTTTGAGTCAATATCAAAGAGGTTGAAGTTGTAAATACTCTAGTGTAAGTTTTTTGTCAGCTTTAGACACCTAAACCTTATTGTTTGGATGCCAAAATATTTCAAAAAATCACTAAAGTTTACTAAAAGACCTTCTACTTTGGATGCTTGAAATTCTCATATAGAGATTTTCACTCTTTGTTATTTGAAACTTTAGTTGTCCTTTCGTCACCTCAGCCACCAGAAGTGGAGTGTTCGAACACTCAAACCTATGTTTCGGACACCCAGACCAATGACATCACCTTATAATGGCTAGTCAAATTTGACTAGAGTCGTTCAAATGATTGAACTTAAGTTTAAGGCACCCAAACATAGCAAAAAATAGCTAGTAATGGTTCTCTCCCCAATAACTATTAGAATTTTTACATCTTTGATCATTCTTTGAGATAGACAATAAGCTTCCTCAAGTCCTCTAGTCTTATAAGAGCTTTAAATCTAGTTTTTAACTTTCAAATCTTCTTCCTATTAAACTCATCTCGAGAAACTCTTGTAGTGTGGCAAAATTGTAATCCATCTTGTTTAATTTGACTTCTAAATATTCCTAGGATGTTTGGAGTATGAGGGACAAGACATTGGAGTGTTATTTGCTTGATTGGAGCAAAGCTCATATAAGGTTGGCTTCACTAATGAAGTGACATCAATAAGAAAGTGATTCAAGTCCTTAAGAGCAAGACAATATCTATGGAGTCAGTGCGGTTGGTCACTAAACCATGTAAAATCACGGTGCACTCTTCTCCTTACTTTATATTTCAGCATTTGTGATTTTTGTTGCTTCTAGACTTGTATGATTGTGAGTTGTGAATTGAATTGGTTTCGAAATTGAAATTTATCTATATTACTTGGAAAACCTAACTCACACCCCTCTCCCTCTATTAGGTTATTTTTCAGCCTTCATATAACTCAATAAATTATCAAATATGGTTTTGTTATCATCAAAATCACTTGAAGCAATTGCAAAATTTTTGGAACTGCCTTGAGGAATACATTGATAAAGACCAAGTTATCGGGCCACCTGACTCACTAGGTTATGGAAGAGATAATTAAACCAAATTAAAGAGATCTAGGGGTAAGCAAAACCGGTTTACCATATTGGTTTTGCATATTTTAGAATCGAAACCGAATTCTGGTTCTTAAAAAGTCAAGAACCGAAATCATACCGATTTGAGAATCAATTTTTCGGTTCCGGTTCTGAACCAATTTTAAACCGATTCTAAAATCAATTTACTGGTTTTTTAAATTATTTATTTTAAAATATTCTTTTTTACATTAAAATTTTATAAAAATTTAATTTTAAATACTGTAATATACAAATTATCCAAAAAATTTATTTTATTCATTATAATCCTATAAAGATATAATTTTAAATATATTAATATATATAACATAAAAAAATTATATTTTAAAATTTTATATTATACATAATTATATATATTTTTTTTTTCATAACCGATACGGTTTCGGTAAACCAATTGTTTATAAAATATAAAACCAGAACCGAAACTGGATTTTCGATTATATCAAAATTAAAAATCGGAATCGTACTGATTTGCTTTGAAAACAAGTTTTTCGATATGATTTTCAACCAATACGATTTGGTATACTGATTTTTCGGTTTTTTTGCTCACCCCTAAAGGGATGTGCAAAAGAAGCGAGGATGGCTAAGGGTCACCAACAAGTTGTCCAAGGCTGGACAAGGACACCATAGAACCTGCAAAGAGAATATGATGTATTAGTAGCAACAACATGAAAGTATGCATATCTTGGACAATCTTACTAACCTGATGCTCGTGTAAGCTCTCAAAGAAGCCATGACTAAGGTAGAATTCCCCCTTGAGTATTGAAGAACTCAACACCCCCTAATCTAACAAAGGTTGTGAGGGAAGTCAAAACAACAAATCTCAGAAGGAATGGGATGAAAATTTCAGGAGCAAGAGGAGAATGAGAAATCACTTAAAGTGATGATGAGATAGCATCCTAACGCAGTTGAACCCCAGAAGTACCCCACATTATAAAACGAATCTGCCATAAGTGGGAGGAGCTGTAGACTAACATCAATAGTCATATTAGCAAGAAGATCAACCCCCACAAAGTACATAAAAAAGGTGATCAGCGATTGATTAGCCACAACACTAGTACTCAGTAAAGGAAAATATTGAAATCTGATTTTGAAAAATAATGAGCCCTACATCACACTCACAGGTACGTCTCTAATCATCATGGGTTCGACCATAAGTATCTCGAAGCCACCACCGGAGCACCAATGGGTAGTTATGAACCACCGACCCTCATTCAAGATACAAAAAAAAACATGTGAGAGTTAACCCCAGGGATGACCACTACAAGCCGCTTGACCACCGAGATCCCGATCAAATGCACTGCATGGAGGGTGATACCAATCACCTTCCATTGCAAAAAAAAATGTACAGCGAGAAGGGTCAAACCTCTCAACAAGGCTGACATAAAGATCAAGAGTGGGTACCATCGACCCCGTCCAAAGGAACCAGCCAAAGCTAACATGGTACACTTGCTCCTACTAGATAAGTGGGAGAGTGTTGAACCAGTCCATTGATCACTACTAAAATGAATGGGGACAAGCATGAACAACACCTTGAGAAAAAGGGAAATAACAAAGTTAGCAACACAAACACATACAAAGGACAGTAGCATCGATTGTTGCCACCTGAAGGAAAAAATGCCAGAGCATTGGCTTCTTGGCGCCGCACCAAAAATGGAACCAGCTATCTAGCACCCCTCTTCCAACGTGTGGGCCCCACAGATGCAAGTTAGGAGTGCCAAGTTCTTGTGGCTCTCATCAGGTCGAACTCAAGGCAGTAAGTGCCCTTGACTCGAGTCCACCTCTTCTCTCTCTCTCTATGTACATCTATATGATCTCTCAAGTTTATTAGCAGCAAAATAAAAGAAAAGGAGAAATTCTTAGGAGATGAGCAGGGCCGTTCTCTCGTATCTCCCAGCCATGGTCGACCCCCCCATGGAGCTTTAAAGCTCCAACTTCTTTGCATCCATTGATGCAATCCAAAGTAAAGAAAGAGAGAAGAAGAGACTTTGTACCTCACTGCTCTCTGCTTGAGCGCGAGGAGAGCCACTAGCTACCCAACAATGACTATAGGCCCTACTCAAGGAAGCCCAATTAAACTCCTCTTCCATGAAGACTCTAGCAAGCTAGTGACGTAAGGCTTGGAAGAAGAGAAAAAGATGGGTGGAGTAGACGGAGTCCCAGTTGGGAAGATGAGGCAAGGGAGGTGAAGTGAAGAAGAAAAAAGGTGATTAATGAAGAGAAAGAAAGGACTCTTTCTAAAATGGAAAAGAGAAGGGGTTATTTGCAAAAGTCGCCCTTTTTTTATCGCTTCCAAATGTTTGACCGAATAGGTTAAAAAAATAAGATAAATACATACATGCATGTGTGGAGAAAAAGAGAGACCCGATTATTAATAAATCTCTTAATGTTCTATTGACATGCTAGAAATTTAATTGCACTAGCAATAATGGTTGTCGGAAGAATTGCACTTGCCCGGCTCCATAAGATGCTCTAAATAATCTTGCTTGCATCCAACCCAGGTTCAAACAAGTGAAATCATAAATCAGTTGAGTTAAAAGGAGGAAGAAGCAAAGGGTGAAGTCAAGATTCATAACTCTTGACGTCAGCGAAAATGTCTGATATCTCTATATTAGGAAAGCAAGAAGATACGGCACCCCAATTCCACATTGAATTTGCCTCCAAGATGTAGTGATAATCTTCAGGCATTGCATGCCAACAAACTTCTATACATTTCACAAGTGAAAGGATAGTTGGAACTGTCACAACCAGCCTGACTATTATAATACAATGGTGAATAGGATACTCCATGAAGTGATGGCTCCCATAGGAATCAACTCACTCTGAACATCATGGAAAGTAAAGTGGTGGATGAATTGAAGCATGAGCAAAATCAACCTGATCATTGCAAAGGTTGTCAAAGAAAAACTCTCCGCAATGCATGTGTGCCTTCTTGTTAGAAACTTCTGAAGAGATCAAAGCACAAAGCACTATTATCCACATATGGACTTATGTAACCCTTATGACACTTGGAAAATGATGAGAGTTGGAGACACCATGAACCCCCATTGAACTCACCACCACAAGGAGTTGTATTCAACCTTTCCATGAGATGAACCAGAATAGGTGAGGCTAATGATTATCCATGACGAAGTAGAATCCCATAATAACATCTGCATCCAACCTAGAAAGGATCTACTGTCCATTTGGAAAGAACAAATGGCCGCAACAAACTAGACTAGCTCCCAAGAGACCATGACGTCAGTGACTCTCCAAGTGAAGAAGAGGAGAGCAATGCACTTGTTGTTAGAGGATGGTTCACCGCCAGTTTTGATTCAAGAGACTTCTTGAGATCATGTTCTACTAGGTCATTTTTCTGTCAATATGCAAAGAGAAAAAGCTATGAAGAAGACTGCCAAGAATTCAGTAACAGTGATCACTCTGATACCCGAGTTAATCACTAAATTAAATAGTAGTTCCAAGAAATTAGCATTAATCCCACACCTTTATGAATAATCTGCTATTTAAAAATGTAGAGGTGGTTTGATGTATCTTAATATTCCTTGATCTTAGCCAAGATTCCCATCAGATTTCTCGCAACTAATTGCTATAAAACCTAAATCCCTCAAGATTGCTTTATGGATAATAAAATATTTGAGAATGCTCAAATTGTTCGGCCAAGTTGTCAATGTTGATAGGTCATCGAGCTTACTGACTTACCTTAGAACAACCCTTTAAGGGATCTATAGAGCTATAACCATAGACTCTACCAAGCCTCAAATACCTCAGTGATGAGTTCAAAATATAGCCTCGGTGACTTTTATCGGTGGCTTGATCCATGAGTTGGTTTTTGGTTCTTTGGCTCAGTTAGTTTAGCTCAGTATATCATCAATACACCCAACTCCGATCACCAACTTACTTTATCTTAATGTTTCGAGTTACCTGCAATGAACATTCCTCACCAATTTGGCGATTGCTTGGGAGATGTGTTGTCATTTTCTTTCCCTAATGTATCTCCGCCATCTTGAGATCACTAGTTCGTAAGGTGCCCCCTCATTTGTTGCGCCATCAACTGGCTATTAGGTGACTATGCTTGGATTTGCACCATGTATCGTTTACAATTCAGACATCCAATTCAAAATGTCAGCCATAGTTTTGGAGGGCTCAAGTTTTTCCATGTGTCAAACATCTAATTGTCGAAGTGGGGCTATATAGCTGAGATTAGGTTATCTATTTCATTTTTTTGCCTCTTTGCTCTTGACCCCGAACCCTAGCTATTGCATACCTGATTTCTCCATTAATCTCAGTGGCACACAATGACCGAACCCTGTTGATAGTGCTTCTCTTCCTTTGGCAGCTGTTGCACCAACCAGTCTTGCCTCTAGAGCAGTCATCATGGCGATTCCCATCGTTGCTATCACACCTACACCCCTAGAAGTGTTTCCTCCAGTCCAAGGGACACTAAGGCCTATACCAAGGTGTAGATGTACTCTAAGGCTTAGTGTATTGTCGCATCCTTGTTCTTGCAGCCTTAGTCCAATTCGCATACTAATTTGGCTTTCTTAACTCTGATAGGTAATAAAGACCTTCCTTTTGTCTGAGTTTGGCTATCCAACCAAACTCTTCGGAAGAAGAAGATAGAACATTTAGCTCAGATTCTTGGTTTCCTTGATGGTGTTGAGGTTGATGTGTGGGGTTCAAAAGAAGATACCTCCACCATTAAAGGTTAATTCAAACTTGTCTTTATAACCTTCTAGGAGATGTTTGAAGGGAGACTCAGGTACCCTATGGATAGCTTCATCTCCAAGGTGTTAGCCAACCTAAACCTCACCCCAAACCAACTAGTTTCCGAAGCAATAAGGTTTATCATTGCCTTCCAAGCCTTGGCAACCTCAAAGGGTTAAACCCCAGTAGTTGAGATGTTTTGAGATGCCTTTTGAGGTGGACAGAGCTCAACCTCGAATGGACAATGGTATCTCATGCCAAGTAAGAGGTGTTGGTTGTTTGGGTCAAACTCGTCTTCCATTCACTTCTGCATGGATCATCTGGCAAGAGCTTTTATGTAGAAGGAAACAAGACTATGAGGTAGTTGGGGGCAGCTCTCCAAACACTAGAAGCCTCCCGATGTGTCTCCAAAGGTTCATCAACTATTAGTGTCTTGTGTTGACCTTTGGATTTTGATGATGATTAAGTTAATATTTAACAAATTTCTTAAGTAAAATTTAGGATTTGTAATGATCATTCAAGTTCATAAAAGATTGAGTCTCAAGATAAGATGACAACTTGAAGATAAAGAGGATGATAATTTAGGGATATAGCTTAAAAATCAAATTGGGAGCTCAAAGAATATTTCAGATGCAAGATCAACTCCAAGCTCATAGATTTAAATTTTTCTTTTTATGATGAGTCGAGGAATTGATAGTTAATTTATTTGAGCTTTTGGTTAACACCCAAACTAATCTCAGAATGCCTTCATCGACCTATTATGTTTTTGTCTAAGATTAGTTATGAGTTGAAGTCAAATGAGAAGTTAAGTTGCAATGAACCATTTAAGATTTTTCTATAATTTCAGATGCCCAAACTTTAGAGTTTGGATGTTTGAATGTAGCATAAATAACCTTAGAATTACTAACAGTTTCTAAAGTTCGAACCTCAAGTTTGGATGACTGAAGATCAAAAACTATCTCAAATTTTTGGCTTTAGACAAAATTTAGCCACCAAAACCTTGCTAGTTCAGGTGTTTGAACTTGATGACTGGACATCTAAAACCATGACATCAGCTATAGTAACTAGTAATTTTTTACCATTGGAGATCTTCGAATGATTGAACCTTAAGGTTTGGATGACCAAACTCGGAAGAGACAACTAGGGGTGATTCCCAAATGGATGGTTTTTTTACTCCAACAGTTATATAAAGGCTTGAGATTTTTTTGCTCAGTGAGGAAACTAGGTTTTCGTATTCTTAGAGCAAGATCCACACTTTCAATTCCTTCTAGCCTCAACAATAGCTCATATAGGCATTAACTTTCAAATTCTCAAATTCTCTTATACTCAAACTTTAAGAGACTCTTGTTGTGAGTTTTTATTTTTCATTTTTAGTTTATCATTGCAACTCTCCTAGATTACTAAGAGAGTTGAGTACTCTTTTAGGCTTTAGGAGAGTGGTGAGAGTGCATATTTCTCAAGTTGCGAGGAGTTGTTTATTGGCTCCAGTGGGGAGAAACACTCATGGTTTACAAGTTTATAAGGGTGTGGCTTCACCCTAATGAAGTGATAACTCTAGTGTCAAGTTTAAGTCCTCAAGATTAAAGCAAGAGCCATAGAGTAGATGTAGTTGGTCACCAAACCATATATATCGGTTTGCACTCTCTCTATTTTTCTTTTATCTTATGCACTTAAATTTGATATTGATTAGAAATCATCATTTGTATAATTATAGATTAATCATTCTCATATGCTTTAATTATTATACTAATTCTAATTGAGTTTTGATCATCTACTTGTACTTGAAGGGCTTTTGGGCATATTGATTCAATGAAAAACTTATTTTACTATCTAAAAATCTATTCCCCTCTCTCCTCATAGTTTGCCATTTTGGGTTAATATCTCGAGCAACAGAAATGCAAAAAATAAGGTCTGCCCCATGGGGTCAAGTGAGAAGAAGCTTCTTAACTTCAGTCTTCCAAAAGCTAGGGATTCAGGTATGCTTCATTTTGCTCATTTTATCATAGCTTTCCAATAGGTTTTTCCAAGATGTATTCTTCATAAATGTTACTTCGGTGTAATGTGCAGGCCTAAGCAGGATCTCTTTTATAAATGAGGCTCCCCTCGAATGGGCTTGCACTCACTGGGTTGCCCCTCCCAACCTCCAAGGAAGCCCAAGTAGAGGGAAAAGGGTAGTGAAGAACCCTCGAAGCTAGCACTTCCTCCTAAGAGAAAAAAAATAAGTGAAAGCCAAGTCCTTCAGGGGGCAAAGCCAATAGCTCAACTATGCTGATGAGCTACAAAAAGAGGATGAAGAAGAAGACTCAGAGTCATCCTCCTGAGGAGACAAGCCCCAACCCTAAGCCACAATGGGAAGTGGTAGATATTCTGGCTTTGCCTTCCCCTCGTCCTAGGTCATGACAGGCCAATCTGAGCCCCTTAAAGTCATAGAATCTTGGGAAGGAAGTTGTAGACGGTGAGGATACCTAAAAGGGAGGGTTTGATCCCAATTCTAAGATCCCAAGTTGTCCAACAAGGAGCTATTCCTCAGTAGCATGAACATCTCTTATGATGTAAGTTGCATATTCCTCAGTATTTTCATTTTCTCTCCATTTTCCTTGCATTTTCTCTAACTTATTTTTCATTTTGTAGATGGCAAAATATTCCAACCATTATAAGAAGAATTTTTAGGAGGCTGAAAGGAAGGCCTTAGGTAACAAAGCAAAGCTCACTACTACTAAAGCCAACCTTGGAGCTCTCTAGTTTGAACTAGAAACTCTTCAGCTAGATCTTGTTGTAGCTCACTCCTCCACCAATACTGAATTGGATGCCAAGAAGAAGTCTATGAAGGAAAAGAAGGCCAACAAGGGGAAGCTGAAGAAGGCAGAGGAGGAAAGGGACTCAGCTCATCAAGAGAATAAGAGACTCCAAAAACTCTAGGCTGCTAAGCTCTTCAAGGCACAAGAGGATGTGATCATGGCTTTTCACGATGGAAAGGTGTTCAGGCTGCTTCTCAAGGATGCTTGGGAACTCACCATCAAGGAGTATAAGGAGAGTGAGGCCTACCTAATGAAGGTAGGTCGATTTAATGTTGAATCCTTTGAGGATTGATACTTAGCTTGCCAGGACATGGTAGTTTGTGGTTTAGCAAAGCCTAGTTTGAACCCTCATGCTCTTCGAGTTAAGCTATATGATGAAGCTTAGGTGGAATAGATACACTCGAAGTATGGAGAGATCCTCAACTCTGACCTTCTTCTGATGGAGAATGCCAAAGCTCTAGCTGACTCTAGTACTAGCTACATAATGAGTTCTTTCAAGGATGAGGATGGGTCAGTGGAGGGAACAAGCCTTCCAAAGGGGGGTTTAGGATAGATTTTTACTTATCATTTTGTAATCTGAACCTTGAACTTGAAACATTGCGATGATTTGTTTTAGGATTTTAGGATTGATGTCCCTTTGTTTTCAATGCCAATGAAAACATTTTAATTATTTTTTAATTCAAGTATTGCCTCAGATATATAGCTCATAAGCTAGATGAACTAAATTCTTAGTTTGCTTAAGGGTGCATTTGTGAAACACTACTGGTTTTTGTAGTTAGTTCAAAGTAACTACTATTCAGTCATGATGATTCTTATGTGTTACCTTGGAGTAAGTAGCAAGCACTACTTGTAATTGATTAGGCTAGTCTATTGCAATGCATACCCAAACTAAGCCTAATTATTAGACATCTGGGTTAGCTTCATTTGCACCTCAGATTGGTACGGTCCATGTAGGATTAGAATTGGTAGCCCAGAATGGTAGAGATCCCAGGGAATAATTTTAAAATAACAAATCAAAATTTATGATGGTTTGAGTGTACAATCAGGCATTGTAGGAATATGACTTTCAGTAGGTGTAATCCCTTATTATTAATTACCCTGACAATTATCAGAAATCTGCAAAGTGATAAATGTAGTTAATAAAATGGAGACACAAGAAAAAAGGAAAGGAATGTTTGATTGATTTGAGGAAAGGGATACATGACTTAATTAAGGGCATACCCTCACTTTACAATTTAATAAATTTAAATGGAAAGTATGCAAATAAGAAAGAGGAAGTTGGAAGAAGCTTGATGCTCACTACTACCCCATTTCCATCCAATTGATTGAGTGAGATTTGACTTGGATGGGCCTTGAGTTGGTTTTTGGTGAATGTTGACAACATGTTGACGAATATGGCCAACTTCTTTGGCTTGTAGCATCATCAATAATTTTTGGGGTTGACTAGCTTGAAGGGTACATGACCAATGGCTTTTAAAGTTGGCTAGCATTGAAGGGAGCATCATCAATAGCTTTTAGGTTTGATTGGCTTTGAAGGGAGCATCATCAATTACTTTTGAAGTTGACTAGCTTTGAAGGGAGCATCATCAACTACTTTTAAGGTCAACTAGCTTTGGAAGAGAGTATCATCAACTACTTCTAAGGTTGACTAGATTTGAAAGGAGCTAGTTTTGGGATTGACTAGCTTTGAAGGGAGCATCATCAACTGCTTCTAGGGGTTGAGTGACTTTGAAGGGAGTGTCATAAACTACTTCTGGTATTGAGTAACTTTGAAGGGAGCACCATTAATTGCTTTTGGGATTGGCTAGCTTTGAAAGAAGCATCATCAACTACTTTTGGGATTAACTAACTTTGAAGTAAGCATCATCAATTGGTTTTGGGGTTGAATGGCTTTGAATAGAGTATCATCAACTACTTCTGAGATTGACTGACTTTGAAGGAAGTGTCATCAACTACTTATGGGGGTTGGCTGGCTTTGAAGGGAGCATTATCAACTACTTATGGGTTTGATTAGCTTTGAAAGGCTACTTTTAGGGTTGACTGGCTTTTGAAGGAGTGTCATCAACTACTTCTGGAATTGACTAGTTTTGAAAGGAGAATCATCAACTGCTTCTAGGGTTGGTTGGCTTTGAATGGTAGCCAACGGTTTTGAGTATGCTGTCGGTTGACTTCATTTAAGCAAGGTGGTTGGCTGACTAACTAAGTTCATGCCTACCTTTGTTGGAGGAGCGATTAGCAGCCTTGTCTTGTGCTAATTATCTTTTATTTAATACTTGACAACCTTCTTTCATTGTTGATTAAATTTGAGAAACTATTGATGGCTTTGGGCTTGTTATTGACTAACCTTAATTGATCTTGGATCCTAGCTTGGCTTAGCTCCTATTAGATCCTTAATGGATCTTGGATCTGACTCTGATTGTGTTCTTGATAGATCCTTAATGGATGTTGAATCTAACTTGAGAAATTCTTCATGGGTGTTTGATCCAACTCTTGATGGGTTCTTCATAGATCCTTAATGAATGTTGGAACCAACCCTTGATGTCTTGATGGATCCAGACTCAACATATTAGTCGGTTTAGGTTCAAAACTTAATCGACTTGGATTCAGATCCAAGTCAGATTGTTTCAACTTGGTTCTAGTTCAAATTTGACCTCATTCTGGGTCAGTTTGTTCTGATTTCTAGTTAAGGTTTGGACCTGGTCTAGTTCAGGTTTGACCTATTTTTTGGTTCAAGTTTGACCTGATTACTCATTCAGGTTTGACCTTTTCTTGATTCAGGTTTGGCCTATTTTCTAATTCAGTTTAACCTGATTTCTAGTTCAGGTTTGACTATTTTTGGATCCAGGCTTGGCCTATTTTCTGGTTTAGCTTTGGCCTAATTTTTGGTTCAGTTTATTATAGTTTTAAGTTTGTCTTGACTTAATTAGAGTTTTGATGACTCTATTCGAACTTGTTATGGTTTAGTTTGAATGTTATTTGAGATTCAATTTGAATTTGTGATGATTTATTTTGAATGTTTTTTGATTCAATTAGGCTCTATTTGAACTTGTTGTGATTTACTTTGAATGTTGTTTGATTCAATTAGAGCTCTATTTGAACTTGTTATGATTTAGTTTGAATGTTGTTTAACTTAGTTCAAATTTCTATTTGAACTTGTTATGGTTTATTTTGAACATTGTTTGAGTCAATTTAGTGTTCTATTCGAACCTATGATGGTTTAGTTTGAATGTGATTTGACTCAATTGGAATTTAATTCAAATTCATTATGAGTTGACTCAATTAGAGTTCAATTTGAATTAGTTTTGATTTTAGTTTAAATATTGTTAGATTTCAATTCAAACTTCTTTTGATTCCAAATTGAGTTTATTTGAATTCAAATTGATCCAAGTCTGGATCGACAAAAGCTTGACCCAATTAAAGTTGAATAGGAATCTAGTTCATCATATTTTTGACTAAAATGGATGACTAGTTGGGCTACCAATCGATGGACCAAGCGGGTGTCATTCCAATTTTATTAGAAATAGATGACCAATTCAAATACTGATCATCAGATAAAGTAGGTGTCTATCTTGGCTTATCAAAATTTGTCAACTAGTTGGGGTATCAATCAACTAGCAAAGTGCATGTCAATCCTTGATGGATGAGAATCAGTCGACCTATTTGGGAAATCAGATGATCAGCAAAAAAGTTTTTTGCATGATTGATTACTAATTTTAGTCTATTTATTTTGTCAATTCAAGTCCTTTTAGTGCTTTGCTTTTCATTCAATTTTATTTATTTATTTGAGTTTAATGTAATTGAGTCATTTTGATCAATTTATGTTCATCAATTTTATTTTATTTGAGAGTCCTTGGGCTATCATAATAACTTTAGTTGAGCTCACAGGCTAATCGTGAGTTGTTTAGACCTTCAAGCAAGCCTGTAGGCTGGCTTTTAATTAGATTGGCTTTCTAACAAGCTCGTAAGGTAGCCTTAAATCGAGTTAACTTTATAGTGAGTTTGCAGGCTAGCCCTCAGTCAGAATAGCTTTTGGGTGAGCTTGCAGACTAGCCTTTCTCTTTTTTTGTTGTTTTCGTCTTTCTTTTCTCCATTTTTTGTTTTGGTTTCCCATGGGATGTTCTTTCTTTTTCTTTTTTTTTTCTTCCACACCTCTCCCTTCTCCCTTCTTCTTCATCTTCTCCTTCTCTCTTCTTTAGAGAAATCTATGGTGGGCCTCAAGATCCAAGCATCTCAAGTGGGTGAGGAGATGTGATGAGGTTGTAGTTTGACACCATGGCAGAGACAAAGCTACAAGTGGTCACGGTGGTGATGGAGGTCCACCGATGCATGAAATGAGATGGGGCCATGGGTTACCACATTGGTAATGGAGTGCTAGAGCAACAAGAGTGTGGGGGAAGCAGTAGGGAACTTGTAGGGGACAAAGGAAGAAGAAGAAACATAGCCAAAAAAAAAGATAAAGAAAAGGATAAGAGCCTTACATCTCCTTGCTTCTCTCTTGGTTTTCTCCTTGATGAGATTTCCTTTGTGCTGAATTTCATGCCCTTCTCATGCTGATAATTCATCCCAATCTCTTTAATAATTCATGTTAAACTTTGTGTTCCTTTGAATCCTTTTATAGGGTTGAGAGGATCTTCAAATTGAATACATTTATTTATTTGAATTTGAGATTTGATAGATATGTTCTTGCCATTAGTTCTTAGATTTGGATCCTTGATTGGTATATTTTGACATTGCAATCCCTTTGACTAAAAATTCTATTGATTCTTGATGAATCAGAGAAGATTTATTTTCTATTCTATAGATCCCAACCCAAACCTGACGATCAGTTGAGAAATTGGTCAACTGAAAAAGTGCGTTAGTTGTGTTGGTCCCGATTCATTAGAACCGGTCATCCAATTAAGGAACTAGTCAACTAATAGATCACTACCAATCCTAGTTCATGGGAACCAATCGACTAGTGTGGCCCAATTCAGTATTTGGGTCTAAAGTTTCAGTTCATGTTTATTTCAAAGTGGACCCCACCCATCACGAATTAGGCCCAAAGTTTAACTTTAATTCTTGTCAAACTTGAGTCAGAGTTGGATTACAAAATCTACTCAAATAGTCCATATCAAGGTCTGGCTATTTTCAGCCAAGTCCATTCACCAAGCTAGAGATCTTCGTGCTCAAATAAGTGCATGATTTAAAGACGAATCTCTACGACTCGAGAGGTATGACCTTAGGGCTAAGGTTTGGTGCCTTGGGAAAGTCAGCGACTTAGAGCTTAGGTCTCATGTATTGGATTGGTGTGTAACTTAGAGCTAAGATCTTCGTGTCTTGGATAAGTTAGTGACTTAATGCCAAGGTCTTGTGCCTCAAATAGGCATGTAAACTAGAACCGAGGTCTTCGTGCCTTGGGTAAGTCAACAACTTAGAACCAAGGTATTGTGCCTTAGGTAGGTGTGTAACCTAGAGCCAAGGTCTTCATGCCTTGGGTAAGTCAACAACTTAGAGCCAAGGTCTAGTGCCTCAGGTAGGTTTGTAACCTAAAGCCAAGGCCTTCATGCCGCAGGTAAGTCAATGACTTAGAGCTAAGATCTTATGCTTCAAGTAGGTGTATAACATAAAGCTGAGGTCTACGTGTCTTGTGTAAATCAATGACTTATAGCCAAGGTATTTTGCCTTGGGTATGTGTGAGAGCCAAGGTCCTCATGCCTTGGGTAAGTCAGTAACATAGAGCCAAAGTCTTGTGCCTTGGGTAGGTCTATAATCTAAAGCTAAAGTCTCTGTGCCTAGGGTAGGTTAGTGACTTAGAGCTAAGGTCTTGTGCCTTAAGTAGGTATGTAATCTAGAGTTAAGGCCTTCATGCCTTGGGTAAGTCAGCCACTTAGTGCCAAGGTTTTGTGCCTTGAGCAGGTGTATAACCTAGAGTTGAGGTCTTTGTGCCTTAGGTAAGTTAGTGACTTAGAACCAAGGTCTTGTTTTAGTAGTTTTTTCTTCAAACTAGTTTTTGCCCTATCACTGATAAGCTCTTATTCTGTAAGGAAACCATAACCTTTATTTAGATTAAAAACCTTTTAAGGTTGTCAACATGTCAAGTCCTTGGCAACATATTGCCATTAGTATTTTGAGCTTGAATGCTCTTAGTGCCATGACTCAATTGATTTTGAAAGGTCCCTCCCAGTTTGGAGACAGCTTCCTTGAGATTCATTTGATGAAGTCCACATGGTGAAGTACCCAATCACCTAGTTGTAATTCTCAGCTCCAAAACTTGAGCGCTATATTGCCAAGCCACCTATCATTAATACTCAGCAACCCTTGTGCGAGCTTTTTTCTAAACTTCTAGGAGGGGGTCCTTAGCTCCATGGTTCATTTCATTCACTTTGGGCTTATAGCATTTTACTCAAAGGGAAGTGAGACCAATTTCTATAGGAATGACTGCTTCAATTTCATAGGCTACCATAAAGGGTGATTCTCTGATTGTTGTTGATTAAGTGGTCAAGCAAGATATGGGACATGTGGCAGTTCTTCAACCCAAGCATCCTTTGCCTTCTCAAGATGATTCTTTAGCCATGAAAGTAGAGTTTGGTTTAGTATCTCGACTAAGCCATTTGACTGTGGTTGAGCCACCAAGGTGAACCTCTATTTGATGTGGAGTCTTTTGTAATTTTCCTTGAACTTGGAGCCATCGAACTACTTTTTGTTGTAGGTAACCAACATCCATGGCAAACCAAATTAGCAAATGATCCTTTCCACAGAAAGTTCTAGATCTTTTTTCCCAGATTTTAGCTAGAGGCTCGGCTTCTACCCACTTTCTAAAGTAGTTAATAGTGACTACTAACAACTCTCTTCACCCTAAGGCTAAATGAAATTGACCCAAAATATTCATTCCCCACTAGTCAAAGGGTCAGGTAGCTTGTTTTTGCTGAAATCAAACTGCTAGGTTATGATATATCGAGACATGCCTTTGATACTATTCACATTTGAAAATGAACTCGGTTGCTTTAATTGTTATGTTCAACCAATAATACCCCTGTCTAAGGAGTTTGTGTGCTAGATTTTGTCTACCCTTCTAACTCTCACATATTCCTTTGTGTACCTCTCAAAAAACATATTCAACCTTAGCTAGCTTTAAACATCGAAGAAGTTAATCAAGTAAGTAATATTTTGTGCAAGACCTCATCCACCAAAAGGAAGTTTGATGCTAGCCTCTTAAATCTCTAAGCTTCTTTTGGATCTTTAGGTAGTTGCCCTTCTTTAAGATAGTTTATTATAACATCCATCCAGCGTGGTTTCTCATCCATAGAATTCACTATGGTGGTTGTAGTGATGTAGCTTGGTCATTGGAAGCTTCTCACAAAGATCTATCTTACTAGAGAGTTTGAGTTAGCTGAGTCAAGTCATGTGAGGGCATCTGCCTTTGTGTTGGTATCCCTTAATACTTTGTACACCTCCCCATAGTCCATTTATCCCATGAGCTATTGTGCTTTAGCCCGATGCTAGATCATTGTTGGGTCCTTTTCCTAATATTCCCTAATGGCTTGCAAGCATATGAGCTAAGAGTTACTGCATACCTTTAGTTCTTTTGTTCCAGCTCCTTGTTCCATCAGTAAGCCAAAGAGGAAAGCTTCATATTTAGCAACATTATTCGATGCACCGAATTCTATTAGAGTTGAATATTCATCTGCTCACCCATCTAGACTTAGGAGCATGACACTGATCTCGCTACTTGACTCACATGATGAGCCATCTACTATAACTTTCATGGTTCAAATTTTGGTCTAGCAACAAATGAGGTGGATTCTACGATAAATCTACCAAGGCTTGAGCCTTGATAGCCCTTCGAACTTCAAAAGCTACATCAAATTAGTTTAACTCAGTCAACCACTTGAATAGTTTACTTGAGGTCTCTAACTTTTGTAATGCCTACTGAAGAGAGGTGGGCGCGTACTTTGATTGAATGTGCCTAGAAGTATGGGCAAAGTTTTTGAACTACTAAAACCATTAGATAAGCCAACTTCTCTAGGGGTGGATACTAAACCTCCAACTTGGTGCACACAACTCACATAGTATATGAGATGTTATCTTCCATTTTAGTTGCTTATTAACACCAAGCTAACTACCAATTTTGAAGCTTCCATATAAAAGAAAAGTACCTCATTTAGTTTAGGTCTAACTGATAGACAAAGGTTTGGAGAGGTACTGCTTGAGGGCTTCAAAGATCTAGTGGCACTCATCTCTCCATTCAAACCTGGAGCTCCACTTGAGTGTTTTGAAGAAAGGCAAGCACTTTTTACTTGACAAATAGGAAATGATACAGAGCTATGGGATGAACTGTGAGCCTTTGCATTTCACTGTTGGAGCTAGGTGGCCTCATTTATATAATTGCTTCAATCTTCTCGAGGTTGGCTTATATTCCTCGCTACTAGACTGGATAGCTGAGGAACTTTCCCAAGCCCATTCCAACAGCACACTTCTCTAGGTTTAGCTTTATTTTGAACTTTTGAAGTATTTCAAAATCCTCTTCTAAATTTCTGAGGTGTCTATCCACTTGGGGGCCTTTTACCATTATATCATCTACACACACCTCCATGTTCCTACCAAGTTAAGGCTCCAAGATTTAGTTCACCATCCTTTAGTATGTCACCCTAAATTTTTTAGCTAAATGGCATGGCCATATAGCGGAAGGTACCTTGGTTAATGATCAACACCATTTTCTCCTTGTCATTGAGGTGTATCCAAATTTGGTGATTGCCTAAGAATGCATCCAAGAAGATATAGAGTTAGTGCCCTGAAGTGGAGTTAATTAGCTGGTCTATTTTTTTCTATGGGTAGTATCCTTCAAGCAAGGTTTATTTAGGTCACTAAAATTGGTGCATATTCTCCACTTATCATTAGACTTCTTCACCATCACTATGTTGGATAGCCAATAAGGATATCAAACCTCTCTAATAAAGCCTACATTGGGTAGCTTATTTATCTCATCTGCAAATGGCTTTCTAGTGCTCGAAAGTAAAATGTCTCTTTTTTTTGTTTGACTAGCTTGTGATCCTCAATCATAATGAGCTTGTGTTATGCCACTAGGGGATCTATGTCAAGCGAGTCTTCTAGAGACTAGCAAAAGTGTCCTTGCTTCTTTGCAAGAGCTCCCTTAGTTCAGTGCATAATAACTCCAAGAGATTTGCCCTAAGCTTAGACATCCTTCTTGAATATTTATTGATAATGAGATTAACAAGATGCTACATTGGTTTGGCATGCACCACCTTTGGTTTGGAGGTAGTTTTGTTGACTTTTGCAATTGCTGAACTTTCACCTTTTTGACTCAGATTGTCCTGCCAGTAAGCTACTTCACATCTTTTGGTGAGACCGTGGTCTCTTCATGCTTGACCAATGCCATTTTTTGTCAAAAATCTCATAACTAGATAAAAAATTGAGATTACCACTTGGAGCTAATTAAGAATTGGGCATTTCAAGATGATGTCATGAGCTAAGTAAGCTCGAACCACCATGAACTTGGACTTGATTATTATTCTCCTAGGGCCTTCTCCCACTATTAGGAGTACGTCAATAACATCGAGCAAAGTGACCGAGTCTCCTATAAATTTGGTAAGTGTCCTGACATATGGCTCTAGCCTCTACTTTGTCTATATTTAATCATAAACTCAAATGAATAGGATATTTGCTAAGCTCCTCATATCTATCATAATGCATTGCATGGTGTAGCCATTGAGGATAGCCGTGAACCCCAACAAGTCATTGTGGGATGCTGAGACCCCCTCTAAGTCCTTTGCAAAGAAAATTATATCTCTGAGTTCTAGTTCATAGTGGTCATTTGTCATTTGCTAGTCAATGCCAGAGCTTCACTTTGACTTGATGGGCCCATGAGTATGATGTTGAGATATCCTTTTTGTGGAACTTGATAGGTGGAATTTCTCCATGGTGACCCCTGCTTGTTTACTTCCTATGCCCAAGTTTTTTTAGCTAAGCACCTCATCTGATGAATTGTCTAAGGTGACCTTCTTCGATGAGCCTTTCAATTTCATCTTTTAGATTTTGTATTCCTCAGTGTCATGGTTTTGGCCCTTATGGAAGTGGTAGTACTTGGACTTCTCTTGCCCTTGATTGTTGAGTCAATTTCTTGTGCTCAATTTGAGTCAATATTGTGGCCCTTGAATTATTGAGTGGTGTGCACATTTGGAAGCCACTTTTTCGCTCTCATCTCTTAGTTCTCTATTTCTTAGGTTCAGGGAGTTTGGGCTCTTGGCGATCCGTTTTCAGCTTGCTACTTCCCTTGGATTTTCTTTTAGTTGATATCACCTCTTCAATATCAATGTGTTCTCTAGCTTACTAAATAAACTTGAGAAATGCTTCAAGGAGGCCATCCAGGCTTGTCATATCCTATTGATTGCAATAGTAAGAACTATTGAGCTATTTAGCCTGGTTACCTCCAGTCTAGCTTTGTTAAACTAAGTTAGATATTCCTTGAAGTTTTTTCCTTCCTTATACTTTAGTATTAGAAGTATGAAGGGGGTTCCTTCCAATGAGGCACCAATGAGATAAATTATTCTATGAACTTGTCAAGTAGGTTATCAAAGAAATTCATAGAGTACCTTAGGATCCCATAATACCAAGCTTGGGCTGGACATTGTAGTGTTATTTAAAATCCTTTGCATGTGGTGGAGTCCATGTCCCTTATAGCATCATGGCATTCTTGAAGGTGCTAACATTGTCCACCAAGTCCTTTGAGCCATCATATGCCCTATAGGAATGTTGCCTAAACTTCAAATGCACAAAAGAATATGCTATTTCAGGTATCAAGTGAGTGTTGTACTCTATTTGGCTTGGTTGAACTGCTACCCAAGATTTCTCCTAAGCTATTTGTGATACAACTTCTCTCTAGCGCCCTAGTTTGGCTCTAACTGAGGCCTGGCTAGTGCAACTGTAATAGGTGGACTCATTAGCTAGGTCATCATGCTCTTCAAATTCCCTCGATGCTTGATATCGAAGTGAAGCACTATCCAAGTAACCTTGGTGACATCCCTATGCTAGACTTTGTGGCTCAGATGGTGTTGGTCACTAGGGTGTTTCTGACCATCGCATGTGGCTATGACTAATATTGTTGGTTTGGTGCATGCCCTTGAGCCTAAGCCTAAGCCTATAGGGTTAATCATAAGCTTGAGATTGAGCTTGTTGTTAAGCATGTGAGCTTGGGGGTTCTGCATCATTTGGTCTTGGCCTTGTAGTTGATGAACTTAGAGATTCTGCATGGCCTGCACCTTAACCTCCAACAACTGGGTCATCTATTAAATAATAACAACCAAGATTTGAAACCTCTATCTTCTCACTATATCAGAGAGGCCTAGTGGCACGTTAGGTATAGCTGATAGAGGGATGTCTTGAGGCTATTATTGTACTGGTGACTACATTGCCAAATTGAATTATTTGTTTGCCTCATCCAGTCCTACCAAAGAGTTGTGCAACTTGACTAGAGCCGAGGCTATTTGTCCTCCTAAAGAACTATATTTTTTATCTCATTTTACATTTGCACAGGTGTGTCGATGAGACTTTCACTTAGTTCAATCTAATCTATAGCCTTTTGAATTTAGGTCCTAGTCATATCTCATTTATGAATAAGATCCTGAAAAAGAAAGTGGGAGCTCCCCGAGTTGCTTCATGAAGGAAGAAGCACAATCTTGATGAGGGAGATTCCTCATCTCCTACTTCAATGGTCGAGGCTTCTCTTAAGAGGAAGACTCGAGTTAGAGAGAGTAGAAGCTTGGACATTGATTGTGAGGAGAGGAAGAGGTGGAAGGTGGTGATCTCCTGACTCTTATCCTTAGCTAGGAGGGTTGCCGAGGTGCAAGGTATCACTCTTGTAGTCAAGTCAAAAGGGGCCAACACACCCAGTCTTTCTATTTTGGCCTCACATTGGAGAGTAAGGGGCATCTCACATGCATCCCCCCACTCCCCCTTCCTCCATTCAAGGGAACACCCCTACAAGAACTCCTCAAACACATTGAGCTAGAAAGAAGCTCATAGACATTAGCATAAAGAAATACTTCAGCCCAAGTCTCAACTTGAATCCAAACTCTAGATTACTCGAGTCCAGAAGATGAATTCTTAAAGAAGGGAGCCCAGGCCTATGCAGATGTAAATCTGCCTCCTTTTCATCCCCTTCCATAAAGATTTTCCTATTAAAAATTTCACCCAACTTTTGAGTCAATTGCAGATGTTGGAGTTCTTCCATCTGGAAGGTTTGAAGTATTACAGTGCGAAGAAGCTGGTGGTGGCCTAGAAATCAAAGAGCACTATCACTGAGTAGGAGCTCTCCCTGTTCCAGTCATATCTATAGAGTCTTCAACTAAATGTTGAGGAGGAGAAGACAAGAACCGAGGATAGAAAAATAGTCCCATGAGTTTAGCAAGACAATGCCTATAGAGGCTAAAGGAGCTCCAATCCTAGCATTATTTTGAGTTAGTAATGGCTTGAGAAGATGTTATGGCCATGTTCCTCCAAAGTCAGAGTTATGCAGCTTCTCAAGTAGCTGAGAAGCAAAACAGTGGCAAAATTTCAAGTTAGGGAGGAGAAATTGTAATCTCGGCCATACTGAGCTAATTCTTATGAGGATGGGTATTTATGCTGCTAAAACACAATAGTTGAGGCCTACCAACATTCGACTTTTGACCTTGCTAACTCTCGTGTTGAGCTATATGATGAGTGGAGGGTCATTTGCCTCAAAAGGGGTTATGAGTAGTTAATCTCTAGTGGCCCTCTCCCAAGGGAAGCTGAAGATGCTAAAGGCAACTCAAACTCAGATCCTTCACTGTACAGTAAGGAATAGACCAAATCTCCTGAGCAAAACTCTTGATTCTAGCACATATGTCCTCTTTCTCCTTTTTTTTATGAACTAAAATATGTTTACTTTCGGATATCAATGAAAAGTTTTTTACTTTGTTTTTAGCATCAAGTTTTGCTTTAGATGTGATTGATTGTTTGGTTCAGATTTTTACTGCATTTTTTAACTATTGTAACAATAATCCTAGAAGTTTTACTCAATTCAACCAAATCAATCATTTTTTTTAACTACTGTAACAATAATCCCAGAAGTTTTAACTCAATTCAACCAAATCAATCATAATTTTATCCAAAAGAAAGAACCTAATTGGGCAATCAGTCTTAACTAGGATTTTAAGCTAAGAAATTAAGGTAGGATTTATCTAGAGAGAGTAGCTCAAAGTTTTAACTTTGTTTCAAACCAAGTCAATCATAATTTTATCTAGGAAAGAACTCAGTTTAGTAGTGACTTATTTCTTAAATCATAAAATATTTTCATCCCAAAGATGAGTTTTAACTTGAATCAATAATCCTTAAGAGCTAAAAACTTGATTGAGTTTTATTACCACAAGATTCAATGAGTTTTACCTTGAGGCAAAAGGTGAGTTTAAAATGTATTCACTTTTCACAATAAACCATACTCATCATGATGGATTCTCAAGTGTCTCCCTTTTTGACTTAGATAAATGGATAATTTTATGCCAAGCTTGTGTGCCTTAATTAGGTGAGTAATCTAGAGTTGGGGTCATTATGCCTTGGGTATGTGTGTGACCTAGAGCAAAGGTCTTTGAGCCTTGGTTAGATACATAACCTAGAGCTGAGGTTTTTATTCCTTGGCTAGGTACGTGACCTACACTAGAGGTCTTTGTGTCTTGAGTAGGTATATGTCCTAAAGCCAAAGTCTTTATATCTTGGGTAAGTATGTGAAGCTGAGATCCTTGTGCCTCAGGTAAGCATGTGACTTAGAGCTGAGGTCTTTGTACTTCAAGTAGATACATGACATAGAGTCAAAGTTTATGTATCTTAGGTAGGTACATGACCTAGAGCCAAGGTCTTTGTGTCTTGAGTAAGTGTGTGGCTTAGAGCTAAGGTCATTCTGTCTTAATTAGGTGTGTGACCTACAACCAAGATTTTTGTATCTCAATTAGGTGTGTGACCTAGAGTCTAGATCTTTGTGCCTCGGTTAAGTGCATGGCCTAGAGCTAAGGACTTTGATTTAATAGCTTTTCCTTAAACTAATTTTTTGCCCCTGTCATTAACAAGCTCTTAGGCAATAAGAGGATAGTAACTTTATTTAGAGAAAAAACTCCTTAGGTTGTTGAAATGCCAGGTACTTGGCATCATCTTACCATTTGGGTGTTCAAGCTTGAACGCTTCAATTATTACAACTCGACTGATCTTGTAGGTCCTTCCCAATTCAAAGATAGGTTCCTTAAGATTCAATCGACATGGTCCACATGGCAAAGTACCTAGTCACCCAGTTGTAGTCCTCGGTTTCGAACTTGAGCCTCATAGTATCAAGCCATCCATCGCTAGTATTCCAGTATCCTTGTGTGAACTTTTCTTGAACTTCTAGGAGAAGATCCTTTTCATCTTGGTGGTACAAGTCATTTGATTTTTTGGTTTAGGGTGAAGCAAGGCCAATCTCAATAGATATGACAGCTTCAACTCTACAAGTCAGCATAAATGACATTGTTTAATGTAGGAAATTCTATCTGAGCCGGGTATTTTGCTACTCTCCCATTTGGCCCGATTCGCATGATGCCAACTCTGCTACCCGATTTGCATGATGAGTCATTCACTCAAACTTTCCATGGTTTAGATTTTGGTCCAACAATATATAAGGTGGCTTCCACCACAAAGTCTGTCAAGGCCTGGGCTTTGATCGTTCTTCGGGCTTTAAAAGTGACATTGAGCAATATCAACTTGATGGACCACTTGAGTAGTTTTTCTGATATCTCCAACTTTTGCAATGTCTATTGAAGTGGTAGATTAGTGAGCACAATGATTGGATGTGCCTAGAAGTGTGGTCAAAGTTTTCAAGCTGTTAGAGCTACTACATGGGCTAACCTTTCCAGAGGTGGATACTGGACCTCCTCCCTTGTGAGCACATGGCTCACGTAGTATATAGGATGTTGTTTTCCACCTCGGTTACTTACCAATACCGAACAAACTACCAGTTCAAAAGTGGCTACATAAAGAAAAAGTAACTCATTTGGTTCTAGTCTAAATAATAGGGGAAGTTTGGAGAGGTATTATTTGAGAGCCTCGAAGGCTCAATGGCACTCTTCTGCCCACTCAAACTCAAATCTTTGTTTGAGTACTTTGAAGAAAGGTAAGCACTTCTCACCCGATCTAGATAGAAAATAATTCAGAGTTGCTAGATGACCCATGGGCCTTTGAATTTCTTTGATAGAGCTCGATAGCTTCATTTATAGAATCACTTCAATCTTCTCAGGGTTTACTTCAATCCTTAATTCTGAGTCCATATAACTAAGGAATTTTCTCGAGCCTACTCCAAAGGTATATTTCTTTGGGTTTAGGTTCATCTTGAACTTTCAAAGTGTTTTGAAAGTCTCTTGTAGATTATCAGGATGTTCGTCAACTCAGAGGCTTTTTACTAGTATGTCATCTATATACACCTTCACGCTCCTACCAAATTGGGGTTCAAAACCCGATTCACCATCCTAGGGTATGTTGCCTCTATATTTTTCAGGCCAAATAGCATAACTACGCAATAGAATGTAGCTTGCTCAGTGATGAATGCTATTTTTTCCTCCTCCTTATGGTGCATCAAAATATGGTCATAGCCCGAGAATGTATCTAGAAAGTTAAGAAGTTAATGACCCAAGGTAGAGTCAACTAGTTAGTTTGTAACCACCCTTGATTGGGTATTTTTGTAACCACCTTAATCGGGTCTTTAGCATCTAAAATTTGAGATTTAATTGATAAGTTATTTGGAATGGGATTATCACATCTTTCCATATGCTGAAACTCTATTATATTCTGGTCGTAACTATTCTGAAGGTGGGGATGAGGAATGATCATGGTGAGAATATGTGAGCAGTGAGCAAGTCCAAGACAATCATCACTAGGCTATGAGGTAGGTGGAATCTATCTCTTGATTTTCTTGCTATTGTTTTCAATATATGAACATAGGATAGGGACAAATGCATGTTAATTATTTACTAAACTTAGTGACACCCATGATATGTTAGACATGAAATAATAACCTAGATCTAGGAATAAATTTGTAGAAATATGGAGAAATTTAAGGTATCACGAAACCAAATTTTATTCTGAATTATAGATCTATTGACGATTGAGGACCTAAATGTAATGATTTACATGAGACAAGGATTTTTATGAAATTACATTATCAAATAGAGGATCTAGTTACAATTTTAATTTTTAGAAGGGCTTAATTACAAAGTAGTCATCTTTCTGCTAACCACAGAGCAGTGGTGTCTCTGCTCGACAGGGGAAAGACCCGCCAGTGGCTAAAGCTGAGGCGGCGACCGACAAAGGCGGTGCAGCTTGATAGCGGGGCGTGGAATGTTGGGTGAGACAATGCAGAGCACGAGACATGTTGGGGAGCAGACAGTGGGATGTGGGGCCACATCACAGGGTAACGCACGACATAGAGGCGCGCAGTGTTGCTGCACGCGATGCTGCGGTGCATGGCTCGCACAGTGGCATGGGGTGTGGCCGCAACTCAATGGCGGAGGTGGCAGTGGTGATGCAGGTGGGTTTCTATGAAATGGAGAAGCAGAAGAAGGAGATGGATTTTGGTCTGTTTGGGTTTTGGTTTGATTGGGTTTTGGTTTGGTTGGTTTTGAGTTTGATTTGGGTTTTGTTATGATTTAATTTAGTTAGATTAGTCATATGGTGATTGGTTCAGAATCTGGTGGATTTATATTAGAAAGTTTATTCCACTGGATTTTCAGATAATGTTAGAGATTAAAATTAAATAATGCATATAAATCAATTAAATGGGAATTGGCTTTATCAAATCAATTATTAAATTATGAATTGAACAATTTGACCTCAATTTGGATTTGGACTTTAATCAATTGGAACCTGATTTGGATAGGAGTAAATTAGATTAATTTTGAATTGGATTCATTAAGATAATATATAATTTGTAGGGACTTAAATATAAATGTAGTTAAATTGGACCTGTTCGTTAATTCGGGATTTGGTGGACTAATTTTCAAATTTAGTTTTTTGAGTTTATATGAATAATTACTGAGGAATAGCTAAAGATGTATACATATTGTTAATTTGGGTATTGAAGTGTAAAATATATTTGAGGATTTTTGTATGTTGAAACTCAATTACAATTTGAATTGAGACAGAAGTTTTTCTGTTAAAATACCTTCTTATTAAGTTGTTGTTCGGATGATACAGAAAAGGATTAAAGTATTATTTTATTTATTTTAAGGTTGGATGTGTAGTTACATTTGAACCCCCATAACTTTTTTATTTAAACTTCAAATTTTATGATCCAGAAATCGTTGAACTAAGTTTTGCGTATTTAATTTGTTAATAGTATTAAATCCTTTTTTTAATAGTATTTTTTTAATTAATTTAACTTGATTTATTGGTTGAACTAATTTTTTTTGGCCAATTGATAATCTTGACTTGATATTTGTTGTAGCTTTAGTCATTGATATGTTGGGGGATAGATGCAGTAGGACTTTTATTAAGCTAGTATCAATCAGTCATTTTCTACTTCAATCAAGGATTAGAAAGATTGTCAGATGTGATACTAGCTGATCTCTTAAGGATTAGGAGACATGATCTATTATGTAACTAGATGGGATTACCACTCTATCAGTATTTGGGAGTACAGTATGATATGACTTCACTTAGTAGGGGTTATGACCATACCTATAGGTTTGTTTATATATAGTTTGGTACAACCCTACCTAATGGGGTGTACGACTAACTTTGCAAGATTGGTAGGAGAGTACATGGTCACAATCCTTAATCATTGATTGTCATGAATGTAATGATCATTTTCTTATTGATCTATTCCTTATTATGGATATTGATTCTCTTGATCATCGTTATTATTGTGGTTGTTATTGTTGTTGTTGTAGTTGTTGATTTTTTTTTTTTTTTTGTTGATTTCTCATATTTTTTGGAGGTGATAACTCTCTATTGAGCATCATAGGCTCATTTTGTTGATTTTCTTCATCCACAAGAGAGTAGACGATAGACGCCGGTGGTAGTGGTAGTGGCTCATGTAGGTGTATTTGTGGTTGGAGTCTCAGTTGCTTTTCGGTTGTTTTACTTTTTTTTGAGAGATTGTAATAAATGTAGGACTATTTTTCTTATCATAGAGATAAGTTTTCTTTGGACTTGTTCTTCATTAATTGTAATAAACCTTGACTCTATTATTTTGTAAATCTTAATATTTTTATATTATTCATTTATTATTGTGGTCCAATATTGGGGTGTAATGGGATGCTACATAGTCTTTGAATAAGCTTTATTTAAGTTAGTAAAATTGATGCACATTCTCCACTTATCATTGACCTTCTTCACTAGTATTACATTGGCTAGCCACTCCAGGTAATAAACCTCTCTGATAAAGTCTACATTGAGAAACTTATTTAGCTCTTCTATAATGGCCTTTTGGCGTTTGAGGGTTAAGTGTCTCTTTTTCTGTTTGACAAGCTTATGATCCTTGACCATACAAGCTCATGTTGAGCGATCAAGAGATCTACCTAAGCATATCTTTTGGAGACCAAGTGAAGACATCTTGACTTCTTCGCAAGAACATTCCAAATTTGATGCATAGGGACTTTGGGAGATTTTCCTAGAGCTTACGCTTTCTCCACGAAATCTCATTGATGACAAAGTTGATGAGTTGCTCCATTGATTTGACATGTACCATTTTTGGTTCAGTGATAGATTTGGTGACTTTCACAACTAACAAATCATTAACTTTTTTGCTATGACTGTCTTGCCAGTAGCTTATTTCATATATTTTTATGAGACTAGTCTTTTCATGCTTTACATATGTCATGCTTAGTAAGAAATCTCATAAATGAAAAGTTGAGATTACCACTTCGAGTTGATTAAGAGCTGGATAACATTGTAAATTATGCAGGCTTAAACTACCATGAACTTAGATTTGACAATCTCATTCTTGGAGCTTTCTCCAACTATTTGAAGCAAATCACTAGAGATCCCCTAGATCAATAGAACAAAGGTGGAGCAGATGTCAATAAAAGCACTAATTGTTATGGAAGCTTGATTCATCATCATCTTTGATTTAAGAGCCTCCTTGAGATTAAGATCCACTAGGCCATCTTTTCATTGATCTGCAAGAAGAAATACCATGAAAGAGATCGACAAAAATTCTCCAATAATGGCTGCTCCGATGCCTAAATCAATTGTATTGAAAATAAAATAGTAGATGAAAGAAATTAAACTTTAGTTCTTCACCTTAGAAGATACTCTGGTATTTATAATGAATGAAGGTGATTCATCTTATCCAAAATTTATTGATCGCAATTGCTGAATCCCTCGTAAATATCTATAAACATTCAAATTGTTTAGCTGAGCCATCAATGTACCAAGATCACCAACATTTATGTCACTTTGTAGTGACCCTTCATTGGATCAATCAAGCTGCAATTATCTCTAGAATAGGCTCGATTCAAGAGCTCAGTCAACCTCATTTGTGATTTAGCTTTTGGACATGAATTTGACTTTTTGACTCAATTGATTTTATTTGGTGTATCATAAAAAAATAATACAATTTTTTGTTATTTTACCAATTCTATTATCAAAATTGCTTATCTATCAGAACTTATAATTTATGAGAAAAAAAAGGGTATTTTGCATACAACTCCTTTATATATGATCTATTTACGAACAATTTCTTGCCATTTTGATATTTACCTATCATTAAGCTAAAAATTTTTGGTTTGCAAGTTAATTTTCACATAAGTCCAAAATTTCTGAAAAAATAAAAAACCTCCAACTTCTTGAAAAAAATTTAAATACTTGTTTTATCAAAATTTTATTCAAAAGTCTATTTTTCTTAGAAATTCACATAAAAGCCCAGATTTTATTAAATATTTATAGAAAAACCCAAATTTACATCAAAATTTTAAAAATAATGTTTTCAAACATTTATAGAAAATCCACAATTTTAAAAAGTAGTAAAAAATTCTTATTTTCCTAAAAATTTACCAAAAACCAACCCTCGTTTTCATGAAATTTGTAAAACAGGACTACGATTTGTTAAAATTTTCTAAAGAAGTCCTCATTTTTCAAAAATTTACATCAAAGTCCATATTTTTCTTCAAAATTTGTATAAAGCCCTAATTTTAAAATTTATAGAAAAATCTTATTTTTATTAAAAAATACATAAAAATTCTTATTTACTTAAATATTTGAAAGAAATATCTTATTTTCTAAAATTACAAAAAACTCAAGTTTCTTCAAAATAACATAGAAAAAGCCTTCGATTTCTAAAATATTTACAAAAAGTCCTCAATTAATCAAAAATTTATAGAAAAATTTTTATTGTTTGAAAATTTATGAAAAAAGCCTTCATTTTTTAGAAAATTTATAGAAAAGACATTTCTTAAATAAATTGTAGAAAAATCCTTTTTTCTCCTCAAAATTTGGAAAAACACTTATTTTCTTAAAATTTTGTAAAAATGTCCTAAACATTTCAAAAATATTAATTTTATAATGTGTTATTTTAAAAATATTTATATTTTTTAATCTTTCATACAAAATATAATAATTAAGTTTGCCTATAGATTTAATTTTTTGTTTCAACAAATATCTCAAGATATCTTATTTCGTGTAATATTATCTTATTTCGTGTAATATTTACAAAAAACCTTATTTCTTATTTCAACAAAAATCTTATTGTGTGTAACAATCTCTTGTTTATTTTAAAAAACAAAAAATGTCACAAATGAACAAAGACATTGATCTCCAACCTCCTAATATATGGTCACAATATTTTTGAAGAAAACAAAGGCATTGAAATTTTTTGTTGTTTTACCAATTCTATCATTGAAATTGTCTATATATCAAGACACATAATTTATGGGGAAAAAAGGAATCTTTACGTACACCCCTTTATATATATCCTATTTATGAATAACTCTCTACGATTTTGATATTTATCTATATTTAAGCCAAAAATTTTCTATTTACTCTTAAGCTAACTTCACATAAATCCTTTCAAAAATTTGTAAAAAGAAACTCTATTTCTTAAAGATTTATAAAAAAATCCTTGTTCTATTAAAATTTTATAAAAAATTCTTATTTCATTAAAACTTTACCTAAAAGACCTTATCTTATTGAAAATTTGAATAAAATTATAGAAAAGTCCAAAATTTCATCAAAATTTATAGAAAATAATAAAAATTAAAAATTAATAGAAAACCCTCAACTTAAAAATTACAAAAAATCTTTATTTTACTACAAATTTATAAAGAAAAGCGCTCATTTTTATAAAATTTGCAAAAAGGACTTTGATTTTAACAATTTTTAGCACATTTTCAAAAATTCCACATCAAAGTTATTATTTTCTTAAAAATTTATATAAAAGTGTTGTTGGAGCCTAATTCACCACCGATTTTGGTCTGAGAGATTCTTTGAGATCATAATCCATTGAATTGTCCTTTCTTTAATCTGTATCAAGAAGAACCGTAAAGGAGACCGCTAGGAACTCTTCGACAGTAATTGCTTCGACACTCAAATCAAATCAGCACCCAGGAATGAACATAGAATTGGAAATTGGACATAAGTCTTTTAGTTCCCCGGTTATCCTATTACTTATAGTGCTTTTAGATATTTTGGCGTATCTGGATCTCGTGATTTTTGGTAACTATTCCACTAAATTTCTCATAAAAGGGAGGATCAATCCTAAATTTATCAGGATTGATTCCTGAAGAGACTACAAATTAATCAGCTGATATATTGGTACTAATAGACTAAATCTAGTGAGTTCGGTTACAGCCAAATTTTGAGATATAGTTGACCTTTCCCATGAGTTTATTCATATATGAAGTTACCGAGCTCATAATGGTTCGGTGTGTTGACGAGTTCTTAGTTCGGTAACTTTTATTCAAAACCAGTCCTTTGAGTTCAACTTCATTGACTTTTTTGACTTAGGAGATTCAGTTTGAAAGTCGCCCGTTTGTTACCTTGGTTGGTGACTTCATTTTTGGTCCATATGCACCCCATTTCTCCGAACTGCTACTGAGTAACTTGATGTATCATAAGTGCCCTCCAACTCTAGGTCTCGTACCATGGGTTCAGGGACTTGAGTTTTTTGAACCAATTTCTTCCTCTTTTGAGCTTCCAATTATTGTAGCTTGGATAACCCAATGCTATCGTTTCTCTTTGGAGGAGAAAAGTGTCAGCCACCATGAGGTTTGGAGAATCATTCCTTTATTTAACTTGATGTTATTGGATGCAAAGCACCAGCCACCATGACGCTTGGAGAAGTAGGTTGCCACATCATTGCATCCTGTGCAATCATCAAGGTTTTGCTCCATTTTGAGGAGTTGGCCTAGAGCCACCCTCTCACTCATCGGGGCGATGTCCTGGGTGCCTCGTGATTCATCTCCTCTCAAGGTTCTAGAATCAAATAGAGGACATGAGTTGCTGGATCCTAATGAAGATCTTGGAGACCTTTTGGACTTTGTCGGCATTGATTGAGCCACATGAAAGCAATATGATAATGTGATGACACTTATATAAAGGATACTATGTTATTTTCCTCTTAATTTAGCAAATTTACAAACTTTCATCTTCCTCCTTTGGCCTCTTCATCCTTTATCAAAAAGCTTCATCATCCATGACATCTTCTTCCGCTCTATCAGTCTCTAAAAAGAGATCCTTTATTACCAAGAAGGAGAGCATTCCAGGACAGGAAGCCCATGCCCCAAAGAAGTCCTCGACCACCCAAGCGTGTCAACACCATCTACTAGGGGTCGAGGCCCTGTGCCCACACCAAAGGAGACATGTGAAACTGCCATCTATTTGTCCATCACCTCGCCTATCTTGAAGATCACCTCGTCCTTTGTGATGTCGTTTGCTGCAAGGATTGCTACATCTTCCACCGTACCTTCCACTGCACCATCAACCATAGAGGGGGTTCTAGGGTTACAAGAGGGCCATTTCCAGATAACACAATTATCCTACCGTCATCTTCAAGTAAGTTCACCTATTTAAATAGTTTGTCATCCTGCTTTTGATCATCTTAGTGTAAGTATTTTATTTACTATGTGACTTGAGGTGAGAGTTTGGATTTTTGAGTCTACCCTCCAATAGAAAAATTTTGAATAGTTGGTCAGCATATTCGGCTTTTCAGATAGAATTGAGTTAGACCTGTGGGGGTTGGAGGAAGATAGTACAACTCTTAGGGAGAAGTTTGACTTTGAGTTTTTCATTTTTTGAAAGATATTTAAGAGTGGGCTTAGGTATCTTGTTGATTCTTTCACCTGAGATATTTTGAAAGATTAGGGCTTAACTCTAGATCAAATTGTTCCTAATGCCATAAAATTCATCTCAACCTTTCGAATCCTAGCCACCTCAAAAGGTTATCCTAACTGTAGAAATGTCTAGGGATACCTTCAAGAGTTGTCGAGATTCTAATACAAGAAATCAGTGATACTTCATCCCAAAAAAGTAGTGTAAACTTTTTACTTCTAACCCCAGTTCTATTCATACTTAGAAGGATCATCCTATTAAGATCTTTTCCAAGGTTAATTTAAGCCTTTTGTGTGAGTAGGGTAATCTTTTTTTCTATAAGGCCGACCTTGAAATCTTTTTCAAGGTCCACAGTCTTTTAGTATCCTGGATTGA
This sequence comes from Trichopus zeylanicus subsp. travancoricus, assembly GCA_005019695.1. NCBI lineage: Eukaryota > Viridiplantae > Streptophyta > Magnoliopsida > Dioscoreales > Dioscoreaceae > Trichopus > Trichopus zeylanicus. Next base: position 655,479 of record RXID01014424.1, read on the forward strand.
GAAGGTGAAAGAGGTTAGGTTTGCCCCCATATGGTCTAATGAGGTCTTTTTGGAAGAACATGACCTATCGATTGCTCAGATGGTTGGTATGAAACTTAGCCCTCACGGCTCAAGCTTTCTTCACTTTATAATAATTTTTTCCTCAGTTTAACAAGGTGATATTATGCTTACAACAAATTTCAAGCTTAACTTCATGAACGAGCTTCTAAAAAAGCAAGGAGGGGCTCCTTGAATATTATCAACTCAGAAGAAGTCTGTCATACTAGAAATCTCTGCTCCTCCTTCTACCATAACATGTGCCACCTCATTCCTCTCTCATCCTTCCCAAGCTGCCACCTTGAGACCGCACTCAGTCACCTTCTTATGTGATGAAAAAGTTTGATCACAACAAGGGAGCCATATCTGCCCCTTCCCCAACTTGTTCCCAGGTGTGAGAGCACTCTCCTCCTCTTGGTCCTAAAGTGCTTTGAAGGAGGTCGATACTGAGGAGTACTTTTTTGGGCACTTTGGGGAGAATGAAAATTCCTACATTGCCAAACGCCCTGTCAATAAACACTTCTTAAGGGAGTGAGAGTTTATCATAATGTAAGTTTATTCAAATTTAACTTCTCCCATTCTTTCCTTCTTTCAATATTTTCGTTTGAGTCAATTTTGGTAAAAATTAGATTTAATCAAAATTCAATCAAAATATAAAATTAAATGTCATTGGATTATGATCCAAATATGGATCTTAATTGGACATAAATCGGAATGAAATTCAGCCAAAAATTGGGTTTAATTTGCACTTAAATTATTAAAAAATTCGGGCTTAATGTAAAAAGAGTTGAGTGAACCGGATATTTGGATCAAAATCAAGCCCAACAGTCATCAAATATTTGGACCACAATGAAAATATAAAATTTTTACAAATAGATCAGTGGACCAAATAAATTTTATGAATAAGTTATGGAAATAAAAAGTTTACAAAAAAAACCCTTAAAAATTCGAAAAATTTCGAATCAATTCCTCTCAAAATTTAATATTTACAAATAAATGTCTAAAATTTCTAATTTTTACAAATAAACCTCCAAAAATTTTATTTATAAATAAGTTTAAATTTCATATAAAAAAGACCCTGAAAATTTGAAAATTTCATAAATAGGTCTTCTTGCAACCAGGCCCCTAAAATTCACGAAATTATATTTTGATTCAAATTTTTCAGAAAAATTTTACAAATAACCATTTTGAAAAATTAATATAAAAAATAATATATATTTTAAAATTTTTTATTAAAAAAATAAATCTCAATCAACCAATTATACGTAAATCATAAAATTTTGAAAATACAATCAAATATAATCCCATCCAGTAATATCCCAACTCAGATTACTTAGGAATTTATTTTCGATCCTTTTGAACACCTATAAAAACTGTTAAAAACCTATAGCACCACATAGATGAATGGATTAGAAAGAACCAGGAATGGATCAGAAAGCTATTGTCCAACGAATTCATCAAAGTTAAAGATTGAAAAGCTGAAAACTTGCTCGCAAGCACCATTTTGGACCTGCTCCACCGCCTGCGCGTTGAGGCCAACCTCGCCGGAAGCTCATTGGCCTGGATCCCTTGCTTCGACTACACCACGCTAGCCAGAGCTACCAGCCTGCCTTCCTCCCTAGACCTCGAGCACCACCTGCACGCCTCCTTCACTTGTGGTGTCACCTGAGCCCACCATTGCCGGAGGAGCGGCCGGATCTGGCCAAGTTCCAGACAGATCTGGCCCGATTTCAAGGGAGCAAGGTATGGCCTTGCTCCGGTGAAGAACCAATTATGAAGGAAGGGTTAGGGCATCAAAGAGAAGACGAAAGAAAAAGGTGAAAGAAAGAAAAATAAAATAAATAAAGAAAATAAGTTAATGCTAAAAATAAAGATTTGGCTACCAGTATCTTATCTCAATTTCTGTACTATTATTACTGTAGTTATTTATAATTTTTAGTGTATTGATGAACTTCATTAATATCATAATCACCCATAATTCTTGACGCATTCATGAAATTTATTAATATCATGGCCACCCACGGTTTTACTTAAGCTAGTCTTTGGGTCGACCAACCCATGTTAGTTTTTTAGCCCATCAAAATTATACATCAACCTTTAGGCTCATTGTAATTATATGATAGCTTTTAAACTTACCAAATCTAAATCAGCCAAAATTATAGGTCAATCTTCAAGTCCACTGAATTTAAATTATCTTTCAGACTCGCCGAAATGATAGACAAGCATTTGAGCAGAACTCAGGCTAGTCTTCAAGCCTATCAAACTCTAGGTAACCTACGGGCCCGTTAAACTTAGATTAACCTTTGGGTCTACTGAACCTATGCTAGTCTCTAAGCTCGCTGAAATTATAGAGCAATTTTTGGGACCCATAAAACTATGAGAAAACCTTCAAACTTGCTTAACTTAGGTCAACCTTTAAGGCTGCTAAAATTATAAGCTAGTTATTGGGTACGCCTAACTTAGACCAGCATTCAAGTCTACTAAAAATATATATCAACCTTTAAGTTCACCAAACTCTAGCTAGCCTTTGGGTCTATCAAACTTAGGCTAACTTTCAAGCCTGCTAAAATTATAAGTCAATCTTCAAGCTCGCTAAGCTCAGACAAACCTTCGAGCCCACTGTACCAAGGCCAGTCCTCGAGTTTATCAAAATTATAGGCCAGACTTCAGGCTTGCCAAAATTATAGGCTAACCTTTGGCTCCATGAAATTATAGGTCAATCTTTAGGTCCACAAAAATTATAGGTTAGTCTTCATACTGCTGAAATTATAAGTCAGCTTTTGAGCCTGTCGAACTTAGGCTAGCTTTTAGGTCTGCCAAAACTATATGTTAGTCATTGGGCTTGCCAAGCTTAGGCAATCCTTTGAGCCCCCTGAACTCAAATTAGCCTTTGGGCCCGTCGAACTTAGGCTAGTCTTCGGGCCCACCAAACTTAAGTCAGTCTTTGGGCCAATCAAACCAAGGCCAGCCTTCGGGCCCAAACCCATTCTAGACTTTGGGCGTACTAAAATTATAGGTTAACCTTTAGGCTCGCTGAAATTAGGCTAGTATTTAGGCCCACTAAATTAAGTTAGACTTCGGGCTCGAATCTGTAAGTCAGCTTTTGAGCTCGCAAACCAAGATAGCCCATAGGTTCACCAAAAATTATCATGATAACTAAGGGCTCAAGTTAAATTAATTAACATGAAATGATATAATCACATTAAACTCAAAACCAAATTGACTCAAGTGAACTACTAAATGAACCCAATAAATCAAATAAATGGACTAAAACTCAAATTAAACTGGACCCAAATTGACTTAATCCAAACCAAATAAACTAAGACTCAACCCTAATTAGATTCAAGTTGAGATAATTCAAAACCAAGTCAAGTTCAAATCAAATCTAATTTGGATCAAGCTAAGCTTAAATCAAACCTTATTTGGGTTAAATCAAATCCAAATTGAAGAGTCAAACTCAAAGTTAAACTAGAACTAGGTCGAGCCTCAATTGAGACCAAGTTGAACCCAATCAACTTGAACTTGAATCGAAGTCTATCAAGATGCAAACTCCAACATAAGGTCATACGCAACTCGAATCAAATGGAATCATACTTGAACTAAAATTGAGTACTAAACATTAAACTGAGTCAAGTGAGGCTCAAATCAAAATCAGCACTGCTCCAACTAGAGCAATGATTAGTATTTAACAAATGTTCTTCTAAATACTAATGCCAAACTTTGTGAGTTGAATTGATTATTGCAAATTGAATATTCACTATCAATACCAATAGTGATTTTGGAATAGATGTTTCACATGGTTCCTATAATTATACTATGAAGTATTAGCGTAAACCCAATCACCAAAGATTATGGGAGTAGAAAATCGGAACACATTACTATCTTTCAGGAAGGAGTTAGTGAGTCATAATTCAATCAAAATTTAAACATTGAGTTAATCCAATTCAGACTCAAATCAAAATCAAGTGTTGTATGTTAAATTGATTCCAAATCGAACTCAACCCCAAACTATATTAGCCTCGATGGAATTAAGTACGGTCAAACTGAGTCCCAAGGGTGTATTGAATGTTTAGCAATACTCCAAGACTATGAACAATGGGTGATGCTATCATCCTGATTCGAACCAAAATTAGTTCTAGCTGAACTAAACTAGTTCAAGCTAAGTTCCACCAACTGTACTACAAAAGCCTTTGGCAGCACTCTAAGGCTACGCCCAGCTTTGCAAGCAATGGATAATGCCACTTCAAAATCAATAAAATTATTGTTTATGCCCCACGAGCTATGAAAATACTTTAAAATTAAATGAAATTATTGCTTATGCCCCATGGGTTATGGAAATATCTCAAAATCAATAGTTATCACCTACCCCCCACAGGCAGCAGAAATAGTTTAAAATCAATAAAATTATTGCTTATACCTTATTAGATGTAGAAATACTTCAAAATTAATAAAGTTAATGCTTATGCCTTATGGGTTAAGAAAATACTTCAAAATCAAATGAACTTATTGCTTATACCACATTAGCTATAGAAATATTTCAAAATTAAAAAAATTATTGCTTACGCCTCATTAGCTATGAAAACACTTCAAAACCCAATGAAGTTACCGCTTACACCTTATTGGTTATAGAAGCACTTCAAAATTAATGAAGTTATCACCTATGCTCCACGGACTATGAAAATACTTCAAAACTAAATGAAGTTATAGCTGACGCCTTATTGACTATAGAAATACTTCAAAATTAACGAATTTAATACTTACACATCACGGGCTTAGAAAATACTTTAAAAACTAGATAAAGTTATCGTTTACGATTCATTGGTTACAAAAATACTTCAAAACTAATAAAGTTATAGCTTACACATCACGGATTATGAAAACACTTCAAAATTAGTAAAGTTATCACTAATGCTTTATTGGCTATGGAAACACTTCAAAACTAAATGAATTTATCACTTATGCCTTATTAGTTATACAAACACTTTAAAATTAATAAAGTTATCACCTACGCCCGACGGGCTATGGAAACATTTCAAAACCAACGAAAGTTATATCCTACATCTCATTAGCTATAGAAAAACTTCAAAATCAATGAAGTTATCATCTATGCTCCACGAGCTATGAAAATACTTCCAAGTAAATGAAATTATCGCTAATATCTTATTGGCTAATAAAAACACTTCAAACCTTGAAGTTATCACCAATACCTTATTGGTTATGGGAACACTTTAAAGCAAATGAAGTTATTACCAATGCTTTATTGGCTAACAAAAATACTTCAAACCTCAAAGTTATCACCAATACCTTATTGGCTAATGGAAACACTTTAAATCAAATGAAGTTATCGCCACTGCTGAAAGCTATTGGAAATGCTTCAAACTTCTTTCATTTCTTTCCACATCCCATCAGATGATCCATCAACATCTCCCAATGATTGAGTCAATCTAAGCCAAATGCCATGTGATTCAACACGAGGGGATAGGGCAGCAGCATATATTAGAGCTTTTTCTCTAGAGCTCCTTCTTTATTTTTCTCATGCATTTTATGATTCCATGCTCAAATTCGTTGTGAAGTGAGGGTATACCTTTACTTAAGGTATGTACCATTTCTTAAAATTAATTGAATGCTCTCTTTTTTTTTTTTTGGTCTCTATTTTATTAGCTAGGTTTCTTACTTTAGGAGATTCCTGATAATTATTAGGGTAATTAGCAACAAGCGCTTGCACTCTTTAGAAGTCAATATTCACACAACATCTAATAATGCACTTGAAATTAAAACACACTTTGATTTGTTCATTGAGGTTGCTCCCCAGGATCTCCACTACTTTAGCCCACCAAAATTGATCCTACAAGTTATGACATGTCCGATGAGACTTGACTTTTCCTCCAAATGTAGAAATCTAGCTAATACAATAGAGATAGTAATAAAGTAGAATTACAATTGAAGACTAATCAATTATGTTCTTCTTTGTAGGAAAAAAAATCAAATGGCATCAACAAAAAGCATCTCTATTCCAAAGTACAATATTATCCTAGGGGCAAGATCAACTATGCATTTACCTCAGTCAATAGTCACCACAGAAGTAGTTCAAGTTCAAGATCATCTCTGAGGTCTTTCAGTTCAAGAAGGTACCTGCTACTACACCGATTAAAGTTGTTGTGATGCAAAACTAGATTGCTTCTCACCTTCCATCAAGGGAAAGGAGGTCCAATGTTATCATTCCTAATGAGAAGCATTATTCAGATGAAGAGCTAGAAATCATACCTCAACCAACAAGGATATCAATCTTCCAAAGGCTAGAACTAAAATGAAGCTTAGTCTTTGGTCGTTTTCACCCAACTCCTCACAGGGAGCAATCAAAAGCAAGTCTAGACATAGGCATCAATGAAGAAGAGCTCATCCCAACTTGGGAAGCCTACCCCTCAAAATAAGTCAGCCATTACTATCTCTACCTCCAACTTCTTTGCTCCATTAAGTAATTTAGAGAAGAATAAATGCAAATCGCAGGGAGCACAGTCTTACCTTAAGACTATGGCAAAGGGATGAATCACTAAACGAAATCACAAGAGTCACCGTAAGGCTACAACTCAGCATGAGGACTCACAAAGGAAGATCATCAACATTATTAAAGTCATTTCTCATTATGACTCTAGGAGAGACCATGAGTTTGCACCTTGGCCGGCCAAACGATAAAAGAAGGCTGCTCGAATAAGTCTTACTGATAAAGAAATCCAAGAGAGGAGGGCTTTTGTTAACTAATCCTTGCTACCACATCAAAGAAAAGGTATGGTAACATGCTCCATGATTAGACTCTTGAATGGGATGACTCGACTAATAGGAGAAATTAGCATCAACCCAAAGCCTAGACTTGATCCTTAAGATATAGTCCATTATATTTTGATGAAAGCCTTAGTCATAACTAAAAACTTTAATCAAGAAGTGACCATAAAAGCACTATAAGAATAGCTGAGACAGCAAGGCAAATAGAAAGATGAAGCTCAAAAAAATTATGAAGTTGATAGAAATAATATTACAGATGAGTCAAAATCTTGACAAATTGGAACGATCTTAATAGCCATCTCAAGTAGTAGAGGCGGCAGAAGGTGTATCTCCTATAGATGAGATCCATGATAATATTGGCCCTTTGCAAGTACCTCCTCCAAAAGGGATACCTAATCCCTAATTTCAGGGATACTTGATAACAAGAAATTGTTATCATACATATAACAACAAGTGTAACAAATGGTGGCTACACAATTGAGACAAAGAAGTGAGACGGATAGGATAAATGATACTGACAAATTATATCCCAGTCATTACGATTGAGTACCATATTCCAAAGGTTATAAAGTGCCTTGCTTCAAACAGTTTATTGGCATAGGCAATCTTGAATAGCACATAGCTCACTTTGTTACTCTGTGAGAGGATTCAATTTATAGTCTCTTGTTGTTACTCCACCAATTTTCAGCAAGCTTGATAGGAGTAGTATTTGAGTGGTATATTAGTTTACAACCAAAATCCATACAAATTTGAGAATAAATGAAAAGGCTTTTCAAATTAGGTTCAGAGGAGTTAGTGATACAGTGACCATTGTAGACCTTGTCTCGACACCAAAATGCAATAATGAGTCAATTTTGAATTATATCACATAATAAAAAAATCTCAGCGTTAAGTGTGAATAACCCATAAGTCAATTTAAGATAGTGAACCTAGTCCTCTACAATATAAGGGGAGAGTGGATAGCACCTTATCTAAGTACCTCTTCTATCCATATCTTCCAAGACCTCATTATGCAAATTAAGAAGTTAGAAAAGATTGGCCCACCAATCTTATCCAGTTCACAAAATTTCAAAACAAAAAGAAAGATAAAGTAAAGCGTGGAGAGCCTTTCAAGAATGTGAGAGTTGTATTCAAAACAACTAAGCAAAAGAAACATCCAAATCCCATTGTGAAGAAGAATAATCCTCAGAAACCACCAACTCTTGGAGGAGATGGGGAAGTGGAATAATTCAGTGATCTTCAACAAAGGCTAAAAAAAAAAATTCTTTCAAAAGAGAGAGAGTGGGTAAAATATTCTAAGATGCCTTAAAATTAGGCCTTTAACTTTTAGAATCAAAAGCTCAAATGAGGCCAACAAAAATAATCACCCAAACTACTATCCTTATAATAGAATGTTGGGTCATACTGTTGAAGACTGCTTTGTATTTAAAGATGGATCAAAAGGTAGTACCAAGAGGCCAAGCTGACTCTCTCGAAGGTAGCCCTATTTGAAATGCCCACCAAATACATTGATCATATTACTACATTCGAGGACCATGAACCACTTGTTGAGTTCTTCTTTGGGGAAGAAACACAACGAACCCTCGAACAAAGACACTTATGAAATATCTATATTTTAAAAAAGGCTAAGGAAGCTATTGAAGAAAATGACTAGAAACTCTAAAAAACCTGGGATAGTGATGAAGAAAGCCACATTAGAGCAAACTGTCTTACCTGCTCGAAGCATCAAGAAGAAAAAGAACAAAAACAAGAAGAAGAAGCCAGTTCAGCCAGATGAATACAATGTCAAGAAATCAACCATCTAATAATATATCAATACTCTAGAGAAATATGTCCAAGGAGAAAAAAGCCAAGTAACTCTTGAGAAATTCTTCCCTAACAAAATTAGAACTTTACTAAAGGACCTTGATGTGAGAGATGGAGAAAGTGGACTTACCAATGGCAATGTGCTTCACCATTTTTACTATTGGAGGTTTACAACCAAGCTAATCCCCACACCGTCACTTCAATAATAATAAAATTCAAGGTGCAAGGTGAGAGGAAGTGAACATATTCATTAGGAATGTTACTAATGAAATGAAAGATCCTACGAGTCTCCCATAGGGCTGCTCCAAAGATGACTATCTTAGAGAGTGGTTCACCCATGAGTATGACTATGACATGCTCAAACTACAGCTAGATACTATAAAAGAACTAGCTACAAGTAATATGAAGTTTGTCAAGGGGAAAATGCAAATGTTGAATGAGCACATGAAGGCTATGGCTGCCTACATGAAAGGTATAACAAATATGACTACTATGCTCTGTGAGGAAGTCGAGAAGATAAAGAAGGTACTGGTAAAGAAGGCAAAGACACACAGAAGACCCTTCAGGGGTGGCAAGGAATCACCTACCAATTCTCCTTGAGATCAGAATGATTACTCAAGTCACTTATTTCAAAGATGGATCAAGAAAGCTAAACACTATCGAAGAAAATTATCTAAGTCTATGACCTTATATTGCATGGTAACTCATACATCTGAGATAAACACTGATGAGCAACTATCCTAGCCTCTATTAGGCAATCCAGTAATAAATGCTAGACCTACTAGGTTTGGTGAAGTCTCGATCCTAGAACCTATTGAAGGATGCACTTTACTGACTTTAGAGGAATTATGCATATAAGAAACAAACGATGAAGATGACTCCCTCTCTGAGTCAGAATAACTCTATAACTACTTTGAAAAGCCCTACACTAGCAAGTGCCAAAGGAAGAAGCAGATATTTTGGAAGAGAATTAAATGAGCTAATGCTAAAGCTCATTCAACTCCTGAATCAAACTAGTCTAAATATCCACATAAGAAAATCCAAAATACAAAGTCTTGAAGAAGGTTATATTAGCAAATAAAATAGAAAATTTTATCTAAAGAGTCTCTAAAAACCTTTCTATGAGAAAACCCCATGTGCCTAATTTTGATATTAAATGGGATGATTATCAACTAATCACATCCTCTAAAGGCATTCAAGGAACTACTGATTGGAGACAAGAGTTCACTACCTCCTGTCGCATGATTAGCCTTGATAGTGATTCTAAAGATGAGCCTTATTGGTCGCATAATGCCAAATTTTAACTAAGAAGGACAAACTAGATACAACTTCGAGGTGGAAGGGTGCTACCTTCAAGACAAGCTCTAATACCTATGGATGAGAACATCCCCAAGGACAAGTAAAAGAAAATTCAAATAAATGAGGACATCAAGCCTTTGCAAACTGAACCCACACTCAAAAATGTGGAATAAAATATAGTAACCCACCTTAAAAAGATCTCTGACATGCTAAGTGCGTTTGATGTCTTAATGATATTACAAGAACTCAGGGATACACTAGTGTACATCTTGCAGAATCTGGCCAACTATCAAGAATACTTCATTGAGGAGAAGATGAAGGAGTCTTTTTATGCACATCAAACTCCCACCATCACTTTCACAAATGGTGACCTACTACCCAAAACAATAGACTACAATAGACCATTGTATGTCACAAGGAACAGTAATGGGATTAGGCTCAATCGCATCCTAATTGATCTAGGTTTCTCAGTCAATTTGATGACTCTCCGAACTCTAAACACTCTAATTTTGGATGTGTATCACCTCTCATCTAAGATTATAACTATCCAAGGATTTAATCAGAATAGCCAAAGAGTTATAGGAGCCATAACTATCTCTCTGAAGGTAGGCAAATTGATGACAGACACCATGTTTTATGTAATCAATATCGATGTGTCATGCAAAGCACTATTGAAAAGGCTGTGGCTACATAAAAATAAAGTAGTTCCATGAACCCTATCTTAATGCCTCAAATACTTCAAGGATAGTGAAAAACACCGAATTGATGGAGATGCATATACTTTTGTTATTCCTGATGTACATTATAATGATGCAAAATACTACTAGAGATCTATGCCAATAGAGAGTCTGCATCTATTAGTTAAGTAAAACAAAATATCACTAACATAATATTTGCCCCTCCTCACCTAGGAAGCGATTTTGACTTAAGACATTTTAGATGAAGAAACCTTGCAAGTCTATCTAGGTGGTTACACTTCTTATGAAGGTGACAATAGAGATCAGATGGAAAATATTCTCCTCATTACTAAAGTTCTGAAGGGCTTATTTAAGCTGTTAGATGAGCTGAGCATCAATGTCGTAAAAGAATTAATAACTTTCTATATTCCACCATGGTGCAAAGGAAAAAAAATACCATGAAAAGGCTCAAGAATTAATAAGATAAATCTCACATATTCAAATAACTAAGGTTCCTGGGTCCATCAATGTGCAAGTTGATTCCTTAGCCAAATTAGCCAAGACACTAGTTGATCCTAATCAAGGAGAAATTCTAATTATAGTTTGTAATAGACCACTAATAAGGTCAATCTTCAGCATCAAACACAAGAAAACAGAATCTAAACTAATAGAAGAGGCCATGGATTTGGAGAATACCATTCACCAACTATCTCAAAGGTGGAGAACTCCCAGAAGATAAATCCATATGAACACAACTCAGAAAGAGAACCTCACACTTTCTACTTATCAATGACACTCTTTATGCAAGGTCCTTTGATCAACTACTTTTGCACTGTCTCTCAAACAACAAAGCTAAAGAAGTCATTTATGAGGTGCATTTTGGGGTCTGTGGGGTTTATGATGAAGATCAAGCGTATGGGCTACTATTAGTCCACGATGGTGGGGGATTGCATCAAATATGTGAGGCAATATCATCTATCCAAATTCATGGGGACTTCATTCATCAGCACCTAAATCCTCTACATTTGACAATATTCTCATGACCATTCGAGGTATGAGGTATAGATATCATCGGCTCAATCGAACCATCTTCACCTAGAGGTCACCACTTTACACTAGTAGTGACGAACTATTTCTCTCAATGGGCTGAAGTGATTTTATTGAAAGAGGTAAAAGTGGATACTGTTATTCATTTCTTTTGAAAAAAATATTTTGTACTGATTGAGTATCCCTTGAAGGATCATTTTCAACAATGGATCATCTTTCAGAAGCTTCAAAGTAGGATGATTTGCACATCATCATAAGATAAATTGGAGATATTCATCCATCAATAATGCAAGAGCCAACGGGTTCACTGAGGTATTCAACATGATCCTTTCTAAGATATTGAAAAAAGTCATCACTAGAAATAAGAGAGACTGACATCGAAAGCTTTTTGAAGTATTGTGGGTTTATCACACCACATATCGAACCCTTACCCAATCAACGCTATATGCATTGGTGTTGAGACTGAGGTAGTCTTGCCACTGGTGATACAAACTCCCTTCCTAAGAATTATCTTGCAAGAAAAAATCACGAAAGAAGATAATATTCATATTCGCCTTGACAAGCTAGATTCCTTGGACAAAACAAGCTTTGCGGCCTAACAAAACTTGGAAATGTATCGAGCACAAATATCCAGAGCTTACAACAAGATGACCCGACTCAGATCCTTCCAAAAGGAAGAAATGGTCTTAATCCTAAAAAGACTCATAATCTCAAACTAAAATATAAAAGGCAAGTTCAAGCCTAACTAGAGAGGCCCTTATATTGTCAAAATATTGTCAAAAGGATATTTGAAGAGGAACCCTTCCAACTGATTGATGAAAAAGGGGAAAGGCATATGCTACCAATCAACGCCCAATTTCTCAAAAGGTATTATGCCTAAGCCTCTAGGGGTGACAATAATCACAAGTTTCTATATTTTGTCTATGAAAGGATGTCCAAATTCTTCAGAAAGGAGTGTTCGTTCAAATATACACTCCATATTTTTCAAGGCAAAATATGGATACAAAACCCTATCCAATTTATGTGACGATAAAGTCTACACTCTTCAAAGTTCACTCATTGTGGTAATTCAAAATCCACTTCTTACGGCAACTCAAAGTCCACAATCCTCAAAGTCTACTCCCTATAGCAATTCAAAGTCCACCCCTTGTGGCTAGGGGTGTCAAAATGGGTTGTTGTCCCATTGACCAGCTTGGCACGGTATGCTATGGCCTGTGCCTAATGCCCTACTTGCAATCTGCGACACGATTAGACTAGGCACAACTTGGCTTGTGAATTTTTCTTTTTTAAATAAAAAAGATTAGGTCCATAGGAGAAGCCTCAAGTGCACGGCTCCTTGCAAAAGCAGAGAACCGTTGTAGATTTTTTTAAAAAATAATATTTAATTTAAATATATATATTAAAATTTTATAATTATTAAATTAATTTTTTATTTAAATATAATTTATAGAAATCGGGCCAAGGATGCATGCCCCACTAGGGCCTTGCCTAGCACCCAAATTTCTCACAAGTCGTGTTAATCCGGCACGACTCATTTGACACCTCTACTTGTGGTAATTCAAAGTCCACTCCTTGTGACAACTCTACTTGTGGGAATTCAAAGTCCACTCCTTGTGACAACTCAAAGTATATTGCTTATAGCAATTCAAAGTCCACTCGTTTTGGAAAATTAAATCCACTCACCATGGCAAATTAAGTTTATTCATCGTAGCAAATCAAGATCACTCATTATGGTAAATCAAATACACTCAATGTAGCAATTTAAATTCACTCATTGTGGTAAATCAAATATATTTCGTGTAACAACTTAAGTTCAATCATTGTGGCAAATCAGATCCATTCATTGTAGTAATTCAAGTTCACTCCTTGTGTCAACTCGCTTTCACATGGCAAATAAAGTCCATTGTCATGTGGCAATTCAAGTACATTTCATACAGCAATCAAGTATACATAATACACGGCAAATCAAATCTGTTCTCACATGGTAAATAAAATCAATTCTCACAATAATGACACAAGAGCCAAATACCTAAAATTTGTTCACATCCACTCCTCTTACTGAGAAAACTTGCGAAGTGGATGCGAAGGGGCATTTATTTAAGTCAATTTTGGCAAAAAATAGATTAAACAAAATTCACTTAAAATATAGAATTGCGTGCCACTAGATTGTGATCCAAATGTGGGCCTTAATTGGATGAAATTGCGATCAGATTCAATTAAAAATTGGGTTAATTTAGAGTTAAATTGTTGAAAAATTCAGACTCAAGCTAAAGAGAATTGAGAGGGTTGGATATTTGGATCAAAATTGGGCGTAAATTAGACCAAAATTAAAATATAAAAATCTTTACAAATAAGTCCCTTGACCAAATAAATTTTCCGAATAAGTTCTCGAAATAAAAATTTTGCAAAAATTCCTTAAAAATTCTTAAATTTCAAATTAATTTTCACAAAATCTAGGGTTTATGAATAAAGCATCAAAATTTTATATTCGCAAATAAATCACAAAAATTTCTAATTTTGTAAATAAGCCCCTGAATTTTTTATTTATAAATAACTCCAAATTTTTACGAAAAGGACCTTGAAAGTTTTAAACTTTCATAAATAGGCTCTTTTGTAAAAGAGCCCCTAAAATTTATTGAATTCTATTTTTTGTCCAAATTTATCAGAAAAATTTATGAATAACTCTCCTGAAAATTCAGCATCCAAAATAGTATATATTTTAAAATTCTTCATTAGGGAAATAAACCCCAATCAACCAATTATCATGCTAATCATAAGATTTCAGAAATACAATCAAATACAATTCTATTACAAATCAGGACACAACAATATTCTAAATCGGGCCAATTAGTGATTTGATTTCAATCTTCTTCAAAGCCTATAAAAAGTGTTGAAGACTTGTAGCATCACAGAGACGAATGATGATAGAAAAAATGAAAAAGGGATTAGAAAGCCATTGTCCAAGAATTCATAAAGGTCAAAGATTAAAAAGGTGAAAACTTGTACTTAGCTCAGTTCCTCTTCTTCTCTTTGTCTGCTCTCCTCCTTTCCCATAGGATGAGTGGCCGCCGATCCGTGCTGCTCGCCTTCTGCTCTTGAGGTCTATCATACTTGCACCAAGTAGAGCTCACCCTCATCCTGCATCTCACCTAGCCTATGCCCTGGCCTTCTCATTAGAGAATCGCCACGCGGCCAAGCTGCCACATAAGCACCCATTGGCACCTGTTTAAGGCGATTTGTAGCACAATCAAATTTGATTGAAATATGATTAAAATTGAGACTTGCATGTCACTAAATTATGGATGTGGGTTTCAGTTAGGCTTCAATTATATTCGACTTTGACTAAAAATTGAGCTCAATTTGAATTTAAATCATCGAAAAAATTTGGGCTCAAGCTAGGTCTAATACAAATAAGTTGAGTGGACTACATTTTTGAACCAAAATTTTGATCCAAAATTCATTTAAAACTTAAGCCAAATTGACAAAATATAAGAATTTTGTAAATAGACACCTAGATTAAATAAATCTTTATAAATAGGTCCTTGATTGAATTTTTCTTATAAATAGGTCAGCAGAATAAGAATTTTACAAACAATTTTAATAAAATTCTAAAATTATAAATTAGTCCTGCAAAATCTAGGATTTATAAATAAGTTCCTCAATGGATCGATAATTATGATTTGGTCTCTATCAAATCTAGGATCTACAAATAAATCCTTTCAAAATTTTTTATTTATAAATACTCGGCTAGAATTATTGACTTTTTATAAATAGGTCCCTCAAAAATTTTTATTTACAAATAAATCTAAATTTTACTCAAAAACAACTCTGAAATTTTCAAAAACTTTATAAATAAGTATTTTTACAAAAAGACCCCTAGAATTTATACAATTATAATTTAGTCCATTTTTTAAAAAAATTACAAATAACCCCCTTATAAAATTCAATATCCAGAGTTAATACAAGTTTGAAATCTTTGTTATTCATTGTTAGTAAACTCATCCAAAGAATTATCCAATTCACAATAATTCAGTCTAAACAAAATTTATTCAAGATAAATAAAAAAAAGAAATCGATAAAATCTCGATTCGAAATTTTGATTGAAGTTTAATCCAATCCAACTAGATCTTCTTGTTGCCTATAAAAAGGAGATCCCTTTGAACTTGAAAAAGAGGCAAAAGGGTCAAGATACCGTATCGGAAAGGAGAACACAGCAAGTTAGAGAACAAATAGAGAAAAGCAGAGGTAGGTTTTCTTTTTTCTATCTCTTTTATTTTGTTCTTTCTTTCCCTTGTTGAACTTGCCTTTCTTCTTCCCTCTCCTTCCCTGTGCTTGCTCCCGAATTTCATACCTGTAGCTCTGCCCAAACTACCATCCCGGCCTCCTGTTAGTCCAACTCACCATTTCGGTTTGTGTCTGACCACCAGCAAATAAGTCACCCCTTGCCGGTGAGCCCCACCGCACCAACACCCCTGATTGCTCATCGGCTTAGCAGTTGTGCCCGTATGACCCGACCGCCATTGTCCACTCCAAACCATAATTGGATCTCTTGCACCTGCCCTTGAAAATCTTTGCAACGCATCCTCAACTCTCGTTGACGAGCTCTAGCCTGCCTCCTACCATCCCATAGCCAAGTTGCCTCCAGCCCGCACGTAGGTTGCTGCCCACCTTCGCAATCGTTGCTTCACCTTGCCACCGAGAAGAACGATGGGATCTAATCAGGAGATGGCTGGATCTCACCAGGAAGGAGGCTGAGCCACCATGGCTCGGTCGTGAGGGCTATGAGGAAAGTAAAAAGGGATACGGTTTCGGGCTTAAGTTTGAAGAAGCAGCAGAAAAAAGGATAAAAAATATATAAAAAGACTTGTGCAATGAAAAAAAAGAGAAAAAATTCAGCCAAAATAGAGGAGAAAAGTTTTAAGTTTGAGGGAGAAGAAAAAAATAAAAAAAAGAAAAAAATTGTTATATATAAAAAAAAATTCAATAAAAATAATAAAAAAGAAGAGTTTTCAATTTCATGACTACCCGCGATTTTTGGTATTATGGCAAACTCTGGACATTACCTCGGCCACCCGCGACCTCTCAAGATGATAATGAAGATAGTAGACTCTCGATATAGCCGGCGGCCACCCGCAACCCCTCAAAGACAACAGATTTTCATCACCATAAGCTAATCTTTGGGCTAGCATCCAGCCAGCCTTCGAGCTCAAACTCAGCCGGTCTTTGGGCTCAAACCTATCTAACCTTCAAGTTCGCACTCAGCCAACCTTCAAGCTCACACTCAGTCAGCCTTTAGACTCACACTCAGCAAGTTGTATTTAGCTAACCTTTGGGCTCACTTTCAAGTTAGCATTTATTCTCTTACTCAACTAGTCTTCGGGCTCACACTCAGCCAGCCTTCGAATGGACACCCAAGCTAGTCTTTGGGCTCACACTCAGCCAGCTTTCAAGTTTACACTCAGCTAGTTTTCGGACTCGTATCCAGTCTGTCTTTGGGTTTGCACTCAACTAGCCTTTGAGCTCGCATTTAGCCAGCCTTTGGGCTCACACTCAGTCAGCTTTCGGTCTCACATCCAGCCAACCTTCAAGCTCACACTTAGCGAGTGTTTGGTCTAGCAGTTAGCCAACTTTTGGGCTCACACTTAGCCAGCTTTTAGATTTGTATTTGCTATCCTTCGGGCTTGCACCTTAGCCGGTCTTCGAGCTTACATCTAAGTCAATCTTTGAACTTGCACCCAATTAGCCCTTGGGCTGGCACAAAGTCAACTTTCAAGCTGGTGAACTAAGCAAGCCTTCAGGTTTGTACACTTAAAATTTGGCCATAGGTCCACTATAAATTATCATAAACAGTCATGGACCCTTAAATCAAATTGATTAATGTGAAGTAACTCAATCACAACAAATAAATAAAGGCCAAGTTGGCTCAAATGGATTTAAGTTAGTCAAACAATGAATAAAACTCAAATCAAGCTGGACTCCAAGAATCTAAATCAAATTAACCTAAATTAAATCAGTTCAGACCTAACCCTAATTAGGTTCAAGTCAGGTGAATTTGAAATCAAATCCAATTTGGATTGAAGTAAACTCAAATCAAACTCTAATTGAGTTAAATCAAGTCCAAACTAAAGGAGCTAAGCTCAAAGTCAAACTAGAACAAGCCAGGCTGAGCCTAAATTGAAATCAAGCTAAACTAAATTAGTTTAGACTTCAATTGAAGTCCATCAAGATACAGACCTAGACTTGATAAAAGTCCAACAGAGGGTCAAACTTAACTCAAGCTAAATAAAATTAAACTCAAATTTGAACTATATTAGTCCTGATAAAACTAAATAGGGTTAAACCGAGTCCCACTGGGTGTACTGAATCTTCAGGAATATTCCAAGGTTATAAATAATGAGTGATATTATCACCCTGACCTAAATCAAAATTAGTTTAAATAGAACTAAATAAGGTCAAGATAAGTTTTGTTGGATGCACTACAAAAGCCTTTAGTAATATTTCAAAGTTATATTCAATCCCATAAGTCATTGGTGATGCTACCAAACTAAAGAAGTTAATTGCTAATACGCTCCAAGCTGTCAACAAACTTCATCAACACCTGGTCACCTGCGACTTTTCTTAAGCTAGGCTTTGGGTCCATCAAACCCAAGTTAGCCTTGGGACTGCCAAAATTATAGGTCAGCCTTCAAGCTCGCCAAAATTATAAGCTAGTCTTCCAATCTGCCAAAGCTAGGCTAGCTAAAATTATATACTAGCCTTTGGATCTGTCCAACTTAGGCCAGTCTTTAAGCCAGCTGAAATTATAGGCTAGCCTTTAGGCTCATCGAAGTTAGGTCAGCCTTTAGGCCCGTCGAACTCAAGCTAGCCTTCGGGCTTGCTAAAATTATACGTCAACTTTTGGACTGGTGAAACTCAGGCCAACCTTTAGGCTTGCTAAACCCAAGACAACCTTCAAGCCTACCTAACCCAAGCTAGCCTTTGGGTCAACAAAAATTATAAGTCAGCCTTTGAGCCCACCAAAACTAGGCTAGTCTTTGCACCTGCCAAATCAAGCCAACTCTCAGGCTCACACCTCCAAACTAACTTTTGAACTCACAAACCAACCCAGCCCACAAGCCCGCCTAAAATTATCATAACAGCCAAGGACTCTCAAGTCAAATTAATTAACACGAACCGACTCAATCTCATTGAACTCAAATCCCAAATTGACTCAGATAGACCACCAAATAAATCCAAATTAATCAAATAAATGGACTAAAACTCAAATTAAACTAAACCCAAATTGAGTTAACCCAAATCAAATGAACTGAGACTCAACCCTAATCGAATTCAAGTTGGGATAATTCAAAATCAAGTCAAGTTCAAATCAAATCTCATTTGGATCGAACTAAGCTTAAATCAAACCCTATTTAGGTTAAATCAAATTCAAATTAAAGAGCCAAACTCAAAGTTAAACTAAAACTAGGCTGAGCCTAAATTGAAATCAAGTTGAACCAAATTGATTTGAACATAAACCAAAGTCCATCAAGATGCAAACTCCAAAACAAGGTTAGCCTTGACCTCAATCAAATATATTTAGACTCCAATACAAGTTATTACTTATGCCTCATTAGGTATAAAAATATTTCAAAACCAAATGAAATTATTGTTTACGCCTCATTGGCTATACAAATACTTCAAAACCAAATGAAGTTATTGCTTACGCCTTATTATTTATAGAAATACTTCAAATAAATGAAGTTATTGCCTATGTTTCATTGGCTATAGAAATACTTCAAAATTAATGAAGTTATTGTTTACATCTCATTGGTTATGGAAACACTCCAAAACTAAATGAAGTTATCACTTACGGCTCACTGATTATAGAAATACTTTAAAATCAATGATGTTATCAACTATGCCCCATGAGCTATGGAAACACTTCAAAACTAACTAAAATTATAACTTATGCCTCATTGATTATAGAAACATTTCAAAATCAATGAAGTTAATGCTTAGACCACACAAGCTATGAAAACACTTCAAAATTAAATGAAGTTATTGCTTACACTGTATTGGCTATAGAAATACTTCAAAACTAATAAAGTTATCACCTACATCCTACGAGCTATGGAAATACTTCAAAACAAATAAAGTCATCACCAACACCTTATTGGCTAACAAAAATACTTTAAATCTCAACGTTATCGCAGATGCTTTATTAGTTATGGGAACACTTCAAAGTAAATAAAATTATCACTAATGTTTTATTAGCTAATAGAAATATTTTAAATCTCAAAATTATCACCAATGCCTTATTTGCTAATAGGAATATTTCAAATCAAATTAAGTTATCACCAACATTCAATGCTATTGGAAACACTTTGAACTTCTCTCATTTCTTCCCATGTTCCATCAGATGATGATATCTACTAAAGACTGAGTTGATCAGAGTTAGATGCCATATGATTCAATATAAGAGGGTGGGGCAGCAACACATATCAAATCTTCTTCTCTAGAGCTCCTTCTTTCTCTTCTCCTTTTCTTTATTTCTCTTATATATTTATGATTTCATGTTGGAATTCATTGTGAAGTGAGGGTATTCCCTTACTTAAGTCATGTACCATTTCTTAAAATCAATCAAATTCTCTCTTCTTTTTTTTGTGTTTCTATTTTATTAGCTAAATTTTTTGTTTTAGGAGATTTTTAATAATTATTGAGGTTATTAATAATAGGGGCTTACGCCTATTGGAAGTTAATTCTCTCACAATGCCAAATAGTAAAATTAAAATCAAAACACACTTTGATTTGTGCATCGAGGTTGCTCTTTGGGGTCTCTGCCACTCTGGGTTACCAAAATCAATACCATAATTCCTTCTTTCAATATTCTAACTTTTAGTTTGGCCACAAGTCCTACATTTCTTACACTTCTCAGGGCAGTACTTTTATGAGGCTCGAAGGGAAATAGACTCCAAGGAGAGCAAGGCTGAGAAGGAGGTGGACCTACTTCACTCTCAACTCGAATCCCTCCAGAGTAGTGTAGAGGACTCAAAGAGAAAGGCAAAGGAAGAGAAGAACTTCTTCACTGTCGAGCATGACTTGGCCTTGTCAAACATGGAGGCAATGAGGATCAAGGTGGAGGTGCTAAAGACTAAGCACCAGACCACTTTGGAGGAGACCAAGAACACCGCTATCGCCAACTACCTTTGAGGCAAAGCACCAATGCCCTGAAGATGACTTAACCATCTCATTTGTGGGGACACAGTGAAGCAAACCAGTCACATCTCCAACTTTGACCCCGAAGATCTTGCATTGTGCTCTACAATGAATTAAGGGTTTTGATGCCTCAAGTGGGAGTATAAGGTGCTTCTTTAGAGGGAGAAGGAGGCTACTGTAGAGATGATAGGTGAGAGTCAAGAGGGGGAGGAGACAATGGAGGCCAAGGCCAAGGTCATTCCAGTGCCCAAGAAGCCAGCACCTCTGAATATCTCTAATTGATTATATCGCTCCTTTTGTAATGGGAGAGTTTTTGTACTAATATTTTGCTTCCCATTTCAGTAAAATTTCTCTTTCCTCCTATGTTGTTGTGTTTTTTGAGGTGATCTTTCAACTTTCTTAACTTAATCCAATCTCACCCAATTGTTCTTGACGATTGAGATGGTTACACATACCAACTTTCTTGAAGATGAATTCTTTAAAGTATTAGCTCAACTGATGAGTCCAGGGTGTTGGGTGCTCATCAGCACTTCTTAACACTTATTTTTTGTAGTTTGGGAGTCTCTGCAGATCAACCAAGATTCTCTTCAAGGATATCTTTAGATAGGGATGTCTCAGCTAACATACTTGGCTAAACTACAAACTTGACTCCACCCTTTGACAGTTTTGTTGGCACCTTGCATTATAATTTCTTTTATTCAACATGAAGCTTGCCTCTTAGTTTGGACTTGAGCATTTTGGTTGGTATGAGGTTGAGTCCTTTGCCTCATCTGAACTGAGGCCCTTAGTCCTTGGCATTGGATCGAGGTCTTATACTTCATCTAATTCGAAGTCTTTATGCTTGGCATTGGACCGAGGTCTTATGCTTCATCTGATTCGAAGTCTTTATGCTTGGCTTTAGGCCAAGATCTTATGCTTTATCTAATTTGAGGTCTTTATGTCTGGTATTGGAATGATGTCTTATGTCTCATTTGATTTGAGGTCTTTGTGTCTGGCATTGGATCGAGGTCTTATGCCTTGTCTGATCCAAGATCTTAGTGACTAGCATTAGGTCGAGGTTTTATGTCTTATCTGACCTGAGATCTTTGTGCTAGTCATTAAGTTGAGGTCTTATGCCTCATCCGATCTGAGGCCTTTATGTCTAGTATTAGGCTGAGGTCTTATGCCTTATTTGATCTAAGATATTTATGCCTAGCATTGGGTTGAGGTCTTATGCCTAATCTAATTTGAGGTCTTTGTTCTTGGTATTAGATTGAGGTCTTATACCTCATCTAATCTGAGGTCTTTGTATCTAGCATTGGACAAAGATTTTATGCCTCATCTAATTCGAGGTCTTTGTATTTGGTATTAGGCTGAGATCTTATGTCTTCTCTAATTTGAGGTCATTGTATCTAGCATTGAGCCAAGTTCTTATGTATTATCTAATCTGAGGTCTTTGTGCAATCTCTTGGGTGAAGACTTATTTGTAAAGCATAAATTTTATTGAAAAATAAATGAGACATGATTTTAAAGATAGAACATTTTCAAGTTATTGATGTGCTATGTCCTCGAGAGTACTTGGCCATTTGGGTGCTCAATCTTGAAAGTTCTTGGTCTCATAGCTTAGGAGACTCTAAACTAATCTAATTTGGAGAGAGCTTCCCTAAGGTTCTGTCAATGAGCTTAGCTCAATTAAGTACCCAATCTCCTAGTCACAATTCTCAGAAAACGGACCTAGGTGTTATAATAAAGCACCACTCACTATTGATACTTGGCAATCATAGTGTGAGCCTTCTCTCAGATCTCCAAAACTAGGTCCTTCTTAGTTGGTTATGTTCCTTATTTAGCAATAGATCATAACCCTAAACTCATGGTGAAGTGAGCCAAATTTTTATAGGGATGACTGCTTGACCTCATAAGTGAGCATATAGGGTGACTCCTCAATTGTCGTTTGAGGAGTAGTTGAATAGGACCATAAAATATGTGCATCTCTTTAATCTAGCACTTTTTGTCCTCTTAATACATTTCTTTATCCCTATGAGCAAGGTTCGGTTTGTTACCTCAGCCAATCCATTGGCTTGGAGATATGCTATCAAGGTGAATCATTACTTAATATGGAGGTTGGTGCACTCTCTAAATTTTGAGCTGTCAAATTACTTCCCATTATCTATGACTAGCACATGTGGAAGCCTAAATCTATAAATTAAATTTTGCCAAAGGAACTCTTGGATCTTTTTCTTGGTGATCGTAGAAAGTGGCTCAACTTCACCTACTTGGTAAACTAATCAATAGCAACTATTAAGAATTTTCTCTATCTCGAGGTTATTGAAAAAGGGCCCAAGATATCCATTCCTCATTTGTTGAAGGGCCACACCACTTGAGCCTATTGGAGAGAGCTATGGGGCTGTGGTAAATCAAGGTATGCCTATAGCACTGTTGCATTTAGATACAAACTTGAATGCTTCAGTGGTCATGTTAGTCTAGTAGTATCCTTGTCTGAGGAGCTTATATGCAAGGGTCATGGCTTTCACATAACCCCTTATGGACTTTATGAAGGGCATAATCAACTTCCAAGAGTTTCAGGTAGTGGAGTAGTGGTCATGTGAGTGACCTCTTGCACAAGACTCTATTCATTGGGGTGAAGTTTGAAGCTAACCTCATAATCCTTCGAGTTTCAAGTTATCCCTCAAGAAGTTCCTCTCTTTTTCCAAATAAGTAATGATTGAGTCCATCCAACTTGACCCAATCTATTGCATTCACCTCAGCATTTTTAGAATAACTTGGCCGCTAGAAAACCCTCCACAAAAATTGGCCAAGACTAGTCATGCAAGGGCATTCACCTCAATGTTACTATTCTGAGGTATGTAGCAAATTTCAACTCTATCCATTGCTTTCGTGATTTGGCTAGGTACTATATCATGGTTGCTTCTTTTGCTCATATTCTCCAGTGACTTACAAACACACAAGTTGGGAGTTGCTAAATACCTTGAGTTCTTTGGCTCCTGCTACCAATGGTACACGTAATCCAAGGAGAAAAGCTTCATATTCTGTGAAATTATTCAAAACTCCAAATTCTAGCTAAGCTAGGTACTCGGCCACCCTTATGTCCAGACTTTGGAGGGCTACTCCGATGCTACACCCTGTCTTGCAAGAGGAGCCATCAACTCAAACCTTCCATAGTTCACATTCTAATCCAGATTTGTATGATGTAGTTTCCACCATGAAGTCTGCTAGGGCTTGTGCTTTGATGGTTTTTCGAGCTTCGAAAGTCACCTCAAATTGTCTTAATTTGATTGACCATTTAAGTAATCACCCTGATATTTTTGATTTTTGTAGTGTCTGCCAAAGCGAAAGATTAGTAAGTACCATGACTAGATGTGTTTGGAAGTATGAACAGAGCTTTCGAGTTGCTAGCACCATAGTGTAAGCAAGCTTTTCTAGAGGAGGGTATCGAGTCTTTGCCCCATGAGCACATGACTCACATAGTAGATGCTACTTTCCATCTCTATTATTTATTAGCACCAAACTCACTGCTTGGTCTATAGCTACAATGTAGAGGAAAAATACCTCATTTGGCTTGGGTCTTACTCAGCCAAATATTTCTTGAGGTCTTCGAAGGCTTGGTCACACTCCTTGGTCTATTTGAATCCCAAGCCTTACTTGAGAGCCTTGAAGAAGGGGAGTCATTTTTCTCCCAACCTTGACAAGAAGTGGTTGAGCATCACCAAGTGACCCATGGGTCTTTGCATCTCTTTAATAGAGCCCGGGGGTTTTATTTTCCTCATTGCCTCAATATTCTTGGTATTAGCCTCAATTCCTCACTCTGAGATTAGGTAATTGAGAAAATTTTTTGAGCTTACTCTGAAAGCACACTTCTTAGGATTCAGCTTCATTTTGAACTTTTGCAATGTGTTAAAAGTTTCTTCTAAGACTTTCAAGTGCCCTTCGGTGTGGGTACTTTTCACTAGCATGTCATCAATATATGTTTCTATATTCCCCCCAAGATGAGCCTCAAAGACCTTGTTCATCATTCTTTGGTATGCTACCCCTGCATTTTTTCGCCCAAAAGGCATACCAATGTAGCAAAAAGTACCTTGATTGGTGATGAAAGCCATTTTCTCCTCATCTTTGGGGTGTATCTAAATATGGTGGTGATCCAAGAATGCATTCAAAAAGCTTAGAAGTTGATGGCCTAAGGTAGAGTCCACCAATTGATCTATCTTAGGCAAAGGATAATTGTCCTTCAGGCAAGCCTTGTTCAAGTCGATAAAGTCAACGCACATTCTCCAATTGCTGTTGGCCATTTTTACCATCACCATATTCATTAACCACCCGAGATAATGGACTTCTTTGATGAATCCTACATTGAGGAGTTTGTTTACCTCTTCAGCATGGCTCTTTGACACTTGGGAGCAAAGTGTCTCATCTTCTATTTGATTAGTTTATAATTTTCTACCACTGCAAGTTCCTACTACATGACCAAGCGGTCTATACAGGGTAGATCTTCCAAAGACCATGTGAAAACATCTTGACTCTTCCATAGGAACTCTCCTAGTTTGGTGCATAGAGGCTCCATAAGGTTCACACCGAGCTTCAATGTCCTCCTTGAGATTTCATCTACAATAAAATTGACAAGTTGCTCCATAGGCTTCAAGTGCATCTTATTTAGTTCAATAGCAAACTCATTGACCTCAACCACTATTGAACACTTGCCCTTCTAGTTGAAGTTATTTTGTCAATAAGTTCTTTGTGCTTCTTAACAAGATTTTGGTCCCCCCATACTTCACTTGTGTCATGCTTAGTTGGAAACCCCATGACTAAACGAAATGTCAAAATTACTACTTAGAATGGATTAAGCACTGGATGACCTAATATTACGTTGTATGCCAAGTGTATGCAAACCACCACAAACTTTGACCTAATGGTAGTGCTTCTAGTGTTTTCTCCGACTGTGAGGAGTAGATCGATTATGCCGATCAGAGTAACTGAGTCTCTAATAAATCCCGTGAGCATCCCAACAAATGGATCCAACTTCTGCTTAGTCTTCATCTGATTGTAGACTCTAATGAATAAAATATTTATTGAGCTTCCTAAATCCACTATGATACGTTGCATATTATAATCATCCAAAACTATCAAGATCACTAGTGTGTCATTGTGGGGCATTCGAATTCCCTCCAAGTCCTTCATAGAGAAGACTATATCTTAATATTTAGGCTCAGAATATTGTATCTTCATTGGCTCCTCCGACTCCTCTTGCCCCCCAATGATGGTTTGGCATTTACATGTTGACACCAAGGCTTCACTTATCGATGGACTCATTAGAATCATATTAAGGTGTCCCTTTACTAGGGGTTGTATTTTGTAGTGGAATTTCTTTTCAAAGAATCTTGAGGACAAGGTTCCTATGTATGAGTCTCCTCAGCTTGCTTACCTCGGCGAACAAACTATCTGAGGTGCCCCTCTTTAATGAGTCTCTTGATTTCATCTTTGAGATGTCTGCATTTATCAGTATCATGATCATATTTTCAATGAAAATAATAGTACCATAATTTCTTGAGATGTTGCCTAGTCGTGCAAATTGGCAAAGACCTCCATAGGAAGTCTCGATGCTCAATTTGAGCAAGAATCTTCAATCTAGAATGATTTAGTGAAGTGTAGACCTAGAACTCTAGCCTGCAATCAAGCCTTTAGTCACTTTACTCGGTTCTCTATCTCTTTAACTTGGGAACCTTGGCTTTCTGAGTCTCTTTCCTTTGTTTGCTAGAACCTTTAGATTCTCTTTTGGCTGAAATGACTTCTTGGCATCAATGTTCTCATGGACTAGCTATATGAACTCTGCAAGGCTCTTGGGTGGTTAGTGGGCTATTTCATGGGCAACCCAATCTTGCTAAATTCTATTGATCACTATAGCCAGGGCGATGGAGCTATCCACCTTGGTAATCTCAAGCCAAGGTTTATTGAATCAGGCGAAATACTCCCTCAAGCTATCATGCTCTTTTTGCTTCAATGTAAGCAAAGTAGAGGCATCCTTACATCGAGGTACAAGCGAGATAAACTACTGTATGAATTGGCCTGCTAGGTCATTGAAGGATATGATGGAGTACATCGAAAGTTTGGACTACTAGGCCTACGCTAAACCTTACAATGTCATGGAAAATGTCTTACACATGGTAGAATCCTATGTGCCTTAGAGGATCATGGCATTGTGGAAAGTACTGACATAGTCAACTAGGTCTTTCAAGCCATCATATACTTCGTAAAGAGGTTGTCAGAACTTTAGTTGTACCAAAGAATATGCCACTTCAAGGATCAATAGGGTATCATACCTCACTTGGTTTGGATAAGCTAGTACCCCCGACAATTCCCAACTTGCATGGGACATGACCTCTCTATGGGTGCCTCGAGTGGGAATATGAGAAGCTCAGTTGATATGCGTGTGGTATGGGGGTTCATTAACTAGATCACATGTGGGGCTGTATCTCTCGCATTCCCTTGAGCCTTGGTATCATAGAGGAGGTATGGTCAAGGGGTCACATTGACTTTTGTGTTTATGCTTATTGAGCTATGTTGGGCTCAGTATGGCATGATGCTATAACTCGCCCTATTGATTTGGTGTGGCACCTCAGTTTAGAATTGGATCATGAGTTGGAGCTTGCTGCTGAACATAATGAGTTTGGAGATTTTGCATCATTTAGGTCTAATTTTGCAACTGCAGGGCTTGTAGGTTTCGCATGGCTTGTGGTTAAACCTCAAGTAATTAGGTTATTTGTTGAACAGTGATAATTAAAGTCTGGAACTCGTGTCTATTCATGGAGTCAGAGGATCCTGGTGGTATCCCAGATATTGTTTGCAAGGGGATGCCCGAGGCTGTTGTGGCATTTGAATCACTGAGTTGGCCTACTGAATTAGCTCATTTGGTCCATTGGATAAATTATACAATTCTGTCAGTACCAGGGCCATTTGCCCCCCAAGAGATTTTTTTGGCAACGGTGGTCATACTACTCTAGGGGGCATAGTAGGAGGATCATGAGGGATCTCTTAGATCAATGAAGAAGAGTGACAGAGCAAATCTCAATGAAAGCACCACTATTGATAGAGCTCGATTCACCACTGATTTTAATCGAAAAAACTCCTTGAAATCTTAATCTACTAGCTACCCTTTCTTTAATATGTACAAAGAAGAATCATGAAGGAGACCGTTGGGAACTCTTTGACGGCGGTCGCTCCAATGCTCAAATCAGTTCAGTATTCACGAATGAAGATCAAATAGGAGATTAAGTATTAGTCCTTTACCTCTCCAGCTGTCCGATTATTTATAATACTCCTAGAGATTTAGCTTATCCGGATCCTGTGATCTTGGTTAATTGTTCCGCAAAATTTTTCGTAAAAGGGGGATCAATCTCGGATTCCTCGGGATTGACTCCTAAAGAGATTGCGAAATAATCAGTTGGTATATCAATACTAACAAATTGAGTCTAGTGAGTTCGGTTATAGACAGATTTTAAGGTATAGTTGACCTTTCCCGCGAGCTCATTCATATAAGAAGTTACTTAGCTCATAATGGTTCAGTGTATTGCTGAGTCTTTAGCTCAGTTACTTTTGCTCACAACCTGCCCTTTGGGCTCAACTTTATTGACTTTTTTGATACAGGAAGATTTGGTTCAAAGGTCGCCCTTTAGTTGCCTTAGTTAGCGGCTTCGTTTTTGGTTCATGTATATCCAATTTCTCCGAATCGCCACTTAATAACTTGATGTATCATAAAAAAAAAATACTTGTTTTATTAAAATATTTACAAATATTAATTTTATAAAGTTTTATTTAAAATATTCACATGCAAAATATAGTAAAAAAAATTTCCTGCAAAATTAGTGTTTTATTTCAACAAATATCTTAGGGTATGAATCACTTATTTTGTGTAATATTTACGAAAACTCTCTTATGTTTTTGTTTTGACAAATATCTTATTTTGTGTAATAATCTCTTGTTTATTTTAAAAAATTACAAGTGAAATGTGTATGATGTAAATAATGACATTAGTACTTTTCTACAAATTTATTAGAAAATTTTTTTTATATAAATTTTTAAGAAAATAAGGATTTTACTATAATTTTTTTTAAAAAAAAGATTTTTATAATTTTTTTAAAAATAGGACTTGTATATAAATTTTTCAGAAATCAAGAACTTTCGTGTAAAATTTTAAAATGATAAAATTTGCAATTTTTTTAAAAAATTACGGCCTTTTTTAAAATTTTTAAGAAGACAATGTTTTTGTTTATAAATTTTTAGTGAAACGAGGGATTTTTTATAAATTAAAAAACTTTCCATGTAAAATTTAACGAAATTGATTACTTGTCTATAATTATTTTAAAATCACGAGCTTTGATGTAAATTTTTAAAAAATATGTGAGGTTTTTCTTATTTTTTAATAAAATGATGAGCTTTTTATACATTTTTAATAAAATATGGATTTTATGGGAACATTTAAGAAAATGAGAATTTTGAAATCATTATAATGTTAAAGTATAAATAAAAAATGAGGATATATGTGAAAATTAGTTTAAGAAAAATTTTCGACTTAAATTTTGATTAAAATTCAGTGAGGATTTTAGATTATAAAAATTAAAAAGGAAGAAATTATAGATAAATATTAAAATAAAGGAGATCATTTCTTATATAAGGTTGTATATAAAAAATCTTAAAAAAAGAAAGGCAAATATTTTGAAAACAGCAACATTCAAATGGAATCTTTGGTGACTAAATTAGGTGTATATGAAATCCCATAACTAGCATTGGTATGTGTCATGGTGATCTCATGCTATTGTTATTTGTAGACAGGTTCTTTTAAATGAAATGAAAAACTTGGTCGGAGCGCTTTTGATTGTTTTGCATGTTGCATCGTCGTGATTTATGAGGAAGAAGAAAAGCAAAAATTATCTTTCGAGAGGTTTAAGTTTTAAGTATTATTCTCTCTAAAATAATAATAATAATAATAATAAAGTTAAAGCAGAACAATTGCTACATTTGCTATAATTAAGTTCTCCAGGAGACTATCAGGATCGTCTCGTAGTATAAACGGAGCAAATATTTGTCAAAGAATGACGAGCGAAAATTGTCTTCCACGCGATGATCGAACGAGGAAAAATTGTACGTGTCATCGTTGTTGCGATTTGATGACAAGCTTTTCTGATGCGACAAAAACCTAATAATGGTAAGATGGTCGCCGATGAATCAGGCAATCCACAAGTCGTGTTGTACCCGTCGAGCAAATGGCTTAAAGAAATTGATATTGCCTGACTCGCATGGAGCATCAGGGGACACAATGACAGTGACAAATGGTCCATGTTCGATGCCATTTTGACAAATTTTGGCTAAGAAATGGGTTAATTAATTTTGCGTAGCGCTTAACTTTTCATTTAATACATGTTAGAATGAGATTTTTGTCATCTCGACGTCTATCGAGTCTTTTCCGTTGTCTTGACTTAGAAGATTTTGAGATGCATTTTTTTTTTTAATGAAAATTGCGACTAGTTTTACTAGCTCACCATTTGATTAACTTGGCCGTCAACTAAATTTTTTAACCTAATTAACAAACTCTAATTGAACATATTTTATAGACCACGGACCCCTCCATTGCTGCTTATCGTTTTGACAATTTTTTAATTTTTTTTAAGTTTTTGAATATGATTGCTGAAAAAAAAGCTCGGCATCGCTTAGTTGTTTTTTTTTTTTCCTTTTGCTTTTTTATGTATAGCACCGAGTTAAGATCAGTGGCCCATTTCAATTCACAAATGAGAGACAAATGGATGGCACTTCCATTTCCCAAAGCTAAAGGTGACGAGAAAAAGAGGGAACCAAATGAAAGAAATTCTTGAGAATCTTAATACATCTTTTCTACACTGGGGTTTGGTGGAGATCTTTAAAGGATAAAGTTTTCAACTGTGCACTGGAAGCAACAAGCAAAACTGGCAAAAAAAAAAAAAAAAAAAAAACTAAAGAAAACTGATTTTGCATGTCTATATATATTAATCTGTCATTAGTCCAACACCTATTGATTTTCCTATGCTCTTTTGTCGCCCTTTTTGCCAACCTACAAAGCAAAACCGTGCCTCAGCATTTATCAGCCCTTATGATCTTCAACTTCTTCACAGTAGCCAGAAACATCCTGTTCGAACAGAAAAACATTTAACTCAAATCGACATGCAAAATTACGAAAAAAAATTTGATCAAGATAGAGATGGAAATTAATGCATACTCCCAAGGGACATCTCCGACCATCATCCAGTCTCCTTCCCTGTCTTCATAAGTGAGCACATGAGTGTTCTTTGGAGGCACTTGAGCAAAATTAGGACCTGCATCAACTGCGCATAGTTGAGACGGAGATTACAAGAATTGCAGCAAATTCAAATAGAAGCATGGATTGTGTGTGTGCATGAGCTCACAAAGAATGGTGGTTCTGAACATGCGGCCGAGGGTCTTTATTAGGCCATCGTAGCCGCTTACTGCGAACAAGTCCAATTTCCGACCGATTGGTATTCCGTCCATGTAGACCTTGACGAAGAAGGTTGTGGGATGTTGTCGATGGCTTCTCTTTTCCTCGAGCGCGCTCCTAAGAAGTGGTTTGATTGGTGGCCAATCAGATAGTTGGTCCCTAATGGCCAACAATGGAAGAGGGGGGAGAAAGTAAATTATAGTAAGGATTAATCAGAGGTGTAAAGCTTGAAAGCAGGGTTTGGTGGCAAACAGAGAATTAGTGACCCTTGAAAGTCAAGTAAAGAGATGAAAAAAAAAAGGTCAAGTGAGATTTTTAAAGTTGAATTAACTAGTAAAATATGGGAAGAAAAGAAAGACGGGATTGGCTTAACAGAAAGAAAGAGAATAAAAGAAACGAAACCTAAAATTGTTAAGAGTTCTTGAACCAAAAATAGTTAGCAATTGAATAGAAAATGAAAAACTATAGAGAAGACCGAATGGAAAAGTGTGAGAATGTCAAAATGAAAAACATTAATGCACTTCATATATCTTACAATGAAGAACAAGAATGACAGAAGTTACAATCAAAACATGGCAATAAAGCATGAGCTACGAGGGGAAGCAATTGAGACTTGGTGAACAAGAAGAAAGCAATTTGACAGCCAAATTTGAGCTGTCGATATGGCCTGAAATCCAAGATCAGCTATGAACAAGGTGAGCATGAAAATCATTTATTGAGCCAAAAGCATGGAACCGATTGACCTCCTAAAGGTGCAATTCAAAGTTAAAAGAAGGTGGGAAGAGTTGTTCGAAACAAAAAAAATAGCTAATACTAAATGAGATCATCCATCAAAATTTGAATAATGAGTTCTTGAAGAACTGAGAAGAAAAGATAAACACTGATGCATAATATGAAAGGAGATTGGAAAACAGACTATGATAATGATGGGCATACCTTGCATTGGAAGAACTGTCGAAAAGAGATGAGGATGATATGCTGAGTCCTAGCCTCAGCTCTGTGCTCAAGTCTCTGCCTGATTTAGGAAGTGATGAAGAAGTAGAAAGAACAGGGTGGCTGCTGCTATCTATTGAAGAAGAAGGGGAGCTGCCTCGGTCTCCCATTTGAAGCAGCTGAGAGAAGCAGACAAAGAGAGGATGTTGCCACCTTTGTGTGCAATATAAGAATACAAGTGAGGAAGCTGAAGCCTAAGATAAATATAAGAGAGAGAGAGAGATGTTGAACAAGGCGGACCTTTTCTCTCTCTCACTCTCTTTCTTTCATTTGAAGAACAGCATGTACACTTGGCAGTATAGGAAAAGATGCTGCTCTAAACCTTGTTTAACTCATGGACAATCCACCCTTTTCATGTGTTAATAAATTTGATGAGAATCAGAAGCCCCTTTTTAAGTAGGCAAAAGAACAACACTTTGATGTAACATATCGGGTGCGCCACCGAATTGCACACCATCAAATCTTGTCCGACAACCATTCATAGCGACGAGCTTAGTCATAATCGCGAGTCTTTTAATTATTCAATAGATGTAGATGATTCATCGTCTCTGGACTAGTAAGCCACACGACATGATTAAGTGTCGATCCACCTTAGTGTTTTCTTCTTGATTATGTATTCTTCTCTAATGTAACATGAGGATCAAAATCAGACGAAGAAGACCATTTATCTCGACAATTTGCAGAATTTAGATGGTACATATTGACCGGGCAATCTAATCTAGTCAGTGCATGACAGTAGTCAATGTGCTCTGATCATGACTCTTCATCTACTGCTATATATTTTTTAGCTACAGAACATATGTGATCCACCAAATACTAAGTGTTCTTCCAAATGAGGGAGCAGGAGCCGAAAAGGCCAAGCAATTTTAAAACACGCCAACCAACAGAGATGGAAGTAGAAAAAAAGCAAGTTACCATGGGTGCAGTTGCAGGCAGACAAGGCCTCCACCTTCTTTGTGCTATGCCTCCTCCCATTTCATCATGTGCAGTACTCCTACTGACTGGCTTACGTTTTTCCCGTTGAAACAACTGCCCAAAATTTAATGCCA
The DNA here is from genome assembly GCA_005019695.1 of Trichopus zeylanicus subsp. travancoricus. NCBI lineage: Eukaryota > Viridiplantae > Streptophyta > Magnoliopsida > Dioscoreales > Dioscoreaceae > Trichopus > Trichopus zeylanicus. The sequence continues at coordinate 688,832 of RXID01014424.1, forward strand.
CCCCCAACCATTTATTGAATTCTATAATCGTATATGCAGCACAAGCCCGAACGCGGTAACATGTCAAGCTTCATGTCACATGGACTGAGAACAAGAAGAAGAAGTAGAAGAAGATGATGATGACATTTCAAAATGTGTTTGTTTTAAATTGTGCTTGTTATATGTTTTAATTCGCTAAAAGAAAATTATAACAAGAAGAATGTTGGAGGAGGCGCTTGGCGCGGTGTAGGTTCAAAAATTTTGAGTTTTTGATTTGGATTTACTCCGAATTCAGCTCTAAAAGAGGTTTCTTAAAAAAAAGGGGGGAAGAATGGTGGGGATTGGGCATGGGGTTTGATGATGATTATAACAAAAAGTTGAAATCTTAGAGAAGTTGATTTGGTGGAAGAAGGTTTAAAGGTTTTTTAAAAAGGAATGGAGGGCCGTATGAAAGGAAGACATGAGGGCGACTCCAAGGAGACATGCAATCAACTATATTCCCAAACACTAGAAAAGCTAAGCCAACCAACCTTCCCCTCCCTCCCAGACCAACCATTAACTCCTCTGCTGTTTTTTCTTTTCTCAGAATGCCAACAATCAATATTTAACTCCAATGTTGGCCAGCGATGGTCATAATAACAAGGAAAGTTCTGCGAGTCATGACATTCATTCTTATTACAAATATTTCAGCACTGGTGAATAATAATCCCACCTATAATTTGTGAAGATGTTCATGCTTCTGAATGGCTGCAACTGCAGTACTGGCTACTCCATACAGTAGGGGAAAAAATGACCGATGAGTATTCAAAGTAGGAAATTTGACCGTCACAATGGGACACTTCAGATTAAAAATGTAATGGAAATACGTGAGACATGGGGGCAAATGAGGACGGGTCGGTGGTGTAACAAGGGAAAAGAAATAGTGGGGTTTTGGTCCCCCGGCGCTGCTGCTGCTGCTTTCCTGCATCATTTTCCCCTTTATCCCTTGTTCCTGTCCCTCATTGTGACTTTGTGTACACTGCAAGCTGCTGCTGCTGCTTCTTCTTCTCTTCTCGGTCCATCCATCCTTCCATCCAGTAAACATCCCAAGATTCGATGCCAAAACTGCAAACCCGAAGAGCTGGGGATTTGGGCTTGAGGCTGAGGAGGGGGGATGAACCACGGGCCAGGGCCAATCCCGATGCAGCAGAAACACCACCGAGAGACTAGAACTCATCACGCTTCCTCCAACTGTCCCCAAACACATTGTTCCTTAATCACTGCGAGCTCAAGGACACAAAAGAGTCTGATTTCTTGTCTTTCCAAGCTGTTGCCTTCTCGTGCCATAATCATGATGCCTTGGCCATTTAATCTTCTTATTCTTCCTATAAAAAATGATTAATTAAGTATATTAAAATGGAGATGGCGAAGCATAGGGGTAACATGTCGGGGCAGGGTGTGGTGGGGAGGGGGAGCAGGATCCCATCTCGTGGCGTCAGCTTTGCCGGACTGGGTCTGCGTATCCCCTTGAGAATGTCTGCTGGCTCGTTTTTATTTTTCTCTCTTTCTCGCTGAACACGAGTTTCCGGAGAGGTGTGCCCAGTTAGATTAAATTAATGATTGACTGCATGTATAGGTGTGGCTCTCTCACATGCTTAGCTTTGTTGCTTAGTCAAATCTCGCCGATCGATCATCTTCATCGGTGTAATCATCAACCCTACGGTCATTGCATGTATATTGAAAAAAGCGCCCTACCTACCAATCCTATAAATCAATTGCGTAATATGAGACCATTTGCACACAAATCTTACAAACTTAAAGGCCAAGTTTCTGCTGCTATTTCATCCAGGCAGGTACAGGCTAAATGTAGAGCAGAATCTAAAGGTTTAAGTGCAGTTCTGAAATGTTTCAGAAGAGAACACAAATTCCTCAGATGAAACATGACGCCTAACTACAAAATGTTTGCGCTGGTTAATATACCCCTTCTATTTTGCATGCGCACTAGGCCAAAAACTCAGAAACGGCAGATGAGCTTTCATATGCTCCCTCCACACATCTGCCCAAGGCCACACCAGCAACATAATTGCCACCAAGAAATAATCCTTCAAATCCCCCTTTACGGAGTGCATTTTTCGCAGCTTCCAGATGGTCAAAATGTCCGACCGTGAATTGGGGTATGGCTTGCGGCCAAACTCTCACCCCAAGAACTAGAGGGTCTTCTGCCCTTGGATCTATCAGCATTTTTCTGAGGTCTCTATCGACAGCTTCCACAAGTTCACCTTCAGTCTACAGGCAATTTTCAACAAGTTGGAAAAAGTATTGAGGTCATAGAAACATAATTCCACAGAATAACTCACAAAAGAAAGCTCATTTGATAATACCACACTAGGGTATCCTAGACAGTTATTCACCAAATATTACTTGGAATAAGCACAGAAGCTCCAATAGTACAGGAAAAACATAGATAGGTATACCCTAGAACCCACACTACCCATAGGCAGGCAGATGGTTTATTCAGAAAATTAGGCAGACAAAAAACACAAGAATGTCATGGAAGATTATTGTTTATCAACATTGAAAATGTCAGAGTGGAAAAATAACCACGTATAAAAAATGCACAGATAATATAGATATAAGATGCTGCTCACTATTATTGCAGACAGAAAAACCTGCATCGTAACACTAAGCCAAGTTAATGCAACTAGAACCACATTAACATTATGGCCAAGTATTATGCATCTGTCCTATATAAAACATAGCAGTTATGGATTCGTATCTTCCGACAAGTTAACCACAGAGATAGTGAATTAATTACCTTGGATGTGATTCCAGTATTGGTAGCACCTCCGATGTAGTTTAGAAGTAGTACTCTTCCAGCAGGAGCTCGATTGGGAAATAGAGATGAGCTATATATTGTTCCTGACAGCAATGCAATCCACTTGGTTAGTCTTTCCAGAAAACTAGAGTAGATAAATACGTTGTTCATCTATTGACTGTGATAAAGGATTAAATGGATCAGCATTAATTGAGCAGAACAAATGATGCAAGTCTTTTGCAGAACTATGCAGTACAGTATGCCAATAAGAGGAAAAAGTCCTTTAATAGTGATGCCAATGTATGGGTTATGCCATAACATGATGAAAGAGTGAAAGATCATATGAAGAAAAAGAAGCCCATGGGTCAAAAAAAAACCAAAAGGCACTGTGTGCAACTAAAGTAGACATCAAGTGAAAAACAAATGCTAAGCAAGGAAGCAACAAAAAGGCTAAAAGGTTCTGGCGTGAATCACGCTGGTCAGATATTTGTGAGCAAGTCACTTAAAGTAGTAAAAACCTGGAAATTGAAATTGAAATTGAAATTTGTAAATTTTAAAACAACCAGAAATGATTGAATATGGGGGCATTCATAACAACAATTGGCAAAAGGAACTTTTCAAAGTTATATATAAGGTACTTGCCAGCTATCATCATGAATTTTTGATGCAATAAACCTAAATTACATCTAGTCAAGCTTTTAGTAATGCTAATCTTACGGATGAACGTTAAATGCTCAATCATCAAGGAAGGAAGTATCACCTAATGTTTCAACTCCTTGACTTCGGGGATGTAATTGCCCAAAACCCTTAAGCTCACCATCAATTAAGCATTCCTTCCGGATTGCTTCCTTGGGATATGAAATTGTAACAGCAGCAACAGGTGGATAATAAAATTTTGATAGAGCATTGGCAGCATCACCCTAGAAAGAAACAGAAATCTCATGAATCTCTGATAAAATTATGTAGCAAAAGAAGAAATTTCATACAGTTGGTAAATAAGGGCAACAAAACTAGAACAGGAAGTGTGTCAAGCATTCTTCAAATATGACGACTTCGAAAAATCAGAGCAAATTCGAGTATGATGAATGGAGGCTGTTTTATTGCATTTAAGATTTCTTTTTGCAAAACATACCGAAAGAGGACGTAACAAATTGCTGGCAACATAAGATGGAATTGTCATGACAACACTTCTGGCTCGGACAGATACTGGTCCCTCTGGTGTTTCATATGACAATGTATACCCCTGACTGTCCATTTTTCCAATGCCAGTTAGTTTCCACGACACTTTAACTTTATCACCCAACCTGAAGATTTATAAGAATTGAGTTCCAGCATTAAACTTCCTAATGTCAGTCAAGCCCTATTTTATTAACCATAATGCCATTTTAGTTCTGCTTCAATAGAATCAGACAAATTTGAAAGAAAGTTTCATCAAGCATAAATTAACCAAACTCAAGTGAAAATGCAACTGGTTTCTGAATTTGATCAACTATCTAGGTAAGATTCACTGTTTAGAAGCATGTTAACCTGTTTGTGAAACTGAGTTCAATTACTAGATTTATAATTACCTTGAATAAATTGCATCAGGTAGCATGCCAAGACCCTTCCTAAATGATCCAACAGTCTGTCCCTTTGGTTTAGGCAAACGCCTGCATATCACTTGAATTCAGACTATAGGAAAACAAAACATGTTCAAATAGCAAAAACAACGCTTTGGATATAAGTGGCTTTACGGATCTCTAGGTGGCTGAGGACTTTTACTCCTCTCCTGTATAGTTTTAAAAGTTCCACCAATGATACTTCCACCATTCTGCTCCAATTTCCACACTTTCCCAAAGGCAGCTTTCATGCTAAGCTTTGCAGGATCACCAGCATATACACCTACATAATTGAAAAACTGAATAAGCAGTTATCAACAAGAAAAGCAGGCTAAATCCCATCTAATCTACAACTCCTGAATTTCAAGCATGGCCAAGAAAATGGCATTTCTCAGGATTGAAAACACAAATTACATGATGTTGCCATTTGCCAATTGCTAGATTTAGGTGAGTAAGCAAAAAGACAGTACAATGGCATACACATGACAAAAACTACAACCTCATCTAGAAAATGAAGCATTTTTGCTGAAGCCAACAAGTTTGAATGAACCTTTGATATGAGAAAGCTACAACTGCATCTAATGAATGGAAGAACCGCCAAATAATAGGCAATGAACGATTGCATTGATATCGCGAAAAGAAATTACACATTGATATCAAAACATTTCATCCAATCAAGCTAATTCAAGCACAATCACAAGGCAACTACACAATTATCGCCAGTACATGGTACATACCTGAACAGAATGGCTCAATCAACCTCTCAAAGACCTCATCCCCAAGATTTCGCCTCACAAAATCTTCAACCGATTCCTCATGCCCCTATAACCTTGTCCAGAGCAAGGATTACAACCACCTCATACCCAACAAAGAAACAACTCCAACAAGCGAAAAGAGAGATTGAGCAGACTAACTGGAGGAGGAGGCCGTATACCAATGGCACCGAATCCAGCCCTGAGTTTCCCACCAAAGCTCATCAAGTCGAAGAATGGCAAATCCGTCGGCTTCGAGGGCACCGGCCTCAGCTTTCCACCCCACAAGACAAAACGAGGAGCGTTGGGATCGCCGAGAACCAGATCATCCTTCAACCCGCTGTCAACCTGCACAAAATGCTCATCATCATTCTTCCACCCAAACCCAAAGCCCTCAAATCCGAGTTTTTCAGAGAAGGGAAAGCAGTACCGCCATGGAGAGGACGGCGTCGGACGGCTGGAAGCTGTTGGGGCCCTCCTCCCACAAGTATCCGTCCCGCTCAACTGTGGTGATGTTCCCGCCGACCCGGCCCCGGGCCTCGGTGACGAGGATCTCGCCTGCATGCTTCATCGTCAGTGCCTGGGCGGTGCAAAGGCCGCTGATCCCGCCGCCGACCACCACGCAGTCGACTGACATTCTCCCCGCCGGCTCGCCAGCAGCATTGCTGGAGGATGACAACACTGGCTCGCTGGCGACGGAGCACGGGATCCACCGTGGGCCCGCAATCCGACGGCTCCAGAGGGGTTTGGGAAAGAAGGCGACCGCAGAGATTGACGGCGGCGCCGCGGCGGCCATCGGATTCGCAAGCGAGAACCGCGCGAGCGAGCGATGGAACCCCGTAGCGCAAGCTGATCCTGTGCAAAATGGTCGGTGAGAAGTTTAAAAAACCTAAAACGCCCTACTGTTTGGCCTAAATTACAATGATGCACTCGGTAGTCAATACTAGTAGTATACGGGCAAAAATATCGCTGACGGTAAAATTGTTATTAGAAGAAAAATGTCGGGCTACTTTTGCCAAGTCATTTCCAACTCTTTCGCCAAGTCATTTCCAACTTCATCATCCCATTCGCCTTCTGAGAGCTCTGATTGGCCACGAAGATCTCCGAGCGATGAGAAAAAGGTCGGATTTTTTTACTGTATTTTTGAAGAAAAATTTAGCTTTGAAATGTGTTGTATGGAATGGATTTCTTTCAATTTGTAATTGAATCTCCGGGGAAGTTTGGCAAGTCCAACCATATAAATGAAGGCTAGGGTTTTCTGACACTCCGAGGAAAGTTACTGTAGATGATGGAGTAGCATGGGCCAACTGGTTGGCCGTCGAATCATGAAATGCATGGTCTTGAAGCCCATAAGCAAATTAGGTTCCTTGGAAATCGATGAGCAATGTTCATAGGCGAAGTCTCTTTCAAAAAGCATGCATTTACATCTTCCATAGCTTGTTCATCCATTCAGTCTGGGAATGCTATTCACATCACATTTTTTAGGAAAGAGAAAAATGTCAAAGATTTCATTATCAGTTCGATTGAATTTGTAGTTCAATAGGAAGATATGGAGATTCCTACTCTCTTCGGGTTCTTGGCTTCCATATTGTATAACTGTGTACATATTCCAGATCTGTCAACCGTTATCTTTTTTTTCATCTTGTACCTATCTGAAGTTTCTTTGTGATAGTAAAAGAGTATATAGATACTCGGGGAGAATGAGTTGAAAAGTGTGAACGGGAGCTTTCGAGCCTGCTTGAATGTGCCATTGTGAATGGAATCATATCTTGAAGTGGGAGTAACAATGAAACATTCATGATATATCATCAAGTGGCGTCATATCTGAACAATGAACTTACAACCAGGAGTTCCATAAAATCCTTTGTTGGATGAGCAATGCAACATCACATCATTTGGTTTGTCTTCATTTTCACTCGTTTGTTCCTGCTGCTATCAGCGGAATCTCATATCATGACTGAAATGTTGTCTTTGCCATTTCTTTTCTGCTGATACGAGAAATTTTTCATCCTCGTAAGTAAAACAAAAAGCAATAATCTGTTATAATGTCACATGTGATGAATTAGTCCTACATCGGATATTGGATAGATACAGTTTAATAGATATAGTGAAAAAGACCCATGTCCCATTAACTTGAGCTTTTATGATGATTTGGTGTCTCGCTCCAACAATAATCCACCCCCCTCACTAGATATATTAAGTACTGTAATATGTCACATATTTCATGAAAAAATTTGTCAAATGCTTCAAAAACTAAAACCATTCTAGTCAAACATCAAAGCCCATCCAAGACAGTCAAAGTGGAAGTTGAAGGCAGGCCTGCCATAAGCATCACACGAGCCCAGATCGTTGGAGAAGCAAATCACCAACAGACAACTCTGGTTCCTACATCTTCCTTTCAACAAGGCCACCGACCGATGAGCCTGTCACGGCTCGCTTGATGAAGCCAGAGATTAATGCTTGTCATATAGCAATATCATTTGAACTTTTGGGTTGTAAAAGTTGCCATCAGCACCACCCATTTCTGATGCCATTATAGATATAAGTGGAGGCATAGTTCTTTCCTGAATTACTGATTACATACATATTCTTAAAGGTATCGTGGACTCGAATCCAACGAAAAGCTTTTACTTTATTCTCATGTTAGCAACCATTTTTACTCTTGGAATTTTACCATTTTTACTTCATTCTCATTTGTACTCTAATCCAATGGAAGTTTTTTACTTCATTCTCATGTTAGCAACCATTTTTACTCTTGGCATCTTACAACCAACCATCAGAGTATATTGATCTTTTGTTAGTGAAGAACAAATTATACCCTCAGCTAATTGAAGGTTGGAACCAAGAAGTTTGAATCTCGCATTTCATCTGTTGAAGCATTAAATATTTATACTTTCAGTCGTGATTCTGATAATAGGATTAGGCTAACCTAATCTTTTACAAAGATTTAACTGGTCCTTTTCTAATATGACCCTAAACGATAATAAAACACAAGAAATTTAATAGACTTGCTTATTTTTTTTATAGGTTCATTGTTTGGAAGTTCTGTTTATACGTTATTCTATATTACGGATGTATTCTGGTCTCATCTTTTGCACTGCTGATGTATCGCATATCTTGCAGTAATTTGCTGGCACATGTAGGTTGGTAGAAATGTGGAAAGTTGTGTCCCTTTATCAATCCAAATAGCTATAGAATATGAATGTAATATAATAGATGATACTTGTTGTGTTGCCAATCTGTGAGTTTTTCCCTTTTTTTCAGCCGTCTCCAATCAGTATAGAAGAATAAACATTACCAGCTCAATTGTAATCAAAAGAGGGCATTCCAACATTCGAATTAGTATATTATTTTTTTTATCAATTTTGTTCCGAGCAGAATTAGGATTTGTTGTGAAAGGATTCATATATAGGAGTTGAACTTATAGGGGAAAAAGAGAATAATCTTTTTCCTCAGTGCTCTAAACCTATTATATTAAGCGCTTTGAATAATTTAATTCGACCTCATCCAATAACTCTACCATGTTTGGTGGGGGAGTTAATCAAGTCATTTCAAAAATTTTACTTGGTGTTCTATATTGTGATCTAGTAGATTTCGTCATGTAGCGGGAGATGGAGTAGGAGTTGATAGTGTAGGAGTTTGTCTCATAGAGTATCGTTTAGACTGTCCCTTGTAAGGATAAAATGGATGTATAGAATGTTCAAATAATTTATTATATATATGTTATTAGTCTATTCTGATTGAGTTGTAGAACTTGACTTTTGAGGACTGAACTGTAAAATTGGGATTCTAGCGATCGACCTGTAAAATCCGTCTTTTGATGATTGAGCTGTACAACTCGTCTTCTAATTGAATTATAAAATTTACCTTTTGATGACCAAATTGTGGAGCTCAACTTTTAAAATTTGAATTATAAAATATAACCTTTCATAACTTTGTTGAACCTAGGTGTTGGTGAAACTGAATAAAGGATGGATAAACCAGCAAATGCTAAAAAAGAAATAGACAGTATTCTTGTTATTATTGCTATTTTTATAGTTATTGCTGCTTTTGTTATTTGTTGTTGCTATTCCTGTCTAGCTTTCTAGTTATGAATTTTGCTGAGTACAAATTCTGATCCCCTTTGTTATTTGTTGGTAGCTTTCTACTTCAGAATTTGATCATTGTTTACTCTTTATTTATACAAAACAGAGAATACAACTTTACAGTTTCTGTGCCTATTATGATTCAGTCTTTTTATATCCAGTCCATTCCATCTGCCATGTTCCTTTTATGGAAAGTTATTTTGTGCAGGACTACAAGTGTAATCATGTTACTTTCCCAATGACACTGACATTTTGACTGGTAGGTGGTTGGCATTGGGACCCGTGGCGGGTCTTGTTGCCTACTTTCGCATGTACCCAAATCTCGGCTTTTTGAGGTCTGTATCTTATCCTCGCTTCTGAACATCAAAAAAAATAGGATATCACTGCAATATATTGACTGCTTAATTATTAAACAACTCCATTATGCTCGCGTCTGGCATATCTGATAATTTAAAATCTCCATTCTTCTCACCAACTACTGACATGCATCTCACGATAACATGGATTTTCTGCCAGAGTCGTCATTGTTGCCATTCTCTTGTCATTCGTGCTGGATTGCTGGAGCTCGAATTCATGTTTCTCTGGCAGTGATGATTGCATCATTTTAGCTGGTGATGTTATAATGCTCTTCTGGTTGGTGTTTTTATAGCTTCAAGCTGATTCCCTGAAATGGAGTGCTTGTGCAAGTAAAAAGTGGCATATCAAGTTCAATGCGCAGTGCATGTGCGTTTGTGCAAAGGAAAAGCAATGGCCATCAGATTCTAGCAGTCCATGAAATTATATTCACATGAAGTTTCAGATGTAGGCCCGGAGACAGGTAGGTAGAGACTCATTTATTTCTCTTAGTAAAATCGTATTCTGTCGGCCTCCTTGGATTCTTTCTTCCAGGTTGGCTGTTATTCTGTTCTGTAAGTTTCTCGCAAATGGTCAAATTCAGTGAAGTCAATGGGTGGCACTTAGAGGGTGTTCAGTCGTTGCTTTTCCTGTAGGTGACTAAGCAATATTTCTGATACATTGCCAATATATTTGGACTATCAAGTTTAATTACCCAAGTTGAAAATAACAAGCAAACAACAAAAGATGCAGACGTGGGATGTGGACAAGGTACAACTGTCTCAAGTCGCAGACATTGCTGCACAGCCAAAATGTCTACGAACTTGGTGCTACAGATATGGCATAACGGAACGGTGTCTGCATAACGGAATGGTGAGCTACAGGAACCATATAGCATTCAAGAAAAGCGGAGGTGCAAAGACGGGTACAGGAAAGCATCTGAGGATGGTGAAAAAGTAATGTTAAAATAAGGTGAGAAGTTTGCATTCAACGAACCATTTGAATGTGCCAACTGGCACACAGATTTGTACAGGAAGGCCATGGAAGGAAATGAAGCCTCACAAAGCAGGGACAAAACTTTGGATCCACTTCACATGGGTGCTGGTCCAGGACTGTACAAGTTATGGGCCAACTCTTGGATGGAAATGTGGAGCAATCGTACCAAATTTGGGTTAATAGTGACAGTCTTGTTCACGGACTCTGAAGAAATTGGCTGTATTCAAGGAGGAAGAAAACAAAAATGTTGGGCAGGTGGTCCTGGTTCTTTGTAAGATCACATTGAATTTTTTGGCAAGATTGAGGTTTGGCCTCTGGTTCCTGGTCAGGAGGCATCCTATCCTGCAGAACTACAGATAACAGATTGATGAGGCTGTTCTTGTTCATGATTGCAAGTTGGAAATTCTAGATGCTGTTGAAATTATTGTGCCACAGATCGATCTTGACCCTTTCTCGGAAATGAAATCTGCGCTGCAGTAGCTTTGCTACATGTGGTCGAATTGTTCGGCTCCTCCGGTGTCAAAGTTGCAGCACCTAGTTTTGATCGTTTACCGCTCATTTTGAGTTTTTGACTTTTTTCTTATTGTGCCAGAAGAATAAATGGTTTGGACGGAACAATATCTACCGAATGATCAGTCGTATTCATATGATTACTTGCGAGAATCCGAGAACATTGATATGCAAAATGTCAATCTTGGACCTGGCCTTTCCGTTGGTTCGCTTTGCTGAATCTTTTCCTTCAATTATATACCGAGCCACTGAGATAACTCTTTCTGCTCTCTCTTTCATCTTAGGTATTCGCATGTATAATCATGGAAATTTCTCCGAGGATATCAGTCAGGATGAGCATGCAGGAATCACCAAGGCAACCTCCTTCCAAGTAGCTTCTGTATCTTTACTAATGGAGAATCCAAAAGGTGCCATGTTTTTGTGCCTCTTTTATCTTCGTTGATGCAACATCTGTGGCTATCAACTTCAACTTTAAGGGACACCAAGCATAAGAAAAGCAAGTCAGCTAGGCTGGGAATCAGGACAAGATTATGAAATAGAACGTATGGGTTTAATGAGCCCACTAATGTAAGCTTGTCCTCTTAAACCACAAAGGCACAAGGGTTTGATGCTACAGTTTGTTCTATGCTTCGGTTTATCTTCGATGCCTCTAGTGATGATGACTGATCAACGCAGGAGCGGTCGATATTTTTATGTGGAGGTTCAGTGTTCAATGCACACAGCTACTGGTCGCTGTGCAATTTCACTGTTTTGCTGGACCACCTATGATTCCTATTCACTATCAGTTCCTGTTGAAAAGCTTCGCAAGTTTATTGCAATGGATCTTCTTGGTTCCTGTCAATTACTCATCAATGTCCCTGTCCTCACTGTATAAGTGTACCCTCATTTCAGTAATATAATACGATACACAACTGCTACGTACTCTTAGAGTGCGTATCATTGTGAAAACTTGAATTTTCAAGAAAATAAAGAGAAATAAAAAACTAATTTGTAGATTTGACACTGTGAGAGCTTTGACAAAAGAGGAAATGGGCATCAAAAGGGTCCCAGGCAATGGAAACCACAGCCTACTTTATGTGTGGCCATCGGACCCATCCGCATTCCGATGCACGCGGCCGGCATGTTGTCACGTGAACTGCATTTGCCTTCCACTTCTTGACACTCGATCAAATAGGAACACCAATGTTTTCTTCATATGCCAATCACATCAGTTGAGAAGCAGCAAACAGGCCGAACCAAGACAGAAAGCGAAACAAAAAAGATGCTCTCTTGAGGTTGTAGTCTACGCACACACTGTTCACCAAGTATGCAACGAGAGCTTCTCTATCCTTTTGATTCCTGTTCTGGTTTTTTCCTGACATTTCAGAGCATGCTACCCCTCACCCACCAGCCATTTCTCTCGACAGATGCATTTAAATCACCTCTCATTTTCTTTTTTCCATCTTTCATTATTAGCAGCCATTCATAGCTCATTTGATCTTGTCGACCACGCAGGTATCAAGATTATTATATAGTCTGAAATCTCTGGTGCCATGTACAGATTAAAAACAGACGTTCAGAAATAAAGAGAGATTAGTTAAACTAATGCACGAGGTCAACGAGCATAACATATATTCATAATCTATACATATAATAATAACTCAGAACAAGCAAGTACTAGTTGCTTCAGTTCCATCTATTCTACTAAAGGGTACGTTTCACAGGTGTCCCCATGTGGTGGAGGGGATTAATATATATGGTCAGACAATTCCCCGAGCAAAACAACCAGGCAAACAAACCACATGACGCTAATATCATATTAGCACTCCAACAATCAAGCTTAGTGAGTTAAAAAAGAGTCTTAGGACAGTAATATATAATGGAAGTCAATCCTTTTCGCGATCCTGCAATGACATGAACATCATTGTGAGCCGTCACCACACGCATACACTTGAAAAGGTGGTGATGAGGTTTTTGGGACGGAGGAGCAGAATTCCTTGAAGAAAAAAAATCAAAATTTTTTTTTCTTGACTTTGATTTTTGACACTCCCGTGAGTGTAGAATATGGACACTGGGATGGACCTTATCTCTTTTTATTCTGGAAAGCTGGAGACAGAGGCAACAAATCCTGACCATTCGATTAGAAGAAGCCATGGTTGGCATCGCACGCCCAATCATTTCTAGTGAAATGGGTAACAAGGAAGGCCAGCTAAGCCGGGGGAGAGGAACAACCCAGGTGCCTACTACCTATCAGCAGCTCCCAACCAGTGTTTATTACTGAACTCCTATATATGCCTTTCTCTTCTTAGTACAAGAATACTACTTTCTGGGTCAGAGCTTTCTTGGGAACAGTACACCACCGAGGATTAAAATCTGGAACCTTTGAGAGGAAAAAAAAAAACAAAAACAATTCTACTGTTTCCTGCTTCGTTGTTCCGACAGTTGTCCAGTTCAAGGATCGGAGTAAGGTTTTGGCTCAAATCTCTGATTTCTGAACGGTTTTGGCGATGCGTTACGGAGCTTTCCTGAAATAATAGCCTAGATTCGGACTTGCTTTGTTCGCGGAGACTGCTGTCGGTAGCTGCGGTTTTTGAAAACGGAAAGGTTGGATCTTTGCCGGAAACTCCGTGTGCTTGTTCAAATCCTTCTTGGTGATTTTTCTTTGTTTGAAAGGAGCGACCTTTGGGTGCTGGGGTTTCACTTATATTCTGCAAGGGAATGGAGATTATAGTCGCTCCGTAGTTTGGTTTTGTGATTTTTGGGTTTCAAGTGTGGGAAAGCTGACATCTTTGCTGTGGATTTCGTCCATCCGTTTGAATACCTTGCGAAGATTGACATGGGCTCTTTGTCGCGGACGACGCTGGTTTTTCCATAGTTGTTGCAAGGCGGTTCAAATCCTTTGGTAGCATCGCTGAATAATTTCTTGGAGCTTGATTTGGTTCCTTTATTAGTAAATGAGAAGAACGAAGTAAAGGTGGCATTTGATTTACCTCCGCAGGCCCGCCCAATCTTTTACAGTTGTTGTTTCAGGTTTCGCATCTGAGGGATTGCTGAGAAGTTGGTTGTCTATCTTCTGGCTATCAAAGAATCAGATAGATTCCATTCCACTAATTTGAAGTTCTTGATTCCTGTCGAGAACTTCTCTCATCTTTGTGCCTACCAATCTATCATGCCTCCTCTATCTGAAGTTCATAGATCAGCGACTAAAGAGAAGCTCGAGAAAACACAATCCAAGATGTCAAACTACTCTTCAGATCTGTCTTCATTCATGTAAGCAACAATGTTCTTTAGCCCAATCCTTGTAAAGTCGCATTTTTCGTTTTTTTTTTTTTTGATTTTATAGTTTGTTGATATGATTTGAGTTCTTAGAGCTTATTAGTGGATATTCCTTTAATTCTTATTTTTGTCTGGTAAAGGCCTGACAATGAATTCGTTGAGCTGCTATGGGAGAATGGTCAGATTGTGATGCAGGGACAATCCAATAGGCCTAGGAAGAGTCTGGCCCCTATCTCTGTCTCTGCACACAAGGGCAAAGCTCAGGAGAACGATGGCAGGCCCAGAATTGCGCAGTTTGGAGCACTGGATTCGATGGTAAATGACTTGTTACCCACAGTGCCTTCAGGGATAGGTCCCCAAGATGATGTCATGAATCCATGGATGAATTATCCCATCGAGGATGCACTCCAGAATGATTACTGCTCAGAGTTCTTATCTGAATTCTCGGGGGTTGATTTGAATTCTCTGGCTGGCAATAACACTAATATACCTGCTGATAGGAGTACTGTCTTCAGCCTTGCTAAGGATTCTGAAAATCTGGAACATGGGCATGCTTCAAGAGGGTTTACTGGAAGTTTGGAGCCTGGCAGAGTGAAGACTAGCCAGTTATTTCATTTGCCACAACAATCTCAAAGCGTAACTCCAAGCAGCAAGCTGAGAGCAGCGGAGTTCAGTAACTATGGCAGCAGCAGCACCCATCGGGCGCCCTCTGGTGATTTCCTGAATTCAAGATCTCAGGAGCAAGAGTCATCAGGCTCCAAGACACCCCAACCAACCACTGGAATTGGTGTGATGAATTTCTCCCATTTTTCAAGACCTGTTGCACTTGCTAAGGCCAATCTCCAGAGCGCAGATAGGTTGCGGAGCAACGAGAAGGCATCGACTGCTGGTAGTGGCAACCCTGTGGATTCCACACTGATCAACTCTAGTAGTGGTTTAAGAAGTGTTTCTGCATATCAAGGGAAGTCAGCTTCCATTCTAAATGACTTAGTTATGAGATCATCTATAAAGCCTACCTGGGATGGACCCTCCATTCAGCAATATGAAGCAACCCATCTGGAAGATGCATCAAGGAATAATGATAACTGTACTATTGCCAAAAACCCTGTGTTCGCTGCAAGCACAGCCTTAGGAAGGCATGATGGGAAAGCTTCTGAAGCAGTTGTTGCTTCTTCTGTATGTTCAGGCAATGGTGCGGCTGCTGCATCCAGTGATCCTAAACCTGGAGCAAAAAGGAAAAACTGCGAGGTAGAAGAAGCTGAATATCAGAGTGAAGTAAGTAGGACAAGCATTCATTTGAGATATTTCAGAGTCCAAAATCTCTGGTCAAATGTGATATTATTTTGTTGTTATATGTTTTCTTGCCTAGTGTTAATTTCCATCTTGGATATAGGACGTTGAAGATGAATCAGTAGGTGTAAAGAAATCACCTCCTGCACGTAGCACAAATGCAAAGAGAAATCGTGCTGCAGAAGTGCATAATTTGTCTGAAAGAGTAAGTTTTAAACCTCATGTCTAGACAAGTAGTGATTATTTTCCTTTATTTGGGCTAGTAATTTAATAGATTGTATTTTACTTCGCACCATCAACAGAAGAGAAGGGATAGGATCAATGAGAGAATGCGTGCCCTACAAGAACTTATACCTAATTGTAATAAGGTGCCATATTATCCTTATCCTTGTACTTTAGATATTTTATTTTTTTTCCAGTTCGTCGGACTACAAAAAAAGAAAAAAAGGTTTGCCTAACTTGAATTCATACTCTTTAAGGTGGACAAAGCTTCAATGCTTGATGAGGCCATTGAGTATCTTAAAACTCTTCAGCTTCAAGTGCAGGTGAAGCTTTGCACCTCCATAATATTTGCTGTTTCTCTTCTTGTTTCTTTGTTTTGGTTATCAATGAAACCTAATGCCTGAGCTTCAATCAGATTATGTCTATGGGAAGTGGACTGTGTATGCCCCCGATGATGTTACCTCCTGGAATGCAACACATACAGGCACCTCCTATGGCTCATTATTCACCAATGAGCATAGGAATGGGAATGGGGATGGGGATGGGATATGGAATGGGAATGGTTGACATGAATGGTTCCCCAGGTTGCCCTCTAATTCCAGTTCCCCCCTTGCATGGACCACAATTTCCTTGCTCCTCAGTACCTGGAGGCCCAGGTTTGCACGGGATGCCTGGACCTACCAGTCTTCAGATGTTTGGAATCCCTGGGCAGGGCCTCCCTGTATCAATGCCTCGGCCTTCACAGTACACTTCTTTTCCACAGCTTGCAGTAAAGCTGAACACAGAGTCCGAAATATCAGCTGCAGCTACTAGTTCTGTACCGTTACCAGCTGCAGAGAGTGCTCCCTCTTCAAGTCATAAAGATCAGCAGCACCAAACTGTGAACTTAGAAACACAAGAGAAAGCAAGCACAGATGACTCATGGATCCAGATGTCAATTCAGGTCAACATTTTTGCTTGAAGTGTATTTCATTTTCAGTGTCATAGTTTTCCTCATTTAATTTCCTAGTCTCGTTTCTAGCATTTTAATTGGACCATATATTTAACTGGCAGTATTTCTCTTTTTGTTTGTTGTGCTCAGAATTTTAGTTGATTTATACTATTCTTTCAGGGAAGCAAAGAATGTACAGAAAAGTCCAGTACAGGGCAAATAAGTGATTGCACTTTGCCTATTACTGGAAATGCCACTGTTAGTTCCATTAGGATGAACGGGATTGGTACTACCTGAGAAACTAGTAAGCGAAACAACTAAGGAAATCATTAGCTACTGGGTTGTATTTCTTTGCGTAATATGTCTTTTCGTGCAGTATACTTGATGAGAAATTACGGGATCAGCCAATTGATATTGGTCTTGCCCCGAGACCTTCACTAGGTGGTGGCTAATTATAAGGTGCCAAGACTTTCACTAGGTGGTAAATGAGGAGAAGAATCACTGTGTGAATGACCTATGACGAGTAGAGCAAAGAACACGGAAGCAACCATCTGCCTCCTGGATACAAGATGTGATTGATACGCTGAATTTTGGGAGTTAGGATGGTACTCTTCTCATTATACATTTAGACTCGCATGTTACTGAGGAATTGATGCAGTTTGCGCGAACATCAGATAGGAGGAGTTGTCACAATGTAACAGAAGAGAAGGTGTGTTTGCACCTCTGTAACATTTATTTCATCAATGAAACTATAATTTTCTTGAATCTTGAAAAAATTTGGAGTTTGGAATATCTTTGATCTCTTTGTTGGAGCATATAATGTCCTCAGAGATTATGCAAAACTATAAAACTCACTTGTGAATACCAAAATCTTACGCTAAACTTTCATATGGCTTTAGATCACTCAAATCAGGAAGTTGCTGACATAATTAAAACATGACTGACACTTCTTGCTACAATTTGCGGAGCATAACTTGATATTACACATTGAATATAAACATGCACTTGTATGCTTGTGGTGATTGGTTAAGTGATTCAAGTTCAAGTTCTTTCTTCCTTTTTATGGCAGTTCTCATATGTGAATCTTTTGCGATATCATTTCCCATCATATGTTGTTTCCCTTTTGGTTGGCAATATGGTATGGCAGGATAGCAGAAGCATCCAATACGTTCATGCCCTACAGTAATGCAAACAGCTCAATTTTGACAATAATAACAGTCTTGTCATAAGCTTATCCATACTTCTTTAATAATAGACCTAATCATGATGCATGCTTTCTGGGCCTTGGCTCCCACTCGCTCCCACTTCTGTCAGCTTGTCAGCTGCTGTGTGCATGAACCTCTTTAAGCAAGTAATCTTTCTTTATTTGAGGATGCGTTCTTTGAGATGCTTGTGGCATTATATGCCCCTATGGATATAAGATCATAATTCAAGGCTTAGAAACACCCTTTGTAGTTTAGATTAATGCCATTTACTTTATTTGTTTCCTTGATAGCTCAAGTCAGGAACAATTTGAAAGGAGTCTTGTAGTACATAATGTCTGGTGGCTATTATGGCATTTTATTGAGTTGCCAGTTAATTGAGGATATCTTGGCTATTCTGAGGACCCTGGTTATTTGCAATGCAGGTAAGAGGAAATTAATGACTTAATGGTTTGTTAGTGGAGCTGCATAAACATCCAAGAGACATTTGTAATCTAACTTGTAAACAAGTGGATTTAGGTGACAGTCTTGAGCTGAAAACACCTTTTTTCTCCATTAGATCAGTAATCAGTATCATAAACGTCATTTCACATTATTTTCTTGCAATCCTTACCTTCTGCCACAGATAAAATGGATTAATTCAAAGAGCATATATCTACAAGAGGACCATGGTGATGTCACTATTGGTTGAGCAGGCTTTACATAGGAATGTCTACCTCTGGAGCTATAGTCAAATGAATTGCAGAAGCATCCTCAAGTGGATGATCGTGGTGTCATACTTGTACTGCAGCAATAGATGTTAAATTTGAATTGCCCTTAGACACTGAAATAGCAAGTGCTGATAGTCCTTTGCATTTTACTGTAATTCCTGTATATTGCCCCAGTTGGGAGCCATTTTGGCAGCAGGCATAAATTTATTGACACAGAGAAGCTAGGATTAAATCAGAAATTGAAGATTTATTTCTGATGAAAAATGATCAATGTCAATATATCAACATGGTGTTTTTCCATTAATCAACAGGTATTGTGTCATCCTCCCCAGATGGACAAGCCAACATGCTCAAGCCAGGTACATATCATCATTCATGTGTAGATATAATATAACTAAAATCTCATTCATCTTATTGAATTCTGGGTGAGATCCATCTCTTGCCAGAAATGAATGAGTGCAACAACCAATCTGAATCCAGCTATTTCCAGGCTTCTTTATCAAGCCCTTCTCTTTTATCGTTGTTCTAACCTTTCTTGCATCTGCCCATCTTCCAGCAGCAGCATATATATTTGATAGCAGAACATGATAGCCTGGATCCTCAGTTTTCTTTCGAAAAATCCATGTCCCAGCAAACTCAGCAATGTCTATTCTTTTGTGCACTCTACAAGCTCCCAGCAAGCTTCCTAACACATCAATGTCTGGCTCTATTGGCATCTTCTGAATAAATTCCCATGCTTGGTCCAAATGACCTGATCTACCATAAAGGTCCACCATGCATGCGTAGTGTGCCATATCGGGAACAATGCCATAATCTTCTGTCATTGATTTGTAGAACAACAGGCCCATGTCGACAAAACCTGCATGGCTGCAGGCTGATAATACTGCTATAAATGATATATTATTTGGTTTGATTTTCTCTTTTTTCATCTTTTCGAAAAACAGAAGTGCCTGTTCCCCACATCCGGACATCCCAAGTGCAGCAATTGTAGTGTTGTAAGTCACCATATCTCTGTCTGTCATCTGTTCAAAGACCTTCTTCCCAAGCTGTAGGCACCCGCATTTGCAGTACATATCAATTAGTGAATTGCATACAGAGATGACTGAATGAAGATAATTTCTAATCACATAACCATGAAGTTCCTTTCCTTGGCTGAGCATTGTAAGGCGGTTGCAGAGTGGGAGAATGGAGACAATGGTTACTGAATTTGGTTTTAGATCAGCTTTTTGTATTTTTCTCAGTGTACCAAATGCAGAATCAACATCTTCTACTAAGGCATACCCTGTTATCATCGAGTTTCCAATTGCTATGTCTCTGTCTGACAGGATGTTGAAAATGAGCCCAGCTTCCCCCATTGATCGACACTGGCAATACAGATCTATCAGTGCACTTGCAACAAAATGGTCAAACTCAAACCCATGTCTTATAGCATAACCATGGATCTCTTTTCCTTTTTTGATCAGTTTTAATTCTGAAAAACATGGGAGCACGCTAGCTATAGTAATTGAGCTAGGTTTTATACCCAAACTGATCATTTTGACAAACAATTGCAAACTCACAGCCAACTCGCAATTCTGGGAATAACCAGCAATCATGCTGCTCCATGAGATTACATCCTTGCGCTCAATGAGCTGAAACAGACTGCGGGCAGTTTTAGTATGTCCACATTTACAGTACATGTCGAGAAGAGCATTTGTGAGACAGAGATCATTGAATCCACATTTCACAGCACAGCAATGCATTCCCATTCCTACTCTTACATCAGCCAAGCGACCACATGCTGGAACCACCGTCGAGACAACAACTGAATCAACTCCGAGTCCTTCCAGTCTCATTCTGTGGAACAGACGCAAAGACTCAGCCCACTCTCCCTGCTGCATGGTTCCGCAAATCATACTACTCCACGTGACCAAATCCCTCACAGGCATATTGTCAAACACCCTGCGGGCCTCGCCCAAGCTTCCACATTTAGCAAACATATCAACCAAAGCACACTGTACATAAATATTGGGTCTTGTACCAGACCGATTTGCATCGTCTTCAATCAAATCTCGAATCTTTCTTCCTTCTTCGAGGTCGGATAATGCAGAACATGCTTTGAGAACCAATGGGTAGGTAAAATTATCAGCAGCCGGGCCTTCTTGGAGCATCATTTGGAAGAAAACTAGTGTCTCGGAGAACTGAGACACGTTCAAAAGCCCTCTGAGGATTGAATTCCATGCAAAGGAGTTTCTTTTAGGCAGTTGGCGGAACACGAGCAGGGCTTCTTGGAGGCTGTGGAAAGCCACGTATGTGTGCACCAGCTGAGCGCCGATCACCACACTGTGATGCTTCTGGTGGAGATAGCCGTGGACTATGAGCAAGCTCTGAAATTTTCTGATCTCAGGCAAGTTGGCGGCTGCGCTTACGTGATGGAGAAGAGTGTTGTGGGAGAAGTAGGGATGTTGCGGCGCAAGCGAACTGTGAGAAATCAGGAAAGAATCAGATAATGGCGGAGCCGCGAGCGATGTGAAGGATAATGCATGTCTGGCTCTGGATGGCGATGAGAATCTAACGAGGGAAGACATGTTTTGTGTTCGGCGGTTCTTGGTTTCATGGCAACACTATGAAGTCTTGCATACACTCCAAGAAGCTCGTTCCAATGCTGTTTTATAACCAAAAATACAAAATAAAAAAAGAATAAGATTATATTTGACTTCCCGCGGTTTTCTCGCGGACCAACTGATTAAGTTTTTCTATGAAAAAAATATTTATTTTATTTGCGAATAATCACTATTAGTTAAAAATAGGGAAATTTGTAAATATGGGTTCAAAAAATTTTTTATTTGCTAGATTAGGAAAAAGAAAATTTTAATTGTAAAATTAGGGTTTGAAAAGTAACCTATACAATTATAATTTATATTACGAGTGTTAAAATGGCCTTTTGGTCTGTGGGCCGATTTGGCATATCACGCTATTAGTCATATTTGCTACGGTTCAAAATCTACAATATTGGATTTGTGTCTGACACAACTCATATGTCAAATTGTGTTTGATATTTTATTTATAGTTCAAGGACCAAATACGGTCCGTTGCACGATTGGTCCGAACATGACATGGCACGAGAGCCAACATGACCTGATCTGTAAACTTTTTTTTTTAAATCAAGATCGGCTAAACTCCCTATAGTGCATTAGTAAAGAGCTAGGGGCATCAACTCATCCTTTTAATTGGTCAAAGGCTTGTAATAGTTTCCTGCAAAAGTAATAATAAAATAAATTTAAAAAAATTATAAAGTAGTCAAAAATAATTTCTTTCGTAATTTTATAAAAGTACCCTTCCTAATAGCTATTTTTTAAAGACATTTTAGACATTTCACACTCTTAAAATTCCTATAAATATCCTTCATATCACTCATTTTTCACATAACTAATAATCTTTTTCCATCTTTTATACTCTCTCAACTCTCAAGTCTTTAATTTTTAATTTCAACTATAAGTTTTGACAGTCTAGCTTTCGACTCTTCGACTCTTCGGCTTTTTAAGTTGAAATACTTGAAATTAAGTTTATTTTTTGCTCATAATTTTCTTGATAATGGTAGACTTCTCTTTCAATCCCTATATTTTTTTTGAGGATCAATTTTTATTTTTGAATTTTCAATTGGAAGTTGAGATCAATGTTGGCCAATCTTCTTTATGACAAAATAATCAAAATTCTAAAACAAGAAAGACTAGTGATATTTGAATACACTGATATAATAGTGGTTGAATATGAAGAAAAAGTAATTTGTAAAAAAATACAAGAATCAACTAGATATTACAAGTGCATATGAAACAACCCATCTTTGAAGGCACATCCAATCTTATTTAAAAATGGAGCATACTCAAACACAACTTTTTTTTTGCACTTGCTTCTTCTTCTAGTTTACTTGACATTTATAAATTTTCGAAAGAAAAAGCAAGCCAAAAATTGATTAAATATATTATTTGGGATGAACAACCATTTTCTTTTGTAGATAATTTTAAAATGGAAGAGCTATTATAAGAATTAAATTTGCTCTTTCAAAAAATATCCAAGAATACTGGTAGGAATGATGCAATGAAAATCTTTGCTATAAAAAAAATAAATTTATTTCTTTTTTTTGTAGGTTATGATCAGAGAATTGTTTTCACATTTGATTATTGGAGTACTGATTATAGTGCTTCTTATATTTGCACTATTACTCATTACATTGATGATTCATAGATGTTACGTAAACGTATTAGTTTCAAACTTTTAGAATATCCTCATAATACAGCTAACTTTACCAATGCTATTATTCAAACTTATTTTTAGTATAATATTCAAAATAAATATTTAGTATCACTTTATATAATTCTAATAATAATATTATTATTGTTGATTTGCTTAAACATTAATTGTCTATTTTATTGGGTGAGAGACTATTGTATATTGTTGCACATGTCATATATTTAATTTAGTTGTTCAAGATAGACTTAAACTTGAAAATGTATATTTTGAAATTGAAAAAAATTGAAATTTATGTAAATATATTATATATATTTCTAGTCGTGCTCAGAATTTAATGCTTTATGTAGGCAAGTTCAAAAACCACATAAAAAATTTTCTTTTGATATTAAAAATAGGTGGAATACTACGTATAAGTTGTTAAAATCTTGTTATAATTATAACAAGGAACTTACTCTGTTTTATGCACAATATACGAGTGATTGTATGTTAATTGATATAATTTGAATGATATGTACAATATATGAGTGATTGTATGTTAATTGATATAACTTGAATGATATGTAAATTATTTATATCATTATTAAAATATTTTTATGTTGCAACTATAACTCTTTCAATTGGTTATTATCCTACAACTTGCTTATTATTTAATGAACTTATGCTTATTTCTTTTATTTTCAAGAGATATAGATCACTTTCTAAATTCGCAGAAGTTGTTCCTTCAATGGAAGCGAAGTTTGAAAAATATTTTGAAACTATCAATCCTATATTTTCTCTTGCTACCATATTCGATCCATAAGTTAATCTTTTATGTTTTGAAATGTTAGTTGATGCGTATCATGATAATATGTATTTTTTTCATAGGTGTAGCAAGATATAAACAACATGTTAAGAAATTATTATATGATATGTATAATGTTTATCAAATATGATATGATAGCTCATCTCATTTTGCTCTATCAGAATATGCCATAGGCCATTCCAAATCAAAATCTTACATGTTTTCTATTTTGCAAAGGAAAAAAAAAATCAATTTTGACTTTTTCCTCATATAATGATGTAGCTTTATATGAAAGCCAAAGTGTGGACTTTTCGACTGATGAAGATACAAAAAAATTTGATATATTATTATGATAGAAAGCACATGCAAGTAGATATCCAGTATTTTTTATTATAACCCGTGATTTATTAACTGTTTGAGTATCTATAGTTACATCAGAATTTTTTTTTAATATAGAAAAAAAATATTAAACGATAAGAGAACTCGACTAACACTTGAAGCTTTAGAGGTATGCATCTGCATGAAAGGTTGGTATGATGCTAAAAAAAGAATTCAAGGATTTGGTGGAAGTTCAATTAATGAGCAGATTTAAGAAGTTGAAGAAATGAAATATACTAATCCTGAAGGTCGAGCATAATTTTTGAAGAATTATAATAGTAGGTTAGAAATACACAGGTATATATTATTGTATTTCAAATTATTTTTTATATTTTTGTTAAATTATTTTACTGACTTGAGTGTTGGAGTGGGGTCATTGAGTTCAATCCCTCGCTTCGGCAATCTTTTTTTTGTAAATTTTAAATGATGATGCAGGTTTTTTATATCTCAAACATAAGTAAATATAATACTTATAAATCAATTTATATATATATATATATATCTATATATATATAATTTTTCAAAATTTTATTTTCAAATCTTTTTTTTATTTTTATGAAGTATTTTTTTTATTTTCTTTTTTCAGAGTTTTTTAGGTATTTGCAAATTTTTTCCTTTTTAAAAAAATATTTATTGCTAAGATATTTCAAATATAGGTAAGCATCATACTCATAATTCAATTTAAATATGAATATTTTTAAATTTTTTTAAAATTTTAGATTATTTTTTTATTTGCAAATTTTTTTAGATTTTTATGAATATTATTTTTTTCATTTTTATAAATTTCATAGGTATTTGCAAATTCTTTTATTTTTTTAAAAAATCTTCTTTACCAAGATTTAAACCCAAGCCCTTGAAATAAAAGTTAAAAAACTCAGCCAACTAAATACAACCCATTAATAATTATTTTTACAATTTGTGTATTTATTTATATATTTCAAAAAAAAAATTGAGTTAGGCACGGCACGGCCCACAGGATGTGGGCCGTGCTTGGTGCCCAAAAATTCTCACAAGCTATGCTAGCTATGACCGATTACTATTTTGGGCCGTGTTAAGCGCGACACGAAACAGTTACAACGGCTCGGTCAAACGGCCCGTTTGACACCCCTAATTTATGTTACATATCTGAGATGAAGTAGACCTTCCGCTGATCTTCCCGATGTAATCAGGGAGTATGTGGGTGATAAATCTCATAAAGTTGATGTTTAATATGACTGGAAACCTTCAACCTGCAAACAATACTTCACTTTTGATCACACTTTTGCTGCTTGCCGTCATAATCAGGTTCCAGCACAAGCATCAACTCAACAACCTAATCTTGCTTCAGTTTAAAATTGTACTGAACCTACTACTCAACCTGCAAGCCAAAATCTAGCTCCTGAAGCTACCTCTATTCAAAACTCAACTTGGGTTGAGGCTATTCTAGTTGAGGACAATGAAGCCTTTTTCTCAAATAGAAAGGCAAAAAGAGTCAGGATCAAATTGCAAATAATGCTTGTGCAAATTCTCTTGCTCCTCTTAGTTATTTGATGTGTCAAAAAATAATAATGAATCAAAATCGGATTCTAGGAGAAATCTAAAGGAGAATTGAGCTAAAACCAAAATCTCTAGTCACAGCATTGCACACAAGTCCAATAAGATTTTGAAGGGTTAAGTCTCATACCTTGGTAGCCCCATAATCTGACTATCAAAAGACGAGCTCCATAGCTTGGCCACCAGAGATGGACTCCATAGCTTGCCTACCAGAAGACAAACTCCATAGTTCAGCTTTCAGAAGATGAGCTATACAACTTGGATATCAGAGGATGAGCTCTACAGTCCGATATCCACAATCCAACTATCGAAGATGAGCTCCATAACTTGACCACCAAAGGATGGACTTCATAGCTCATCTATCAGAAGATGAGCTCCACAACTTTGATACCAAGGATGGGCTATGCAGCCCAGTTATCAGAAAGCGAGCTCTGCTCATCTCCCCAAAGGTAAGCTTCACAGCCCAACCATTGAGAGATGGAATTCATAGCTCATCCATGGTATACCTACGACATGCGTACAATAAACTATTGGTAAACATTGCAAGTTCCTTCTATTCTTATGAGGATAACCTTAATAAGGCCTCTAGGACATAAACATCTATGTCTCCTACGCTACCTAAGCCAACTGCTATATCTATTCACCTCTCACTACATAACAAAATCCCATTAGATCATGATACAAAAGTCCAAGCAGAGTTCCCAAAATATCCCTCAGCTAACTCACACACCAGTTATGATAGAGACACTTAAAAGGGCCTAGTTAAGTTACCCCCAATGCCTAATATAAGGGAGCCCAAAACATCCAAGTAAGATATTCTGATTCCCTTCTCACTCTTTGGAAGTTCAATTCTTGCATATCGTTACACAAGAAAACCTAGCTCCACTAAGAGTAAAAGGGATCAAGCAAGGATTACCTACTGATTTAGGTGTTGGAGCATTCTCCTTGTTTATAACTAAACAGGCAGTATTTATTTTTTTTTGCATATTGAAATCAACTAGAGAGTATCAGAAAGAGCTTGAGAACTCTGACCTAGAATAGAATGGATGCAATATTGGTGTTGTCATTGAGATCTGGTGAAAGATCCCTCTTCAAGCAGTTGACAATAATCATGCTACCATGACAATAGCATGTTGGGAAGCAAGTAGTAGCTAGTGCCTTAGAGCAGATGGTATCACAACAGACCTTCTAGGAGATGCCCTAGATCCTTGTCCCCAAATGATGAGAGCCTCTCTAGAGCCAAGTCCTAGCTAGCCATAACTAGAGCACGAGGCTACAATGAAGAACCCATCTCCAGGGGCAAGTTCACCCAGCTAATGGCATATTTAGGCCATTGCTCAGTTGGTGAAATCACAGGCGTAGGCAACACCAGTATGTATACCCACTTGCAAGCCCCTAGGTGACCTCATGGTACAAAGGGGCCCTCAGGAAGAGGACAGCTCATGCCAGCAAACATCCAAAGGCCATGCTAGCCATGCTGACGATGGACACACACTTCAGCCCAATAGGAGGGTCAAGCTCAAACTAACCCCCTTGATAAAAGCTACAAGCCATCTATAGAGATAGGTGTGATGTGCTACACCAAAAAAATGAAGAGGTGCATTGCCCAGATGGTGGACAAAAAGCTGTAGAGCTCAGTTGAACCCAAGCCAGCACTATATAGTGCCATGAGTGAGTTGAACCCACAATTTATAGCTAAACCTTCATAGCCCAATTTCTATCAACCACCTTGGGAGTCGTACGATGGGGCCAAATATCTATTGGACCACATTAGGCCATTCAAGAATAGTATGATACTATATGGATGGATTCATACTATGATGTGCAATGCATTCCTAGCCACCCTCCAAGGCTCAAAATGAGATTGGTTCTTCAGCCTCCTAGTAGGATCGGTGGAGAATTTTGAAATTCATGAACTAGTTTGTCTTGTTAGGCTCAAGACACCATGACCCATCTACCTTACAAGCAATCTATGAGGTTAAAGGAGAGAGCATAAGAGACTACCTCGCTAGATTTAATATAGCCTAGATCTAGGTAAATGATCTTGATAGTTCAATTGCTTTGGCTGCTTTTATGAATGATCTTAGGACTAGCATAGTGGCATACGAGATGGCGCAATGGCCACCACATACACTAGTCAAATTCATGGAATAAGTCCTTGGCACATTGACTCGAAAGAATGATGACAGCTCAACAAGAAGCTAATGGTTCCCAAAGAAGGAAAGAGAAGAGAGAGCTATGACTACCTAAGCCCAAGAGGCAAAGGGCTAAACTGTACGATTGCAAGGAAAAATTTTGGAGCCACACTCCACTCAACTGTCCTCACATTGAGATACTAGTGCAAATTTGGGACTAGAACTACTTGCAAAAATCCCTTTCAATCTACTAGGATTGAGGAAGATTTGATACCTCCAAGTACTATAGATATCACTGAGATCATAGCCATGACATGGAGGAGTGTTGAAACTTGAAGTTTGAAATTGATCCCTCATCCATGAAGGCCACTTAGTGAGGTTTGTCCAAAGTGAAGGCAAGACCAAGCTAAAAAGGGAGATGATTCCACAAAGGACAAGAATGACCATTGCTATGGTGATAGGTCACCATCACTCCCCTAGCTCAGGTGATCAAGAGTTACCTAGCCATGGTCTAGGAAGACACCTACCAAGAGAGCAGGGCTATTATAATGAAGTGGTCACACCTTACAGGGGCACTTGGGCATGGACAATGCCTATAAAAGGAAAAGTAGCCTAAAGATGCACATGCCTTAGAGAAAGAGCCTGAATATCAAGATGAAGCTCTAGAGGTCACTCTCATCCTAGAGGGATATCTAACAAGAAGAGTATTGGCGAAAACGAGTGTGTCCACCAACACCTTGTTTGCCTGAGCTTATGATAGGATGAAGTATGATCAACTATTGTGCCCTTACTAAAGTAGGTTAACCTTATTTACCAACTTCATTATGATAAGAACCCGATCCCCTTACAATGCAATCCTTGGTCACCCTACCTTGAATATATTACAGGTAATAATCTCTATGTACTTGCTACTCCTCCAATTTTCCACTAAGTTTGGAATTAGAGAAATACAAGGAGACAAAGACTTGGTGTGCCATTGCTATGCCACCCACCTCAAAGAGCAAAGAAAGCTTAAAGAAAAGAAGAAGGTGGAAAATAAAACACGATGTGAACTCGAGGTTGTAGATTAGATAATGAACATTATCTCAGGAGTAGCAGAAGCCCCCACCATCAAAGAGCAAATAGGGCCATTAGAACACTGCCCCAAACTAGATATAAAAATGATTTACTATCAATTTTCCAATAAAAACATTGCTGCTTTATTTATCATCATAGGAAGGGTGACTATCAAATCAGTTATGGTTACATGCACTCATGCTTGTCTCTTGAAGGTCTAGTTACAAGATCCACTCTTGTTTGAAGTCTGGTTACAAGCTCTTATGCTTGACCCCCCCAAAGGCCAGGTTACAAATTCACTCTTGATCAAGGTATAATTACAAGCTCTCTTATTTGAAATCCTAAAGGCCCAGTTATAAGATCCACTCTTGATTGATGTATGATTACAACCTCTTGCGCTTGATCCCCTGAAGGTCTGATTACGAAACTCACTCTTAACTGCGATATGATTACAGGCTCTCACATTTGATGCCCCAAAATCCTCGAGTTATAGGATTTGATCTTAACTAGTATATGGTTACAAGCTCTCATGCTTGAATCCCCAAAAGCCTTCGGTTAAAAGACTCACTTTTAACTGAGTCATGATTGCAAGCTCTCATGCTTGACTCCCATAAGCTTGCTAGCCAAAATGTCCCAACAAGCTATGCCCTACAAAGAAGAGGTACACCTATTACCCTCTTGTTAATTGCACTCAAATTAGCCAATGAATTGCCAAGAAATGAAAATTTTTGTTAGAAGCCATTAAAAAAGATTGAAGACCAAGTTATGGGGGAATGATTACAAGCTCTTCTGCTTGACCTCTAAAGGCCTTGTAGACAAAATGGCCCAATGAGCCATAACTTGTGGGAAAAGGCTCTGTTCTTGAACTCCATAACTCAATTACAAGCTTAAGCTTGA
The DNA here is from genome assembly GCA_005019695.1 of Trichopus zeylanicus subsp. travancoricus. Taxonomy (NCBI): domain Eukaryota; kingdom Viridiplantae; phylum Streptophyta; class Magnoliopsida; order Dioscoreales; family Dioscoreaceae; genus Trichopus; species Trichopus zeylanicus. Next base: position 718,499 of record RXID01014424.1, read on the forward strand.
CCAACAAAGCATCCAAGTGTCCTTACTAGCAAAAGCTCATGAAGGAGCACAAACTAGTAGCCAAAAATAGAGGCCAAAAGTAGTCATTCCCTATTTTATGGAAAGACATGAGTCTCGAACCTAGTGAGGAAGATTGCTCTCCCACAGCATAGCCCGGATATGAGCATCACTCTAAGATGAATTCCCCAGACCTAATGTCCCAATGAGCCACCAAAATGGAAGGAGATATGATTAGGACCTTCGTATTCTAGTTACTTTTGAATGTTGAATAATCATACTATAGGAAACAAAAACTTTTATCAAAGGTAGTCCATTTCTCTCCATTGAAACTTTACAAGCTCTAAACTTTACCGCCCATATTGATGACTCAGGTGCAAGCATCACTCTAAGGCAAAGTCCCACAATTAAGTAGCTCAATCTAGGCCACCTCAAATGAAGAAAGCCATGAACCCAACATAGAGGACTGCTTCTTACAATGATGATTAGGGCATGAGCATAATTCTGAGGCACAACCCTCCAATCTAGTACAAGTAACCATCAAAAATTCCATCAACACTCCAATTGGCGAGTTCACCCTTGTATTTTTTAGACTCCTTGAACTCCTTTACAACCACCTTGCAAGTGGTTTTGATTTTGCCTATATCATAATTATGGGCCTCCCTCACTACCTTGGTCTTCACTTTAGAGGCTATAGCTTGGCCCTTAGAGAGCCTTACCTCCTTCTTAGCCCTCTTAGCCCTTTAGTTCTCATCAAAGGCTTCTTTTTTGGCTACTTCAAGCAAGTCCTAAACCCAAGGAAGCTCCCCTTTGAGTTGGGCCACCTCTTAAGCCCTAGCATTAAGCTCAATCTAGGACTTCTTGGTGAGATCCTTGGTGGCTTCTAGTTGCATAAGGGTCTCATTAGTAATTGTGGCAAGCTATAATGGCCCAAAGGGAGCATCAATGGAAAAGGAAAAAGAAAGAAAGGAAAGAAGGCCAATGATTGCCTCACCCTCAGAATGCCTTTGCTCATTTTTGATGAGATGAGCTCATTAGTTTGACATCTGAAGTAGCTCATGAGAGCCACCTACACTAGACACATGACACTTGGGCTACTCATCCAAGCCCTAGAGGTGGGCGACACTCTAGTGGAGGTGCCGTGTATGGTATTTTTTGTACAATAAGCTCTATATTGCTTTCACTCTATTATAAAGGAAAGGATCGGGTGAACTTCCATTGAGCTACACTTATATGCAAGCTAAGATGCACTTTTTTTCTTCCCTTCCTTTGTTAAAAAAGCATTTCTTACACCAGACTAATTGAAAAATGCCTACGTGAACTATAGTAGTGCCACCAAAATAGATTTCAAGACAGGCTTAGGGACGGGGAGGATAGTCAGAGCATCACCGCAATCAACAATAGTCAGGATAAAAGGTGCAATGCCCCTCTTCCCTTTCCCCCTCTCTCACTGAGAGGAAGAAAGTTGAGTGACCTCAACCACCTAATCTAGAGTCAAGGATCTTATCTTCTTGCAATAGCAGAGTAGAAGGAGCTTTCTTCCCTCACTGTGTGCTTAGTGGAAGCTAGAAGAGGAAGTCTGTCCCTTAGGATGCAGTTGATATGCCATGCTTCATTTCCTCCTATAGGAAAAACACATCATTATTAGCAAACAAACATCGGTGGCATGTAAGGGTGACATTCTGGGACATGTCACCTACCAATGTTTTAGGCTATACTAAGCCCATGCTTGCATAGTTACTCATTAAAACTCCACCAAGGAGCACTCCTTTCACTAGGGAGGACTAACCTGGCCTAGATCTCCAAAATTTTGGATTCATAACCAAAGATTCTAGGGTGCTTGGCTCAGTTGAAAGATGCTTCGACCCTAAGGGATAGTCCTAGATTGTCGGGGCATAAAATCCTTACATGGTGTTCCTTCTAATTATGAATGGAAGAAGGGTTTCTAAAAAATAACCTCTAACCTATGTGAGGGGACATGCACCAACATCCCTCTTGGTCTGTAGTTCAGCAAATTCTGTAAGCAGCCTTTAACATATTCACTAAATGGGTTACCGATATGGCCACAGAGTATACCTAGAAAGTAGATTATTGCCATCATGTTCAGCATCACCAATGATAGAGGCAACTCATAATCTTGAAGAAGGTGCTAGAGGAACAGAGGGAAAGGAAAATAGAGTTCAAACTCAGATTAGATCTAGAAAGTGTCATAGCAAAAAGGGAAATCTTGTGGTTCATCTACCATGTTAAGATCCTTAGGAAAATCAGCTATTTCAAGGTGGTCCAAGAAACCAAACTCGGATGTGAGATGATTGATTTGCATAATGGACTTGGTCTACTAGTTCAACCAAATGAGAACACAAGAGAAAGGGTGGCACACAGGGGCCCACTCTTGAGGAGGTTTAAACTCCCACTTGGGACTAGGAGATGGCCAATCATAGTCACCACCTAAATCCCAACCCTAAACCTCAGTCAAGGAGACAAAGTGACTCTCCTCATCATAACTCAAGGAAGTTGAGCCTAAGCTCCCATCATAACTTAGCAACAAGACGGCAGCCATTAGAATGAGCGAAACCCTAAAAACAAAGATGAAACTTTCAAAGAAGCATTGGATGAAAAGCATAAGCATGAAGAGGAAAACTTACCTGACATTTTAAAAAGGGTGCATAAAAGAAGACTGAAAGAGGAAGCAAGAAGCAACAAGTGGTCAGCAAGGGAGATGGAAGAAGAAGCGATAGGTGGAAACCAACATGATTTTGAAGAGAAAGAAGGCATCGAGGAGAAGAGATGCTTCCCCTCCAACTCCCTACTTAAAAAGAGGAAGCAGAAAACCAAGATCCAAGTTGGTTTACCTTGAGATTAATATCAAGAATGTGTAATGGTTATTGACAAACAACCAAGATCAAGCCTAGCTTTTCTTGAGATTCATGTCAGAGCATGCACCCCTACCATGGTGATTAATGCAGGTTGGCTGTGACACCACTAGGTTGGAGCATGACTAGGGTAGTTTTTTTTAGAAAAGGGGGACGACGACGTGATCTCTCTCCAACCTTGAAGGCAAAATGGCTAACATCTTATATTCATCAATATGTGAAGCTCGAAAGGAATAAGGTGCTCAAGGCACATTGAGTGGGAAAAGGGAGTTATTGACATAACTTTAGCAAGAGAGAGAGAGCCAAGAGGTAAGGAAATTAAAAATTTTTATTCATTAAATAAGGTACAAAATTGGAGCCAAACTTTGTGGCATGGTAAGTATGGTAGGGGCCCTTTAGGGCTATGGAGGTTCATCCTCCACAACTTAGCAGCCCAAAATGGGGATGTGGGATCAAAATTGGTAGTTTGAGATAGCAGAGACCCCAAAGAGCAATCTCAAAATAATAAATAAAAGGTGTGATGGTTTGAGTGCACAAATCAGGTATTGTGAGAACATGACTTCCAATAGATGCAAGTCCTTATTGTTAATTATCCTGATAATTATCATAAATCTCCTAAAGTGAGAAACCTAGCTAATAAAATAAAGACACAAAATGAAAGAAGAAAACATCATTTGATTGATTTGAGAAGAAGGTACATGACTTAAGTAATGACATACCCTCACTTTACAAAGAAATTAAGTTTATAATTATGAAAAGTATGAACATGGGAAAGAGGAAATGGGGAAGAAGCTTGATGCTCGATGTATCCCCATTACCATGCAATTGACTGAGTCAAATCTAACTCAAATGGTTCTTGAGCTAATCTTTAGTGAATCACAATGACATATTGATGGATATGGTTGACTGCCTCTGCTTGTAGCATCATCAACAACATGTAGGGTGTGCTAGCTTGAAGAATTCATTACCAATGATTTTTGGGGTTGACTGGCTTTGAAGGGAGCATCATCAACTACTTTGGGGCTGACTAGCTTTGAAGGGAGTGTCATCAATTGCTTCTAGGGTTGACTGACATTGAGGGGAGCATCATCAATTACTTTTAGGATTGACTAGCTTTGAAGGGAGCATCATCAACTTCTTTGGAGATTGACTTGCTTTAAAGGGAGCCTCATTAACTACTTCTGGGGTTGACTGACTTTGAAAGGAGAGTCTTCAACTGCTTCTAGATTGACTAGCTTTGAAAGGAGCATCAGCAACTACTTTTGAGTTTCACAAGCTTTGAAGGGCATATCATCAACTACTTTTGAGGTTGATTGGATTTGGAATGAGCATTATCAACTACTTCTAGGTATGTCTAGCTTTGAAGGGAGCATGATTAACTATTTTGGGGTTGACTAGCTTTGAAATGAGCATCAGCAACTACTTCTGGGTTTTGATAGCTTTAAAGGGAGTATCATAAATTGTTTTTGGGGTTGATTGGCTTGCAAAAAAGCATCACCAACTACTTCTAGGTTTGGCTAGCTTTGAAGGGAACACCATCAACTACTTTTGTAGTTGACTAGCTTTGAAAGGGGTTCTTGGTGGATCCCTAATGCATATTGGATCCAACCCTTAATAGATTCTTGAGGGATCCTTAATGGATCTTGGGATCAACCCTTGATGGGTTCTTAATGGATCTGTAATGGATGTCAGATCTAACCCTTGATGGGTCCTTGAAGGATCCTTTCTCAATCTGTTAATGGATTTGGATTTGAACTTAATGGACTTGGGTTCAAGTTCAAGTCAACTTGATTCAATTCAATTCTAGTTTAGGTTTTGACTTGTTCTGGTTCAAGTTTAACCTATTCTGGTTTAGATTTGGGTTTGAACTATTTTGATTTAGGTTTGACCTATTTTTGTTCAACTTTGACTTGTTTTGATTTATGGACTTGTTTCTAGTTCTGGTTTTGACTTTAGTCTATTTTTGGTTTTGGTTTGACCTATTTTGATTCAGGTTTTGACCAATTTCTGGTTTAGATTTTGAGTTTGACTTATTTTGGTTTAAGTTTTGACCTACTTCTATTTTAGGTTTTGAGTTTGACCTATTTTTGGTTCAAGTTTGACCTATTTTTGTTCAAGTTTTGACCTTTCATGGTTCAAGTTTTGAGTTTGGCCTATTTTTGGTTTAGGTTTTGACCAATTTTTGTTCAGTTTTTGATATGTTTTTTGTTCTAGTTTGAATTTGTCTTGATCCACTTTGGATTTGGTTTGAACTTAGTTGAAGCTAATGGAGATTTTGTTGAAACTTGGTTTGAGCTTGATCTTGGGTTTGATTTGATATAATTAAGGTTCAATTCAAACTTGGCTTGATCCAGTTGGGTTTGGTTTGAACTTGGCTTAACCTGATTAGGTTTCTATTTGAACTTAGCTTGACTCGATTGGGTTTTGGTTCAAACTTTGCTTTAACCGATTGGGTTTGGTTTAAACTTAGCTCGACCTGATTGGGTTTGGTCCAAGCTTAGCTTGACCTGGTTGGGTTTGGTTCAAACTTGGCTTGACACGATTGGGTTTTTGTTTAAACTTGGCTTGAGCCAGTTGGGTCTTGGTTCAAGTTTGATTCAAGTTCATTTTGATTTGATTCAAATATGGTTTAACTCAATTAGAGTTTGAACTTAAACTTATCTTGATTCGATTTGAACTTGTTATTTGACTCAACTTCGCGTTTAATTCGACCTTGTTCTAATTCTAGGATGTCCTGATTTAATCCTTAATTGTTCTAGCTTTGACTTGATCGAATTCTGACCCAATTTGGAATAAATTTGACTTGAGTTATTAGTTTTCTGATTAAAATGCATGGCCGATTGTGGTATTGGTTGTCCAACTAAGAAGGTGTCATTGTAGGTTTTCAGAACTGGACAATCGATTGAGGTATCAGTTGTCCAGCCAAGAGGAGAGTTTGTTACTTATTTACTAGAATTAGATGACTAATTAAGGTATCAATCAATTGACTGAGAGGAGAGTTTATTGCTTGTTTACTAGTACTAGATGACTTGTTGAGGTATCGGTCATCCAATAGAGAGATTTTCTACTTGTTCAAACCAATTTTAGTTCATTCATTTCTATCAATTTGAGTCCATTTGGTGCTTCATTTGAGTCTAATTCATTCTATTTATTTATTTTAGCCAAATTGGCTTAAGTTCAATGTGATTAAGTCATTTAATCGATTTATATTTATTAATTTTTGTTTGAGATCCCTCAAGTTATCATGGTGACCTTGTGGTGAGCCCATGGGCTAGTCTATAGTCCAAATAGACATTTGGTAAGCTGACAAGCTGGCCCATAGTCTGAATAGATATTTGGCAAGTTTGTAGACTAATCTTTAGTTTGAATAAACATTGGGTGAGCTCGTAGGTTGGCCTTTAATCTAAGTTAATTTTCAAGAGAGATCATAGGTTGGCCCTAAACCAGTTGACATTCGGGTGAGGCCATAGGCTAACCCTAAGTTAAAGTTGATTTTCAAACTAGAATATAGGTTGTCCTAAATCATTTGACTTACGAATGAGACTACAGACTAGCCCTAAGTCAAAGTTGGTTTTAGGTTGGCCCTAAACCATTTGACTTTTAGGCGAGACCGTAACTTGACCTTAAGTTAGAGTTTATTTTGAAGGGAGACTGCAAACTGACCCTAAAATATTTGACTTTTAAGTGATCCTACAGGTTGGGTCTAGTCAATTGTGAGAATGAATATTTTTTGTTTTTTTGTTTGTTTTGTTATTTTCTTTTGGTTCTTGTTCTATGGTTTGTTTGTGTGGGTTCACATCAATTATTTTTCTTCATCTTCAAAGGGCTCTTGGCAAGCGTCAAATATCAAACTCCACAAGCTTAGTGGAGGTTATGTCAAGATGAGGCCATGGGTGGCTTTAGTAGTGTTATAACGAGGGCAGAGCAGAAGTGGCAGAGAGAGCTACAAATGACTATTGTGGTGATAGAACAACCGGAGAATCGAGAGGGTTGTGAGTGGCTGTAGTCACAAGGGGGTGGCAGAAGCATCGAGAGGGACTAGGGGCCTCACAAGAATCACAGGGAGAAGAGGGGAGGCAGAGGAGAGACAAGGATAAAGAGAAAAGATAGTGAAGGGATGGGAACCTTACTTTTCCTCCTTGATGATGCTCTATTGATCTACTTTCTCCTTGATTCATGCTGGCTCTCATCCCTCTTTGTACCAATAATCCCTCTGATAATTTGTTGAGAATTCCTACAAAATTCCTCTCCAAAATATATGTGTTCTTACCCTATTTTTATAGGATTGAAAGGATCTTCAATTGGATCATTGATTGATTTGAATTTGAGATTTGATGAGTACATTTTTGTCATTTGCTATCAGATTTGGATCTTTGATTGATACATTCTGAGATTGCAATATCTCGATTGAAAATTTCATGAATTCTTGATGAATTTGGAGAAGATCTATTTCCATTTTTGCAGATCACACCTGAATTTTTATCAAAATTGATTGACCAGTTGAGGAAATGATCAACCAATGAAACATTGCCAATCCTAGTTTGGGGGAAACTGGTCAACCAGTGTGGCCAGATTTTGTATTTGAGCATGAACTTTCAGCCCATATTAGTTTAAATTGGGCCCATCCATCATGAATTAGGCTCACAATCTAACTCTAATTCTTGTCAAACTCCAAGTCAGAGTTGGGTTACAAAATTCGCTCAAACAAATTGCCCCCTTTGCATCCACTTCATGAGTTTTTTTGTCGAGAGAAGTGGATGCAAACAATAGTGCATATTTTGATCTCACATCATTATCTTCGCAAGTGTTTGTCAGATGGGGTTCTTTACATCCCTTTTCTATCATATTGCATTGTCGAATAGCTTCCTTTTCCCTCTTTTACTTGTTTATCTTTCTTTTCTTTTGATTGCACCATGGAGCCTAGTGATAAAATCAAATAGCAATGTCACTCATGTTCGGTCCCTGTTCCTGAGATGACTCAGATTATGAATATGGTTGCTTCCTCTAATTATTGTTGAGAGGCTAGGATGAACGTATGAGATCCTCAAAATTTTGAGTGATGGGCTTACTCTTATGCTCATTTTGATTCTAACATGCTAGTGGATGTAACTTATCTTCCATTATCTCTAGATGCTTATGAGTACATCATCTCTTTGAGACATTGGGTACTCCCACTTCACACAAGAGAACACTTGGCTGTAAAATCTTATAATCCACATTGATTCTATCAGCAATTCGGGTATAATTAGGGCTTTCCTAAGAATATTCCCGCTCCTTCATAGCCATCACTTCTAAGTCAGTTAGTGGGCTACTAGTTACATCTTGCTCATCTCCAAGGTAACTCAGAGTATTATGTTCCAGATATTGAGTAAGACACCAAGGTTCTTCAACTATATTCAACATCATGGTTTAACAACATTAGGGGATATTCCTACATTGATCCTAAATTCTTAGTAAAAAATGAGCTAGATTCATGTAGTAGAGAAAAGCAAGTGATTAGTAGTAATGGTCGAAGTGGTAGAAGACTCAAGAGATGTAGAAGGCTCTGGCTCATAATTTGTTCACTCTAGACTATTCCCCCTTATAGTATTGATGATGGTCATTTCGAGGCAATGCAGGTCCCAGATTGAGTTCTAGGCAGGAGGCACTTAGGCCTGCATGTGACCCTTCCATTCTTAATGCTCCAGAGTGCTCAATGGCATCCATGGGAGGCACAACATCAGGATTGGTGTGACTACTTTCATCACCTACACTATCTTGAGATCCAGTTTCTTCATTCCCCTCACCTACCTACTAGCCAGCTGATATACATATGGGGCTAGAGATGGACCTTCCTTCATCGACACTAGTTTGCTAGTCTTCTAATACGAATTTGAGTAAAGGGGTTAGATTGGCCTCACCATTGCCCACATTAGCTGGTCATCGGTCACATATAGGTACTGATAGTTCTTTCATCCTATGCTTATTTTCTTTTGCCCCCTCTTATTTGGTTGAGAATTCTGTCTCCATCTAGGTGAATGAGACAAGGATTTTAGAGGCTCTCTTATTGATATATTATATTTTTTTGGTAAGAGATATCTGAACTTTGCCAAGTTCTACATCATGTATATACTAAATTTAGCTTCTACAAAAGACGTGGTTCTTGGGTCATGCTTCAGTCAAGAGATGCTTGCATTCATGGGTATCCATCCACCCTCACCATTATCAGGAGATGATTCAACACCTTCCTTTCTTATTGTGAGGATTTTTTTGTTCACAATCCCTTTTGCTAGTACAACACTTAATTCACCCAGATGATAATAGAGGAGCATGAGCGAGTGACTGTTGAGTTGCCATGGTTTTTGAGAGACATCACTAGGCTTTATATATTTTAGGGTTATCATTATTTTCTCTTTCTAGGACTCTCGCTTGCTTTTGTTCACCTTGTTTAGGAGCATTATTATTGCTTTACAAAGCCTTATGAAAATCTTTCGCTTTGTGTCAGATTTTATTTACAACCTTGTGTTCCTTGCATTCAGATTCAAAAGTAGTCCTTGGTGTAGTGAAACTAGATTTTCCCTACATAAAATGGGCTTCGTATGCCATGTAAAGGTGGACTAGGTCTACTATGTAAAAGTGAGATTGGTTTGTCACATGAAGGTGGACTTGATTTGCCATATAGAAGTAAAAGTGAGATTGGTTTGTCACATGAAGGTGGACTTGATTTGCCATATAGAAGTGGATTTGTTTGCCATAAGGAGATAGGCTTGCTTTTATCATATGAAAATGGGTTTAGTTTGCAACATAAAAGTGGGCTTGATTTGCCATATGGAAGTGGGTTTGATTTGTCACAAGGAAGTGGACTTTATTCGTCATGCAGTTGTGGACTAAATCATCACACAAGATAGATGGGGTTTTATGTCCAATATTTACCTCAAGAAATATGAAGTGCATGTTTGGCCAAATATTCTTTTTGAAAAGTTGAACGTTCCATTATAGAAAAAAATATAAACACTTTTATTTTCTTGTTATTGCCCCTAGAGGTTTATGCATAATACCTCTTCAAGAATCAATTGTTGACTAGTGACATAAGCCTTTCCTCCTTATCATCAATCAGTTGGTAGAATCTCCATTCAAGTATCCTTTTGACAATATAAAAGTCTTTCCAATTAGGCACAAATTTGCTTTTTTTTACTTTACTTTGAGATTATAGGTCGTCTTAGGGCTTGTTTGGATGGATTCCAAAGCCCTAAAATTGAGGGAATTGGAGGAATTAAAAGTCCAATTCCCTAACTCTGGTGTTTGGTTCGATTCTGAAATTCAGAATTGAAGGAATTGGATAATTTTTATTCTTTTCTAATTCTAGTTTTGAATTCCGACAATTTTGAGACAATTCATTCAATTCCTAGGAATTACGATGGGACCCACAAATTAAATGATGAATTTATATAACATTTAAGCCATTTTAAATTTTTTTTTTATTTTTAACTTAATTTACTTGGTTTAATTTTAAAATTGTTTATTTAATTAAAAATAAAATTATTTTTTTTAAAAATTATAAATATCAGTTTTAATCAAATTATTTAACTTGTTAGCTAAAATGTAATAAATTAAAATCTTGATTAATTGTTTGTATCTATAATATTAATCCCATTTTACTAATAAATATTAAGTTTTTGACACTACTCATTCAGTATTTCCCCGCACCTCTATACTTTCCCCATTTATCCATTACTTTTCCACCACCTCATTAACCTCATTTCAATAATTACCTTATAGTATCCTGCGTCGAATTCTTTATTTTTTGGGACCCTTTTTAAATTTAATAATTCATTTTGTATTAACGTAGCATTTTCTAATATTACTATAGTATATTATTCTATTTCTTAAAAATAAATATTTAATTTAGTAAAACTAGTATACATGTTCATGTTGGTTAAATTATATTTATATTTTTTTCGTATTTTTGTACTACATTTCATACTTCAATTTCCTCTCTATTTCTTTTCCCTTTATTCCATCGTTAATAAAAAATCTTACCTACATCCTCCCTCATTCTCGTCTCGCCTCGCGACTTCTTTAGAATTTGGGCTATTGTTTTCCCATTCTCCTTAAGTTTTCCCTTCACCTTTCGGATTTCTACTATTCCTTTTGATTTTATTTTACTTTATCCTTAATAACTAAAGTCTAAATGTTCCCCCTCCTCTCTGTTTTGGGTGATGTGCCCTTAACATCTTTTTCCTCTTCTTTTCGTCTTTTTATTGTCCAAAAGTTCATCTTCACCTGGCTCTCTTTGTTTCCCCTTCCGCGCTTCCGCCCTTTTCTACTAATTCCTCCCCAATCCGCTCCCCCCCTCCGCACTTCACTCCTTCCCCTAATTTTCCCCCTTCCTTGGCCTCGGCTCTCATGCCTCAAATTCTCCAGTGGCCCCTCTGCCCACTGGGCCCTTCGCAACCCCGAACCATTTTCCCTTTCTAGAAGAATTTGAACCAGACCATCTTGTTGTAAGCCCTAGATGTGCTTGGTATATCTTTAGATTTTGTTCAATCGTGAGCCTTATTTCATCCAAGAAGTCTAGCTCATCTAGACAAGAATAAACATTGTCTTCCTTTATAATTTTCTCTTGCAATGCAATTCTCAAAAAAGGGAATTTGTATTTCCAATGGTAGGACTGCTTCAGTCCAAACACCAATGCATACGATTTTGATCGGGTTGGGGTTCAATATGTGGTGCAACAAACCTACAATGCCTCAAAAAGTCTTTGGTGCTAGTCTCTCTTATTTCTGTCAATGACTTTCTTTAATACCTTGGAGAGGGTCTTGTTGAATGCCTCAACAAAGTTATTTGCACTTGCATTTAGATGGATGAATATCTCCAATCAATCTTGTGATGATGTGCGAATTACCCTATCTTGAATCTTTTGAAGGATAGTTCATTATTCAAAATGATCCTTTGGGGAACACAAAATTAGTATGGGATGCTTTTTCAAAAGAAGTGGATGATGGTATCCACTTTTACTTCTTTTAGTAGAATTGCCTCTGCCCACTAAGAGAAATGATCGATCGCTGCTAATATGAAGTGGTGATCTCTGAAAAAAGACGACTCAATCGGGTCAATTATCTATATCCCACACTTTAAATGGCCATGAGGATACCATTGAGTGTATAGGATTTGAATGTTGATGAATGAAGTCACCATAAATCTAGCATAGGTGACATTTACTTATGTATTTAGTGTAATCTCTCACCATCATGGGTCAATAGTAGCCCATGCACTTGATTTTCATTATCATCTTTAGGCCTAATTGATTTTTGTACATAACTTCTTTTGCCTCTTTGTTTGAAAGGTAGTGTAGAAATAGTTGATCAATAAATCTCTTATAAAAAGTTTCATTGATGAGTAGAAAGCACATGACCCTCTTGCTGAGTTACATCCATGCTGATATATTCTCTGGGAGTTCTCAGTTTTTGAGATAGTTAGTGAATGGTATTCTCTAGTCTATTGCTTCCTCTATGACTTTAGATTTAATTTTCTTGTGTATGATGCTTAAAACTAAGCTTAAAAATTGTTTGTTGCATATTTTGATCAAAATTTTCCCTTGGTTAAGATTAGCCAGTGTCTTAGCTAACTTGGCTTAGGAATCAGCCTCCACATTGATGGATTAGGAAACTTTAGTTATTTGAACATGTGAAATTTGCCTCAGGAGTGTTTGAGCCTTTTCATCATATTTTGGTAGCTCAAATTTATGGATTTTATATTCACCTCCCCACCTGGTTTATGACTAATTATGAGTTACCAATATATAGGTGAGATATCTTCATGTTAAGGGTCATTTCTAGTCTTACAATTAGGGCATCATATTCAGCTTTATTGTTTGTACATAATTTTGAAAGGGAGTATAAATATTGTAAAATACTCCTATTTGGAATGACAAATATGAGCCTAATATTGATTTACGAAAGCATCAGCCTGATTCCTAGTTTGATGGATGATGCCCCATCAAAGTATAGCTGCTAGTAGGGTTTTTCTTCTTCAAGGAGGACTTCCTCATCAAGGAGTTTACAACCCAGTGGAGAGTCATCTAGCACTAGATGAGCTATGAGAAAAATGGCAAGGGCTTGCTCTATAATTGCCTTTTGAGGAGTGAACTTGATATTGTACTCCATAAGAATTAAAGCCCATTTTGCCATCCTTCTAGTGAGTATGGGCCTAGTCATCAAGTATTTTATGGGGTCAACTTTTGATATTAAAATGACTTGATGAGAGAGTAAGCAATGTTTAAACTTCTTAACTATAAATATGAGTGCTAGACAATGCTTCTCAATGGCAAAATAGTTGTTCTCTACCCCCACTAGCATCCTACTCAAATAATAGAGTGTGTTTTCTTTTTCTTCTTTATTATTTTGGGTAAGGAGTGCCCCTAGGGATCCTTCTATTGCAGTTGTGTAGAGGATTAAGTATATACCTGGCATAGGTGCTACCAAGACTAGTGGCTTCAAGAGATATCACCTAATCTCATCAAAGGCTTGTTGGTATTATTGACCCCAAATGAATGGAGCATCCTTCTCCATTAATTTGGAGAAGGGCTTACACTTTTTAGAGAGGATTGAAATGAATCTCCTTATATATGTGAGTTGACCTTGGAATGACCTTAACTATTTCAAATTATTGGGTGATGACATATCCATGATGGCCTTGATCTTAGATGGATCAATTTCAATTCCTCGATATCTGACAATAAAGATGAGAAATTTTCTAAACGATACCCTGAAGGCACATTTTATAGGGTTTATCTTTAGATTATATGTTCTAAGGTGGTTAAAAATCACGCTTAGGTCATGGATGTGCTTTTATCCTTGAGCTTGGTTTTGACTACCAAGTCATCCACATAGCATTCGAATAGTTGGCATATGATTTTGTTCAAAATTTGTGTCATGGCCCTCTGATAGGCGGCCCTTATATTTTTGAGCCCAGACAGCATTATCTTGTAGCAGTAAATACCAATTAGTGTTTGAAAGGCTATATGATTTTCATCATCAAGATCTATCATGATTTGGTTGGACCCTGAGAAACCATTCATAAAGGAGAAGAGTTCAAAATTGGCCATGTTATCAATCATGATTTCCATTATTGGTAATGGAAAGTCATCTTTTGAACATACTTTGTTTAAGTCTCTATAGTCCACACAAATGTGGATTTAGCCATTCTTTTTCTTGAATGGCACAATGCTTGTTGTCCAATCTAGGTATTTTTCTTTCTTGATGAACCTTGCTTCGATTAGTTTCCTTATTTCTTCTATCACCTTTTGTTCTAGGTCGAGTTTCATCTTCCTAGGTACTTATTTGATAGATGGAAGTTCAGGATTGATATCTAGCTTGTGGACTGTGATTTCTAGATCTAGTTCAGGCATTTCTCTATAGCTCCATGCAAAGTAGTCAATGTATTCTTGGAGCACTGCCTTGAGTTGGGCTTGGCTTTTCCCTGAGAGTTGTATTGACAAAGGTTGGCACCAGATCTTCCTTTGAATCAAGGTTGATTTCTATTAGTTCATTAATTATGGCTTATCCCCTATCTTCAAGTTCTAGCAAGGCTTCTTATGGTTGGAGGATTATCTCTTTACCAAGTAGTTCATCATGTTGGAATGGGATTTGGTAGAGGTTCCTCTTTTGGTCTTGAGGGCATTTTAGCTGTATCATACCCTCTTTCTTCAGGCTTTGTTAAAGTATCACTGAAGACTTCATGTTCTTGTGTTATTTGGAGAACCGTGGCTAGTTTGATGCATATGGGTTGTGTGTCAGAAGGCATTGAGGATGTTTGATGAGCCTTATTATCAAAATGAGGTCCAATGATGACCATAAGGCATGCATGTATGTTTGGAGTAATGTAACCCAGTCCTTTGGTATTCTTATTTCCTCTTCTAGGGATGTAAGCCCATTCTTGGGGTGGATCACATAGGTTTTTGGAGAAATGACTTTTCTCCTTTGTTTGTTGAAGACTGCAGCGGGATTTCTTGATTATTTGATGGTCATCAGGAAAATATTTAGGTATGACCACTGGTTGATAGTTACCATCATCTTCCAGTTCCTTAGATTTTTGGATTTCATGCATGCTTGGCATATAGGGGATTATTTTGTAAAACAATATCCTTTTTTCTCCTTTATATTATGGAGGAATATAAAAGGTTGTTAACTTCTCCGCAACATTGATGCTTAGATCTTCCAATGGCTTTAGTAAGCCTTCTGAGGCTTTTGTAATGAGGAGAGTATTTTCTATTTGACTCCTATTATTATCTTCGTCAGAAGAATAGCCACCTAGATGGAATTGTGGAGTTTCTTCATCTAAAGAGTCTGCATCACCCCTAGATGAGGAGAGGTGAAAATCAGGCTAGTAATTTTTTTTTTTCACTTGACTAATGGAAGCAGATTCTTTATCAACATGGAGCATTTGATAATACTTTGCATCATCATAATATATTTCGTGAACATCAAAAAAATGTATATCTCCATTAATGCAGTCTTCTTCACCATCCTCAAAGTATTTTAGTTATTGATGTAGGGTTGATGACACCACTTTATTTTCATGTAACCATGCCCCCCTTGGAGTGCCTATATGACACATCTATATCGATCACATAAAACTTGGTGTCAGTCATTAATTCTCCTACTTCAAAGATATGGTTATGGCTCCCGAGCTCTTTGACTATTTTGATTAAATTCTTGGATTGTCATGATTTTGGATGACAAGTGACATACATCCAAAGTTAGAGCTCTTAGAGTACGGAGAGTCATCAAAATTAATCGAAGGACTTGGTCAGTGAGGACACAATTAATTTTGATCTCATCACTGTTCCCCATGACATATAATGACATGTTATGGCCTATCATTCCTTATAGTAAGTTATCATTCATGAAAGTAATAGTAGGAGTTTGACGAGTGTATAAAGACTCCATTTTTTTCAAAGAAATATGCTTGATAATCAATTAGGTTCTACAAGATGTGCACTAATGTATGCCTAAGTTTAGGGCATCAAACACACTTAGCATGGTAGGAATTTTCTTGAGATTATTTAAGATGATTTTTACTATAATTAACTTTAATTAAAATATGATTAAAATTGAGACTTGTATTCTACTAAATTATAGCTCAAATGTGAACCTCAATCAGACTTAAATCGCGTTTGAGTTTAACAAAAAAATAAGCTTAATTTGGAGTTGAATTCTAAAGAAATTGAGGCTTAAATCAAAGTGAGTTGAGTAGGCTAGATACTTGAACCCAAAATTGGGCCCCAAATTCATCTAAAATCTGGACCAAAATGAGAAAATATAATAATTTTATAAATAAGACCCTGAATTGAATAGAAAATTATAAATAGGTCCTCAATTAGATTTCTCTTAGAAATAGGTCTCTGGAATAAGAATTTTGTGAAAAAATTCAATAAAATTCTAAAATTACAAACAAATTAGTCTCCTCAAAATTTAGAGTTTTGCAACTCAACTCTTCAACCGCTCACATAATTATAATTTGCTCTTTCTGAAATCTCGGGTTTGTTTGGCATCCCCCCTTCAAAATTTTTTCTTTACTACTAATCCCTCCCCTCCAAAATTTATTATTTACAAATAAAGTCCTAGAATTTAAACTTTTTACAAATAAGTCTCTCAAAAGATTTTATTTATGAATAAATCTAAATTTTTCTCAAAAAAGACATTGAAAGATTCAAAATTTTATAAATAAGTCCTCTTTGTTAAAAGGCCTCTTGAAAATCATAAAATTGTAATTTTGTCCAATTTTTCGAAAAAAATACGAATAGCCCCCTTATAATTCAATGTTCAAGATAAGTATAACTTTTAAATTATTATCATCTATAGCAAACAAATATATCCATATCTTCTCACAGATTCATCCAAATTCAAGATAAGCTATATCCATATCTATCTACAATTATGTTCATCATTCAAAAATTTAAACAGAAGAGATTTTTTCCAAACCAACTCAATCTTCTCGAACCCTATATAAACCTGTTAACATCACAAAGAAGAAGAGAGAGATCAGAATGGAGGGTCAGTAAAAAAAAGTTGAAAAAAGAGAGGAAGAGATCATCAAGGAAGGCATCAAAAGTCAGGTATCATCCAAAGAGAGAATAGTAAATGAGCTTGAAGTCTTATCTGTTTGCTTTTGCTTTTGCATGCTCCTTTTTTTCTCTCCTTTGTGTCAATGCTAAATGTGAGCCCATCAACCCTCTCTTTGACTTGCATGCCTTACCGACGGCCACCCCGTTAAACCTTGTCAACTCGTGATGCCTCCACCATTCACCTGCTCGCCCCCACAAGGCTCCACCCCATGTTCAATAGCCATGCTCTTGCATTGCTGCCTAAGCCACTCACTGCCAGGCTCTTGGTAGCTGTGGACGGCTAGAGCACCTTGTCGGAAGCTACTCGCAAGGAAGGAGACTAGGTCAAAACCATCACCACCCTTTCGATAGCTCGAGCTCCCTCACCCTTTTGCTCTTTGGCCTACAATTGCCTTGCGATGGCCTCTACCATTCTTGTGCCACTGCCTCACTAGAGCCCATGGTCCCCATCTATGACCAGCCCCTATGTTGGCCCTCCATTGCACCCTAGCACACATCCTGCATCTCGCCAAGCCCCTAAGCACCATTTCATTGACCTCCCCAAGCTTTGCTCCTTGCTTTCCTCACCACTAGAGCTACAATTTGTCCTCAATTGAGGCTAGATCTAGCTATATCTAGTTACAAGAAGAGGAGGGACACTCCTCTACCTTGCCACTAGAAAGATAGGCTGGATCTAGCCATTTTTGGCTAGATCTAGCCAAGAAGAAGTCCAGGCCACTAGGGCCCAATGTTGTTTTGAGAAGTAGTGAAGAAGACACAAGAGAAGAATGAGATGGGTGAAGAAAAAAGAAAATAAATAAATAAAGAAAAAAATTGTTGGAAAAAAAAAAGGAAAATTTGGTTAAAAAAGGGAGAAGTTGATCTACCAAAAAAATAATAATGAAATAAAAATTCAAAAAAAGGCCAGAAGGAAGCAATCAGAGATTCATCGGAGAGAAGATTCAAAGGAATGAGGAACTGGTTTGCTTTATGCTCGTAGCCACCCATAGCCTCCCTCATATTTGTTGCATCCACTCCTACATAACTATCATTCTCATGCTTGTAGCCACCGATGACCCCCTTCACAATGATGGACCTCTAGCACCAACCTAGGGCTAGTTCATGGGCTTGCTAAATGTCTATTCGGACTAAGGTGAGCTTGTGAGCTTGCTGGCTATTCAAACTAAAGCTAGCCTATAGGCTTGTCGTACATTAGTTCAAACTAAGACCAGTCCATGCTCTCATTGAACATTTTCTTGGATTAAGGCTAGCTTATGAACTCACCGAACGTCTATTTGGACTAAGGCCAACCTATGGACTAGCTGAACATCTATTCAGACTAAAGCTAGCTTGCAATCTCACTGGATGTCTATTTATGCTAAGGCCAGCCCGCATGCTAAGGTCAGCTTGCGAGCACACCAAATGTCTATTAGGACTAAGGCTAGCTTGTGAGATTATTGAATATCTATTTGGATTAAGGCCAACCCATAGACTCACTGAATGTCTATTTGGATTAAGGCCAGCTTGTGAGTTTGTCGATCATCTATTCGAACTAAGACTAGCCCACGAGCTCACTAAATAATTATTCAGACTAAGGCCAGCTTGTGAGCTCGTTGAACGTCCATTTAAACTAAGGATAGCTTGTGAGGTTGCCAAATGTCTATTCGAACTAAGGCTAACTTACAAATTTATTGAATATCTATTTGAACTATGGCCAACCCGCAAGTTTGTTAATCGTCTATTCAGACTAAGGCTAGCTTGCAAGTTCATTGAATGTCTAAATCAAAGAGAACTTGTGAGCTCATCGAAAATCTAAATTGATTCAAGATCAGTATGCAAGCGCACCCAAATTCATCAAAAATCTAAAGTAATTCAATCACATTGAACAAATAAAATTATATTGACTTGAATGAATCACTAAATGGACTTAATTCAATCAAATATATGGACTAAAACTCTTATCAAGCTAGACTCAAAATTCAAATTGAGTTAATCCAAACCAAATTGGTTCAAACCCAACCCCAATCAGGTTCATATCAGGTTAGTTCGAAAGTACATTGAATTAGAATCAAACCCTTATTGGGTTAAATCAAGTTTATACTAAATCCTAATTGGGTCAAGTTGAACTCAAATTCAAGACAAAACTAGGTTAAACTTGAACTAGAACCAAAACCAAGTTAAATCTAAATTGACTTAAACTTGAATCAAGGTCGATCAAGGTTCGAACCCAAGTCCATTAAGGATCCATTAAGAACCCATTAAGGGTCAAATTTAAGATCCATTAAGGATCCATTAGGAACTCATTAAGGGTTGGATCCAGAATCCATTAAAGGTCCATTAAGAACCCATTAAGGGTTAGATCCAAAATCCATTAAAGATCCATTAACTGCCCATCAAGGGTTAGATCTAAAATCCATTAAAGATCCATTAAGATCTTATTAAGGGTCAGACCTAAGATCCATTAAGGACTTGATGAGGACCTATCAAGGTTTGGATACAATATCTATTAAAGGTTCAATAAGAACCCAATGAGGGCACAACACAAGGTTAACGCGACCTAAATTGAATGAAACCAGACTTGATGAAAACCAAGTTTTGAACACTAAATTGAGCCAAATCATACTCGGGTCAAAATTAATATTGTGCTAACTAGAGTCAATAATCGGTATTTGACAAATGTTCTTTTGAGAATCAATACCAAGCTTAGTGAATTGAATTCATCATTACAAA